>VDFB02271358.1:678521165-678606654 GCA_007258455.2 Sequoia sempervirens
ATCTAGGTGGTCATAAGTAGGTGTAGTCATGGTTCAAAAGATAAGATCAAAGATAAAAAGAAAATCAAAACAAAAGACTCACTGCAAAACATGTTATGGAACCAACATACCTCTTTCAAAAGATAAGATGATGATTGATTGATTTGCTTACATTAGGCTTAGATAATCACCTAAATAAGGCTTGGGTAAGGATGATTGTTGATTGATTGATCAACAAAAGGATATGAAGAATGATTAATGTTTAACAACTAGGCTAATAATATATATTTTGATTAAGGATTCATATATTGGATGCAATATTTGAATTGATTGAATTTCAAGTTTGAGGAGCACACGATTATGATTTTTGATTTTTGATTTTTGGACTATGGATGGGGTTTGGGATTATGATTTTTTATTATATTTGAGATGTGATGGATATGGTATAGGATTGGGATGGGTTGATGTTTGATTTGTTATAGATGAATATTTTATTATGGGGTGAGCGATGAGATGATGGATGAACTCCAAATGCATGAGAATTGAAGGACAGTGCATTGGAAATTAAGGATATACAAGGCCTAACCCTTGAAATAATGTCGATGTAACTTCGTCACCTAACACATGGGAAAGAATGGGGAAGCGTGGGTAATGATGGAGGATAGAATAATGGGATGAAGTTTAATCAAGGATCAAGACAAGACATGATAGGTTTATTTTGGATGAGTAGATGGCCAATATTTTATTATGATATAAAAGGATGGAAATGATGGTGATGGGAGGTGGCATCCTAAGAGATGGTGGATGAAAAACTACTACACATGGTGCCCATTTCTATATTTTCACCATGGTACTTATCCAGGGTTCCACCAAAGTGGTTTTCACTGCTGGATAGATGATTTCTCTTTACTATTTTTTGGATATTTGATTTTTTGGAAAAATGTGACTTAATGATACTGCGATCAAGGTGGGTGCTCTTTGGTACATGGATGATGTTGGATGGATGGATGTAGATGATATGATAGTGATGATGGATGATTCTTTATTCTACAGATGGAGGGAACTAAGATACTATCACTAATGTGCACATTATGAAGGTCATCACATGCCACACATAAAGGAGCTTGGGCAACCTTTGGATTAAAGCACACCAAGGGATCACCATTAAAGGTCCCTCAAGATACATCACCATGGGGGGTGGAGTGATATGAGTGATATATGGATATGGGTGGATTGGGTGAAGTGTATGGATTGCATGAAGATGATGAGAATGAAGACATAGGATCAACACAATCTCTTCTTGATATTTTGCTTTGATAGATGGCCCCAATTATTTTGGATGGAAGGGCATGATAGGAGATTGACTTATGATTTTTCTTGCTTTTATTTTTGAATTTTATTTTTGCATTGTCTAATAGATTTTGATTTTGATTTTTACTAAAGGCCTTTTTTTTCTTTTTCCACTTGAATTTGGATCTTCATTTGGCAAAGGTTTTTTTATTTTTAACTTTTGATTGGTGCACTTGTTTATCCAAATCTAGGAAATGGTTGGGTTTGGATGAGTTGGATGAGATGGTAAAGATACACAAATCATGAAAGAGGTTGGCAATGTATTTGAGAGAGTCTTCATGATTTTCCTTATTAACATTGTTAATGTCAAAGGATGCTTGTGTGGGTGGGAACTTAGATTTATTAGGCACATCATTAGGTGATTCAAACCCTAACCCATGATGTTTGAGATGAAAGGATTGTAGCTCATATTATCCAATGCCAAGGTCTTTGAGTTTATCCTTGATCTTTGGGATAATGTGAGAGGTGGGTAGTGATCTAAAGGATCAATGTATGAGGATGAAGATGATATGGTGTTAGTAGGGAAATGCTGTGAAAGGCCATGACTACTTTGTAATAATTTTCAATATTGAAATGGATTGTGATGAGCATGAATAGTCTTTTTAGTTCCATTGTGAGGGAACTTAATAAATTGATGGAATGTGCATGGAATGACTTACATGGCATGGATCTATGGGTGGCCAAGAATGATGATGTATGGGATATCAAGGTCTAGAATCTGACAAGTGGTTTCAACTATAGCTGGTCCAACTTGGATGGGTAGCTTTATAGAGCCTTTGGATTCACACTCAACTTCACCATATGATTTGATGGTAATATTAGTTTGGCGATAAAAAAACATCCAAATATCCCAATTGTTTTATTATACTTAATCTAAAAAGATAAATTACTAATCCACCATCTACTAGGACACATTTTATTGTGGTTTTATGGATGTAGGCTTGAAGGTAGATGCAATGGCCAACCTCATTCTGAGTTTTGATTTAAGTTTTTTTGTTTAATGTTTTTTAGTTTGGCCAATGATCTATTATTTGAACTTGTCTCATAACATTGCATGATATATGGAAGTATTTGGAGAGGACACTAATACAAATTTTTGTAAACTATTTATGAGCTTCATTTCATCATTAATGAGCAACATACAATGAACTATGGTCATCAAAACACTATAGAGTTATTCCTTTTTGCAATCTGATTAATAACAGTGAATTATTTACATTATATAGCTTACAATCATTTGCTTAAACAATAAACAAAATGCATCTAAATAATTTTTTTATTTAGAAATAAGGATAGTAATTACTGATCTACCTGTATGAACTTATGTTGTGAATCTAAAACTCCATTAGTGCTCTAGGATAGCAACAACAACTCATGGTACCTTGTAGCAGCCAAAGAATGCTCACAACAACAAGAAAAGTGTATAGGGATCCCATGGCCAATAGCTATTCATGAATAATAGCACTTAGGACTAATTATAAGGCACTCCTAACAAGCTCAGACCCAACACCAATCCACTAAAACTATTGTAACCAAAATACAGATAAAGAATATGTAAAACTAGACTAACAGTGAAGTGCTTTCAAGCACCAACAATAGTGATAACTGTACCAAGAGCTTCCTACCAACAATGACTTCTTCCTAACATAAAGTCTACACATGCCCTCTTAACTTCCATAAATAATAATGATTCACTGGATTGTAGACCTATTAATAAACTTTAGTCACCTCCAAACTTGACACCAGCCTAAATAGGGGCGATTTGACTAAAAAATTCTTATTAGTTTTATTTGACCTCAAAAATTAATGTAGTTTATTATTAAGTGTTTGTAAGGCCTGGGAACTACTGTATTAATAGTTTTCACATCACAAAGCCACCCAAAATTTGCATAAAAACTGGAGAAAGGGAGTCAATGCCTAGATGCCTATAATTGGGCAATTTCACTTGATTAGTTTAGAACATTGTAGCACGTCACTATACTAGCATCAATGTAGCATGTCACTCAAGAAATAGATATTGATTACCATCAAATTTTCCTTCGAAAATGCAATCTAAAAATGATTGGATTACTTTGTAAACCCTTCAAACTGAATACCAAAATCAAATACAAATTACACCCAAGTAGAAGACTTGTATGATCTCCTCCACAAACTAGCTAGGGTGGGTCTCTCACCACCAAAACTAGTGCTAAAGATAATGGTTTTCATCCTCAACTAGTTGCAATGATAACTACTAGAAAAAATCCAACATAGTCTCCTTAAGTTGTCAAATCCATCATATCCAAATGAGATCCAAAAAGTCAATTAAGTAGAAGTGGAGGGAGAAATTAAGGAAGCCTCCAATTTGAATCCTTTTCCCTCCAAAAACCTAATGCCCTTTTGCAACCTTTTAATATTTGTATTATACTTTAAAACATTACAAAATATATCCTCAAAGGGGAGTCCTACTCAAAAGGAAACTATTTTACGTTATTCTTCCTTTTAAAACAAAGTTAAGTTATCTCATTAGGCACCAAGGTACTTTTAATGACCACCTACCCCCTCATGTAAGATATAATGTTATTTTATTAAAATAACTTAAGTGACTGATTAAAATAAAATATTAAATAATCCAATCTTAGGCTCTCCAACGCCACCATAGAAATAACACTATTGAGGACACCATGGGTTGGAGACTAGTTTCCTGAAATAGACTTACTATAAATATCAATTGCTAAAAATAGTAAGTAATCACTAAATAGAAAACTGGCCAAAACATTAACACTCATCAGAAAACTACCACACACTGCCCAAACAAGAAACCCTACACTGCTCTATCACTCGAACTAGTTCCTAAATATAGAACTTACTAAAAATAGTGTGTTAGAACCATACTAGTCCAAAGAAGGACATTGAAAATGGGGACATTATAGTTTTCCCTTCCCAAAGATTGCTTGTCCTCAAGCAATGCCAATACAACCCTACAACCAAAAATTTGATCCACATAGAGTCCAACAATGATCCTAGGGTCCCAAGTCAACCTAGGAGATCTGTAGTACCACCTTCTCACAACACTATCCCACGTGGTACCAACACAAGATACCACCTCAAAATGCCCTATAATAAGTGTAATCAACTACTACTTAGACTCAATAAACTCCTCAAAAGAATGCCCCTTAAGAGAACTAAACTGATATTCCATAGAAGTAA
Source organism: Sequoia sempervirens (assembly GCA_007258455.2). Lineage (NCBI taxonomy): Eukaryota > Viridiplantae > Streptophyta > Pinopsida > Cupressales > Cupressaceae > Sequoia > Sequoia sempervirens. Next base: position 678,525,684 of record VDFB02271358.1, read on the forward strand.
ACTCTAGAAAATCAACACTGGCTCTCTCATTCCAAATGGTAGTTGAACTACAACACAGAGTGATCCTCAGGTTTCCATTTTGTCTCAGAAAAGAGCCACCAAGCTGATGTTGCACCACACTGATCATAACTATCAAACCAATGCTCCCAAACTACACTCCCCTATCCTTGACCCTTAAATAGTAAAAAACATCAAAGCCCATACTAAAATACTTGAAAGGATCGAGGCCAATGTGATGAAATATATCCTGCCAAGGCAACTCAGAGTAGACTGCATCAAAAAACTTTCCTCCAATCACAATCCTAGTCAACATTAGAAACACCTTGCTCAACCATAAGAAATTAACCCCAACATGACACCTCATGATGCCCTAAAGAAGCAATTCAATCTCAGCCATATCTCTAAAATCAACCAACAAAGAAATGCCTCTACTGACACAAACCGAAATCATAACATCAACTCTCAACCTCCAAGTGTTAAAATTTGTCCCGAACACACCAACACTCCCAAACCACTACTATCAATAAGACATCATGTAAAATAATTCATATCATCTACATGATGTAACTACAGTGAGCGTCACTCACTAAAGTGGAAACAACAAATGGGTAAATTGTGTTTGGAAAAACACTCACAGCTAGCTGCCCCAAAGCTTGCCCAAACTCAAAATTAGTCTACTCATTAAGAGATGTCATCATAACAATGAAAGAAAATGAGGGAAGTGGTAAAGAAATAGAAATACCACTGAAAACATAGGAGGGATGAGCATGGAGGTAGCAATCGAATCATCTCCAAGGATCAAATCATCATTGACATCTAGGCTCAACCATGAACTACTCAACTTTTGAACTCAAGAAACCACCCAACTCATCTGTGGATTTTAATCCAAAGTTATATGCAACTTGATTAGAAAGTGGGTAGTACTAATACAAGAAGTTGACCCACTACTCCAATCTTGAGACAACACTTCATGACTAGAAACTGCACCTGGGTCCCAAGTCTTGTAACAAAATCCACTCTCGTCGCTTAAATTGTTTGGGTCTCCATCATCCAACTCAAAAAGTGGATTACCATAAGTCATATCAGCATCCCACTCAAATAAAGTATTATCAACAAACTGATAATTATCCTCAACTCCAAAATCAGACCAATCCTCTTGCTGATCCAAACTCTTATTTTTTTATTTTTTGGACAATGTGCAAGATCATACTCCTCTTGGATGAAATCAAGCTCCTTCATTACTTGTTTGATCTCCCTTGCCCTTTTTCTACTTTCCTTCTCTTTAAACTATTGAGTCTCATAGAGTTGATTGTTTGCTTCAAGGAGTACCTCTCAGACACTTTCCAAAGCAAGCTTTGAGGAGTTAAGCTTGATGGTGAGCTCACTAGCCTCTTCCCTTAACTGCTTAGACATAGACAAAATTTCATTTGCAAACTTGGTGGAGAAATCTCTATCATGCAACATGTGTATGAAAACTATTTTAATTCCATCCATAGAAATTTTAATCATGTGCAAATCAACAAGGGGAACATTTTGTTCAAGTTGGTTTCTTGGTGTCATGTAGATGAATTTCTCAACAAGTCTACTAATGTCATTCAATGTAGATAAAGTATGCACTTCTTTTACCATAGACACCAAAAATTGTTCTTTCCAATATTGTTTCGGAAAAGATAGTACATTGTTATTATGTTGCATGCAAAAATTAGAACTTTCATGCCTATTATCAAAGTCTCCATCACTGTCCCAAATCACTCGAGCCTTTCCATTATCATTTTCAGTTGTAAAATGTGGATCCAAATCATCAAAAGTTACTAAACTTCTACTCAAAATTTGCTTCATGTGTGAATGAATTAGATTTGTTTTCAAGAAATGGATCAACACCAACAATGCCATCTTCCATGCATGCATTTTTCTCTAAAATTAGAATATCATCACAATCAAAAGGAAATTCATTCCATGTAGGTTCCTCATTGTAATTTTGTTTCAAAACACATATATCCCATGTGTTATAATGTTTCTTGCTTTGTTCAAATAATATTTGTTCACTATGCTTCTCTTGTGATGGTGTCTCTTTGAATAAATCACTTTCCAACTCACCAATTTATTGATGTCAACATAAGCATCTCTCTTCATAGCCTTAGTATGGAGATCCAGACCAAAACCACCTAAGCTTTCATATTTGTGATCATCTTTGTTAGTTGTTTGGAAAGCTTCATCTATTTCAGCTTATATGAAAACTTCATCCCTTATTCCCTCACTAAATCCATCATCTAAAGGAATATGACTGATCTCAACCTTTCAAACTTGGCACTAGTGTCAACAACTGCATTGGAAAGCTCAAGAGATTCATTTTAGGTTGTTTTTGTGTCTCTTTCCTCATGCACTATCTCATCAAAGGTAGCCACATGCATGCCTAAAATTCCTACTATACATTCTCCAAGTGCTAGCTCTACTATATTGTACACATCCTCAACATGAATAGATGCATGCACCATCATAGAGTCACCTTGAGGTTCTCCCTCAAAATCCAAGAAGGGCTTCAACATCCCCTCACATTGTTTGAACACTCTATTGACCAACCCATAAGCAACTATAGAGACATCATGTTATTTCCTCAAAATAGGTATCAACATAGATACAAGGAGTTGGGGAATAATATCATAATCATCAAAGATAAGGGTCATAATGGCTTGCATGTAAGAAAAAAATTCTCCATGATCCCTACTAATGGATGCTATGAAATAATGAAACATTTGAAGAATAAGATATTCACATTCTAAATAAATCAAAATATAACAAGATTTAAATCTCACCATCACTTCTAGCATCTTAACCCTTCTATGAAAGGAAGGGCCTCAGTTATCAGGTAGCCAACAAAAACTCTCAACAATCAGCTACAAAACCTCCTTCATTTTTCCTTCTCCATAGGGAATCTTAGGATATGTAATCTTGATGAACTCATGAAGACAGCTGGTGACTAGAAGTCTCACATTTTTATCCTGATATCCCATAAACATTGGCTTACCCAAAGAATGCACCGTTGGAGTCATAGCCCATCGCAAAAAATGAGAAGGTAAATTGTTAACCATGTATAAACACCTTTAGACTTCTTCCAATGTGCTAAGAAGACCCTCTTTTTTTTGAGGTAGGTGTTCAAGTTTCTTACCTGCATTTAAAAGTATTTTTCCCAACTATTTTTCACTCAATGATGCCATGATTTGCAATTGAACTCAATTTTGAACTTCTTAACAGGACGCCAGAATACTCTGTGCTCTAATACCACTATAATTTCCAACCCCATTTTGAGTTTTGACTTAAGTTTTTTTATTTATTTAATGTTTTCAATTTGGCCAATGATCCATTATTCAAACTTGTCTCATAAATTGCATGATATATGAAAGTATTTGGAGAGGACACTAATATAGATTTTTGCAAACTATTTATGAGCTTCATTTTATCATTAATGAGAAACATACAATGAACTATGGTCATCAAAACACTACAAAGCTGTGCCTTTTTGCAATCTAATTATTAATAGTGAATTGTTTACATTTATATAGCTCACATCCTTTGCTTAAATAGTAAACACAATGCATCTGAATCAATTTCTGTTTATTGAACAATACAAATACTAATTACTGATCTACTTATATGAACTTTTGTGAATATGAGACTCCAACAATACTCTAAGATAGTAGCAACAACTTAGAGTATCCTGTAGCAACTAAAGAATGCTCACAACAACAAGAAAAGTGTCCAAGGATCCTACAACTAATAGATGCTCATGAATAGTAGCACTCAAGACTGATTATGATTCAATCTTGACAAGCTCAGGCCCAATTCCAAGCCACTAAAATTGTTATAACTAGATTGCAAATGAAGACTGTGTAAAATTAGACTAACAATGAAGTATTTTCAAGCACCAACATCAACAATAATTGTACCAAGAGCTGCCTACCAATAATGAATTCTTTCTAACAAGAAGTCTACACTTTCAACTCATCAACATGCCTTCTTAACTTCCATAAACAATAATGATTCATTGGACTGTAGACTTGTTAATAAACTTTAGTCACCTCCAAACTTGACACTAGCCTGAATAGGGGTGATTTGACTAAATAAAATCTTATTAATTTTCTTTGACCTCCAAAATTAATGTAGTCTATTGCTGAGTGTTTGTGATGCCTAGGTGCTATTGTATTAAGAGTTTTCATATCACAAATCCATCCAAACTTTACATAAAAACTAGAGAAAGGGAGTCAATTCCTAGATGCCTTTAATTGGGAAATTTCATTTGATTAATTCAGAACATTGTAGTAACATAATGTAGCACATCATTGTACCAACATCACTATAGCATGTCACTCAAGAAATATATATTGATTACCATAAAATTTTTCTTTGGAAATGCAATACAAAAATTATTAGATTAATTTGTAAACCCTTGAAATTGAATACCAAACTCATACAAATTATACCCAAGTACAAGACCTGTATGATCTCCTCCACAAACCAGCTAGGGTGGGTCTCTCACCATCGAAACTAGTGCTAAAGATGAGGGTTTCTATCCTCAACTAGATAAAACAATAAATTGGAAACAATCCAACAAAGTCTCCTTAAGTTATCAAATCCATCATATCCAAATGAAATTATATTAAATAGAAGTGGAGGGACAAATTAGGGAAACCTCCAATTTGAATCATTTTTCCTCCAAAAACCCAACACCCTTTTCCAACCTTTTAATATTTGTATTATACTTTAAAAAATTATCAAATATATCCTCAAAGGGTTGTCTTGCTCAAAAGGAAACTATTTTACCTTATTCTACCTTCTAAAACAACATTAAGTTATCTCATTAGGCACCAAGGTACTTTTCGATGACCACCTACCCCCTCACTTAAGTTATAAAGTTATTCTATTAAAATAACTTAAGTGACTAATTAAAAGTAAATATTAAATAATCCAACCTTAGGCTCTCCAATGCCACCATAGAAATAACACTGCTGAGGACACCATAGGTTCGAGATTAGTTTCTCGAAATAGACTTACTATAAATAGAAACTACTAAAAATAGTAAGTACTCACCAAATAAAAAATTGGCCAAAACATTAACACTCATTGGAAAAATACCACACATTTCCCAAACATGAAACCTTACACTACTTTTCCACTTGGACCAGTTACTAAATATAGAATTTACTAAAAATAGTGTGTCAAAACTAGACTAGTCTAAAGAAGGAGATTGAAAATGGGGACATTACAATAGAGAAAATTGTTATGAGATGGGTCGATGGAAAGTGAATATTTGGTGAAAAATGTGAGGGATTATGGGGATGATAAGTGTCCCATGATGGCTTGAAATTGAGCAAGATTAATATCATTAGGGACATGGGATTCAAGGAGGGATTTCTCAAAAAGCTCTTTGTGGATAGGGGATATTTTAAGTAGCTCAAGGATAGATATTTATGTTGGAGTTTTTTTCAAGTGGTCAAAAATACTATATTGATGTGTAGGTTGTTAGGAGGATGAATCTTCTTGGATGGTAACTTGGCCACATTGGGTAGTGACAACACAATTAGGCACCTTCATGGTTATGGTAGCTACTTGGGAAGGACTTTGTTCAATGAAACCAATGAAAAATCATATGATAAATTATTGTTATAGTTATAGGGCATTGTGTTGTAAGATGTAGAAGCTCTACCATCATTATGTTGAGGGAATAGTTGATTGTATATACCCAAGTGTTCATTTGGGTACTTTTGGCCTTCAATAGAGATTTATCCTTGATCAGTAAAATCTTGTATCGATTTATTAAGTCTTATGCAAGTGTATTTTTTATGACCATGTACCCTATGATTGTAAAAAAGATTATGTTCTTTGTACCAAGAGAGCTGAGGAACATTTGAAGCAAAGGGGTTTGATATGTGGCAATTGGATAATGTTATCTTGGACTAGATTTTGTAGGATAGATTCGATAGATTCAACCAAGGGGTTATATTCCTGTTGAGTGTATATTTTTGGTTGATCCTTAGGACTGACCACATTATATTGGGGAGGTAGATTTTTTTGAGATGATGATGAAGGTATTTGAATATTTTGGACATGTTTTACATCAATGACACCATAATTGACTACAGTTTTGTTTGATTCCAAAAATGGAATTTGTCACTAGATTGATCTTTGTTGTCTTTACCTTCTTTATAAATATTTACTAGTCCTTTAAATATTAGTTATTTTTATATAGATTTTTTTTTTAATGATTTAATAAAAGGAATGAGCACATTGCATTCAAATACGGAATCCCAATTTAGTATTTAAGTTCTTAACAAAGATAGTGACAAGTTGTTTTTTATGTATGGGCCATGCGAAGTGACTAGAAAGATGTCTTCATCTTTGCAAGAATGAGGCAAATATTTCACCACTCTTTTGTTTAGTGTTACAAAGGTCCATAATGGTAATGTCATGTTTAATATTTTAAAAGAAATGAGTGAAAATTTTGGTGGTTACCTCTAGAAAATGTGGTGATTGTCCCATGGGGGTGATGAGTGAGCCAATCAAGGGCTTGTCCACCCAAGCTTCTAGGTAATAGTATCAAGAGGTAGGCATCAATATAAGAGACCTCTTGGCATGTGATATAGAATTCCTTAAGATGATTCCTAGGATCTCCCTTTCATTTGTATTTGTCAAGTTTAGGCATTTCAAAGTTTTGGGGAAAAGGGATCATGGTGATGGACTTTTTGAAAGGATAAGGACATAGTTATTGGAAGGTATAATATTTCTTTTGATGTCCTAGTTGAAATACCTTAAGTGTATCCTTGATTTTTTGTAGTCTCGGGCCAAAGAACTTGTGAAATTGATGGGTGGTGGTTTCTAGTTAGAAATGGAAGGTTGTGAGGATGATATATGTTGGTATTGATAGGAGGATGAAGTGGGATTATAAGATTAGATGTGTTGATAAGTAGAGATGGGATTGGAGGAAATTCAATTTGAGGTGTGGAAGGTATGTGAGGGTGTGAATTAAGGACAAAGAGAGTGAGGGAGAAGGAATGGAGGTATGGAGGAAAATGGAAGGTGGAGGTGGATGGATGGATGAAATGGAAGGATGGATGGACAGAAGGAGGGTGGAAGAATGGAAGGGACAAAATGGAATGGATAAAAGGATGGAATGGATGGAAAATGGATAGGAATAATGAAGGAGAAATGGATTGAATGGACAGTTGATGTAGGATGGAGATGGAAATGGGTTCCTCATAAGAACTTGGTGGACCACTTCCTCAAATAATATGTCATTAGATAATGATGGGAACTCTTGGGAGGCCATGATTTGTTTCTTAGCTTGGGACCTTGTAATAATCATCCAAGAAAGAGACCTAGAAATGATGTAGTTGGATGAAAGAGATTAATGATGATTTGATAGATATGAAAGGATGAACCTTGGATTTGATATGATATTGGATTGAAAGAGAATGATCCAAATGAAAAGGGGATAATGATAGATTGAGATAATAATGATGGATATAACTTGGCCACACCAAGGGGAACCAAGAAGTGTGAAATGATACAAGACCAACATTATCTCAAGTAACTCTATATCCTTGATTGATAATGATGATTTTTAAGACACTAGGCTTGGATAATCACCTAGAAAAGGCTTGGATAAAAGGATGATTTTTCTTACTTAAGCTTGGGGTATCCAAGTTCCCAAGTTGGGAAAACTAATATGAAAGGAGCTAACTCAAAATACTACTTGAGATAGGAAAGTTCTAAAGCAATGCACAAAAGCTAGTAGATAAAAAGGATTAGGATCTAGATTAGAATTTTAACAAAATTGATTTTGATTAGGATATATGGATTAGGATTGGATGATAAGATTGGTCAAATGATGATAAGGATTAGATTGGACAAACGGATTGGTCAATGATTAAAGATAATGGATAAGAAAGATGAGATAGGTTGATGATGATAGGTAATGGATAGGATAAAATAGGATAGAATAGGGATTGGATAAGAAGATGAGAAGGATCAATGATGAAAGAATGATGAAAAATATAGGGTGGTTGTTCATTAGTCCAAGGTCTAAGGATGATGATAATGATGCTTAGGCTATACAAATGGATGAAAGTGATGAGATGAGGGAAAGATGGTGGTTTTTGGATGGACATGATGAAAATGGTTGATGTTTTAGGTCAAATGATGGTTGAAGATGGGTCATCCAATTTTTCTCTAGGTATGCAAAGGTCAAGTTTGTAGATTGAAGTGAAAAAGTGGTCAAATAACAATTGTTTTGAAAAGGAACGACTTCATGGAATAGAGCAACCACTTCATAGAACACAGACACCACTATGTGAAATATAGAGACCTTTCTATGAAACAAAGGCACAAATATAAAACTATGTAGAGGCACCTCAAGATGATGCACATGCATCGATGGATGAGACACAAGTGCATTTTTACAGTCTGAGATGGTTTTTGATCATTTTTGGCAAGATACAATCAAACAAGAAGACACATTGGTTGACTTGCCTCTCAAGGTGATAAGGACAATCAACTTCATTGGTTTTGCACATGAAAAACATGCCAAGCATGATAAAACAATATTATAATTAGTCAAGTAGGTGTGTTAACTCAATATGGGACCACTATCCAAAGGCTATTATCTCAAGATTGGAGTGAGACATCTCTCTTTCAAGAGTTAATAGCTAGAGATATAGTGGCACAAGGGATCAAATTTTCTCTTTCCTTTGAGATCCTAAGATATTTCCCAAAGAGCCTCTATCTCTACTCAAAGAGCTTGTACCTTACACCACACTAAACAATGGTTGAAAGGTCTTAAAGGCTTCTAAATACAAGCTTCTTAGCAGATCTTTGAATAGTGAGCTCATCTAATAGTGCCTAAAATTAGGAGGATCTCTCCTTCTCTCATCACCAAACAAGTCTCAATGGATCAAGGGCCTTGCAGCTTCACTTGAATGAAGCTAGCCACACTTTGAGGTATAGCTTCTAGTCTCCTCCCTTTGTATACCCGACTATAAAATATGGTTTAGGTCATCTTTGAGGTGATCGAATCCCCAAGAAAGCCTACTAATGGGAAAGACTATATTATGTGTTTTTAATGACCCAAGATCACACGAAGCACAAGAGGAGATCATACATACAAACTAGTAAGCCTTGAGATAGCACTTAAAAAATGAAAGAAGTGAAGAAGTGAGAGATTCCTAATCTCCAAGATCACACTAAGTACAAGGAGAGAGCATATATCTACACACATTTCCAAACATGAAAAGTAATTTTCATTAACCTAGTAAAATACATTAGATATCTAGATTAGTGAGAAATAAAAGCCTTGGAGCAATGAATTTGCATCAAATCATTAGTAATCTCAATAATAATGTTCTTTTACATGCATTATATAGCTACACCACTTGTTAGTTTCTCAAAAATGAAGGTTAGATGAGAAAAATAGCTCAAAAATCTAGAAATTAAAAATTGAAATAAAAACACAATTTCACTAGATAGAGGTGCCACTTTATGCAATATAAGCACATCGTGGTATTGTAGAGGCACAAATCTATGAAATAGAGGCATATTTTCACAATTAGGGCCTCAAAATAAGCTCTAGGACTTGAAAAATCAAGTTTTTCATTGACTCAATTGAGAAACCAACAAGATAAGACTATAGGACACTAGAAAACACATAGATTCTTGCCAAAATATGTTATATTATATGCTAAAAATATCTCAAGATGAAGAAAACCATATATCTCCTAGAAACTTGCAAGAAATCCTAGTTTGACAAAACCCTATAAACCTTAATTTTTGCAAGAAAAGATTGAAACAACCTATAAAACAAAAGTGTTAGAATGATGATATCCTAAAACAAAAGGTATGAAAGGTTAATCAAACCCTAGGTCAAGCTCAAAATTATCAAATCCAAATCACTTGAAAAAGGTGCAATTTCAGGTGACGAAATAACAACTTAATAAAATAGTGGCACCTTTTTGTGTAACAAAGGCACAACTCTACACTACGGAGGCACCTTTCTATGAAACATAGGTGCCACTTCATAGTTTGGGACCTAAAAATACTTTCTACATCATAAAATCTCATTAAAAATTTATCAAAAAACGGTTAAAAGGGATGTGGGTCCTATTGATAGGTCTAGATAGTAGATTGTTTTCTGTTAGTTTTCTATAGACTTTAAGATACTTTTAAACACAATTTCTAAATAATATTCCATATCATACTATCATTTTTGTATCCATTATGCAGAACTAAACCCAAAAACATGCTGATGGAATTATGGTTTAATATATTAACATTAAATGGTTTATATGAATATGTGTATGGAAATGTTGATGGAATGCCATGTTTAATTATGATGGTTATCCTTGTGTATGTGTCTAGTGAAACTAACTTGTTTGCTGCTAAAGGAGGAACCATGATGCATAGTAGTTACAAGATGAACCCATAGGAAAAAGGGCCATTGGATGCTAAAATAGGGGAAATTGCAGAAACAGTTGAACATTATAATAATTGGTTGAAGGAACTTAATGAAGATAAAACACACATTATTTCAATCAGTTAGTAAATGCTGAAGAAAAGGTCTTTCTTACATGAGACTTTGATAGATGGGTGTATGGTTGCATACATTCTAGTTGTATAGTTTCAATAGGATTCTCCTTTTTCAATTATAGGTTGAATAATTCCAAATCTTAATTCTACGCTCTAAATATCTAGAAGTGGAATTAATGATTTTGGTTAAGTAGTTAGTTTCAATAATGATTCCCTTAGTTTGTATATAACTATTGGATGAGTCCATACGCTCTTTAGTTGGTTTTTTCATAGATTTATGTTATCTATTACTTTCAGTTTGAAACATGAATCTTCAAAATTATTGAGTATGATTTGTGCAAGAATATTTTGTAATTTTTCAACTTACGCAATAATTGGAGAACAATTCATGGAATGTGTGAAATATAGTAGTTAGATTGAGTTCAGTTAAAGTGGGAATAGTTACTTGAGTAGGCCACTCAAGGTATTGTTCTTCACTTCACCTTTTTTAGTTATTTATTTATGTTGATAATTGTTATTAGTTTACTATTCATAAATCATATGCAAGTTAAATGGGATTTCATTTCTTGTTTATTATGAATGAATGCTTAGGAACATGCATGTAAAAATCATTGGTAATACTTTGGAGGATAGTTCAGTTGAGTTAGTAGTTTTTATTAAGTTTTTAGTTAATACAGTTTCATTTCATTAGTAAAAGTTTAGTCATAACCTTTATTGTAGGTACCCATAGCAACTAGTTTCAGTTTATATTTTTACTTTTTTACAGTTTTGTGCATTTCTAGTAATTAGAATGACTTTAGTAGGATAGTCTAGATAGTTTGAGTCCATGAAGGCATATATAATGCTACATCATCATAAGCTTATGCACCTTGGTTGATGATTTAATGTAGTGTTAAGTAGTGTCAAGTGGAATTTTCAATTAGTTGACCCTTTTAATTGAGTGGATTTCACCAATTTTACAAACCATTAGCTTAGACTTAACATTTTTGGCACCGTTTTCGGGGATGGTGCTATCTTCATAGACCTGTTTTATAGTTTTCATAGTTAAATTTCTCTTTTCAAGCATTAGGACTTTTAGATACCACCTTTTCAACACTAATCTACTAAGATTGTGTAGGCCAACTAAATTTAAAGTCAAACTTTATGTATGTAAAGGAAAAGAGACCCCTTGGGTAGGTTCCTTCCCTCTACATGCTAGGAAGCTATCACAAAAATTGGTGAACCTAGTACTCAAAGCGAAGGTACCACTGAAGAAGAAATTTCCTTTCAACCAACTTCTATTGCACATACATAAGGAACATACCACACCATGGGCGATGCAGTGATGATGATTCTTGACCAACATTTGGGTTTCCTATTATTAACTAGGAAAGAGGCACAATGCTAAAGAACATTCCTCCTTCAACCTTGCCTATTTTTAATGGGTTAATAATTGAAGACCGAAATATATTTCTCTTTGAATTTGATGTCTTGTGCATAAGTTATGACTATACTTCTGATGCACATAGGCTAAAAAAATTTCTTTCCACCCTCAAATATGCAACTTTGAGATGGTTCACGGGATTAGGTAGTGATGTTTTTCCTGATTGGGACATAATGAAGACACTAGTTTTGGAGAAGTATCAAGACTACTGTAGAGGACCTGATAGGAGAAAGGATGAAATATTCTAAATGACACAAAAGGATGATGATCCTTTAGAGGATTATGTTGAAATATTTTAGTTTACTCTCAAGAAAAACCCCAAAACAAGTTGACAGAAGAATCCCTTAAACTAGTCTTTTTGAGAGGGGTTAATGAAGACTGTATGGACACCTTGAACCTCATTGGCCAGGGAGATATTTATAAAAAATGATTTACAAATGTTTTTAAGGTCTGCAAAAATTATTCTTGGAACTTTACAAGGATTCCAAGAGATAATAGGATATTGGTTCTTAGTAAATCATCTACCAGGGTTTCAAAAGTTGAGTTGAGAATTTTTTTATCCAACATTAAGGAGGATATAATCAGTCACTTGGAAACACAACTAGATACTCTCCACATCAAGAAGAATCATAAGGAAGAAGAGGCTATGCTTATTGAATATTGTCCAAGCTACAGGCAAAGAAAAGAAAATTGTAAATGTAAAAGAGTGGCTAGCATCCAACAGGAAAAAGTTGATAAGCCTGACTTTCAACCTATTAAAGTAGATGATGGAAAAATATTTTATAAAGAACAAAGGATGCCATGGAAGTGGAGATAAGGTATGCCACAAGACCCCCTTAGCTTTAATTCATCTTTTCCTGTTGGCAACCAAAACTTTTCTCCTTGGAACTCACAACCTTGGCAAGTAAATCAAAACTAGTGGAAATATCCTCAATGGCCAAACCCTCAACCTGCTTGGAACCAAAAACCAAATCCTTGGCCATAGTATAAATTTCAAGGTTCCAATTACAATCCATAATGGCCAACCCAGTAGAATCAATGGCAACCTCAGTGGAAGAAAGGTTAGCAATGGAAGAAACAAAATATGAACTATCAACAACCTATGCTCCCTCCTCCATAATAGAAAAAAGCACTAATTCCACCATCAAATACTTCATCCCAGCCACCCAAGCCATAAATACCTTCCCAAACTACACCTAACACTAACACTAAGCCTATTTAGTAGGATTATACTAACAAATTTATGCAGTACCCCACCTATGGGGTAGAGGAGTTATTTCCACCTCAGATCAGGGAAACAAATTGATGGACCTTCATCCCCAAAAATCACAAAAGCAGAGGGTGAGGAACTTGCAGTTGAGGTTTCTAATAAACCATCTTTGTAACTTGAACAAAATTAGGTACACCAAACTATCTCAAATCCCCAACCACCTTTTCCTAAATGCCTAGCTCTACAAAAGCATCACACATAGGTTGAGATAGATCTTTTAGGGTAGTTGAAAGATGTTAGCATCAAAATACCACTTATCCAAGCTATCAAAGACATCCCTAGCTATACAAAAATAGAAAGGGATCTTTGTCTTAAGAAAACAAGTTGCAAAAGGAAAGATCCACAAATAGTTCATATTTTGGGGAATCTTGCATACATCATGTTGGGGAATATTATATTCCATTATAAGTATATTGATCTTGGAAGTCTACTTATGGATGTTAAGATCAATAGTACCCTCATTAAGAACACTTTGATAGACTTGGGGGCATCCATCAATATCGTGACAAAACAAACAATGCAGTTGCTTCAGTTGATCAACCTCAGGCCCACACAAACTATTTTGCAATTAGCTGATAGATCCATTGTTAAGCTTGAAGGAGATATTGCATTAGATTCTTGGGAATACCCTATAGAATTCATATTACTATAATGGAAATTTAATCTTTTGGGTTACCTACTCATCATAGGTAGGCCTTGGCTAGCAACACTCGATGCATTGATAGGCTACATATACGTTAAAATGACAATATCTAATGGGACAATCATAAAGAACTTGGTTCTTTATCCACCAACCCAACCATATGTAGACCTTGAGCACACCATTTGGCCTAATTTGGGTGAGGAGGAAGAAGATAATTATTCTCTTCAGACATTATGACTATAGAGTCCAACCCCTTATTGGATGACTAGGATGAAGATGGGCATAATTTCTTAGCATTCCACATGCACACACTACATGGTTGTAATGACACTCAAAATATCTTCAAGAGGGACCTGTAAAAAATATTCACAAGGGACTTGATACCGTAGGTGATGAGACCATAAATTGTCTCATATTTTATCAAAGAAAATCATCTATTTCTTCTTAATGCATTAGTGTTAAAGTGGATTTGAGTAATGATTGAAAGTTCTTTAGCTTGTTTAAAGTAGAATATAAAGTAAATATTTGATTTATTTTTTAGTAATAAAATGTGATCCAAATTGCCTCTAATATGTCTCCATGAAGTGTTTAAGATGATATAATGCAGATAAATGAGTTATTAAATAACTCATGGTAAGAAGAAGCTTCATAGACACTTGCAATAGAGAGCTCTAGACACTTGAAACGGTTAGCTCCTAAAAGCTTTAGAAGGCTTTGAAGCAATAATGAGAAGATAGAGAAGACTCCTAGAACACTCCTACATTCATGCAAAATAATGGAGCATCGTTTGTTCCTAAACTAATGGGATGAGTATTTGTTTCATGTTGAGTTTTAAGATATCTCACAGTTATTAAATTGCATGCTTCCTTCTTCCACCAAAGATAACTTAAGTTACCATATCACTCAAATGTTGTTGCATTATTATAGAATGTTATTCATGCTAAATATCAATGATTTGGTTGACTGAACTAAAGAATAATTCCTTCATTCTCATTCATCACTTGAAGACTTCCTAAAAATTAGGTGCCCAAAAATTGTCAAAAACACATTCTCAGTAAAATAGTGATATCTCCCTCGTTTCTCAACAAAATTCAAAAATTCAAAATGATATGGAAAGTATATTTGAATATATAAAAACTATTTTGAGAATTTGGCATGATTTTTAGCAGGTAAGGAGTAGTATGCATTAGAAAATTACTGAGACAAAAGTGGCGTGATGGAGAATAGCAACTTCAATTTTCTTAAAGTTTTGTAAACGACCCCTCAAAAATAAGATCTTGGATCCCCATTCTTAGTGGATTGGTTTAATAGATATAGAATATGAATTCTATAAATACAATGTAATCATTTGATCAAAGGGAGGGGATTATAAAATCTTGTTTCAACATGAGGAAATAGGATAGATCTACTTTCATTTTCCATCAATGTAATTCCAAATTTCTAGAATAAATTTGAATCCAAGAAAGCTTTTCATTTCCAACAATTGTGAATTAGTTTATCCTTTTCAATTCTTGCAAGTTTTTCTTAGATTAGTTCCCTTTCATGCAAATAGGATTTATTTCTACAAGTAGAATAGACTGTAGAATAGACCGTCGAGCAAGTTTTCTACTTTCTCTCTTGCAGACAGCCATGGAAATTTCCTTGGATTGATAAATTAAATGATGAGGATTGCAATGACCCCATCAATAGGGACTTGTAGCTTCACACTGCCCACATTCTAATTAAGACCTAGCATTACAGGCACCTGTAGAAACATTCAACAATTGAAATAATATTTTGATCATTTGGCAGCATATTTACTACAAGGTTATGCACATTCATTTCTAGAATATCCACATATTTTATCCATCAATTCATGCTAGGTATTATGACATAATTTATTTATTACCCACATTCATTTCAAATGTTTGAAGTTGTCAAATCACCAACTCACATCCCTCTAATTGTATCCACACACCATCCAAAATACTCATTACCTTGTAGTTAATATCTATCTCATCAAATCAAAAACCTGCATAAGTTCTTTTAGTTTTCATGCACCATTGATGGTTATTTTTGCACGATCATACTTGGAAGTATACTATTTTGATTATTCAAGTTTTCTTTAAACTTTTTATGCACTTTTCATTTAAATTATATGCATGTGAAATATTAAATTATTCATTTCCATCAACTCACATTTATACCACCTCCAAATCACCACCATGAAGGTCACTTCACCAATTAAGTTGGGGGGAGGGTACACTTACTCTATCTTTTCACCAGTCTTTTTGAATTTTCCACCCTAAATTGAATTTAATGAAAACCATGACATACAAAGCCTTGAGTCATATTTTATTTTTATTACTATTTATGCTGCTATTTTTTCAATTCCTAAAACTTGAAACCTTATAGATTTTTTGATAACTTTAGCTTGGTTTGTACCAGAGTTGAATTTGAAGAGGAATTTGTAGTTACAGTGTGGTGTGGTAGTAGGAATATATATGGAAACTAAGGTTTTGAAGTCATAAGAGAAGTTGAAGGTGGTAAGGAAGAGATTAAGTTGAATCTTTAGAACTAAATTTGGAATACTGAGTAGTAAAGGGAACTAAGATGAGAGGTGATGTCATAAGGAGAGAGTTGGTAGCTCATCAACATATTTTGGAGGATGCAACTGTCCTTCCTATATTCACAAGGGTTGGATGGCTTAAGTATTTTCTAAAATTAATAGAGTATAATAATGATTTAACGAGAAGATTTGTAGAAACTCTTCAATATGATGAGGCCATGGTAAAAGGACTTTCTATAGATGCTTCAGAGACCACCATTACTCAAGTGACCATATTGCCAAAGATAGGAGTAGAATTTCTAGCTCATTTTGATGTAGTTGTAGCCTAATAGGAATTTTGAGAAAGAGGAGAGAAACTAGATTCCTCATCACAAGGTACAAAAAATAATGTCTCTCCACTAGTTATGGGAAAGGTGTGTCTTTTATATTGTTAGATATATTACATAAGATGGTAGAAAAAATATTTTATATATTGTCCATTTTAAGTTGTTAAGCCATTTTAGGCATAACATGATAGTCAATGTACCCAATTTTCTATACCACTTGTTGAAGAGAATGGCTTTGGGATATCAGAGAAGGCAATCTGATACTTCCCTCTCTTATCATTGCTTAGTTACCCTGTTAATAAAAGGGAGCCTAAGAATTTAGTACCCCCAAGTCAGGTGAGAGTATTTTAGGGCTGAGGAATGTAATAGAACCAACAATTTGATGGTAGTACCTAGGGATATAGGAAATCAAAATGAACCCCAAAATGAACCGAAAGAGGAAAACCCTCATAATTTACCTATGGCCTCACCTATCTACAACCAAAGCGAATATGAAAAACCTGAAGAGCCAGAGTCTGGGCCATCTAAAAATGAGGAGTTACCTTCTTATTCTAAGCCACAAAAGTCTAAACATAGAAGTAGTGTATCCACCACTTCACACCCTCTAAACCAGAGGGAGAAGTTACAAAAGGAAAGAGGGTTGATCAATAACAAAAAAAGGAAAATGCCCCAAATAAGAAGGGTATTAAAAAAAAAAGTAGAAAGTTAAGTAGAAATGCTTACACCCAGACATTATGGTAGGCTCAAGAAACAAAATGATACAAAGGAAGGTATAGGATAAACCGAAGGAGAAAAGGAGAGTAGAGAACAATTCTAGGGAAATCAAACTAGCAAGAGCAACAACAAGAAAATGTTATGGTTGTAGAGACTGATTCTAAATTAGGAGGGGATGCCCTCGATGACATGAATGCAACTGTGAAAAAGAGAAGGTATATGGTAATGAATTATAATTTTGAATCATAGGACCCATTTATTGCAAAGAAATTGAGGACAAAAGTTCTAGATAGTCTTGTATAGGGAAGTTATGAAGGAGGAAATGAGCAATTTGAGGATAGAGAAGAAGCTTACCTTGAAGAGAGAAATGTGATTCAAGAACTCCAGGAAGTGTTGGTCAAAATTAAACAACTAGAGGAATTGGTGAAAAAATATGAGCAAAAAGATAAAGGGAAGTAAAGATGTAGTAGATGGAGGAAAAAATGCATTTGTATTGTCATGGTGCTAAGTTAGATTTGCTAGCACAATTGGTTGTTACAAAGATAGGGGACAGAGAATTGGCTATCCCATGTGAGAGACCCCCTCCTCTTAAAACTCTTGGATATCACACAACTTTCACTCTAGGCTACCAATTGTGGAGTGTAACTAACGAGTTTGCAAAGCAAAGTGAAAAATGGAATAAGGAAAAGGAAGGATATACAAAAGAATTGGAAAAGAAAGGAATGGGATTGAATAAGTTAGCAGTCCAATTGGAAGAAGTTGCAGATAAGGCTCCACAAATTGTTAAGTGCAAGCCTTCACCCAGGACTTATGCATTGTTTCTACAAGAAAGGTTCTTTTATTTTTAGTTTAATAGATTAAATAGCAAACAATCTACTGCCATGAGTTAATTGGATGAGTTTCTTAAAAAAATTAAAACCTCCACATTCAAAGATTATGATCAATTATGTGAATTTTATCTGCATAATTATGTGATTCCTGATAAAATAGAATGTAATCCCTTAATGTTTGTGGGGAATCTTCAAGTCAAAGCACTTATCTCTTACTACAGGAATGAACAACTTAGAGGAGAAATTATGGAGGAATATGATGTAAAAGAGAGATATGTTGCACTTCCATTAAGAAGAGAGGCTAAGGATTCATAACTAATTATTGATGAGTGGATGAAAATTCTTGGGCATAAAGGAGTTGGAAAGACAATAATGAAACTTCATAAGGAAGACTATCAGAGAATGAAAGTGTTAGTTGTAGGTATTTTACAACAATGTTATAAGTACGTACACCGATGGAATGAACTAACCCCTAAATCGTAGAAGAATAAGCGACATTCTATATATAATTTTACTGCTATGCTCCAAGTGTGTAGAAATATATGACAATCAGTATCAACAAAGGAGTTCACTGGATACCTCTCACATTTCAACCACCTATTTTCCTTTGTCTAATACCACATTGGACTAGAGATAAAAGTGAAGAATTTGAGGGGAAAGGAACTACCAAGATGAGGCAACTTTCAACATACCAAGGATTTTATCTTTAGTAGGATTAGGGTGCTAGTATAGTCATGGACCTAAGGAAAATTTCTCTCCATTATAATCAAGACCCTTCGTATTTTGCTTATTGACAAGAAAAAAGTTAAGTTAGGGGGAAATGATAGGTCTAGATCATGGTTTAATTTTGGTAGAATTTATGGTTTAATTTTGGTAGAATTTATGATCTATTTGCTAAAGTTGCCATGGAACTTGATGTTTGAATGTTGATATTTCCTCAAAACCATAGACATTGGACCTAATTTTATTTTTCCAAATCTTTAATGACATTGACATGTTATATGGATTATTTGTGTTAACTCTACATGTGGATTAATGAATGTTCTTTAAGATAGTTACATATATGCAATTATTGTGTGTACTAATATTGCCATGTAGATATGATTAGATGGCACTAAATTGAGAAGATTTTTGCAGCTAGTTGTTCACCATAATGTTCAACAAGGGAATCATTCAAAGGTCAATGGAGGTCAACAATGGGAGATTCCTCATGAAAATAAATTTGTAACCACCTTGTAAATGGTCTTTATTTTTGTTGAGCAAATATAGGCATTACTATTGTGCTAAATTTGCATTGAGACAAGCATGTTTGACCAGATTTTGTGCATGCGTAACTGCTTCTCCACTTTCCATGCTTTCCCTAAAGTGGCATCCTCCTAATCTGTTGGAGTTGATCACCTTGCTAGGTGATTAGTTAGTATCTTCCTTTCCTATAAATAAGACTCAGATGCTCCTTCTCAAAAGGTTGCACGATCTGATGATGTACTTGCATTCTTAGTTTTCAGCAATATAGTTACACTGCTCTATTGTACTCATGTTTTCCAATGAATAAAATGAAGTTATAAGTCTGTGCATTTGAGTTTACATTGGTTTTAGAGGATACTCATCCAAGGGGGACCACTTGGTGAGCATTTTGTCCTTTAATTTAGTTTAGTTTAGTTATTACTTTTTTTTCAGTAATTAGTTAATAATCTAACATTGACTGTTCCCGCAGCCACTAGAATTCCATTTCATGACTATTCCTGTAGCCAAAGCAGACAGAGTAGTTTCATGTTTGTTCACTTAGATTTTCATTTATGTCATGCATTTCAGCTTAGTATAGTTGTTGGTTGATTTTCAACACTTATGTTATTTCTTTCTAAGCAATTTACCTTCAGCATTATGTTTTTCTTAGTTATAGAATGAATATAGCTACTTTGGATACTTAGTGCACATATTGCAGTACTGACCCATTTCATGTTCACATCCCTAAGTTGACAAGTTAAATGCACCTTCATGATGATTGAAATGACTATTCACTTTAGATTTCTAATCTCCGAATCATAGCTTTAAGGGCTTAGTTGTTAGATCATTGTAGGAGGCCAAATTTTTTTACGTAGTTACTGAGGATGGTGTCAACCTAGTGAGTTCTTTGGAGTCATTGATAGTTGTTGTTAGTATACCCCTCATTTAGGAAAGTAATGATCCACTATTCTTTTTCCAATTCCTTGTGTGAGTTGGCTGATAGTGAGTTGATACTGCATGCATTGAGGAAGGAGGAGAGATGCTGATGGGAGATTTCTTCCTAACAATCTTGATCCATTCTAGTTAGTTGAATATCAGAACTTTCCAAGAGAAGAAGAAGATCCATACCCCTTTGTTGATGCATTTCCTGATCTGACTAGATCTAAAGTTTCCTGTGAAGATCAAAATATGATTGAGAACCCCTTTACTTTGGAACTACATTAGTAGGTATGGGTGATGCAAATAGAAACAAACCCAACCAACCAGTTTTTCCTTTCCCCATTGCTCATCAGAATGAAGAAGAAAACCTCAAAAATATCCCTTCTTCAGTCCTTCCTAAGTTCTATGGACTTTTCACGGAAGATCCTGATACCTTCTTGTTTGAGTTTGACCTACTCTGCAAGAGTTATGACTATACCACCGATGCTCATAGGCTCAAGCTATTTCCTACAACTCTGAAAGAAGCTGCATTAAGATGGTTCATGAGCCTAGGAATAAATACTATGGAGACATGGGATGCCATGAAGACAAAATTCCTTGAGAAATACATGGAATATTGCAGGGGCAGTGACATGAGAGGAGATGACATTTTTAGGATGCAACAAAAGGAAGATGAGAGCCTGGAGGATTACATTACAAGGTTTATGTTTTTCCTATAGAAATCTCCATACCATACACACAATGAAGACTCACATAAGCCACTTTTCCTTAGAGGAATTAATGACAGTTGCACTAATGCATTAGGCTTGATGGGAGGAGATATCTCCCAAGTTCCTTGGGAGGATATCAAGAAGATATGCCAGAAATACTCTAGGGAAGCTTCAAAGAAAGGGAGAGTTTACCAATCTTCTATGGGTAAGTCATCTACCAATGGAGTTTCAAGAATGGATATTACTCATTTGCTAGCAAACTTCAAGCAATACATTATAAAGAATCTGGCTACTCAGCTAGATACACTTCAGGCCAAGAAGAAACAAGAGGAGGTAGAGACAACATTGGCATAGTATTGCTCCCATTGCAAACAAAAAGACTGTAGATGCAGGATGATAGCTAATATTGACAAGTAGATTTCACCCGAGTTCAAGCTAATCCAAGTTGAAGATCAAGTCTACTATGTTGTACAAAGGAGGCCATGGGATCCAAGACAAGGTATGCCACTAGATCCACTATCTTTTGTTCGGCCATATTTCAATTTGTATTCATCTAGTAACCAATGGTAGCCCCCAAATCCATCCAATTATGGAGGATATCCACCACACCCTTGAATTAACCCTCCAAAAACCTAGCCTAATCATAAAAACTCTCCACCCCAGTGGCACCAACCACAGGGGAATTGGCAGCCACCCCCAGGAAATTGGGAGCAAACAAATCAATGGAGGGGAGGATAACAATGACCAAACTAACCAAATAGTTACATGCAACCACCTTCTTAGCCCCAAAAACTTTCTATAATTCCTCCTCCTTATAGTTCAAGTTCAAATGTACCTAAACCTACTCAGCTACCAACTCAATCCACACCCAATCCAAATAACAAACCACAACAATAGCTAGTATACTCTGTTGATCCAAATCAATTCCCTGCATATGTTGTGAGTGTAAGTGGCATCCACTTGCGTCTAGGAACTACTTTTCCAACTCCTTCCACACCCATTATCACTGAGCTTCCTATGGAAGAAAAGGAGCCTATGAATACCCCCATTCAACCCAATGCACCTAAGAATCTTGAACCAGTTTTGGTCAAGCGGACTGCACAAACACCCCCATTTCATCAAAGGTTGGAAACTGTGTAGGAAAAGGAAGAAAAGGACACAACTTTTGACATTATAGATCAGTTGAATCATATATGTGTCTAGATACCTCTATTTTAGGCCATAAAATATGTTCCAATCTATGACAAGGTAATTAAGGAAGCATACCTTAAGAAGCTAGGTAAGAAGAAGAAAGACCCTGCTACGGTTCATGTGGAGGGACGACTAGCTAACATCATACTTGGGAAAGTGACTGTTCCCAAATATAATAATCTAGGGAGTCCTATGGTAGGAGTTGTTATAAATGGGATCCAAATAAAGAATGCTCTGATTGACTTTAGAGCAATGTAATAAATGTAATGACCAAGGATATCCTGCAACAACTAAATGTTGAAAGCATAAGACCTACTCCTACTGTTCTGCAACTTGTTGATAGTTCAATTGTTATTCCTAATGGTGTAGTAGAGGACATTGTGGTAACTCTAGACTCCTGGGAGTACCTAGAAAATTTCATGATTCTTTATCCTAAAGCCACACTTGGAGGGTACCCTATCATTCTAGGAAGACCATGGTTAGCAACAACATATGCATATATTGGATGCAGGATAGGAGACATGACCATTTCTAATGGAAAGAGCACCAAAAATATTTTTCTCTACCCTCCTGCTCAACCATCACATGATCTGGATAATTCTATATGGCCACATGTTGGTGAAGATGTCGAGGAAATTAATTCTATGGTGTAGTTTATGATGTTAGGTAGAAGCTCTTTCATGCAACTTCAAGATGAAAATGAAGTATTGGCTAACATCATTAAGAATAATTGTGAAGTGGATGAGGCATCATCTTCTCATTCTGTTGTTCCAGTCAAGACACTTCTTCCTGCTCTTCCTGTAGACGCTCTTCTTGTAGACACTCTTCCTGCAGCCAAACTTCCTACAGCAACAAGTATGTCTCATACATTGTTGCTGCATGAACTCAAACTACCAAGCATTAGTGAAGCAGTTATGATAGAGATAACTAGACAAGTGCAAGTAGTAGAAGGAAAACATCTGCACATCAACATCAAATTAATTGAAGAACAACAGTTGTCATTGAAAACCTTATTGAAGAATCACTGGCATGCATTCTTGTGGGACTATTATGATATGAATAGATTGGACCCTAAGCTTTGCACTCATAGAATTTACATTAGAGATGATTGCACCCTAGTTAGATAGCCACAAAAAATAATTAACCCTGCACTGAGAGTAATTGTAAAAGGGGAGCTACAAAAATTGCTAGATGCAAGATTTATCTACCCCATTTCAAATAGCCAGTGGGTGTTTCCATGGTGATTGTACCCAAAAAGAGAGGGAAGTGGTGAGTTTTTTTTGATTAGAGGGAACTCAATGCTGCCACCAAAAAGGACCATTTTCCCTTACCCTTCATAGATCAAGTTTTGGAATCACTTGTAGGAAAACAATACTTTTATTTTCTAGATGGCTTCAGTGGCTATAACCAAATCCAAATTGCACTTGAGGACCAGGAGAAGACCATCTTTACCTGTCCATGGGGAACCTATGCCTACTCAGTATTTCCATTTGCCTTATGCAATGCACTTGCAACATTTTAGAGGGTAGTCATTAGAATATTTTCAAATATTTCTTATGATTACATGTAAATTTACATGGATGACTTTCCCACCTATGGTGTTGATTTCAATGAGGCATTGGAAAATCTTAGGAGAGTCCTATAGAGATGTGAAGACCACAATCTATCTCTAAATAGTGAAAAGTGTTTCATGATGATGTAGGAAGGTGTAGTCCTTGGCCACTACATCTCTCACAAAGGAATTCAAGTAGATCTTACAAAGATTGAGGTGATCACAAATTTTCCCACACCTACAAAACAAAGAGATTTTAGGAGTTTTTTGGGACATGTAGGCTACTATAGGTGATTCATCAAGGATTTTAGAAAAATAACAGCACCATTGTATGCCATTCTCACCAAAGATGTTGAATTTCAATGGACAAAAAACTATTACAAAGAATTTTCTAATTTGAAGGAAACTTTGACTCATGCTCTTGTACTCAAAGGACTTAATTGGGAGCTTCCTTTTCAAATCCATATAGATGCATCAAACTATGCTATAGTAACCATCCTAGGATAGAAAGGAGTTGTTGAAAATGCTATTAATTTTTTCAGAAAAAACTTTCAAGGAGTTGAATTCAACTATACAGTGACAAAAAAAGAAATGTTGACAGTAATCTATGCCCTAAACAAATTTTGACACTACATAACAGGCTATCAAATCTTTGTGCACACTGATCATGAAACCATTAGATACCTCATGAATAAACCCCTGATCATAGGTAGGTTGGCAAGATGGTTATTGTTGATGTAGGAGTTTGACATAACCATTGTAGATAAACTTTAGAAGACCAATGTTGTTGTAGATTTTCTTTCAAGTCTGACTACATCAAAAGACAATCAAGTCATAGATGACTCTTTTTCTAATGAGCTTCTATTCTCCATCAGTATACACTTATATTCTCCATCAGTATACAAACACCCTAGTATGTTGATATAGCTAATTATCTGGTCACAGGGAGAGTTCCTCCTCACTTCTCTCCAAAATAGAGAAGGGTGCTTATTGAAAAATCATTTGCTTTTTCATGGATTGCAGGATGTTTGTTTTACACTAGGCCAGACCATGTCATGAGGAGATGTGTGAGATAACATGAGACATATGATATCTTGCATGCATGCCACAATGAACCATGTGAAGGATATTTTGTAGCATAGAGGACAACAATGAAAATTTTGAAAATAGGATACTATTGGCCACTATCCACAAGGATGCAAGGAGATATATGAGAAATTGTGATAGATGCTATAGGATGGGTAGGCAAACCAAATATGATGAGATGCCACTTTTCCCTCAGATAGTATTCACTCCATTTGATAAATGGGGACTAAATTTTGTAGGAACCATTGATCCTCCATCCAATGGTAAGTCTTATATCTTGGTATGCACTGATTATATAACTAAATGGGTAGTTCAAGTTGTTGAATTTCTTTATGAGGATATTTTCACAAGGTATGGAATTCCAAGAGAGACAGTGAATGATCAAAGGGCTCAATTCACATCAACCCTTGTTGCAACATTGGTCAATGAGTACAACATAAGACACAAGAAATCTACTCCTTGTCACCATTAGGACAATGACCAAGTTGAGGTGACCAATCAGGAGATTGAAGCCATTCTAACCAAAATAGTGGTTGTTCATAAAAAGGATTGGGAAAACAGACTGCCAAAAGCTGTCTGGGCCTATAGGACAACATAGAAAACAAATATAGGCTTCACTCCTTTTGATTTGTTGTATGGAAAGACAAATATGATTCCCATTGAATTTAAACATAAGACTCTTAGGATTGTAGTAGACTTGGGGATGGATATCTCTAAGGTGCAAAGAGAAAGAATCATGCAGCTGAATACTCTAGATGAGATGAGGAGAGCAGCCTTGCATCACACAAAGGTGGTGTAGAATAAGAGAATAAGTTGGCATGAAAAATTCATCAATGATAAGAAATTCTAGCTAGGTGATTGGGCATTGCTCTATGACTCAAGGTATCAAGATAATGCAAGAAAATTATAGATGAGGTGGCTAGGACCATATGAGGTTGCTGAAGTCTTCCCCAATGGTGTTGTTTAGCTCGCTACCATTGACCCTATCAGATTCAAGTTGTTTATCAATGGTCATCGCCGTAGATTGTATCACAATCCAACTTCCAAAGAGGAGTTCCTACAACAATTCACTCAACATGCAACACCCAAGCTTCCTGTAGTCGAGGGAAGTGGACCTAGTGTCCCTCCTTTTGGCTAACTAAGGTATGTACCTTGTCATAATAAAGGCTTCCACTCCTGTGGGAGTCTACTTCTTCATCCATCCACCCATCCACCCATCCATCTCCACCTTTCTCTTTCTTCCTTCACTTCACTTCATTCCATTTCACCTCATTCCACCTCATTTTCATTAATTGCTCAACTTATTTTTTAAAAGGTGACTAGTACTTTCTCCACAATCTTTACAAATGAATCTTCCACAAAACTAGGTATGTTTGCATTAACTGCTATATCTTAATTATCTTTAGTGCATCCATTTAATTGCTATGAACTAATATGGATGTTCACCACAGCATGTCATTATTCCCTTTCCCTATCAAATCATCATTACCACCTTGCATGTGAGGACACATGCTCAATTTTAGGTTGGGTGGGGGAAAAATATGTGAGTACTTTTTCCACATGTTAGTCCATGCTAGTCTACGTCAAAAAAGTTTAAATCAAGCCAATTTTGAATTCTAAGTGAGATGACGGCTCATATGTGTGAGGTGACACCAATCGCCACTGTCATTTTTGTCCACAATAACCTTCCTTTATTACTCCTTTACTCCCATTATTGATCTTGTCATAATATTAAGTCACCAAAAGGCAAAATAGAAAGAAAAAAAGGTAAAACAAAATGGAAAATTCAAATGACATTTGCCTTGGAAACTTTTTCGAGAAATTGTTTGATTGCAGGAAACTGAACAACGGGAGGTGGATTAATTCAAAATGAACCCATAATTCATGATGTATTACTACAGGATACACTTTCACAAGCCAAATTTAGAAATTGTGGGTGGTTAGACTATTTCATGAAGCTGAATGGTTTTAATGAGGACATTGCATTAGAATTTATCCAAACATTTTCTGAGGGAAAAGCCACGGTAAAAGGGCTAGAAGCATTGGCTACTAAAGAAACAATTGTAGAAGTTACAGGGTTTCCTGTCGACGGTGAGAATTACCCTACTTCCAGAGATGTTAGGATAGCTAGGGCTGAATTTATAGAACTTGGTGACCCTCCATTTAGTGTGGACAAACAAGGTGCAAAAAAACCTCTCTGCCCAAGCCATGGAAACAAGTAGTTGTTTATGTTATAAAATATATCACCTATGAAGGTTGCCTGTCGAATCTACATTCTGTGCACTTCAAACTCTTGAATCACATGAGGCATAGGAGGAGGATGAATGTCCTAAATGTGCTATACCAACTTCTTTCAATCATGGTAGCCAAGACCCAAAAAGGTAGGGACAATTTTGTCTCCCACCATTGTTTGATCAAATTGTTAGATGAGAAGTCTCTACATGATGTGTCTAAGATGACTTGGGAACAATTCATAAATATTGATCAAATTAGACCAGAGCATTTGTGACTTAGGGTTTTACCTCAACCTCATGAGTGTAGCAGGAGATTGAGCATGACTGAAGTCACTCCTGGTGCTTCAACCTCTGGCATAGAACCTAGTGTAAACCTTCATGTAGCAGAACAAACCATAGAGATTAGTTCTTCTGAGATAGAGCACTCAGACAAGGAAAGTTCATCTATGGATTTTAATGATGATGTTCCTCTTGGAATATTAATGAGAAATATGGCACAAAAGAGAGAAGAAGAAATAAGAAAATGAAAAGCTAAATAGTAGGTAGTAGAAAAAGAAGTACCAAGCTCTAAGAAGCAAAAGGTTGACACTATTCACTCTGTAGCCAGAGAAAAATGTGAAAGCCCTCCCAGAAAATCAAGGCTATTCAGGCCAGCCTTTGATATGCCTCCACGGGAAAGCCCTAAGCTTAGAGAAACATCATATGGGGAAACAAAATCTCCAATGGGGCAAGTGAATCTCAAGGAAGAGGAAATATTTGCGAAAGTAGCCAACATAACATTGGAAGATCTTGTTGATATTTCAAAACAAGTTGGGAATCAAGGGTATGAGAAAAATTAGGAGTTCCTACAACAAGAGTTCATGTAGCATGAGCAAGAATAGGAATAAGAGGCCCTACAACCATAATTGGGAGAACAATAAGTACCCTTGTATCCAGAATTGACTGAACAACTTGAATCCCTACAACTGGTACTATATGAAGAGCAAGAATCAGTGCCAGGAAAAATGTTGGTAGTAATACATAACGCCTTAATTTTACTGTACACACAACAATGTTGAATTTATGAAAGGAGATACAAAGAAGGGAAGAAGAATGGGAGGAGAAACACAGGCTAAAGAAGGAAATTCAAAAGAGAGATGAGGAGAATGAAGACAAGGATGTAGAAATTTCTACTTTAAAGAAGGTGGATGATATGACAGCCTTGGTACCATAGATTTTAGAATGCAGACCCCTCCAAGAGTCTATGCTTTGCATTTGAAGGAGAAACATCTTTCTTTTAAGTTGGCAAGGATTGTCTCAGGTTTGAACCCTTCCATTGAGACTCCTATTGAATTTTTCAATGCTTATCGTATTAATTCCCCTAAGATAAAGAATTTGTTGTGTGAATTCTATTTGCATAATTATGTTGTGACTCAAGACCATGATTGGAATCCATTGTTGTATGTTGGGGATGTCTAATCAAGAGAATTTATGTTCTGGGTACAAAATGAGATCAATTGGAGACAACAATACGAGGCTTATAGGAAAATGGAATCCAACATCCCTCCACCCATAAAGGCTAAATCAAGAAACCCAAGGGACATTTATAGGGATTGGCACATAATTCTTTTCAAACCTAGCTATGGTAATAGGATCATTCCTTGGATAGAAGTAGTTTATAGTGAATATAAGGTGGTGGAAAAAGTAAAAGAGGAAACTATGAAGAGATACCTATCACAAAGATGGAACAACCTAACTGATGAGCTAAAACAATCCAAGCCCCACTCATCCTAATGTGGCTTGTGCCAAATTTTAGGTTTTACAACTATGATATTGTTGTAGAGAGACAAAAATGGAACAGATTGGATAGACAACAAGGGTTCTATTAGGATCCTGATTCACGCACAACAAACACTGATGTAGGAAAGTTGGCGGTTGCAAATTTTAGGGCATTGACTAAGCAGAAGAACAACCCTTCCCCTGCTGGAGGACCAACAAAACCTTAGGTTGGGGGAGTGATGAGTCTATTTTATGGTTTAATTTTGATAGAATTTATGATCTATTTGTTGAAGTTTCCATGGACCTTGATGTTTAAGTGTTGATATTTCCTCAAAACCATAGACATTGGGCCTAATTTTATTTCTAAAAATCTTTAATGACATTGACATGTTATATGGACTATCTATGTTAATTCTACATGTGGATTAATAAATGTTCTTTAATATAGTTACAGATATGCAATTATTATGCGTACTAATATTTCCATGTAGATATGATTAGAGGCCACTAAATTGAGAAGATTCCACCTGCTGGTCATTCACCATAACATTCAACAAACGAATCATTGAAAGGTCAATGGAGGTCGACGGTGGGAGATTCCTCATGAAAATCAAGTTATAATTGCTTTTTAAATGTTCTTTATTGTTGTTAAGTGAATATAGGCATTATTGTTGTGCTAAATCTATGTTGAGGCAAGCATGTCTAACCATATTCCACGCATGTGTAACTGCCTCTCCACTTTCCATGCTTTCCCTAAAGTGGCATCCTCCTAATCTGTTGGAGTTGACCACCTTACTAGGTGATTAGTTAGTAGCTTCATTTCCTAAAAAATAAGATTCAGATGCTCCTTCTCAAAAGGTTGTGTGATCTGATGATGTACTTGCATTCTTAGTTTTCAGCAATACAGTTACATTGCTCTATTGTACTCATGTTTTCCAATGAATAAAATGAAGTTATAAGTTTGTGAATCTGAGTTTACATTAGTTTTAGAGGATACTCATCTAAGGGGGCCCACTTGATGAGCATTCTATCCTTTAGTTCAATTTAGTTTAGTTATTACTTTCTATTCAGTAATTAGTTAAGAATCTGGCACTGACTGTTCCTACAACCACTAGAATTTAATTTTGTGACTTCTTGCAGCCAAAGTAGATAGAGTAGTTTCCTATTTGTTCGCTCAAATTTTAATTTATGTCATGCATTTCAGCTTAGTATAGTTGATGGTTGATGTTCAACACTTATGTTATTTCTTTCAAAGCAATTTACCTTCAGCGTTATGTTTTTCTTAGTTGTAGAATGAATATGCCTACTTTGGATCCTTGGTGCACATATTGTGCTAACCCTTTTCAAGTTCACGTCCCTGGGTTGGCAAGTTAAATTCACCTTCATGATGATTGAAATGGCTATTTAGTTTAGATGTCTAATCTTTGAATCATAGTTGTAAGGGCTTAGTTGTTAGATCATTGTAGGAGGCCAACATAGATAATAGCTTGTTTTTTGTTAGTTTTGTGCATACTTTAAGATACTATTAAACACATTTTCTAAACAATATTCCATATCATACTCCTTTTTGTATCCATTATGCAGAACTAAACCCAAAAACATGTTGATGAAATTATGATTTAATATATTAACATTAAATAGTTTATATAAATATGTGTGTGGAAATGTTGATGGAATGCCATGTTTAATTATGATGGTCATTCTTTTGTATGTGTCTTGTGAAACTAACTTGTTTGTAGCTAAAGGAGGAACCTTGATACATAATAATTGCAGGATGAAGCCATAGTAAAAGGGTTGTTGGACGTCAAATAGGGGAAATTGCAGAAACAATTGAACATGATGATCATTAGTTTAAGGAACTTAATGAAGATAGAAAACACATTATTTCAATCACTTAGTAAATGCTAAACAAAAGGTATTTCTTATATGAGACTTTGACATCTAGGTATATGGTTGCATACATTCTATTTTGATAGAGTTCTAATTTCAATAGGATTCTCCTTTTTTAGTTATATGTTGAATAATTCCAAATCTTAATTCTACACTATAAATATCTAGAAATGAAATTAATGATTTCAGTTAAGCAGTTGTTTTCAATAGTGATTCCCTTAGTTTGTATATAACTGTTGGTTGAGTCCATAGGTTAGTTGGTTTTTTCATAGTTTTATGTTATTTATTACTTTCAGTTTGAAACATGAACCTTTAGAATGATTGAGTATGATTTGTGCAAGAATATTTTGTAATCTATCATCTTATGAAATAATTGGAGAACAATTCATGGAATGCATGAAATCTACTAGTTATATTGAGTTCAATTAAAGTGGGAATAATTACTTGAGTAGGCCACTCAAGGTATTGTTCTTCACTTCACCTTTTTCAGTTATTTTTTTTTTTGATAATTGTTATTAGTTTACTATTCATAAATCATATGCAAGTTAAATGGGATTTCATCTCTTGTTTATTATGAATGAATGCTTAGGAACATGCATGTAACAATCATTGGTAATACTTTGGAGGATAGTTCAGTTGAGTTAGTAGTTTTTATTAATTTTTTAATTAATATAGTTGAATTTCATTAGCAAAAGTTCAATCATAGCCTTTACTGTAGGTACCCATAGCAACTAGTTTTAGTTTATATTTTTCATGTTTTACAGTTTTGTGCATTTCCAACAATTAGAATAACTTTAGTAGGATAGTCTAGGTACTTTGAGTCCATGAAGACATATATAATACTACACCATCATAAGCTTACACACCTTGGTTGATGATTTAACGTAGTCTTAAGCAATGTAAATTGGACTGTTTAGTTATTGGCCCTCTGAATTGAGTGGATTTCACCAAGTTTACAAAACATTAGCTTAGAGTTTACACTTATCAAAAATTCCAAAATGAAGAGGAGGAAAAAATTGAAGGTAAACAAAATAGAAGATAAAGTAATAAAAAACACAATACATTACCTAGAATATTTGCTTCTCTTCTTGATGAGTGAAAATGGAGTGCAACCTTATTCCTTTTTATTTTCTCTTTTGATGTGTCGATACGTCGATTGCTCAGTGCTCTAGTATACCTTGATATGATTTGATAATGATAGATCAAAATAACATCTAGGTAGAATAGCTTCAAAGTTCATGGTTGATGAAGGATGAGATCCTATAGATATAGAGTCTTGAAGAGGAAAAATATATGGCTAGGAATGATTGGTGATGAATAGCTAAGATTGAAGGAGGATTAAGGCTTGGATCAGAGATGTAGTCGTGTGACAAGTGCCACATGATGGATATGATTTAGGATTAGAAATGGGATAATGAAAAAAATCCTTATAGGAATGACTAGGATTAAGAGGTTTAGATTAGATGAATGGATAGGATGAAAATTTAATTTGACTTTTGGATAGGTGTCTAGGTTCATTGAGTTTAGACAAGGAGTTACACATGTGAAGGGGACACCTATCACATGATGCAAAATTTATATTATGGTCCATGTGAACAAGATAAATGGCTAGGATTAAATAGACAAAGATAGAGGATAAAAGAGAACTAATGAAATAAATAAAGTATTTATTTAATTAATGGGATCATGATGAGGGAAAATAATTATATAAATGATAAATATTTATTTAATTAAATGATTTAGGATAAAGATGGAAAAGGATGGGAATAAATAAATAAATAATTTATTTAACTAATGGTCTAAGGATAGGCTAAAATTAGGTGTGGTTGGATAAAGTCAGATTTTAGGTGTTTACATCCCCATTTCCCTACACATACTTGTGAATTTCTCAAATTGCACAATAGTCGATGTATTTAAAGGCTAACCCTAGTTCAAAATGAATCATCTAAAAGTGAAAAAATAATATCTAGAGAAAACAATTTAAGTGAAGAACCAATATTTTATTTTGTCCACATGTGACATCATTCCAGGAGCACATGCGATACTTGCACATGTTCTTGATGCTGTTTCACTATTATTGAATCAATCCATTTAAGGGTGTACTTATGGAGAACTTGATTGCCATGATTCATCATATTTTTAAATGTGTTTTTTAACATTTCTTGTCCTCAACAAATAATTAGAGAAAAATGAAAGTTTTAAATAATATAATTATGCTAGATTAGGTTTGTGAATTACAAGTTCACATATGTGAGTCTATTTTAGGTCCACACACTTGGAGTTGACTTATGTACTTGTAAGATCAAATTAGATTTACAACTCAACAACAAAGTGGAAATTTTCACTATATCTTGAATTATTTTTTAACATATAAGTAGAAACATCTACACTAAAATAAAAACTAAACATACTAACATTTTTTTTTAATTTTGTAAACTTTTATTTCAATATTTATTAAACACTAACTCATTTATGACCCCAAAATTTATGTAAGGTGGCCAATTTACCATTAAAATATACTCCCATTTTTTATCAAAATTATAATTTTATTATTTTTCTCTTCTCATTAAATAAATAATATCTTTATTTTCATTGGTTTTTTATCTTCTCTTTAATAACATCTCAACTTTTTAAAAAAATCATTGGTCTAAATGGAGGTGAAATAGAGTGGGAGAAGGATTTTGAACTCTTTTACAAGTAGGAAGATTAATGGAGGTGAATCTAATGGTGATCCTAATGATGCAAACAAGGACAAGTGGTTTGGTGCCTAGGATGAGGAGGAAAATGAATTGCTTCTTAACTTGTTAAACGACCATTCGAAGGATGTCACATCCTCATCAAAAATACCATTTCACATGGCCAATGGTGATCAATGAAGTAAAAATAAAATAAAATTAAAATGTTAGCTAAAATAAGAGAAGAGGACAATAAAAGATTGAAAGGAAATATGCATCCACCCAAGATAATTTCCAAATAACCCAAATAGATAAATCTATGCAAATAAGTATTCAGAATCCATATGCAAAAGATTAGAGAATATACCATAAAAGATGACACAAAATATATCCTAGAAAATCCTTCAAAAGGGAAAAACTCAGCCTCCATAAGCATCCATCAATCATGTATTATTTAGAAATAAATATTATAATACGTCTGTAGGGTCCTCCATGAACACCTTTGAAACATCAAGCCCTCTACAAGCACTCCATGTGAGAAAGCATGCAACCACACATCCCACATGTCATGCTTCAACCCTTACAAATGCTAACAAGAGCTAACCTGCCAACTGACCAACCTTAGACAATTACCCATGTATTTCTTTTATAAAAAAAGGATCACACAAAACCACCAAGTGGTATTACATAAAACTATATACACTCAAAAATGTCACAAGCATATCACACACTTTATTTTTCTTACTAACACTGTTTCTAGTATAATTCACCTAATTCTTCTATTTTAATCAACTAATATCCAATTATTTAGTTAAATTCTCTTTATTCTCCTATTAATTAAATAACTAAGATTATTTCATTAATTCATCATAATTCATCATTTTCCCTCTTTTTGATTAAAAAATTTCAAATTATTTAATTAAAGGCTAATAATTCCACTTGATTAAATAATTCAAATTATTTAATTAAAAATTCTAATTCTTCCAACTTGCATAATTAAATAGTTTTCATTAACTATTTAATTAGTTATTTTTTCTCCAATCCTCCAACTTGCACAAAGAATATTCTAAATGGAGTATTCCCTTTGCAAATTTGAATTTTTCCCTCCAATAAAAAATATCTCCAACATAATTCCTAAAATTATGGGATATTGTTGAGTCTCTCAAGGATTGTGATTCATTGATCTAATCCTTGATCCGTGTCTCATGGATTATCAACCACTTGATAAATCCTTGATCTATGCCTTCATCTCTCATTCAATTTCATCCATTGATCACCATTTTTCATCTTGATCGTTGATCATAATCCAAGAAATCTATAAATAATTTACCATTTAACATGAATTCATCCATAATATTCATAGAAAATTTATTATCTCAACTTGATTGCTCATTTGTGAGCAATTTGAGTGCATCTTTTGTGAATCAACCCTCATTTTCAAACAAGATTTTGCAAAAAAAAATGGATAATGCATAAAACTCAGCAATCCACATCCAAATTTTCTCATTATGTATCACTCCACAATGGGATTGAGAGGTTTGCATACTAGTTTAGATTCATTTGATTTGAATTTCATGTTTATTGAGCTTTGAATTGAGTCTTTCTAGTATTGTGTAATTGAATCTCATTGAATATGGCTTTAATTCATCATTTCATCTTGTTATTATTTCAATTATTTAGTATTTGATCAATTAAATTCATAATATGAATAAAAACCATGTGACTAATACCATGGGATTACAAAACCATTAATCCCTCATTTAATATTGGTAGTAAGTTTTCCCAATATTAAATATTATTTCTATGTGCAACCCCATAATAAATATTTAACCAATGTTACATACAACACATAAAGTAGCCCCAAGAATGCTAGACCTATGTGATGCACGTATCCCTAGATACCCTAGGTGCACCACATAATAAATAAATATTACATTATAACATTATGAAAGGTGGACAACACACCTTTTTCCTAACATTCTCCCACTTGTATACATTACATAAGGGGTAAACAAGTAAACTCAAACATGAATCAAGGGAACAATCCCTCTAGCCACATATACCATCAAAGAATCAAAGTGCTCCATGTGCTCCATTAAGATACCTATAACAAAAATCAAGGTGACCATCATCTCAAGCATGAATGCTCTCATCCTCCATCTTGCCTACACACAAAAATAAGAAACCATCCAGAGAGATGCCATTCTATTTGTCACAAAGAAACATAAGTCCTACCTCCAACTTATATCCCAATACACAAATACTCAATCCAAAGCTAACAAGTATGTATCAATAGTTGTTAAGGTATAATCACCATAGCTGAAAATAGCACCCACAAAAAATTCTAACGTATCCAACTATCCATACCTCAAAGGTATACACATCATAACAAGTGAGCCTCATGCCATCAACATATACAACCCATAACATGCAATCACAAGCTCCAAGTTCCAAACTTGTCATAAAATAAACATCCACATCTAGAAACTCCCACTGCATAGGTAATGTCAAATTTGAAAAATGATAAAGGCATCCAATGATCCATCAATAGCATCACATACAAGTGTAATCAATATCATGTAGTACCAAGGAACATCCGCAATGATATGCAATCCTACAAACCAATCATTTGTAATCCATCTCTCACCACAAGTCTCCATAGCTCTCCCAAGTTCTCCATACTCAACAAAGGAAGGAGATAAAGGAACCTTTGTACCATCACCAAAGAATAATAAAAAACACATGACCACAGACATAGTGATCACCATAGCTCCACATAAGATCTCAAACCCAATGTCATGTGAATACAAACATCTAGGAAGAAGAACAAGACCAAAGAGAGAATGTGAAAATGAAAGCCCGTAACATGTCCTACACATGCCTCTAAATGCTAAGTTGTGATAAGAATGATCTCCTCCATAAAACCCCAGAGAGAATAACATTATTCACATCTAACCATAACCAATATGTATGCACATCTCAAACCAAAGGAAGATCAAACCAAAAATATTCCCAAACCAAGAGAATAAGCCTAATAATATCTCCTAAACTCAACATTAATGAATAATCTCACAATGCATAAGGAGATAAACATGCCAACATCCCTCAAATGAACCCTGCAAAAATTAAAAAACCATAGCTCAAGATCCATATGCATGAGAAGATAAAGCATAAAACATAATGCATATGAAAGTAACAATGGTAAATACCTCTCAAATGATAAACCACCAAGTAGACCACGAGTGGGGAATGAGAATGCTCCTCCAAGATTTCCAAGTCATTATGAATAATCTAAGAATAATCTCCTCATAGGTCCTATAGAGGAGTGGGATCTGTTGCTCAAGACCCCAAGTCATGAGAGGGCCTCAAATGGTAGGCTACCCTAATCTAATTCAAGCTAGATGAAAAGTTCAGGAAATTGTGAAGTGTTCAAGGTAGAGAAAGAAGAGCACTCTTAGTACCACTATCTTTCTACTAACTAGAGAGTTTTAGGAGGGTAAGAGAGCAGGTTTCCAAATCCTAGACTGTACCTCAGACAACTCTCTTCCAGGGGACAAAAGCACAAGACATGGATGATAGTGTGGTGCATTTGCATCTCAGTGAGGTGATGGCATTCGTATGGATAGAAAGTGTGAGACAGCCAAAATTTATAGATAACTTACTAACTTCTTAGCACATAAGGCTCAATGCAAACACAGAAAGTAAAACCTACTAAACAACAAGAATACTTTAACTACTTGAATCATGAAATGAAAAAAGAGGATGAGGAAAGTGCATCTTCCTACCCACAGATTAATTATCTCGAGCCCTTCACTTCAACACGAACCTACACACAACAAAAAGGGAAAATGTTGGGGCTATTTTAAGAGGATTTCCACAGTCATTCCCCCACTTTGGTGTTCCCACCTCCATGGACAACCAATATAGCAACAATGGGATAAATATGATAGAGGAAAGCACTGAAAGGAAGAATACCAAGAAATACTAACAACAATATACTATGTAAACAAGAAACGATGCTAAGTGAGATAGAAAGATATCACCTTCAATCAAATGCACTCAAGGAAAATCAGAGAAGGAGCAAGCTCGTAAGCTTGGAAAAGTCAACGTTGGTGCAACAACGAAGAAAGTTGTCTCACAAGACACCAAGTTGTAGCTCCAATGGTGGTACAAATCATT
This sequence comes from Sequoia sempervirens, assembly GCA_007258455.2. Classification (NCBI taxonomy): domain Eukaryota; kingdom Viridiplantae; phylum Streptophyta; class Pinopsida; order Cupressales; family Cupressaceae; genus Sequoia; species Sequoia sempervirens. Next base: position 678,563,448 of record VDFB02271358.1, read on the forward strand.
GTGAATGAAGTGAGGTATAAAGAATTGTTAAGAAGACCAAGTGATGTCTCAAGAACTATATAGAAGATGAATTGAATGAATGAGATAGTGTTTTTAAGATGAAAGAAATGCCAAAGGATTCATTCGAGGTTGGTCAAGTGAGTAGAGACATTACACTTCGACACTAACAGAGAATTGTAATGCCTCTGTAGATTCTAAAGGTGGGAATCTTGTCAAGATGACATGTCATGCAGAAATCCATGCACCACACTTGCATTCTCAAAAAAAATTCCCCCACCGACACTACAGACAATTTCCAAATGGATGGAGAGTGGATGGAGGACGTGGAATAGCATCATTGAGTTTGATTTTTCTAAGGTAAGGGGTGTAATTGGGGAATTTTTGAGGTGTGAAAATTCACACCATTACATTTTGGCACAACTTTTATGATCATATGTGCTACCAAATCCAAGGTAAAGTAGATTGAAATATTTTAAAGAAAGTATACCTAAACTGTCAAGGAAGTAGAACACAATTTGACACACCTGAATGCTCAAAAAGAGGAGATGGCTCCACAGGTACTTGATCCTAAGGAGAGTTGAAAAAAGTGTGCCATGGGCCCTCGAACCTATGAAAAGTTGAAAAAAAGGCTCTATAGGTGCTCGATCCTATAGAGTCAAACATAGAGATCCTATAGGATGAAAATGCTTTATAGGTTCTTACAAAGGAGGTGCCCCAGGTGCTTGGTCCTAGGGGAAGCCCAATGTGAGAGACTTTGCAGAGTCTAATGGGCCCTTACAAGTGCTCAGTCCTACAAGGTTGATTGAAAAACAACTTTGTAGGTGCTCTTGCAAAGCAACATGTTAATCTGCAAAAAAAACATGTTAGGTAGCAAAAATCCATGCAAGTAGATAGATAGTCAACAATTGAAGGAGAGAATTTCAAAGGGGTTCCTCAAGAACCCTTCAAAAGAAAAGGGGTCCTCTCAAGGGACACTCTATTTGAAAGACAATGATAATTTTTCACAAGCGATTCTAGCATCAATGAATCCTTTCAAAAGATCTCTTTCACCATGGAATTCAAAAGGAAGAATACTTCCTCACAAGGGAAAGTTTTCAAAATTCTTCATCAGAAAAAGTAGTCCCTTCTCAAAGGAAAGTTTTCAAATTCTTTCTTTATGAATCCATGATGAAAGAAAATTTTTGCTAGGGGTCTTTGTTGAAGAATATTGTTATTTGTAAAAATAAAATATTTTCAACAAGGGATTCATTGGCCACCGAATATACCTTTTTAAAAATTGAAGTAGTATGATAGCTCCCCTTAGGATAGTGTGTGTTGAACACAAATGAACATGACATCCTAAGGAGAGAGAAGAAAGAGAGTGATCTTGTGGCTCATGATACATTACAGGATGCAATCATGGAAATGTTGTCGTATATGTGAGGGACAACACATAGACACCACAACATCACGAAACAAGAAAAAAAGAGGGAAAGATAAAAATACAACATAAGGAAAAACAAAGACATCAGGAGACAACAAGATTTGATATTTTGGGGTCAGAGCTGCTCATAGATGTAGATAGATATAATATACTAATATATATGAACTACCATCAATCCCCTAGTATATCAAATCATGAAGAAAGGCACATGAAAAATAAAATAAAATAAAAAATTGGGTCAACATGGAAGGGAGGCCTAAATGCCCCTAACACTTTGCATCATCCCCAATTATCAAAAATCAAGACAACATAGGAAGAAGGATCTAACAAATAGAAGAATTTTATGACATAAAACACTCTTGTATCCAAGAACATACAAGGGTGACAAGGGTCCTTCAGGAACACATAAGAACAAGCAAGAGGAGCACAACACACACAAAACTAATCTTCAAATAAAGAAGAGGCACCCCCTAGTCCTCATCAACCAAGAGGTCATCATTTTCCCAATCTAGATCATTATAAGAGGAGGGAAAACAAGCCTGTAAGGGTGGGATAGCCAGGGGAGGACCCTCCAACTCTCCTACAACAAGAGCTAAGGAAGAGGACCCCTTGAGGTCTTCTTCACTCAAATCCTATGAGGTAAACGCCATTGATTTTGCAAAAATCATCGACAAAGTTGGAACATGGTCTACAAAGTTGAACATGCATTTGAAAAGAGTGCCATGTGTCAACTGAGTGGGTGATGAAACAGGTGCTCAATATACACTTCCAACCTCATAGAAATACTTGGGGGTAGCAACAAACTCAAAGGATGTTGGGGTTGCCTCCATCACAAGGATGACACAAGCCAATGCAGAACCAACTTTTGAAGAAGGTGATCCCTTTTCCCAACCCCCATTAGAAGTAGGGTCATCCTCTAACTTCTGCTTCATTAGAGGATACAAGATCTCCATAGATGAAGCAAAAGGGAAGGAGGAAGAGGAGAAAACTGCAGTGGAAACCACCAAGGTATTTGACATATCAATGGGCTTGGGAAAAGGAAAAATGTTTGAAAGGGATATTAGGAGAGGAGGCTCAATTGAAGGAGCAATGAACACTTTCACCCTCTTACGGTGAGGATCATCCAAGCTTGTGGGGGGGTCAAAAGAAAGATTGAGGTGGTGAGAGCTAAAGCAGAAGGGGTGAAATAGGAGGACATGGCTAAGGACACCAAGATAGGAGTTGCTAGCTCCCCTTCCTCCTACAAAGCGACCTTCTCAGCAACTAGAGCCTTCCTTTGGCTCTTACACTCACACGTAAGGCATTTTCTTTGGCTCTAAGAGCTAGAAGCTACAAATTGAGGAGTGGAAGGCTCCTGCTCTATCATCAGAGTGTCCATCATAGTCGTTGCTAGTGGAGGGAGTGACTCCTGGGCAGGAAAATGAAGATGTGCAGGAATGAAGGTAACAACAAATGGAGAAGAGAACTTAAGTGCCCTTATTGATGGGCCTCTTCCCATTTGTTACCCCCAGGGAAGGAATAATAGGAGGACATGAAGGCTGAGACATAGGGGGACTCCATAAAAACCCTTCCCCTTAGCATATACAATGGGCCAAAGCTCCATGGGAAAGATAGGAAGGTCGAACACCTAATGTTGTCCTTCCACCAAGTGGGCACCATAAACACCCCAATAGATGCATAAGGGTGGAATTCGAAGGCGCGAGAGAATGGGGATAGATAGAAGTAGGTGGAATTGTAGAAGAGGAAGAAGAAGGCTCCTACGTAGACTTCTTTTTTCAAGTGGTAGAGACAACCTGACGCTGCACTATCATGGAAGTCTTAACTAAAATAGCATAGGGAGAAGTAGGATAAGTCACTTTCGGTGCTATGTCCCCATTCTTGTATTTTATGTAAGTGTGATACAAGAGGTTCATCCTTGGTGGAAGTAGATCAATAGGGGTAGGCAAGAAGTGATCTAAAGAATAAGCCCCACATGACACTAGGGATTTTTAATCAGTGTCATGTACAATGTGCACGGAGCACTCATGGGAGAATTTCAAGCACTTATGGACCACCGAAGGGACTGTGTTCATGGAAACTAGCCAAGAAATGCCTATCTTCACCCTAAACAAGTCAGACTTTGGGATAATATTGAAAAGGGAATTCATAGTCTTGAACCCAACCAAGATTGATAGGGTGATAGAACTGATGGGAGGGATGGAAAGCTCATCATGTGTACATATAGTGATTTTAGAGTCATCGTATTCATCCTTATGTAAGAATTTTACTACCATGATCTCCTCTATGATAACATTAACATGACATGTAGGGTCTATGAGAATGCCAATTACGGTGTTCCTTTTGATACAAGTGAGAATTTACAAAGGAGAGGGTTCTCTAGTAGCATTCATCAAAAAATATTGCAAGGTAAAGGTTATAGAAGGAGACCCACTCGTAGGTTGCACAAACAGGATGGGAAGATGCATGAAAGAATCCATCTTCTATGTATAGTAGAAAGGACTTTGTCAGAAGCCCCCAAGGGTTTAACAATTAGATAGTGACCTATTCTAGGCTTCGCTTGATGATGTTTAGGGACTCTTCTAGCTACGTTGCTATGGGTTGTGGGTTGGTTTGCAAGGCTAGGTGCCCTACAATGTACACACCTACAATGCACCTAGAACATGAGAGAAGACTCCTTCAATACTATGAAATGAAACCCAAAACAGTTCATGTCAGGTTCACTAGAATGTAGAGGGGGATCTGCTCCTCAAGACCCTAGGTCATAGGAGGCCCTCAAACAATAAGCTACCATAATCTACCTCAAGCTAAATGAAAGGTTTAGGAAATTTTGAAGTGTTTAAGGTAGATAAAGAAGAGCACTCTCAGTAGCATTGTGTTTCTACTAACCTGAGAGTTTCAAGAGGTTAATAGAGAAAATTTCCAAAGCTCAGACCATACCTTAGACATCTCTCTGCTAGGGGACATAAGCATAGGACACGGGTGATAGTATGATTCACTGGTGTCTCAATGGGCATTTGCATCCATACAGACATAAAGTATGAAACATAACCAAAAACTACAAAGAACCTACTAAATCCTCAATAGATAAGGTTTGATGTGAACACGTAAAGTAAAAACTACTAAATATCAAAACAACAAGAAGAATACTTTAACTACTTGAATCATGAAATGACAAAAGAGGGTGAGGAAAGATCACCTTCCTACCCACAAATTAATTATCTTGACCTCTTCACTTCAACATGAACCTACACATAGCAAAGAGGAAAAATGTTGGAGTTGTTTTAAGAGGATTGCTACAGTCAGTCCCCCATTTTGGTGTTCCCAACTCTATGGACAATCAATATAGAAATGATGGGAGAAATATGATAAAGGAAAGCACTAAAAGGAAGAGTACTAAGAAATGCTAACAACACTATGCTACACAAACAAAAAAATAATGCTAAGTAAAGTGAAAGAGAGAAAGATATCACCTTCAATCACATGCACTCAAGGAAAATGAGAGTGAGCTCACAAGCTTGGCAGAGTTGATGTTGCCGCAACAAAGAAGAAATTAGTCTCACAAGACACCAAGTTATAGCTCCAATGGTGGTACAAAATGTTGTGAATGAAGTAAGGTATGAAGAATTGCGAAGAAGATAAAGTGAAGTCTCAAGAACTGTGTAGAAGATGAATTGAATGAATGAGATAGTGTTTTGAAGATGAAAGAGAGGCCAAAGGAGCCATTCGAGGTCAACCAAGTGAGAAAAGATGTTACACTTCGACACCAGTAGAGAATTGTAATTCCTCTGCAAATTCTATAGGTGAGAATCTTGTTAGGATGATAGTGTGCCACATAGATGTCTGCACAATGCGCCTGCTTCCCCAACATAAATTCCCCCACCAACACTATAGACAACTACCAAATGGAGGGGGAATAGACAAAGGATGTGGAATAGCATTATTGGGCTTGATTTTTCCAAGGTAAGGGGTGTAAATGTTGAATTTACAAGGGGTGCAAATTCATGTCATTACATCTCCATGTTGAACTCATGTCCAACCAAGGTGTACACTCCTCAGACTTCCAATTGAAACCTCTTCAATGAGTAACCATCTCAACAAATGTCTCTAATCACAAGAGATCTCCTAGCCTCACCTATGTCTCCAAGTATCTATGAGTACGTGTAACTGATCAATCCATGCCAAACTCCAAATGCAAGAAAACATCATGAAGCTCCCAAACAAATGATCAATGCACCCAATGCCAAGAGAACCAAAAATATTAATTTTAAAGTTTCAATCTTGGGAATCAAGAATACATCTTGACATCAGAATTTCACATCTCCTCAAAGGAAGATCATATGCTCCCATGAACATATTATAATGGTGTGAATTTTCACCATAGGAAAATTCCACATTTACATTACCCCTACCTTAGAGAAGTAAATTTGATGATGCAATCCATACACCCGCCACCTTTCCCTGTCTACTTGGCAACTTATTTGCGTCTTGGTGGTAGAATTTTTGCATGGGATGCTAGCAGGGTGCATGAACCTCCATGCAACATGCTTCCCTATTAACAAGATTCCTACCTCTATAATTTGGAGAGGCATTACACTCCTCCATTGGACGTGAAGTGTAACATTTTCTACTCCCTTGACCGACTTCAAACAAACCTTTTTCCTCCTTTTATTCAAATTGCCTATCCTTCCATTCTACTCAACTTCTTGATCAAATTCACTCTAATTTCAAGCATCACCACCTCCATTGAAGCTACAAGTTACTACGTTCTTGTCTCCCTCTCTTCATTGTTATGACAATGTTGGATTTTGGAAACTTGCAAGCTCACTCCTTCCTCTATTTTCCTTGAGAGCACGTGGTTGAGAAGGTGCTATCCACCATTTTCATTCACTTTTGCATTATCATATTGGTATTGCAGCATATTGTTGTTTGAGTATTGCTTGGTATTCTATTTTCTATACTCTCTTTATCATCTCTCTATATAGGAATTTCTATCTGGTTATTCGTGGAGGTGGAAACACCAAAGCAGGGGATTGAATGAGGTAGTCCTCTAAACACAACCCCAACATTTTTTTTCTTATGTGTGTAGGAACTTATCGATTGGAGCTACCTGAAGGATCAAGTTTCACGAAGTTTGGTACTATTTTTTCATCATTCCCTTATCAATTTGAATGTATCTAGTTAAATTATTCTTCTTGTTGCATTCTATTTTTGTACTTTCTTTACATTCTATTATAGCATAAAATCTCTTAGTTAGGTTGTTAGTTACATTTTTAGTGTTTATATCTATCTCAAAAGTCCTTTGTTCATATATATGCCAACAACCACCTAAGATGCTAGCGCATCATGCTAGAATTCATGTCATGTGCTACCATCCTCAGGTAGTGAGTTGTCTGATTTGCAATTGAACCTTGAGAATCAACTCATTTGACCCCCTAAAACATTCGGGTTAGTAGAGGGACAATAGCAACTATATTTCTCTTCCTTTTTGACCCTAAACACTTAACCTTTCCAATCACTTAGCAAAACTTGAGGTAGATCAGCACAACCTGTTTCTTAGGACCCTCCCATGACCTAGGGTCTCGGAGTAGTCGGCCACCCTCCTCTACATTTTGGTGAACCCAACATGAACATCATAGTGTATGTTTCTTTGTGTCGAGATTCTTCCATTCATGCTTGGTGTAGGTGTAGAATTGAGCATCGTGAAGCTTTATGAGCTTTACGATGCAATCTACAACCTCCAAGTATGTTGTTAAAAGAAGCATATGACAAGTAGAGATGGATTTCTTGAAGGTCACTACTAGTTTCACTTCTTAGGAAATGGTTTCAGAGATAGAGGTGAGCTTCCTTTGGGAGGCCACTCATGCTCCTAGTCCTCCCATATCTCTTACGACCCCACCTCTAAACAAGGATGATGCTCTCATGATTCCCATAGATCACCTCCTTGCTTTAGATAGGAGGCTATTGGATCTCACGAATTATTTGGGAAAAGAATGAAATATGACTAGGGCTACTAGGCTTATGTATGAAATGAGATAATGTTGGACAAAGATCAAGTGGGATTGAAACTTCTTTGAGGCATCATTGACATAGTGGAAGCATATGTCCCTTCATACAACTTTGGATCAGGTATTACCCAAGGTTTTGGGCCCAAAACCTTTGGAAAACAAATAAGGGTTTTGAAGCCCATGGCATCGGTATACATGGCCAAATTAGACCCTTTTTTCAATACCACCCTTGTGCCTGAGGCACCTCCGACTGTCAAATTAAATAGAATTCCTCTGGATTTCAATGCTATTCCTCCTAAAATTGGTAGTGGTAACTCTAGAGGCAATGGTGGTTCTAGTGGTGGAATCCTTGGCAAAATGGGGGGCATAGTGGCTTTAATGGCTCTGGTGATGATTCTGGCAATGATTCCATTGGTCCTATTTCATTGTCTGACCCTATTCTAAATGCTCTACTACAAAACATGGGCCAAATGTAGAATCAACTGGTGAACTTGTCTCAAGCCACCTCCTAACTGATTTTCTAGCCTTTCTTTTATCATAGTCCTTTGTCAATAGAAATTTTAAACACTCCTATCCCCCAGGGGATGGAGACTCCAAAGTTTGAAAAGGATGGTGGTAAGGGAGATTCGCAAATGCATTTCTTGGTGTTCAATTCCATATGTAAAAATTTCTTCCACCATGATGCCATGATGGCTAAATTGTTCCCAAGATCTCTTAAGGACACAACCCTTGAATGGTATTGTTCCTTGCTCAATAACTCCATATTTTCATTTGACCATCTTGTGAATCAGTTTCTCTAACAATTCTAGGAAAACATTGAGAGCCAAATATGGCCTTTTTGGACCTCGTTCAGCGTAAGCAAAGAGAGCATGAGAACATTTCATTGCTCAATATCAAGTTCTATTTTCATATATATCTTATCCTTTACCCAACTCAAATGTGCATAAGGTTTTCATCGACAACTTGCAAAGGTCCTAGCAGGAGAAGTTTTCCTTAATGAAATATCCTTCTTTTGTACATCTTTATGCCGCATTCCAGGAGTACTAGTAGATAATTCCCCAATTTAAGGGATCTTCCTCACACTCCCATCTTGAGGGTAGGCCTATTGTTTCAATCTATGGTAAATGTAAATCTGTTTTGAATGTAATTTTTGCATCTAGCGACAAAGGCCTCAAATGCATCAGACAATTCATGAAGTTATTAGAATCATACTCTTCTATTTTGAAGAAGTTATTGAAAGACAAAGTGATAACCTTTCCAAATCCTCAACCCCTTACTCAACCTTATCCTAACTAGTATGAAGAGAACACATTCTGCTAGTAGCATCAAATTCTTGTACATGATACCAAAATATGCATGTGCCTACATCACAAGATATAGGATCACATCGATGATGGTACTATCCACCTTGATGGGAAAAACCATAATGTAAACAAGTCTATGGAAAAGGCTAATAGCAAGTTGTAGATTTACATGGATCACTTTCCTTCACTTTGTGAATCTAACTGTTGAACCTCTAGTTTCTTCTTGCCCTAAGTTCTCGAAGTATGTAAACATGGTTTCATTTACATGTATTCCTCCCACTTAGCCTATGATTGAATCACCAAATTTGACTTTCACATCATAGGACCTACTTATGAACATAAACAAGCATCCTTCTCCTCTATACATTCCCTCATATCAATGGGAACATTGTGATTAGTGTTCTAGTTGATCTCGCGAGTCATGTGAATATGGTAATGGAGGAGACTCTCCTATTAAATTTTTTACATAGGAAGGAATATGAAAATTTTAAAACCACAATATGTACACATGACAGACTCTTAGTCCCTCCAATTTGTTCCATCACTCTCTCAATCCTGGTAGGACCCTGGACTGTAAATGCTCATTTTGATATCATCCCAGAGTCAAAACTTGTTCAAAGTGAAACTAGGCATCCCATGGCTAGTTTCCATGAACACAGTCACTTTGGTGATCCATAAGTGCTTAAAGTTTTCTCATGAGGGCTCTATGCACATTGTGCATGACACTAGATATAAACATTAGTGTCACATGGGGGCTACTCACTAGATCAATTTTGGCCTACCCCAGTTGGTTTGCTTCCTCCAAGGACGTACTTTCTTTATCACACCTATGTCAAATACAAGAATCATGGCATAACGTCAAAGGTGAACTACCTTGTCTCCCCTTATGCCATTTTAGTTAAAGGCTCTATGATCACATAATAGTAGGCTGCCTCCTCCTCTCAAAAGGAGAACGAAAAGTCTACTTGTGCCCAAGAGCCTTCCTCTTCTTCATCTATCTCATCTGCTTCTGCCTCTCGTCCTATGGTGACACTTTTGACCTCTACTCATGTGCCTCGCATAAGGAGTCCAATAGTGCCCACTTGGAAAAAGGCCAAGTGTCAATAATTTGAACTTCTCATCTTACCTATGGTGTCGAGGCCCATTTTCTATGGTAAGAGAAAGGGCCCGCATGGAGTTTCCCTTGCATCTCAACCTTCGTGGCCTCCTACTACTCCCACCCCTCAAGAAATGAATGGGAAGATGCATGTTGTTGAGGTGTCTAAGTTTTCTTCTCCACCTATTGTGGTTTTCACTCCTACACTTCCTATTCATGCTCCCATCAAAGAGACTACCCTTCCACCAGTAATGGTTGTGGAGGACACACCTATGGCTAATTAGGAGGCTCTTATTCCTTCTCAAGCAACGAGTTCTAGATCTTAGAGCCAAAGAAACTATTTTGCACATGAGTGTAAGCACTGGAGGAAGGCTCTAGCTATTGAACAAGTTTCCTTGTACAAGGTAGAAGAGGAGCCAACACCTCCTATTTTGGCATTTCCTATAGTTCCTCTCTCTCTTTTGTTCCTTCTTTTTTGGTTCTCGTCACCTTGATTTTGGTTCTGGCTCCTCTCACAAATACTAGTGATCCTCACCCCAAAATGGTGCAGATGTTCATCAATCCCTCTGCAAAGCCTCCTCTTCTTATGTCCCTTTCAAACATCCCTCCATTCTCTTAGCTTTTGAACATGCCAAACACCATGGTGGTGTCTGTTGCAGCCTTGTCCCCCACCTCCTCTTCTTCTTCCTCTATGGGAATTTTGCATCCTATAATAAAGCATAAGTTGAAGGATGACCTTGCTTCTAATGGAGATCAAAAGAAGGGATCACCTTCTTTGAGAGAGGGTTTTGCTTTGACTTGCATCATCTTGGTGACAGAGGTGACCTCGATGAGTTTGTCACAATCTCTTTCGACAAGATTGATGGTGGATCTTGGGTGCCTCCTTCATCTCATGCTCAATAGTTACATGGCACTCCTGCCAAGTGCATGTTTAACTTGGTAGATGATGTCCTAACTTTGTCAGCGATATTTGCAAGATTGATGACTTTTACCTCACAAGAGTTGAGTGAAGAAGACTTTAAGGGGCCCTCTTCCTTAGATCTTGTTGTAGGAGAGTTGGAGGGTGCTCCACTTGCTATCCCACCCTTGCAAGCTTGTCCACCCTCGCCTTATAATGATCTAAATTAGTAGAACGATGACCTCTTATCTGATGAGGACTTGAAGAGTACTTATTTAACTATAGACTAGATTTGTGTGTGTATATGTTGTGTTTCCCTTGTGCTTGCTTTTGTGTGTTCTTGGAGGACCCTTTTCTCCCTTGTAGGTGTTTAGATACAAGAGTGAAATTATGTCATAAACCTCCTTTATATGTTGTATCATTATTCTATATGTTGTGCTTTGATTTTTGAAAATTGAGGATGATGCAAACTGTTGGGGGCATTTAGGCCTCCCTTCCATGTTGAACCAATTTTTTATTTTTATTTTTTCTTCATGTGCCTTTCTTCAAATCTGAGAATTTTTGGGATTGATGATCATTCCTTCCTACACTGCATGTTACCTCTCTCTATATATGAGCAAATCTAACTCCAAATTCCCAAATCCCCTTGTCTCTTGATTTATTTGTCTTTGTCTATTTTTCTTTATTTTTCTTTCTTTCTTCTTTGATTGCTTCTTGATGTTGTGGTGCCTATGTGTTGTTTGCTTTTGTAACAATGTTTCCATGTGTACATCTTTTCATGTATCATGGGCCACAACATCTTTATATTTCCTTCCTTTCCTTAGGATGGCACGTGCTCCTTCAGCCCCTGTGCATCATCCTAAGGGGGGCTCCTACTCTGAATTTCAAAAAGGTGTATTCAGTGACCAACAAATCCCTTGCTGAAAATTTTAGCATTTTTCAAAAATCACATCCTTCAATAAGGATCCCCTTAGCAATATTTTCTTTCAAAATTGACTTTGTAACTAAAAGAATTGGAATTTCACATATGAGGAGGGAATTCTTCTTTTTTTTGGATTCCTCTATGAAATGATCGTTTGTGAAAATATCATCGCTTTTTAAATGGACTGTCCATTTGCATGGGCCTCTTACAATCTTGAAGGGTTCCTAAGGGACCCCTTTGAAAACTTCTCCTTCAATTGCTTGTTCTGTGATATGATTATATATTTGTCTTAGTGAATTTTTCTTTCCTAACATGTTTTTTCTATGGATTAACATGTTGATTTGCAAGATTGAGCACCTATGAAGTTGCTTTTTCAATCAAGCTCGAAGGATTGAGCACCTTGTCTAGCTTGTCTTGTAGGATCGAGCACTTAGAAGGGTCAATCAAACTTTGTAGAGCCTCTCATTTTTAGCTCCCTAGGATTGAGCACCTGTGGAGTCTTCTTTGCAAGGTCGAGCGCCTATGAAACACTTCCATTTTGTAGGACTGAGTACCTATAGAACCTTTGTTTTAGATTCTATGGGACTGAGCACCCATGGAGACAATTTTGTAGGACCGAGCACTTGTAGAGCTTTTGTTCAATTTCCATAGGAATGAGTACTTATGGAGCCATCTCTCTCTCCTATACATTCGAGCATGTCAAATCACGGCCTACTTCCTCAATGGTTCAAGTATACGTTTTTAGTTTTTCCTCTACTTTAACTCGTATTTATTGATGCATATGCTCGCTAAAGGGGGGAAACTTTATTGGTATGAATTTGTACCCTTAGTAAAATTCCATGTTTACATTATTCCCTACCTTAGAGAGTTAAATTTGATGATGCAATCCACCCACTCGTCACCTTTCCCTATCCACCTAGTAACTGATTTACATTTTGGTGGATGGATTTGTGCTTGGGACACTAGTGTGGTGCACACATTGAATATATCAAATACTAAGAGGGGTGGTGAATTAGTATTCTACTGGAAAAATTAATTATTAACCATCCAATCATCAATCCACATCTAAACACAATAATGAACCAAAACATATAAGAGATCATAATAGATTGACACCAATATTTTTATGTGGAAAACCCAAAATGGGAAAAACCACGGCGAGGATTAGCTCACAATATATTATAACTAGTTATAAGATATTATAGGGCTCACTTTCAAGACTCACTTTCCTTCAAAAGGCTCATAGCCTGAATACAAAATATGACTTATTGCCAAAATACAAAAGATGTGGCTCATTGCCAAAATGAACTGAAGAAGTGCACCTTCAAAGTTCTGAAAGTAGTTATGATTATGCTCTGGTAATATCAAAATTCTGCTTTGGTTGTCGGTATAAAAACACTATCAATAACTTCACACTATTACACTTGTCGCATTACTTGCATATCATATCTTCACACCTTCATTGCTTTGGCCATCATAAATATATACAAAGGCATAACTTCATCAATTAGGTAGGCCTAATTGAGCAAATACTCAAAATACAAAATTCTTGTCAGCTTAATACAAAATTACTTTTGACACATAGAGCAAAACATGTTATCCAAGCGTTAGGTCGGCCCAAACCTAAAGAAGAACACAAAAAAGATAAAACTTTTCGGCCAAAAGAACACCGAAGTTTTGACATTAGGATAGTTCAATCAGATCACAAAAGCATGGTGAAAATTTATTTATACCTATAACTGAAATTCTTGATCAACATATCAAAGGCTCATTGAATTACCTTTTATTGCAAAGATTTATGGATCAAGATACTGGATCAGTATGGACACACTGATTAAATAGTTAGTTACCAACCAATGTTGACATCAATGACAACAAATCCAAAGGGAACCTTCATTCTTCCAACAATCTCCCCCTTTATCATTGATGGCAACATGTGCCAAAAATGAGACTTGATCCAAAATAGAAATTATGCTCAACTCCCCCTAACATATGTACAGAAACAAACATAACATATTTTATCTCCTCTTCTCCCCTTCTTCTCTTCTCCTCTCCCCCTTTGACATCAAGGACAAAGGATGGGGAAACATAAATTCAAGAACTAGGGGAACCTTGTAACTCTTTGAGAATCACTTCCCAAGCAGGATTTCCATCATCCTAGACTTTGTTTTCCTTGGAAAGTGTTTTATACAGAGATTCTATTTCTGCTAGGAATTATTCTCCTTCTTCCAAAGTGGATAGGGAAATGTTCATTTTCTCAAATTTTTATGCCTCCACCAGTGCATTTGATATAGTAACATGTCTGGACATGACCAAATTTCCAAGATGGGCATACCACCTCATAGCCTCTTCCTTCTGCCTTTGTAGGATTAAAAACTTATTTTCAAGATCTACAATAGAAACCCACCTAACCTAGTTTCTATCACCAATAATCTTATAATCTTTGGAGGCATCAACAAGTTGAGACTCAATTTATTCCATTAGATCCTTGATACCTTGAGTGGCTTCTGGCTATTTTATGCAGTAAACAATAGCAGTTAGGCTTCTTCATCGCATTCTCTTACCTCTTTGAAAGTTTCCAAAGCTTTATTAATAGAAATAGTACACTTATATTGTAGAAACAACAACCTTTTCTCTAGAAAATTCAACTTTGCTTCTATTGTGGTTTGCATCTTAAGATTGGATGTGTACTCTTTAACAGAATCAACAATAAGCCTTAAATTTTCAATTGGAGCTAAAGATTTGTTTGGAGTAACACTGAGGGTTGTCTCTTGTAGATCTTTGATAGCTTCATTTATCAATGCATTGCTTCTTTAATATGACTTTGAAGCCTCTTGTGTGACAGAGAAGATGAAGGTGTTACTTAGCTTCATTTTATCACTAGGTGTGATCCTCCTGTGTGAAAGAGCAGATGAAGGTGTTACTTAGCTTAATTCTATCACTAGGTGTGATCTTTGTCAAATCCACATAACCTGGGTGAGATGTCAACTTCACTAGCTGAGGTGGAAGCACAGATTGGATTACAATTTGTCTTGAAAGAAGAACATTAAGAGTACTTCCAGATGACTCTCTAGATTTCTTTGATGGTTTAGGACCTTTGGGAATTTCACCTTCAGCTGGAGTGACTTCCTTATATTCCTCTTTCTTCTTTTCTTGTTCCTCTTCTTTTCCTTCTTCTTCTTCTTCTTTTTCTTCTTTCTCTTTTTCTTCTTCATCACTAGATGGATTTCTATTTTCTTCCTCCCTTCTATCCTCATCATCCTTTTCTTTATCATTTTCTTTTTCTTTACTTCATTTTCATCTTTGTTTTCCTCTTCTTTGTTTTTGGTGGATTCTTGATGTTCTTCTCTCTTTTCACTAGATTGATCCTTATGATGATCATCAAATCTCTTACTCGTAGTTTCTTTTGTGTCCATTTGAGAGGTAGGGGTCTCTGATGCACCAAGTGTCTCATCAACAGTTTCCAATATAGGATTATTCATTACTTCTACAACCATAACGAGTTCCTCAATCTAAGCAGTGTGAGACAAAGAACTGGTTCTTGTCCCATAGCTCCTTGCTAATTGCCTAATCACATCATGAGTTTCTTTCCTTACTTTTTCAACATATTCTTCTTCCTTATTCATTAACATGTTGACTCTCTACTTGAATCTAAATAATGTAGAACATTATTTCAACAAATTTGCAGCTTCTATCTCTAACTGAGTAGAACTAATAGATTATATGGCTTCTCTTCTCATCTTGTTTTTAACATTCAAAGCTTCATGCCTTCTAAGTACTAACTCTTTCCACACATTTTTAGTAACTTTTGATTGTATGGTATCCATCTTTATGTTAAAGATAAATTTGTACTAAGCAAAAGCATTTATGATGGTTTATTTTCCTTCATCATTAATCTCATCATATAACTCAATAGTTGACATAAGTTCATTATCAATCATGTTATTCACTAAGGTTTTGAGAACCAAGGGTGGATGATTTCTTACTGAAGGAGAACTAGGCATGTTCTCCATAGGGTCAAATGATCCTTCTTCATTCTTTACATGTACATGAATTTGGTAGCCATCCTCCTCTATTTTTGTCTCCTCATATATGGAGATCTCCATACTAATTTTGACTCCTTCATCAGAGGTACTATCTCTTATGTTTCTCTTCAGTTGATGCTCATCTTCTAGACCAAGCTTGATTTCTTCTTCAAAAGCATCACTTGGATTCCTTTTTCTATGAGCTTTTTCTCACTCTTCTTCTTCCTCCTAAAGCAATAAGTGTAGCAATAGGTGTGTCCTTCTTAGATTCCCTAGTACTAGGACCAACAAGGATAGTAACATCAACAGATGCAGGGATACTTTGTTCTTTTCTTTTTCCTTTCTAAATATTAGCACTACTGATGGTGGCAAAGCTGGAAATAGGTGCTAATGTAGCAACAGATGATAGCCTTACTGATTTTTTGGTCCCAGAGGATTGTTCAGTAGTTTTGGATTTCCTTTTATCAAGAGCCTCCTTCAACTATACAATGCCATCTTTAGTGTATGTTTGATTTTGGAAGAAAGCTTCAATTTTCTTTCTTCATTTAGGTGTTGGAGCTTCTGAATAAATTTTAGAATATTTCTCCTCATATGTACCTAATCTAGGTAGGGAGGGGTCTTAGGACTAGCCAATAGAATCTCAATGTACCTTTCTTCCATTTTCTCTTCAATCTCATATCCTAGAGGTTCAATCCAATGCATTATGGGTTCTACAGCCTCAATGATGCATTCATCAGTAGATACAAGAAATTTTATCTCCTTTTCAGACTTTTTCACCAAACTTCTTGGAATCCTTTCTCTTTCATGCATTTCATTCTGAAAGACTACAAGGAATGTAGTTAGGTCATTTTTTTGTGCCCTAAAATCTCCTAATATGTGTAGATAATCACTAATCTGATGAGCAACCGACCTGGTGTTATCCCATATTATGTTCTTTCTTCCAGGTAACTCCCTTAGAAAATAGAATAATAAATAAACAATAAGAGTGACAAACTTAAGGAAATGTCTCTTCACCTTTTTCACACTCATATTTTCCATAAGTTGCAACCTCAACAACTCACAAAGATTAAAATCCTTTCCATTCACCACCATTTCATAAGCTATGTGAATTTTCGTGGCTGATACAAAGTTTGCTCTATTTGTGAAGTAGAATTTTTGCCCAATCATAATGGCAACATACTTGACAATGGGGTTTGTGATAGATTTCGTGGTTAGGGCTCTTCAATAAAAATTGGCACCAATTAGCCTTGTGACCTCATCATTTTTCACTACTTTTAGAACTAGAATGGAACCAATGTCATAAAGACTAGTAAAAACATGAATTTCCTCCTTATTGATAATCCCTGGTTCATTTTCCCACACAAGATTTCTATGAACACTACTGAGGGCCATCCTTACAAATTTTGTCCCACTCTCATTGGAGAAGTTCATAAACTAGTTCTAAACATTCAGCTTCATTCAAACTAGGTTTTCATATTCCGCCTTGAGTAGTAAGCCCCTAGTTAACTCATTGTCCCACAAATCTTTCAACTCTTGGTGATTGAATTCTTCGAGCTTCCCATGAATGTATATTCTTGGATCTTCAATGGGTAGCACATGACTTGGAATGTGCAATAATGCACCCATTGGACCATTTTCATATACTTTCCATGAACATCTTCTGTACTTTGGTTAGGGCCTCTTAGAAATTTCCACAACACTAGGAGTGGTCATATTTCCCAAACAAACTTGAATGAGTTTAACAAAGAGTTCCTTCAATTTTGAAAAACATGGAATTCAGAGAAGAGAGAATAAGTTTTTTCTTGTTGAGAACTAGGGTTTCAATGTATGGTACTCTGATTCACTTTCTTTCTTGCTTTAGCTTGCACTACTTCTCCCAATTTGCACAAATGTGCTTTTCTTTAACTTAGTCACTTGCTTTATTACTTACTATTTTTCCCTAATTTTGCATTTATTACTTTTCCACTTTAAAGTTGTCAACCACTTTACAAAGTACACTATAAACCAAGAAAAGCTCCACAATTCTTCTGGTTTGCTTGATTTATGCCTGAATTTCCTTCAAATCCATTAAAAATTGAAATTCATATTATTTTTCCTTGTGTCATCGCAAGACACCTCATATATAGGGGTCTTGTTAAAAAAATTTGTGACTGCTCCCCCTAAAGCCATTACTAGGTTTAGTTCTTAGAATAGGTATCAACACTGGATACAGATACAAGATCATTTGATTTATCCTTATTCTCAGGTCCTTCCTTCTTTCTCCAAATTCTTTCCATTTCTTTCCTTACTTATTCAAGATCTACCTTGTTCACATGCTTGTTCTTCGGTTTCGGATTCGATTTCTTCCCAACTTTGCTCCTACAAAATTTTGAGGTATGTCCTAGTTTGTTGCAAGTGTGGTACACAACATATCCTGGATCAAGATATTTTTTATTCATCCTTGACCCGCACTTATTAGCCTTGTGTCCAAAGATATTTCATGTGTAATAGTAGCCTTGAAAAGATTGAATTCTTCTACCGGTATTAAACCTGTTCATCATCATCTAACTTCTACATTCAATAGCTCTATGTCCAAACTTTTTGGAAACATAGCATTGTCCAACAAAGAATCTAACATTCTAACTTATTCTATTTTGGTTCATCCTACTTGTACATTTTGTTGCTCTATGTTGAAATTTATTGCATGAGAAACAACAACCATTAAAATATGGGTACCTTTGAGCATTAGGTTGTCAAATAGGAATCCTTTCGGTATTGGTCCTTTAGTCCTTTCTTTGATAAGAATTCATTTGAAGTTTCCTATGATTGTTCACTTAGTTGAGAATTGGTTTAGTCTTTGAGCTTTTTCCTTCTTCAAGTCCTAGACCACTTTTGTCTTTAGCAGGTTTCTTGGATGTAATCAACTCATCAAGCATTGTAGAACTTGTCTTGAACCTTTCTTCATGTGCTTTTTCTTTTTCCAGATCAACTCTTAAGGTTACCACTTCTTGTTTAATATTTGTACAATCATTAATTTTATTCTAGATCTTAGCTCTTTGACATTCTGCAATTCGCTTCTTTTCTTCTATTTCCACTTTCAGTCGAGTAATATCCTCATTAGCCTTCTTCAAATGCTCACTGACTTCTCTATGCCTATCCTTGAATTTTTTGATATGTTTTCCAAGTTGTAACACTTTTTTAGAGAAACTAGGCTCTAATACCAATTGTTGAATGTATCGAATACTGAGAGTGAGGGGGGGTGAATCAGTATTTTGCTGGCCAAATTAATTATTATCCATCCAATTATCAATCCAAATATAAACACAATAGTGAACCAAAACATAAAAGAGATCATAACACATTGATACTAGGATTTTTACATGGAAAACCCAAAATGGGAAAAACCATGGTGAGGATTAGCTAATAATATATTATAACCAGTTAGAAGATATTATAGGGCTCACTACCAGGACTCACTATCCTTGAAAAGGCTCACAACCTAAATACAAAATGTGGCTTATTTCCAAAATAAAAAAGATGTGGCTCACTACCAAAATGAACTAAAGAAGTGCACCTTCAAAGTGTTGAAAGTAGTTCCTGTTATGTTTTGGTAATATCAAAATTCTACTCTAGTTGTTGGTATACAAACACTATTAGTAACTTTGCACTATTACACTTGCCACATTACTTGCATATCATCTCTTCACACCTTCACTTTTTCCATCATAAATATATACATAGGCGTAACTTCCTCCATCAATTAGGTCAGCCTAATTGAGGGAATACTCAAAATAAAAAAGTTTTCTTGGCTTACTAAAAAATTCCTTTTGATACACAGAACAAAACGTGTTATCCAAGTGTTAGGTCAGCCTAGACCTAAAGAGGAGCACACAAACGATAAACCTTGTTAGTTAAAAGAACACTAAAGTTGTGTCATTAGGATAGTTCAAATGGATCACAAAAACATGATGAGTTTATACCTGTAACTGACATTCCTAATCAACATATCAAAGACTCATTGAATTCCCTTTTACTGTGAAGATTTTTGGATCAAGATACCAGATCAGTATGGATGCACTAATTACATAGTCAAGTACCAACCAATGTTGGCATCAATGACAACAAATCCAGAGGGTACCTTCCTCAATCTTCTAACAACACAAACATTTGTGTGACGTGCTTCCATCCTAACAAGATCCTTACCTTTGGAATCCACAGAGGAATTACACTCCTCCATTGAACATGAAGTATAACATTTGCTACTCCCTTGATCAATTTCAAACGACCCTTTTGCCTCCTTTTATTCAAATTGCCCATCCTTCCCATTCTACTCAACTTCTTGATCAAATTCACTCTATACACTTTCTCTCTACTTCATTCTCACTCACTTTCAACTATCACCACCTCCATTAGAGCTGAAAGTTGTTATATTCTTGGCTCCCTATCTCTATTATTACAACAATGTTGGCTTTGGGAAGCTTGCAAGCTCACTCCCTCCATTTTCCTTGAGAGCACGTGGTTGAGAAGGTGATATCCACCATTTTCATTCACTTTTTCATTATCATATTGGTATTGCAACATATTGTCTGAGTATTTCTTGCTATTCCCTTTTCTATACTCATTTTATCATCTTTCTATACAAATGTTGCTATCTGGCTGATTGTGGAGGTGGGAACAACAAAGCAAGGTACTAACTAAGGAAGTCCTCTAAACACAACCCCAACATTTTTTTGTTCTTCTATGTGTAGGTACTTCTCAGTTGGAGCTACTCGAAGGATCAAGTTGCACAAAGTTTGGTACTATTTTTTGATCCTTCCTTTGTCAATTCAAGTGTCTCTAGTTAAAGTATTCTTCTTGTTTCATTTTTTTTCTACACTTTCTTTACATTTTTTTATAGCATAAAATCTCTTAGTCAAGTTGTTAGTTGCATTTTCACTGTTTTTATTTGTCTCAAAAGTCCTTTATCCATATGGATGCTAGTGCCCCACTAAGATGCCAATGCATTGTGCTAGAGTTTGTGTCCTATGTTTTTGTCCTTAGGCAATGAGTTGCTTGAGTTACAAATTGAACATCAAGAATCGACTTGTATGACCCCTTGAAACATTTGGGTTAGCAAAGGGATAGTAACAACTAGATTTCTCTTCCTTTTCAACCCTAAACACTTAGCCTTTCCAATCACTTATTAAAGCTTGAGGTATATTAGGGTACCCTATTTCTTAGGACCCTCCCATGACTTGGGGTTTTGAAGCAACTGGTCCCCCTCCTCTACACATATCATGCACATGTACCATGCCAAAAATCTAAACTAATAATAAAGAGTACATCATGACATAATATAAAACCATCATGTCAAAATAAGGATCATGTGTCGAATGAAAAATCATGACACCTCAACCAAAGACTAAAGAAGTCCTCCATGGTAAACAAAGATGTCAACATCTCCAAAATCACATGAAGATAACCATCTCATGTCAATGAAACCAAAGATGTTAAATAACCCTCACTGTAGATGAAATCGAATCCAAGATTCCATCTTGAGACAAACAAACATTGTAGAAGATCATCCATCACCAAGTGATGAATCTACTTTATAGCCGCAAGCTCCCACTAAATCATGATACCAAGCTCTCCATGGAAACATGATAACCATCCTCTAAATGAATATCCTCCATGGCCCTAACACAATCAAAGAACTCAACACCATGATCTCCCAAAGGGAAGAGTACAAACCATGATCTCCAAACTAAGAAGATATAATACTGTCAAACCATCACTATCACAAGATCCCACTAAATATTGTAACTAATCTATCCATGACATCATGATAGCAACCTCGTCAATGAAGATCAACCATAACCATGATCCTCAATCCAAAAATATACACCACCACAAATCAAACATGAACCAATCCAACATCACCAACAAAGCACCTGCATAAACAATCATATCATGTTAAAGTCCCTAAAGCACACGAAACATCCATGATACTATGATCACCACCAAATATACCAATAAAAAAATCCAACCGTGTCACACATTTTTTCATCACATAGTCAACTACATAGGTCTCACATCATGACTACACCTAGTAATACCCTCTCTCCATAATATGACAACCAAACTAGCAAAAAAAGTGACTAAACCAAGCCACAAATCTAAATCTGTAACAACACTAAATCATCTATGGGCATAGACAACCCACATCCAAGTCATAAATGCAATCTATAAGCATAAACAACCTACAACATTGCACAAGTTGTAGATACAACAATGTAACATATAAATCCAACAATATATTGATAACCATGCAAATGAGAGTAATTTGAGATGTACATGTGAGTATACAATGACTCCAACATCAAATCACCAAGATCTGAATAGCCATACACTCACAAAATCATCATATTCAAAATAACTCATAAAATTCAGATGGAAATAACAACAAATAAGTCATGCTAAAATATCTCCAAACTTAATCTATTGTGTAGTGCTCTAAAAATATTTTTGTTGACTATAAGAACTTTAAAATTTGACTTCGTATGCAAAAGTTATGACCTCTCCAATTTTGAAGGAAAAATTCGAATTCTAGCAAGAAAATCATTATCAAAACAACAAAATATGAAAAACCCACTAATACCACAACATAGAGCATGAAACCAACTTTCTAAGGAGTATAAGAAGTTGAAAAATGAACACCCTGAGAAAAAGTTCTGCCCCTTGAAAAAACTTGCCCAATTTGAGTATAAAGGCAATCCTGGTAGTGGTAGGGTGGCTCGCCAGTGGCGACAACCCCACCCAAGCAACATTTCCCCCTTCTCCACCAAACTTGATTAGAAACTAAATCCAATTTAATTTTTATATCAATGGAATTTATAAACAAAATTTAATGGGTGATTTTTATTAAATTTATGGGGCAACATTTAAAAAAAATTAACCTGCCCCTGGTAAGAGAGCTTCAACCACTGCCTATCAATCAAGGGCCTTGTTAGTTGTTAGGCCAACACCACTGATAATGTTGTCCAACCTATTAACACATGTTGATAGAGGCACATGGGGATATGGGGGATGGTCTACAGATCCCCCACCCTTCTTAATTTTTTTTTTTTTAAAATTTAAATCATGTTTTTAAAACAAAAATTTCATGCATTGGAAAAAATAACAGCCTATAGAAATTATTATTTTAAAATTTTTTTCCCATGAAAACAAATTTGATGGTTGTACAATCAAATTTGGCAGGGGCAATTTTTTTTCTGTAACCAAAATAGGCTAAAGTTTATGTCAATCTTCATCTCTCAAGTTCCTTGGATCCAATGGTGAGGCTTGTTTTGTCTAAAGGAATCATCCACAGCATTTCCCCTACAAAACCCTCATGATGAACATGTTAAGGTTAGAAATGGTAGATATCTAGCAATTAAATATAGATTTAATTAATAAACAGATAAACTAAAACACATAGAATAAATTATAACACAAAGAATTTAACGTGGTTCACCCAATCTGGGCTACATCCACCAAATCGCAGCCATCCAATAATTTTATTATCCAGTGCAAAAACCTATTACAATCTTGTGAATAATCGCATTTTTTATCATATTGTAAACCCCATCCGGACCCCTTTTTAACAAGCTTAGATGCTTCCAAATTAGGGTTCTACAAAATCAGATTTTTTCTTTTTTCGTTAATTTTTTCTTTTTTTAGTGACAACACGAAAAAATAGGAGGAAATTTTTTCTCGGGGGCTACCACCCTCGAACCCCCACCTAGGGCCCAACCCAGCCCCAGACCCTGACAAGGATACATGTCAGGGTGTATAGTATAGCATGATCAGTCGCCACATGCCAACAATCTCCCACTTGGAGACTAATCAGGCTCCACACCAACACAATCTCTCACTTGGAGACTTATCCTAGATGACATTGCTACACTTATAGCTTCCACTGGAAATAAGTACCTTGGACCCTACTACTCTGCTATACTTGAATTCAACCTTGAAGACCAACCAAAGTTGAAGAGAAGCTCAGCTTCTCCTCTGTCACCGACTTCGTAAACATATCTGCTGGATTGACATCTGTATGTATCTTGTCCAGCTTGACCTATCCATCCTCCAACACCGACAGAATGAAATGATATCTCAACTGTATATGTTTTCTTTAGAATGCAAGGTAGAATTCTTTGCAAGATGTATAGCACTCTGGTTGTTTGTAAACAAGTAATTTCCAGCGTGTTGTTTGCCCAACTCATCCATGAAAAGTTGCAGCCATATCATCTCCTTTTCTGCCTTTATTGCAGCAACATATTCTACCTCTATGGTGGATAAAGCAACCACCTTTTGCAATCAAGAAATCCAACTCACTATTGTCCCACCAACTGTAAATACATAACCTATGGTACTCTGCCTAGTTTCTATATCCCCTGCCAAATCTGAGTCAACATAGCCTTTTAAATCAATATTAGAGCCCCCAAAACATAAACATTTATTGGATGTACCTCCCAAGTACCTGAGAATTCATTTTACCACATTCCAATGCTCAACTCCAAGATGACTCAAATACCTGCTAACAACTCCTATGGCATGTGCAATATCTGGTCTCGTGCATACCATGGTGTACATTAAACTGCCTACAACTAAAGCATATGGTACCTTGGACATTTTTTCTTCCTCCTCTTATGTCTTCGGACACATATTCTTAGTCAATTTAACATGACTAGGAAAAGGTGTGCTGACAAATTTTGCATTCTCCATATGAAATCTCTGCAACACCTTTTCAACATAATTAGCCTGAGATAAAAACAATTTTTTGTTTTTCCTATCTCTACTAATTTTCATATCAAGGATTTATTTTGTTTCCCCCAAATCCTTCATAGCAAAAGATTTTGCTAACTATTGTTTTAGCTCACTTATGTGATCCATGTTAGACCTTGCTACAAGCATATCATCAGCATATAAATATAAAATAATGTATTTGTCATTATCCAACCTCTTAAAATAAACACAATGGTCAGAATTACACCTGTTGTAACCTTGCTCAACCATAAAACTATCAAATTTCAAGTACCATTGTTGAGGTGCTTGCTTCAAGCGATATAAACTTTTATTCAATCTGTACACTAGTTTCTCCTTACTTTTGACCTCAAATCCTTGTGGTTGTTCTATATATATTTCCTCTTCCAAATCACCATGGAGAAAGCTTGTTTTAACATCAAGCTATTCTAAATGCAAATCTTTAGAAGCCACAATACTTAAAACAATATAAATATAAGTCATTTTAATAACTGGAGAAAAAATTCATCAAAATCAATACCCTTTTTATGTGCAAATCCCTTTACAACTAATCTGACTTTAAATCTCTTCTTACCTCCATCCTCCTCTTTCAGCCTATAAACCCATTTGTTTGGTAAAGCCTTTTTACCTGCAAGCAACATGCATAATTCTCAAGTCTAATTTTTCAGCAAGGAGTCCATTTCTTCTTCCATTCCATGCTCTCATTTAACCTTGGTATCCACCTGCATAGCTTCATCATAATATTCCAGTTCACCAGCATCAATTAACAAAATAGTATACAAAGAGGGAGATAATCTTTCTAGAGGTCTACTTATCCTTGAAGATTGTCTAACATTCACAAGAGTTTGTGGTATTTGTTGTTGTTGTTATTGTGGAGCATGAGGAACCACTGAAACATCATTGTTTGGAATATCATCCAACATTGCATAATCATTTTCTTTCTTCTCATGCTGCAACAACAGATCTTTGTACAATACTTTCTCATTGAATATGACATCCATCCCTGCTTCTCACAATTTTCTGATTTTCAAAATCCCAAAGCTTATAACCAAATTCATCAATGCCATATCTAACAAATATACATTTCTTTGATTTTGCATCAAGCTTGGTTCTATTTTTAGAATCTACATGTGCAAATGCTTTACAACCGAAGGTTTTAAGAAAAGAATAACTCACCTTCTTACCTTTCCATGCTTCCTCTGGAATACCACAACCCAAAGGATTAGAGGGACCTCTATTAATTAAATAAACAGTGTTTACAGTCTATGCCCACATTTTTAAAGGCAACCTAGCATGCAATCTCATAGTCTGTGCACACTCCATTATTGTTCTATTCATGCACTCAACCAGTCCATTTTCCTGTGGAGTCTTTGGAACTATTTTCTGCCTACGAATACCATTAGAGGAACAATAATCTTCAAACTCTTTGCTGCAATACTCACCACCATTATCAGATCTAAGACATTTTAGATTTTTACCTTTCTCATTCTCAACCAAGCTTCTCTATTTTTTTAAAGTTTCAAATACATCAGATTTCTGCCTAAGGAAATAAATCCATACCTTCCTAGTTGCATCATCAATGAATGTAACATAATACAAAGAGCTACTGAGAGAAGATGCCTAAGCTGGTCCCCATAAATCCGTATGCACAAGCTCCAATTTCTCATCTTTCTTTTGCTTCCCATCCTTGATAAAACTTACTCTCTTTTGTTTTCCATACACACAACTTTTACAGAAATCCATATTAACACATTTTAGACCTGGTAAAACATTATTTGAATGAAGTAATTTCATACCTTTTGCACTCATATGCCCAAGTCTATTATGCCACAGTGCTGATTCAGAGTCCACAACAACTATATGATCTTCTACCTGCTGAACTGTAGCAATTGTTCCTAAACATTGATCTTTTTATGTAACAATTAAAGTAGAAGGAACAGTATGACCTATACAAAGATATAAGGTGCCTACTTTCACACTTTTTGCTACCACTAAGGCACCCTTTGTGACCTTCCAATTTTTATCACTAAATGTAACAACACAACCTTCATCATCTAGTTGCCTTACTAAAATTAAATTTCTGCTTAACTTTGGAACATGCCTCACCTCATGTAGTAGCCAATGATTCTCGTTCTGCAACTTAATCTTGATTCTTCCCTTTCCAACAATCTGACAGGGTTCGTTATCTCCTAAATAAACCAGCCCAAAATCCCCTTGGACATAATCAAGAAAATAACTTCTATGGGGGATAGCATGAAATGAAGCCCCTAAATCTAACACCCAAGAATCATCAACATTATCAAGGGAAAGAATCAAAGTATCCTCATTAGATTTGTTACTTACCACATTTGCCTCTTTACTTCCTTCATTTTTGTCTCCTTTATTTTTCTGAGACCAAAAATCTTTCTTTAAATGACCTGGCTTACCACAGTACCAGCAATCCCTCTTGTCTCTAGATTGGGACCTTTTTTCCTTTGATTTTCCTCGTGACTTCCCACTATTTCTAGAATTGTATCCTCTCTCCTATGTTCTACCCCTACTTTCTGCATTCAAAAAACTGCCTGATGTGGATGTTCCACCCAAACTTTTCCTATGAATTTCCTTGCTCAAAAAAACACCAACATCATCAAATTTCAATGTATTTGAACTAGAAACAGAATTTCTAATAGCCATTACCAAGTTATTCCAGCTTTCAAGCAAAGAACACAGAATCAAAAAAGCCCTAACTTCTTCATCAAAGTTTAATTTTATTGAAGTTAATTGACTAGTGACTGTATTAAACTCATTTAAATGATTAGTAACTGACCCACCTTCTACCATTTTCATATTAAATAAACGCTTCATAAGAAATACTTTATTCGAAGTGGAAGGTTTTTCATATAACTTCGCTAGGGTTTCCATCAACTCTTGAGTTGTCTTTGTTGTTGTAATATTGAATGCCATTGATTGTGCCAGGCATAAACGAATATTGTTGCAGGCTTCTTGGTTTTGCCTTCCAATGGGTGCCATAAATCCTTCTGATAGAGGTAGTTCTCCATCTGCATCTTCCATAACTAATAGTTCTACCCATTAAACTTCCCAACCTTCTTACCCTCATCTTCCATTACTCCCACTCAACCGTGAGACCTTCCTACAGACAATAATCGAAACACAACCCACTCTAATACCACCTGTTAGGGTTAGAAATGGCAGATATCTAACAATTAAATGTAGATTTAATTAATAAACAAGGAAACTAAAACACACATAGAATAAATTATAACATAGAGAATTTAACGTGGTTCACCCAATCCAGGCTACATCCACCAAACCACAACCATCCAATGATTTTATTATCCAGTGCAAAAACCTATTACAATCTTGTGAATAATCGCATTTTTCATCATATTTTAACCCCCATCGGAACCTGTTTTTAACAAGCTTAGAAGCTTCTAGATTAGGGTTCTACAAAATCAGGTTTTTCTTTTTTTATTAATTTTTCCCTTTTTCAATGATGACACGAAAAAGTAGGAGGAAAATTTTTCTCGAGGGCTGCTACCCTCAAACCCCCGCCCGGGGCCCAGCCCAACCCCGGCAAGGATACATGCCAGGGTGTATAGTATAGCATGATCAGTCACCACATGCCAACAGAACATCCATAAAAAACTCTTTTTCCAACAAAGATTCATAAACCCAAATCTACAAAAATAAATCACAAATATGAAATC
This sequence comes from Sequoia sempervirens, assembly GCA_007258455.2. Lineage (NCBI taxonomy): Eukaryota > Viridiplantae > Streptophyta > Pinopsida > Cupressales > Cupressaceae > Sequoia > Sequoia sempervirens. Next base: position 678,591,588 of record VDFB02271358.1, read on the forward strand.
CCAAAACTCCAAATCTATAAAAAACACCTACACAAAACCCTCATATCTTGAAACATCTTCATTCTTTCCATGCAATCCCTAGATTCAACTATACACCAAATCTACTGCAACAAGGGTTATATAAACCACAACCATGGCTCTAATACAAAATGATAGAAAATATGCATCCACCCAAGATAATTTCCACATAATCCAAATAGAAAAATCTATGCAAAAAAGTATTCAGAATCCATATGCAAAAGAATAGACAACATACTATCAAAGATGACACAATATATAACCTAGGAAAACCCTCAAAAAGGAAAATCCCAACCTTCAAAAATATTCATCACTCATGTATTATTCAACAATAAACATTACAATACATCTTCAAAGTCCTCCATGAACACCTTTGAAATATCAAGCCTTCTACAAGCACTCTATGTGAACAAGCATGTAACCACACATCACATGCCATGTTTCAACCCTCACAAATGCTAACAAGAGCTAACCTGCCAACTAGCCAACCTAAGACAACTACCCATTTGTTTGATTTTATAAAAACAAGCTCACAAAAAACCACCAAAAGGTATTACATAAAACCATGTGACTAATACCATGAGCTTCCAACCATTAACCCCTCATTAAATATTAGTGGTACATTTTCTCAATATTAAATATTATTCCCATGTGCAACCCTATATTAAATATTTAACCAATGTTACATACAACACATAAAGAGGCACCAGTAATGCTAGATCCATGTGAAATATGCATACTTGGATCCTCTATGTTCACCATATAGTAAATAAATATTACATTATAAAATTATGTGAGGAAAACACACCTTTTCCTAATAGAGACAAGGCAAATTAATGAGGAGAGGGCGTGGGTAAATGAAGGTGGTCATGCAGTTAATAGATCATGGAACCCCTACTCTCCTCTATTATTCCATCCAATTTTCCACATGAATGGAGGAAGAATGGGAAAGTCAAGGGAAGAATTGTGTGGCAAGGAAGTTTGACCCTCAACCCACCATAAAGGCAAGGTTTTGGATAGTTTGAGAGCATGTTTTTCCTCAAGATGTGATCAAGAGAGGTCAATAGGAGAAGGGGAGTATGGCATGAAAAAAAGAGAAGTGGGAGTCATGTGAGAGGAGGAAAGTCAAGGGAATACATGGGAGATGTTTGGGATTGTGATTTAAGGGAAAAATGTGAAGGAAAGAATTGAGGGGAGAAAGAACATAGAAAATTTCAAGAAAATGCAATTGACAAGTGTAAAGCCAAATTCCACAACCAATGCTAACATCCTTGTTGCCTATGTTGAAAAGAGATCTTGTGAACTGATTATGACACCCATCAAGCATGAAGGATAGGGAATCATCAAAGAAGTAATGGTACATTCTTTGGAAACATTTTGACAAATTTATGAGTGAATTTTTGGTAATGCTTGTATAGTGGTTATGGCAAAGGGCATACAAGGTGGTCGATAAATTTCTTGCTCAGTTAGCCTTGGCTTTAGATTTTTAAGAGGGGCATAAAGGCATGCCATGGAATGCCCTTCAGGTGGGGTTGCTAATATATTTTAAGGGGGGGAAAAAGAGCTATAAAAATAGAGAATGAAAAGAGGAGAAATACAAGACCCATGAATGAGAGATAAGAGGTGAGCAAGAGTACGGTACCTATGTGGAGAAGCTATTACATGTAATTTCATGGCCTAGAAATTATTGATCTTTCTCTTTTTCTTTTTAATGGGTATAGTTTATTACTTTCTATTAAGTTACCAATAGTTACACACCCCAATTGGGTATGTGACACATGGGGCTAATGTGGATGTTAGAAAGAGCTACACCACGTCCCTTCTAATCCTTTTTAGTGCGTAAATTATTTTGTTTTTTGATTGGAAATTAAACACTAGTAATTGCCATTTAAGTCTATACATATAAATTAATTATTTTGGAGAACTAATGTTTAAATAGAATATGCAATCTCAAAATATTATTCAATCTACAAACTTATTAAATGCTCTTATAATGGTAACACTAAATTTAACTCATAGCTTCAAAAATCTCATTAGGGGAAGAGTATAGTAATTTTCAAGATACAATAGGGATGTTAGTTCAAAAATATTACCGAGTAAGTGTCATCTAAATAGAGACAAATACAAGATATGTTTTCTCCACTTATACTCCACCAAATATACTACCTTAGCACTCATATTTGAACAAACAACTTCTACTTAGTTATTATTTATATTATATGTGCATACACACAACCTTTGTAAACATTTAGATATATTTACATAGACTATTTATTCATGTCCATATCTACACATATTCAAACTTAATATTCTAGATAAATGAATTAATGGGTCACACTATCATCGTAGAAGTAAACATATTATTATTAAAGTAATATCTAGTTATTTAATGGTCAATCAAGTTTTCTTTTAGATAGTTTCTAATTTTGTCTTCAGTTTAGTTTGTTTCTATCTGTTTAGCTTTATTAGTTGTAGTTTCCTTGTGAAACTCTTGTGCTCGTTATAGAAACTTCCTATAAACCTCTTTAAGTAGAGTTGTGCTCTATCATTGTAAATTATCTCATTCAATAATAATATGTGCATATTATTATGTTCCAAACTCTAACATGGTATCAGAGCTCTAGGTTCAAGCTCCTTTGTACATCCTATGGATGTTATTGCTTGATGGTCACTAGGGTTTTTGAAACCCTTCCCAATTGCGATGTTCTCTTTCTGGGCATCATTTTCTATGGATTTGTGTTTTTAGGTCATGACTTTTAGCTGTAGCTCTCTAAAAATTATGGGTCTGAGGTCTAAGGTCATGTTTTGTACTCAGACCATTGTTTTGTCAGGTTTTATTCCTATTGAAGCTCGTGATTCAAGAACCTTCTATGTTTGATGATTTGTTTGGCATTTTTGTCTTCCATAAACCTTATCACAGATTCTGAAGATATTTTTTTGAGGTCATGAGCCTTTCCTCACAGTCGGGACACACTTCACGTGTTCTAGTCGACTTTTCTTTGTGAGTTACCTCAAGGTCATGATTTTTGTATTTTCACTTCTTCATGATTTTGTTCCATGGATTTTGGTGCCACTTCTATTTTTCGCAATCTTTGCTGGTTGGTCACTTTGATCTGTCTGGGGCCCAAATTTTTCTAGGTCAAAGCTGAAGGACCACGATTCTTTTGCTTAGTCGCGCCATTCCTGAGTCGTGTTTTTTTTCTTCCTAGATCTTCTGACATTGATTAAAGAATCTTGCTATGATCATGCTCTGAAACCAATCTTCTTCTAGTTGTAGTTCTACATTTTTCCTTTAGTTAGTGTTTTCTGATCGTTATCAACTCCTGGTTGTGAATTTGCATCGATGGTCTCCTTCCATCTACAAGCCTTCAATCAACAGTCATATTGCCGATGTTTACTTTTTTTTCATCCTCGAGATGTGTGCAATTTGTACTTGAGTCATGCAATTTTTTTCTTTGATATCTGTGTTTGGATTCTCTGAGTCTTTGCTTTTCATACTCCTTAGATCTATGTTTAGATTTATCTCAAGATCTATACCTCAATATATGTGTTTTTGACTTATTTTTGTTTTCAGAATCTATGCTTCATAACCCATGCAAGGCTTTTGTTCAACATCTATGTCATCAATCTGCTTTAGTATTCATGCCATCAGTTTGTAATCCATTTTTTTGTGCCTTGAAAAAATGTGCAATATGACATCTTTAAATAACATCATGTTGGAGAGTAGTTTGAAGTTCAATAGTAGCAAACTTTTTGATTGTTAGTGTTTTCATCAGGATATTGTTAGAGTTGGGTTCCAGTTTCGTAGCCCTTTGAATGGGGTTTTCTTTTCTTGATCAACGACTTCCTTGTTTGGCAATGTTTTTGTCTAGTCATTATTTCTAGAGTGTTTAATCTTCCTTTTCATCGTGGTTCATAGCTTTAAGGGCTTCTTTGATCTATGCTTACAACGCTTAGCCCCTTCTTATCACCAGTTGGACCAACACTCAACATTTGTGTTTGGTAGGCAACTATTATGTCTTTTCGGATTCTGTTGTGCCCTAAAATTCATGCTCAATTTTTTTCTTGGGTTTTGTGCCCTCAATCTACCTTTGTTTATGGTCAAGCGACCTATAGATCTGGTCACATTTAGGGGGCATCTTGGTGTAGTTAGTACATTGACCATTACGGTGGGTATTAAAGTAAAATCTAGTTATTTAATGGTCAATCTAGTTTTCTTTTATATAGTTTCTAGTTTTGTCTTTAGTATAGTTTGTTTCTATATGTTTAGCTTTATTAGTTGTAGTTTCCTTGTGAAATTCATGTGCTCATTATAAAAAATTCTTATAAACCTCTTTAAATAGAGTTATGCTCTATCATTGTAAATTATCAAATTCAATAATATTATTTGCATATTATTCTATTCCAAAATGTAACAATTATCCACTATACAAATTGATGTAGTTGAGCTTTCATATTTTTTAATTATAATTTAAAATATTAACATGGATATTGACAAGAAAGGTATGGGAACCTACAGAATAGTAACCCTTAATAACTTGGAAGATATTTCTATTGTGATGGGTAGAATTATAATATTAGGTGGCTTTTGATAGCCCAATTTAAGTATTTTTATAATAATATGGTTATCAGAGAATTTTGTGTAGATTTATTAAATCCATGTGCACTAGTGGGAAATTTAGGAATTTCTTAGCATGCTCAATATGGTAGGGGTAAAGAAAAACATGTTTTACATTCTTACAAAGGCATCACCTATATAAGTGAATTTGATATAACCTAGTAATTGTAGATGTTGTATATATGGCTTGATATAAAAATAACAAAATACTATAATGTAGGATAATAACATTCTTAATAACTCATATTGGACCATTTGAAACTTACCTACAAGATTATAGTTGTTCGTGGCATATCAATCTTGTGTAATCAAAATTTATGTCAATTCGTGGCTATGAAAAGTGTATAGATCATAACTTCTAACTTGAAATTTAAATTATTAAATCATATTATGAAGAGTTCCTAGCAAGCTTGACATTAGGTGAAATTTTATTTAGGATGTATGATGCCATTATTTTAGAAATAATATCAAATGCCAAATATTTATTACTAATTTTTCCTAGGTTTAATATCAATGTAGCTTTTAATTCAGTAAAAGTATGAGGTTTTAGATACTTGTAATATTGGAATATTAGTGTTATATTGAGAAGACATCAAGATGCATGTAATTATTGACCATTTGGAAAATTCTAGTAGTGATAATAAGCATAATAAGTTCCTTTAATTCTATTTTATCCTATTTTATTAATGTGATGATAAGACATGCTATATAATTCTAGAATGGTATTTGGGTATTTGGGTAAATACTTTATATGACCCAATGATATCTATTGACCCCTTGAGTATAAGAACCTTAATATTAAATCTATTATGTGAATCTCAAATGGAAGTGCTTTCCTATGAGCTTGTATGACCCAAGGTAATTTTGTGTATAGTAATTAGCCCAACCCTTATGTTGATAAGATAAAACTTGGGATGTTCAAGTGGGTTGATGATTAATAATAGGTAGAGTTTGTTCCAAGATATTGATATCCTTAAGGGGGAGTGTTAGAAAAACCTTGATTATGGGGAAACCTATGTGTATGCATCCCTTGAGATACCTTCTCAAAGAACTACATGTGACTTTGATCTCTTTTTCAAGTAGGTACGTAGGTAATCCTTGGGTGAACGATGCCCTTGTGACCTCAAGTCCATAGGAGGAGGGTTTACGGGGGATAAATATAAGGTTTGGGGTTATTCCTAACTCGCTTGACCTTTCTTTAATAGGCTTCAATTTGAGGCTGAAATGGGTACTAGATGGTTATGAATGAGTTAAGGAAACATGATAAATTATATTTAATATGTAATACACTTCTAAATAGTAAGCATAATTAAGTGAATGTATTTGACTACCTCATAGCTGATATTTGTTGAGTAGAAGCCATCTTGTGTTGGTCTAGTATGATTCTTATATGTTTGTGTAATTCAACTATAGACCTATAGGAATCTATGTATAAGCTCTTATATCAGTTGATTATGTTATGTTCCAATACATTTGAATCATGTTCTATAAGTCCCCAGGCTAGAGATGACTCAATTGTGAACCTATGGGATATTTGAGCAATGATAGGTAGTCATTGGACCATGCCAATTATTGATGTTTGGTCTATTGTTAGAGATTAGTTAGTAATCTCACTTGGTTCATGGAGGTGAAGGTTGCCAAGGGATACCCTAGTTATGAGATGGTAACAATTTCATAAGTAGTTACCCTACCACATGAGTGACGATAACGGAAGCTAACCATTGCATCGAGGGGGTTCACTAACACTCGCCTATAAAACATGGGTGATCAATGCCAAGTGCTACCTAGGTTGTGAAGAAGATAGTTGAAAATATCATTAAGGCCACAAGGTGGTATTCATCAAAAGCTACTTCTTTCTAGGTGGATAGGCTTGTCACGAGTGGCCTATAAGCGATTGAAGTTGGAATCCACCAAGCTATGATAAGTTCACTACTTGTGAAATTTTTTAGATTGAGGACAGACCCTTAATGTAGTATCGGATGCACTAAATCCTCATCCCATTTTCATTATAGTGTAGAAGACTAGGGGAAAAGGACATACCCACAGTGTAGTGTAATATACCAACATTCCTTTTCTATCTAGGATGTACTATGGATAAGGGTTAGTCATCCATTTTGGATGTGTCAATCATTCTTTGGGTATATATTAGTCACTCATTATGTAAATGGCCTCAGGTTTTATATATTATTATTGATGGCTTTACCAGTGATGACATCAAGTAGCATGGGTTTCTTGATTGCCATCGTAGCTAGTGTTGTATTGGGAAAACTGATGGGAACCATGGTGTAGTATGGGATGCATCAACATTCCTTTTCCATGTGAAATCTACTTATGGGCTTATGTGTTTTCTAATTAGTTAGTGGGATGATGTATGCAATAGGTTATATCCATTTCCACATAAGCATTTTTTCTTTATGTAAACATGTGATGTGTGTGTGTATGTGATGTGGGAAAAGGGATCTAGGGTTAAATCACACCTTTCTCAAAATTACATTTGAAAGGAACCAAAATTGATCATATAAGACCACTTAGATACTTTCCTCAAGGAAGAGCCAGAATGATTGTTTAGGGTTTTGGTCCTCTTTTTGTGTTGGGAGCTGAAAGAGTTGATTAGGATTAGGAATTGAATTGATTTGATGATGTAGACTAGGACAATTGTACAACTACAACAAACTGATGTGATTTGACAAAAGTACATAATTGAAGTACTAAAATTGATGATAGAAAAGACAAAGGTAGATACAAAGGAACTTGACATAAATTTGGGTTGAACTTGATTGGTCAGGGGTAAATTCTCTCTAGACTGAGATGTTTGAATTTTTGGAATCTTGAATAGGTATTAATAGGTCACATTTTGTAAGTGTTCTATTGGAATCAACTTTAAAACTTTTTTTATTGATGAATAATTCCTCTTGCTCTAATTTGATGAATGAATACACTTGAATACTCGATCTTGATGTTGAATATTCAATCATCTCCAAGTCTTCTTTAGATCTACCACTTGCAAACATGAAAAGGGATAAAGGGTTGTGTCGTATAGGGGCTTGCCTAAGTCAAACCTCATTTTGGTGTTTCCACCTCCATAATTTCTATGATGATGTTGGATAAAGAGTTCTTACCCTAGGTTAGGTAGAGAAAATTGGTAAAAAAATGATAAATCACAAGTGTTGTAATTTACCACTCAAATCTACCTTTCTTGATGGATTGGAGTCATGTCACTCATCTCATGCAAGGAGAATAGGATTCTTGATTAAATACCTTGCAAGTGTTAGTACTCACAAAACAATGAACATGAAACATAAAACAATCTTACATGATGCATTGCTAATGAAAATATTGATTGATGAAAAGTGATGCTAAATTTGCTCTTGACTACTCTTGACCACTTTTTTAGAATACTCAATTGATCAAAATCTCATCAAGTTAGATTTTTCAAATGGTGAAATAGACTTATATTTATATATATTTCTTGACTTCCTATAAAATTAATTATGAAAAATCGACAAATGAATTTAGATTTGCAAACATAAAATCCCGAAAATAACATATTAAAATTTATGCCAAAATAGGCTAGTCAAGGGTGAATTCACCCTAGACCAGACCTATTTTGAAATTTGAATTGTCATTAAATAAATAATTTATTGTTTCCCAATTTCATTCCAATTTTTGGAAAACGATAATAAAATGAGAAAATAATTAGCACAATTAGGTCCAAGCACATAAAGGGGAGCCAAACATAGTGTGAAATTATTAGGGTCGACAATTTACGATGCTATGTACAGTGTGCATTGTTTAAATTGGATATATGTGTTGTATGTTAGAGCTAGTCATAATTGTACTTGTGATGTATGTATGAGCCAATTACTATTGTACTTGTGATGTGTATGAGTCAATCACATTTGTACTTGTGATGTGCTTATGAGCTAGTCATCAATGTAATTGTGATGTGTATGAGCTAGTCACATTGTCTATACATGATGAATGCTCAAGATATCCATTATGTGTTTGATCTTGAGATTATCAAGTTATATGACCCTTATGTGTAATTGAACTTGTTTATATAATAATGATTAGTTATGTTTTGTATGGAACCAACACTTGATGGTATATTTTTATTGTTCTAATATAATTAGACTAAGTTGATATCTTATGCTTAATAAATAGTCTTGAGCCGAAGGTGAGATCAGTGATCTCATACAAGAGAGAATTAACTCCCTCTAACATTGAGGTTTAGGCCTAGTTTTAGGGATGACCCTAACCATGGAAGCTTAACACATTCAATTGTAATCATGTCAGTGGTGAGGTTGAGTTTTCATCATGATGGTGGATGAAGAATTTTTGAAATTAGTACTTTTAATTTGGATGAAAGATGTTTGGTAAATTAAGTTTAGTAGTTGTTGCAAATGAATATATATATATATATATATATATATATATATATATATATATAGAGAGAGAGAGAGAGAGAGAGAGAGAGAGAGATTTGTAATGCCATAGGGGTGGATTTTACATTTGTATTAGAGCACCCTGTTCAAACAATGGACCTATGAAGCTCACTTGACTCTAGATAAGGTAGACTCCCTTGCACTACTAACCAATCATAACTTAGTTGGTCTCTTGGTATGAATGTAATTGTTTTGATTTTTTTAAACTCATAAGAATGGATCGATAGTCCTGACCAAGAAATCTTGGATGGCTGAAAAAGGTAAATTTGAATGTATGATTTATAAATAAAAAATCAATGTGGCATAATGAACAATTGTTTTATCTTCATTACTATTTTCATGACCCAATTGTTTGATGTGATTTCACATCTTGTCATGTGATAACTATCATGGCATATTCAAAATTAATATAAACATAGGTGGTGTACTTGACCACAAAGAATGTTCTTTGAAGCATGGTGTTTTAGTAACTTTCAAGGGTTAACTAGTAAACATGTTCACCTAATGGTATAATATTGGCCTCTCTTAAGAAAAATCAACTAATAAATTTAAAAACGAGAATTGGATTAAGCAAGAATGATTACTTGAGGGTATATTTAAGTATGCATCCTCCTAAATCTTATAAAAATATTCCAAATTGGTTAAATTAGGGAAAGTAGAACCACTTGGGAGCTAAGGATCAAGCATTCAAAAGTAATTAACTTGGCTAGTAACCAATTTTTTTCATGAAATTAACAAATGCAACTTTCTATAAAGTTGGGAAGACAAGTTATCCTATGGTGAAAGGATGTCACATCCCTATCAAAAAGACCATTTCATGTGGGAAATGGTGGTGAATGAAGAAAACATAAATTAAATTAAAATACTAACTAAAATTGTTAGAATAATTGTAAACATGAGACACAAAATCAAACAACAAACAAAAAAACTTTCCATGCAAGAGAGTTGTAAACAATAATCTATTGTATGCTCAACTAGAAAAACATAGAGAATGAAATAATACAAAGGGGGAGAGTGTTTTATAATAGCAACCCTAAATGATAAAGGGATTAAATCATGACAAGTGTCATCATCCTATGTGATGAGACAAAATGATCTAATAATAGCTCACTCTAGTTAACAATAAAATTCACTCCTAAGTTTAGCTTAAGTGCATGAAATGAATTAGACCAATAATCAATTAAATATTAATTAATTATTAGCCAATGCATGATTACTCTAACACCTCCTTTAAGTGAAAACTTAGCGAGTAGCTAAAAACCCTAAAAAGTGAATGCATAAAAAGAAAAGTATGCATGAATGGGTCCCAAAAAACAAGGCCTGGAGAGTTACCCATCTACAAACAATCTAATATCTCATAACTAGAGAAAAGGAGAAAACCTCATGGAAAAGATTCCTCCAAAAGAGAGAAAGAGAAATGGACTAAGAATCCTCTACAATAGTGTCCCAAAAAGAATAGGAACATGTAGAACATTGCTAAAACACAAAGAAGTTGTAGACATCTATCGAATGATGACTGCTATAGTGCTAAAATGAAGAGCCTCCTTTAAAACAAATGATGATCAGGATCAAAAAGATAAGAATTTGCATGAGTTCCCCCAATGACACTACTCAAATTAGATGGAAAACAAAGACAAACATCTGGAAGTCAAAGATACAAATAGCACATGAATCTGCATGAGTGACCCCGACGACACTACTCAACCATGCAAGTTGCAAGTAAAAAATATAGGTACCAATAGTCTAAAGAAAATTGATCAAGAGAAAATGGAAGGTCGCCTCCAGAAATAGGAATGCAAGAGTGTCCATATGTTAAATGCTCCATCTAATCAAAATGCATGGGTAACCATTCATTGCATTTTTTTAGTACATAGGAACAAAAATTGAATACATAGCTCACTACAAAATGAAACCAGGGAAGCAATAGCACCAACAATAAACCCCTCCCCCCCATAATATAGAAAAGGGAGAGCCAAGACAAGTCCATTGAAACTGTGTCACCAAAAAGTGCACAAAGGAGAACCAATAACATATGACTATGCACAAAAAAGTATCTACAACTGAAAAAAGGCGTGTAAACAAGGCACACACACATGAGGAAAGAATCACTAGGATTCAATGTTTTCATGGAAGGAACACTCACTTGACAAAGGTGTAATGAAGAAAAGGTCTACACAACCCCCCATGGCACTTTATATCATAGTGTGAGTACAAAAGGCATGACAAGATGTGTGAAATCTATAAAAAAACATGTATAATAGTGACACTTTATCTCAATGTGTCTACAAAAGAAAAATTGCATGCAAAAGATGCTAAAAATTCCCAAATAGAACAAAATGTTGGAAATACATGTAGAATAGCCTAAACAAGTCATCCACACAAACAAAAAGTTTCCAGGAGCTAAATGTCCAAATAATTCTCCAGAATGTGAAAACACAAAAAAATGAATAAAATGTACTAGAAAAAATAAAGAAAAAGTGCATGGTTGGTTGTGAAGAGCTCTGAAAGACTTTTCCAACACTATTGGAAACACAAAAATTGGAGAAACTAGTTAAAAGTTATGAGATTGGGAATGAAAACAACACATCTGACTTTGGCAAGTTGTAGAATGCACCAATAGGAAAATTTGGTGATGAGATCCACACCACTAGAAAGTATGTGGAACCAATTTTTTGATGATATCTTGTTTACTCAATTTCGATATCATACACCCAAGTTATGACCAAAAGAAAAAAATAGCTCTTTAAGGCACAAAGTATGCTTGGAGGGGGTCCTTGGGACGTCTGTACCACTGATGTCAGCAAAATATTCCAAGAATATTCCTCTTGATCAAGAAAAAGTTGGTTGCTTGTAAGAAATTTGGTTGCCAAAATGTGCCAACACTAAGCGCTTGTAGCTTTTTTTTAAAAATTTGTACGTATGACATATAGGGCCCTATTAAAAAAATTGTCTTAGAAGCTCCCAATGGCAAAATAGGGCAAATTTATAGCCAAAATTTATCAATTTGGCCTCCTAAACACAATGGTGAGGTCCTTTTTGTGCCAAAATGCACCAAAAACTTGCCCAACTCTAAAAATTGTGAAAAAAACAATGAAGATTCCAAACTTGCTCCTCTAACCCTAGTTGAGAAAAAACTCATAAATGGAGAAGGGGTTCGCTAAATCCATGCTCTGACACCATGTTAGAATTGTGAACATGAGACATGATCAAACAATGAACAAAAAAACCTTCCATGCAAGAGAGCTACAAACAATAATATGTTATATCCTCAAGTAGAAAAACTTACAAAATGAAATAATACAAAGATGGAGTGTTTTATAAGAGCAATCCTAAATGATAAAGGGATTAGATCATGAAAAGTGTTGTCATATTATGTGATGATACATAGTGATCTAATAATAGCTCACTCTAGTTAACAAAAAACTCCTAATTTTAGCTTAAGTGCATGCAATGAATTAGACTAATAATCAATTAAAGATTAATTAATTATTAACTAATGCATGATTAATCTAACAAAAATATGAGAAGAGGACAGTAAGAGACAAGGCACATTGATAAGGAGAAGGCATGGGTAAACAGAGAAGGTCATGTTGTTAAAGCACAAAACCCCCCTGCTCTCCTCCATACTTTCGTCCAATTTTCCACGTAAATAGAGGAAGCATGGGAAGGTCAAGGAAAGAACGAAATGGTGAGGAAGATTGACCCATAACCCACCACAAAGGAGAGGTTTTGGGAAGTTTGAGGGCATTATTTTTCCTTAGGGCGTGAGCATTAGAGGTTGATAGGGGAAGGGAGAGTATGACATGATGAAAAAGAGAAGTAGAAGTCACATGAGAAGAGGAAGGTCAATGGAATCCATGAGAGATGTCCAGGGTTGTGATTTAAGAGAAAAATGTGAAGGGGAGAATCAGGGAGGAGAAAGAACAAAGAAAATTTCAAGCAAATGCAATTGGCAAGTGTAAAGACAAATTCCATAATCGATGCTAAAATCCTCGATGCTTTCCTAAAAAGAGAGCTCATAGACTGGTTATGGCTCCCATCAAGAATAAATGATAGGGAATCATTAAAGAACTAATGGTGCAACCTTTGGAAAAAGTTTTGATGAATTTATGGGTGGAGTTTTGGTAGTGCTTGTATAGTGGCTATGGTGAAGGGCACACAAGGTGGTGGCTAGCTTTCTTGCTTGGTTAGCCTTGGATTTGGATTTTTAAGAGATGGGCACTAGGGAATGCCATGGAATTCCCTTCTAGTGGGGTTGTTGCTACATTTTGAGGGGGCACAAAGGGCTATCAAAATAGAGAATGAAAAGAGGAGAAATATAGGACCCATGAATGAGAGATCAAAGGTGAGAAAGAGTAGGGTACCACTATGGGGAAGCTATTACATCTAATTTATGGCCCAGAGATTATTAATGTTTCTCTTTTTCTTTCTAATGGGTAGATTTAGCCGATAGGCTATATATATTGTGGGAACTTTGAGACAAAACCTGTCTCATGCCTGAAACAGCTTTTAACGCGCCGTGAAACAACTTTTATCTCGTCGTAAAACAGATTCCAGGTCACCGTTAAAAAGTTTCACATTCTACAAAGTTCTCACATTCGTTACCTCACGACTGAAAACCAATTTTGATGTGCATTGGATATTTTTGTTGTGAAGGTTGCAGAAATCTTGTCTCAAGCTCAACAATCAGGCAGACATTTAATGGCAGTCAAAGAATTAATTTCCACAAGACAATGGAGAGCACGTTGGTGTACCATCTGGCCAACAAGTTGTCGAGCACCATGCTTCCTAGCACACTGCTCTACAACCCACTGATGGACGTGTCTACAGAAAACCCTAACATATGTCATGTTATTTGAGCTGAAATTTGTGTCGGCAAAGAGAGAGACCTGGCCTGCATTTCCTATTTACACTGTGTGCTCAACATAAAACAGATTCCAGGTCGCCGTTAAAAAGTTTCACATTCTACAAAGTTCTCACATTCGTTACCTCACAACTGAAAACCAATTTTGACGTGCATTGGATATTTTTGTTGTGAAGGTTGCAAAAATCTTGTCTCGAGCTCAACAATCAGGTAGACATTTAATGGCAGTCAAAGAATTAATTTCCACAAGACAATGGAGAGCACGCTGGTGTGCCATCTAGCCAACAAGTTGTCGAGCACCATGCTTCCTAGCACGCTGCTCTACAACCCACTGATGGACGTGTCTACAGAAAACCCTAACATATGTCATGTTATTTGAGCCGAAATTCGCGTCGGCAAAGAGAGAGACCTGGCCTGCATTTCCTATTTACACTGTGTGCTCAACTTCAAGGGTTTTTTGGGTTGTCTGGCGCACCATCTGGCGCATCTCCTGTGGTCTTAGGGAAGATTCTTGGTCGCTCTGGCTATCCAGAGAAGGGTTTCTGAAGTGCTTGCCATCGACATTCATCTTGCCACGAGGATTGGTGAGGGATTGCTCTTCGACTATGGGATGGGGCTTGTTATTGGCGACAACGTTACCATTCTCCACCACATTACCCTTGGATGTACCGGCAAGCATGGCAGCAACAAGCATCCCAAAAGTGGAAATGAGGTTTTGATCGGCGTCGGAGCCTACCATTCACGGGAATGTTAATATTGGCAAAGGGGCTAAGATTGGAGCCGGGTCTGTCGTGCTCATGGAGGTACCGCCCAAGACTACTGTTGTTGGAAACCCTGCGAGATTAATTGGGGGAAAGTGTAATCCTACCAAATTGACTGAGAACCCTTGTAAAACTATGGATCATACTTCTTTCATCGCTGAATGGTCGGATTATGTTATTCGAGAACATTTTCAAAAATTCCACTTATGGTCAAGGCTATTTTTTTTGAACAAATGATCCCTCAAGGATCAGTGGAATGTTCCCACCTTTACCACATGGAGCTCGAATCTTGAGGTAATTCACTTGCCATGGTTTAAGTGATTTTTATGGTTGGAATTTGTACACGACCCAACTATTTTTT
>VDFB02271358.1:678606754-678618510 GCA_007258455.2 Sequoia sempervirens
TCATAGGAGATTTGAATCTCCTATAAATTCCAAGGCTAATTTTCAAAACTACAACAAGACTAGAAACTTCCATAAATATAGCAAATATGAGAAAAAAAATTATCTAAATGATGTGTTTGAAAATTATTCCCAATCTAATGTATAATTCCTTTGTTGTAGCCCTGGTAACTCATGTATCAAAAGGTGCATGGTTGGTAGAGTATAGGGTTTGCTTTCATATGACATCCCATAGATAGGTCCTTTTTCAAAGAATGAAAAAGGTGATGGTGGGCAAGTGTACCTCAATGATGATTATCATTTGATTATATTTGATCATGATAGAGTCTCCTTTCATTTCCCTTAAGGATGAGAGAAGGGGATTAATGTTATATTGCACATCCCTAATTGGCATGAAATTTAGTATTAATAAGTAAACTTAGTGATGCAAGTGTGTAGGTTGTTTTCTCTAGTGAATGATGTAAGATAATGAAATGAGATATGGTGCTCACTAAGGGTGTTTGTGTGGTCACTCTATTTTAGCTAGATACACGTACCATCAAGTGGAATACGATGATCCCACAATACTAGTTTACAATTTTTGGCCAAACTAGACACTGAATTAATTTTTCTAACTAAATCTTCACTTTCGGGCACCTACAGTGGCTAAACCGTAAGGAATTTGAAGATGATGAAAACTAGTGATTTGTGAAATTTTGTCTGGAGATTCTAAATATATTTTTTCAAAATTTTTGGAATCATATTGCACTTCTTTTTCCATCTCCTTCAAAAACTAGCTTTTTTTAGTAAACACCATTTTAAAAGAGTGGCATTACTTGCTATCATATAAATTTTTTTCTATGAAGGATAAAATTCTAATTTTTTCGAGTTTAAATTTGTAACTACAATATCTAGTGCATCCAATTGGCTTCATAGTGTTTTATTGAATATTTTTCCTTAATCAAGTTTCAAAGTCAAACCAATTACAATTCAGGACATAGAAGTGACAACATAATTTTTTTTTATGCATTATCAAAATTATTATTTTTTTGTTTGATCAAGGACTTCAATATCTAGTGCACCTAATATTTTCAAAAAAAAAAATGGTGATAATTTGCTATTTTTCCATGAGACAAAAGGCTTGATTTTCCGTGAAAACCTACATTCACAAAAAATAAAAAATAAATATAATAATTAAATTAAATTTATTTAAAATTATAATTTTTTGGAAAGCTTATAATAAGGACTACATACTTACAAAAATAAATTTTAAATGAATTCATTTTGATCCCCAAGGTAAATCAAAGTGGTTTTTATACGACTGTTTTGATAGGTGTAAAGGAGACTACATTATAGGTATGGTTTAAAACTAGCGGGGTTCATCCCAGGGGGGACATTCTAAGATTGTGGTTGAATTAAACCCTCTTCAATTGGAATCCTTTAAATGGAATTTTTCAAGGATTAAATCATTATATTTTCTAAAAATATGTGATTTCAACAAAAATTGGGATCTCCTGGAAATTGTAAACCAGTATTATGGGATCACCCAATAATTCTTCTATTCCTATAAAAAAGAGATATATAGAATCTACAAATTCTCCATTATGACCAATAGTAAAGATAAGTATTGTGTATTCTTTTGATGGCCATGATTTTTAGGTACCTAACTGAGCTGTAGATTCAAAGCACACACTATCTATGGAGAAAATAATGTTATTGTTAGGAAATTACTGTTGGGCTATGGTGTTGTACACCATTGCATGAAATGTTATATTATAATGTATTAAATAATTATTTAGTTGTGACAAACCTAGGAGGTGTGGTTAATCACACTAGGTAGTTATTTTGTGTCCACTTGTATGTTGTATTGTAACATTGGATTATTATTTAATGTGTGAGAGACATGAGATAATAATTTAATAGTGGGGAAATATTTAATAAAGTGAAAGTTTAGTACCCAATACTAAATGTGGGGTCAATGGTTTTTTATTCACATGGTTCTGTGGTACATAGTTTTATCTTACCACTTGGTTGTATTTGTGTGAGATTGTATCTATAAAAGCAAGCATGTGTTTAGTGGTTAAGGTTGGTTGGATCAGTGGGTTGTCATTATTGAGTCTTTTTGAGGATTGCATATGTGAAGCATGGCATGGAATGTGTGGATTCATGCTTGGACACATTGAGGATGCAATGGAGAGGCTTGATGATTCAAAATTATTCATGATAACTCTTGTAAGTGCATGCATTATTTATTTTCTAAATAATAGCTGGAATATGGTTTCTTTTGGAGGTTGTTTTTCTCCTTCTTGAGGCTTTTCCCAAGGTATATCTTTTGTTATCTTGTGGCTTGTTTATTTAATCTATTCATTATGGTTACTTACGTTCATGTTTTTCTCACATGGGGTTATGCCAAAAATGTATTAAGAAAGTGGATTATTATGCATTATTTCCTAACAAGTAGCAGCAAAGCTTTTATGGTTGTGGGAGGTGTGAGCTTCCAAGTTTTGTTATAACCCTTGTTTGAGTAGATTTTGTGTAAATTTGAATCTATGGCTATGCAGGATAGATCTAAGGCATTACAAGTTATGGAACGCATGTTGTATGTGTTATTTTGCAAATTTAGGCTTTTGGGGTGTCAATATTTGTTGGGTTTATTGCAAATCTGAGGTACGAAGATTTTGGGTCAAAAGGGTTTCTTGGATTGTGCTTTCATATGAGGGTTTTGTAGAGGAAATTTCATGGATGACCTCTTGAGAAAAATAAGACCCCACCATTGGATCCACGATGGTTGAGAAACAATAATAGTGGTATGGTGTGATGGTTGAGTTGTTGTGTTGTTATTCTCACCATCAAGGTTCAAACCCCATTGGGGTGGAATCATTGAGAATTTATATTGAGGATGAGGTCCCCCATTTGTAACCTCACCAATTCATAGCTTTGGGTCAAAATCATCTACCCATCTTAATAAAAAAAAGGATGGCTGAGAAACGAAGATTCATATAAAATTTTCCCAATTTTTCCCACTTGGAAAAAATGCAAAACTTTTTACCCCTTGCCCTATTCGATCATACAATCATGAAATTCGTAGAATATAAAATTTCAAAAAAATCTTACAAAATTAAAGCTTTATTGAAAATATTTTTCAAAAATTAAAAATATATTATAGTGGAGGGTTTGTAGACCCCCCTGCCCCATGTACCCTACATTGTGACTGCTATTGTAGAGAATATGGGTCATGTAGTATTGTCCCTCAACTAGCATTGTGGAACTCTCATCCAAAAAGGGCTTAGCCCCTCTGGTGAGGCCCCCAATCCCATGAGGAACTACAGGCTAGTCCAATCAGGCTTAAAAATTAATTCACCAGTTTTAAAAAATTAAAACAACTTTTATAACAGTTTTTAATCCACCATAGAAGTATTGTAAGAAAAAATAAATTGAATTTAAACCATTTTTAGAGTTCAACACTTGCAAACTATTGAAGCGCCACCTGCACGCCACAACCACCAATGGGCCATAGGTGACTCCACTCATGGGCCACATCTGCACAACCTACAAGTCAAATTGGAGGACTTTTATTCATACAGGCATAACTTTCACCCAAGATGTCAAATTTTCAACTTCTTATACTTGTTGGAAAGGTAGTTTTGAGCACTATTTAATGGTATAGGTTTGATTCTATATTTTTTCTATTTTGATCAATTTTTGGAGCCCATGAGGTAGATGTTCTCCATTTCACAGTTTTGGTCACAACTTTTGCATATGAAATCATATTTTCTTGATTTCAAATAGGTTTTAGAGACTATGTATAGCATAATACATAGTGGATTAGTTATATTATTAAATATGGTTTAGGATGATTTTTGTATTTGTTTGATCACCTATAGGATCTTGAGATTTGGGGTGTGATTATGTGAGCATCTAGATGATTCAAGAGGTGAAACCTTGAGGGAGTACAAGTTTTTATATGATATTTATGATGGTATAGTTGATCATTAGTTTGGTACTTACTGGTACAAGTTTACAAGAATTTTTAAGAGTTGGACTTTTATGGTGATAGGTACATAGATTGTCCTCATTTTTGAGGACATGGGTTGACATGAGTGGAGACTTGAAGTCTTGTATTGGTGATAGTTAAGTGCAGGTATAGCATTGGATATGATTATGGTGTCATGGATATGCAAATACATTTAAGCATTGACATGACATGATCATGTATGTAGTTGTGTAATGTCATAAAATTGCACCCCTTGCAATTTCACATACATATTTTCATCTTCTTTAGTGTCCACTCCCTTAGCATCTTGTGTAGGATCATTTTATCCCTTGCATCAGCCTTTTCCCCTCTCAGGATGCTCAACACCCCTTTTCAGTAGCTATTCTCGCACATCAGCTTTGCATCAAACTTGGTGCTTTTCTCATTCTTGTCATTATGTAGAGTGATGTGTTCGTACACTAGCACTCCATGTGGAAATCCATGTGCCATGCTAGGATCCTGCGATGTTTCAATATTCAAATGATCATTTCTGAGCATCTTTTACACTTGTCACATCCTTTTGTCAGTGGTAACAGTTGGGGACGCCTTGTAACCACCCGAGAAGCTTCTTTTCTCTCTTTAAAAGTCATCTTTTCAACTCATTTGACTTCTAGCTTCACTCTAACTTTTCTCTGGAGCTTTGGCTCCTGCCTTTTCCTCCTCTCCTTCTTTTGTTATCTTTCTTGCAAAATTTCATATAGCTTGCTACAATGGCTTCAAGCTTTCACATCCTTACAACACTCTTTGTAGCACTCTTAGCTCTCACAACTATTTCTCTCTCCCTTGTCTATTGAAGCTCTATCTCCCTTTCCTTGTGCTTGTGAGCATCCTGAGATTCCATATCCTCTATCTATTGCATGTTTACTTTGTGATACGGGTTCTCCTCCTCAAATGGGGATTTCTTTTATCACTCATACTTGGTGAGTGCGGCTTCTGCCACCTTACTCACGAAGTGGGTTTTCTTTCACCACACACTTTTTTCCATTCCCGGTTACACTCTCTCTTTCTATTTGGTTGTGCATTGGAGGTGGGAACACCAAAGCGAGGGTTTGATTGAGGCAATCCCTATATAGCTAACACTTTCTCTAGATTTTACACATGCGAGGTTTGGAATACATTCACATGCTAGAGCTTCATCCACCCCATGGTTGTGAGAAATTTCTTTCTTTTACTCCTTATCTTTATCATATATACTTTACTTTATTTCA
Organism: Sequoia sempervirens; assembly: GCA_007258455.2. Classification (NCBI taxonomy): domain Eukaryota; kingdom Viridiplantae; phylum Streptophyta; class Pinopsida; order Cupressales; family Cupressaceae; genus Sequoia; species Sequoia sempervirens. The sequence goes on from VDFB02271358.1 coordinate 678,611,972, forward strand.
GCTCTATTGTATTCTATTGCATTCATGTATTCTAGGGTTCTTAGTGAATTAGAGTAGAAGTAGCCACCTGTAATTTTTTTTTTGTGATGAACTTCGCTTTCTAGTCTATATAGACACCAATGCACTAGAGATACCAACTTTACCGCGTTAATGAGTCCTTGGTAGAGCTTTGTCAAATTGTCCGAGAGAATCTTAAATTGGCCTACTCTTTTTTTATTCTAAATTTTCACATTATTCCTTGAGGTAGTTTAGGCTAGTTTTCCCGTTAGGCTCTGGATAAGAAAGAGCGTGTGATTAGAATCCCCCTTCTCAACATTTTGGTGAACCTGATGTGAGCGACAATATTTCTCAAAACTAGGAATTTATTTACCCCTACTTGGTGAGGTCATAACTTTTAACTTTCGATGCTCGAGAATTGAACCGTTTTGCACCTTGGAAGGTCTCCAGAGAACTAGTTCAATCCTAAAAATAATTCCTTTGGATATCAAATTTTAGGAGTTCGACACAATTTCAACCTCAAATTCTTCTTCAAGGCCTCAAAATGCAAATTACTAGAACCTATAAAATATCGAAAAAAATAGAAAATCTAGATTCTTGGTTTTTCTTAGTTTTGTCACCAAAATGAATTTAATATATTATTTTATTAGCTTAGTATCTATTTTTTTTCAAAATGTTAATGATATTCCATTTCATGCATGTGATAGTGACTTGTATTTTCCCATGTCACTTTGTATCCTTGATCCTTTTCATGAGAGTCCTCTTGCTTCAAAGGATATCTTGTTGCAAGAAGATGAAATCATTGATACCTTTCTTAATGTTACTCTACCTTCTATTCATTCCAATGCACTCTCTTCTAGAGATGATGCATTTATGAATGATGAATCTACTCTTCATTCAAATGCACTCTCTTTGAGAGATGATGTATTAGTGAATGATGAATCTAACTTTCATTCCAATGCACTCCCTTCTAGAGATGATGCATTTTTGAATGATGAACCTTTTCATGTTTGATCCTCCTCAGGTCGATGTTGAGAATATTTCTTCAAATAATTATTCCATTAGTTGTGATGATTCTGTAAATGTAACCTATGTCTTTGTTGCCCCTCAAAGGCCTAAGATACCAATCATTTACATGACTCCAGCTAGTCCTTCTCCTAAAAGGGTTTGTTCTATTGATAGTGATCCATTTGATAACAATTCTCTTGACCTTTCTATGGCTCCCTCTTACAAAGTGGTAGCCCATACTTAAGAGAATAGAATGAATAAACAACCAAGCCTTCCTCAGGCTCCTAAACCTACAACTAAAGCACTTGGTGATTACAATCTTATCGAGCAACTTTGAGTTACTTTGGCTAAGATCTCACTGGGGGACTTGCTTTAGTCTACTCCAATTTATCATGGTATTCTTCAAGAAGCCTTGCAGAAGATTCTCTTTCCTTCTTCCACTAGGCCGAAAGATGTTGATGCGTTGATAGCCTATATTCATTTTGATTCATCAAATATTACGTTCTATCCACAATAAATTCCACCCTTGGAAGCACACAAGCAAGAAGACCCTTTAATGATTATAGTTAACATTAACAAAATTGACATTAGATGTACTCTTGTTTATGTCAATTCAGTGCTTAATGTATGTAGCATTGATCTATTGCCTAAGATTAATATTGATACATCTTCTCTTAATGATTCTTCTATTAACATTTGTGGGTTCAATAACGTTGGTCGACAAGCCCTAGGCACGATAGTCTTGCCTTTGAGGTTTAGACCTGTTACCATACCCACCCTTGTATATGTTATGCCATAGAAGTTACCATATAACCTTCTTCTTGGTAGACCATGAATTCATCCTATGGGTGTAGTCTTGTCTACTTTGCATAAATCTATTAAGTTCATTTGCAATAATTGAGTAGTCGCAGTCAAGGTTGAGCCTGAGGCTATGCACCTATGTGAAATGGTAGCTATCGGTCAGGATTTGGTCATGCCTTCTCTTATTCCTTTAGTGTCTTCTAGTGTGTTGATGTTCACTCTAGCAGTACCTGCTACAAGGATACTCTTGAGATAGATGTCCCTGAAGAAGATCCTTTTGAAGCAAGAAATCTTAAGACTGCTCCTTCTACCTCTTCTCAAGAGAATGCATGTCTTGGTGATGATTGGGGTTATCTATACTTTATATATTCCTTCATTCAGGAATATAAAGTCGAATCGATCCATTTAAACCTTATAATAACATCATCCACACCCACTATCAAAGATGGTTATTCTTTTGTATCATAGGATAGTGTGAGCATAAATTGTAATGTTCTTAGTGTTGATCCTCCTTTTGAGGAAGATTATTACGCTTCTACAAAAGAGGATAATGATGGTTGTCTTGTTAATAAGGATGATGGCGATCCCATAGAGGAGTGTAATCCACATTGTTGGGACTATGTTCTCTATGAAGATCCTCCTCTTTCTCAAGATTTGCAGACACATTATGGCCTTGGATTTAAGCTTGCCTCTAAATATGGCTATGGGTGTAAAGGTTGTAGGTGTAACAAACAAGGCATTCAGGTCCCTATAGAATTCACACCATGTAAGCGTAATTTGGGGCTTGGTTGCTCAAATGAACAATCTAAACATAAGCCATGGTTGAGTGACATGAATTATTCTGAACCTCATTCTTTTGAAAAGATTTATCCTCCTTTATCTGCTATCTTTGTGTTTTCTTCTTGTGAGCAGTCAAGCTTCTCTCCATAAGAGAAAGGCTTGCTTCCTACTCCTCATCCTCTATCCAAGCAAGAGCGTATTTTGTTGCAACTTCTAAAATCATGCTTAATTACTCTTCATCATCCTACACGTAAGAAATTTGATGAACATGATGAAGAAAAACATTATTTTTGTGCATACCATCAAGTTCCTAGCCATTCCACTAGTGAGTGTAAGGCCTCATTTAGGTGCCATCACTTATTTATTTTCTAATGCACCCACCTCTTCTTCAAATGATAAGTGATATCGAGGTCTACCTCTATCTTGTATGTTCTAAGTATCTTGCATGGATCTCCTCCACTGTGTGTTGGGGGCAACAATAACTTGTTTGGAGATTTGTGTCCTTCTTAAGGATCCCATCTCTTCTTTATACACTTTCAAAAAGAGCATCCTTTGTGCGGTCCCCTCTTCACATCAGATTCCTAAGGGATCCCTTTGAAAGCCTTCCAACTTATTAATGGTCTGCATAACTATTCACTTATCTACTTGCATGGCTACCTTTTTTTTAACATTCTTTATTTGCAAGTAAACATGTCACTTTGTAGGTGCATTTGTAAAGCCACTTCCAACTCTATGAATTCCCCTTACATCTGGGTTTCCTCCATGTGAGAGATGTTGGGGAATACCTCCTTACAAGTTGTGGGCCTAAAAGACACTTCCATATCCCAGTTTCCTCCATGTGAGAGAGCTTGGGGGATGCCTCCTTGCAGGTCTGTAGGCCTGTTAGTTACTTACATATCTAGGTTTCCCTCATGTGAGAGATCTTGGGGGATACCTCCTTACAGGCCATGGGACTGTAAGTAACTTACATATCCTAGTTTCTTCCATGTGAGAGATCATGGGGGATGCCTCCTTGTAGGTCTATGGGCTTGTAAGGCACTTACATATCTAGGTTTCCCTCATGTGAGAGATCTTGGGGGATGCCTCCTTGCAGGTCTGCGGACCTATAAGGAACTTACTTCTCTAGGATTCCTCCATGTGAGAGATCTTGGGGGTTCCTCCCTTGCAGGTCTACAAGCCTATAAGGTGCTTAATTTACTGGGTTTCCTCCATGTGAGAGATTTTGGGGGATGCCTCCTTACAAGTTTGTAGGCTTGTAAGGCACTTACTTCACTGGGATTCCTTCATGAGAGAGAACTTGGGGGTTTACTTCTTGCAAGTCTATGGGCCTATAAGACATTTTCATCCTGTGATATTTTTCCATCATTGGTCTATAGGCCTTTGATGCTCTTTGTTCAAAATCCTTAGGAGAGAGTACTTGTGGAGCCATCTCTCTTGGATTTTTCATTCCTCCTTGCTCTCTCTTGATCCTTTTCACTTCTCTTCTCTTCTCTTCTTAATTGTGTATATTGGATCAAAGGTCTGCATCTTCTTCATCCTAAGTATATGCTATTTCTCTCTTTGATATTGGTTGCTTCACTAACTTTTGGGTGTATTCTTCTCTTGAAGCAACCGATTCTTACCTTCTTCTCTTTGTTTTAGAATTCTTCTATGTGTTATTGTTTCTAATTTGGGGACTACATAGTAATGAGACAACCTTTTACATTGAGGTCTCTTTCACTTTGATAACTCAAATCTTGCTAGTTAGTTAGGTTCCTGTGTGTATGTGTTTTTATGTTCTAACATTGTTGTCTTGTGCGGTTCTTTCTTGTCTAATGTGTTTGTTTTGCAGGTCTTCATCCTAGGGGAAAGCTTCCTTGGTTGAAAGAGTTACATACTTCCTCTACAATATCCTTTTGGCATAATGATGTTATTTATGTTTAGTAGATTTCATTTAGCGTGCATTTTAGTGTAGATTCATATGCCTGCTAAAGTGGGGGGAAAATGTAATGTCATAAAATTGCATCCCTTGCAATTTCACATACATCCTTAAATCTACTTTAGTGTCCATTCCCTTATCATCTTGTGTAGGATCATTTTAGCCCCTACATCAGCCTTTTCCCCTCTTAGGATGCTCAACACCCTTTTTTAGTAGCTACCATCGTGCATCAAATTTGTGTCAAACTTGGTGCTTTTATTGTTCTTGTTGTTTTGTAGTGTGATGTGTTCAGACACTATTGCTCTGCATGGACATTCGCATGCCGCACTAGCATCCCACAACATTTCAATGTTCAAATGATTATTTTTTAGCATGTTTTCCACTTGACACCTCCTTTTATCAATGGTAACATTTGAGGACACCTTGTAACCACTTGGGAAGCTTCTTTTCCCTCTTTAAAAGTCATCTTTTCAACTCATTTAATTTCTAGCTTCATTCTAGCTTCACGCTAACTTTTCTCTAGCTTTGGATCCTACCTTTTCCTCCTCTCTTGCTCTTTTTATCTTGCTTGTACAACTTCATACAACTTGCTACAGTGACTTCAAGCTCTCACATCCTTACAATGCTCTTTGTAGCACTCTTAGCTCTCATAGCTATTGCTCTCTCCCTTGGCTATTGAGCTCTATCTCCCTTGCCGCATGCTTGTGAGCATCCTGGGAGAGATTCCATATCCCCTATCTATCACGTCTCAGACTTTGATGTTGTTTTGACCATGACTTTGTGGGATTTAATATATGAATTATGATACGTGTTAGAGCAATATGATATAATACAATGTTTTGGTGTATGGAAATGTAGGAAAATATTTGTTTTTAGAATTATGAGTGCATTTTATTTTTAAAAATATACAAGATAGAACAAAATAGGAGTGTTGATTTAATTATTGCTTAAATTTATACTTCTATATTGGTTACTAATACACTTTCGTTGTTGCACGCCTGAGTGCATTTGAGTTGCAGGTGGTCGAAGACCAAGAGTGTGATTGAGGAAAAGAAGGCTAGCTTCCCGATAGGGTAAAAGAGGAAAAACTCTCGATTACACACACACCACTTAAAAATCATGTAGTTGCATTTAGGCCATGTCTGTTTTCAATGTGATTGTTTAAATTGATTACATGGTTTGAATAAGTGATTGATATAAACAAAAATATATATATATAAATAATAACATAGCAAAATTAAAATATAGTTTAATTATCCATAAAAGTTGTGAAAAGAGTATGGTTTATTTTATTTAGTTTATCCCATTTATTTTGTGCAATAAAAAGGAAAATCTGATTTTAAAAAAAAGGAAATTAAAAATAAAGTGAAAATATTATATTCACATATATTATGGAAGAAATAATTGGTTTGCATATTAAAAAGGTAGAGATATCTTTGTTTGCATATGTTTTAAACCTTAGTCCAAAATTGGGAGAAATGAACAGCCCGAGAAAACTTTGGGCTCTGGGGAAATTTTCCTTAAAACCAACAATGTTGTTGGCATGTGGCAATCTCTGGAATTTGCATGTAAAATTTATCTGTCATTTGGAAATACTCTGCATGATCCTCGGAAGGAGGAATAAAGCTTTAAGGGAGAAAAGAGAACATTCATTCAAACATAACTAGAGCTCTGGAAGAGGGCGATAGGAAGGTAATACTGGGCATCTGCACTGGAGAAAATTGCCAGGTTATTTTCCATACTTTGCTTTCAATCAGTTTAAAATTGCAGTAAGAAATTGAAGAAATGAAATGCATCATTCTATGAAATGATTACAGATTTCTGAGAAATCTTTTCCAATTTTACTTTGAATCTGGGTAATAGCTTACTTCTCATTGTTGCATTATAGAAAGAATACCCAATCTTTTCTTCCAGATTAGGGTTACATTCTGTTGCAAAAGCTGCAAATTATTAAACTGCTCTCAATTATATTTGGAAACATACATAAACATATATATATATGCACAGGAATCTGTATTCCCATGCATATATACAT
>VDFB02271358.1:678618610-678661715 GCA_007258455.2 Sequoia sempervirens
TAGGTAACTTAATGTGTAAGAGATATTCATCTTCATCTTTGTATAGCCAATTTAGGATGTCCCTATCTTCAGCTTCTTCTTCAGTGGTATTGGCTCTAATGAATTTTTCATCAAACTTTGTGATTGGCACAAAAGCTTGAGATGTAGAGGCTGTTGCAATCTTTTGATTTGATAAGGTTGGTTGCCCATGTGACCTCAGAGAAGGAGGTAAGGCAAAAAGAGACAGTGAATATTCACCTACCCCTTTGTCTTTAAAATTTAGCTTAGTGTCAAGATTCTTTGTTAATTCTTGCAATTGAACTTGTAGATTGGAAGAAGAAACAACAAGAGCTTCCCTATTGTGTGGGACAAAGGCATCTTGAGGTGCTCGAAGATTTGAACAAGTTTGGGTACTATTGTAATCAGCTTGTATAGTTATTTCCTATCCATCATATGGAAACTTGATGCATTGATGATACGTTGATGGGACTGCTTGCATATCATGGATCCAAGGACGACCCAAAAGTATGTTATAAGAAAGATCCTGATCTAGAACCTGACAAAATGTGTTCTTCACAATAGGTCCCACTCTAATAGGCAACAATATTAATCCTTTAGAAGCTCTTTCTTCATCATCATATGCCTTGATAGTTATTCTCCTACGTGGATCAATTTCATTTTCTAATATTCCCAAGGCATTTTTTTAGCTTTAAGGTACAAATATTTAAACCAGCTCCTCCATCTATTAAGACACATCTAATTTGGTGTTTATGGATCATAACTTCAAGATAGAGCGAGGAATTATGTGGATGTGTCATAGAGGCATCATCTTTATCGAAAAATGAAAGACAAGTGGGGGAAGACAAATGTCTCACCATTGCTTGAAATTAGTTTACATCCAAATCAGTGTCAAGAGTTGTGTTTACAACAGCTTCTTCTAAAATATTCTTGTGTATAGGGGATATTTTGAGAAGTTCAAGAATGGAGATTTAAGCTGATGTTTTTCTCAATTGATCAACTAGATTATATTGACTTGGAGAGGAAATAGTTGGTTTAGATGAACTTCCTTTTAGAACAACCTTTGCTTGTCCTCTCGTAGTCACATTAACCTGTTGATATTCTTGTTTTCCCTTGATTTTGATAACATTAACCCGTTGATCATCAACATAGATGTGATGGATTATATTGTATTCAACATTATTTATACTTTTGGATTTTGCATCTGATGTTTCCCCCTTTTGATAGTTTGGTAAAGGATCTTTGAATGCTTGATGATCGTCATTGGTATGATGTCCTTCAATTGTAATGGTACCATTGTCAATTAAATCTTGTACTAGATTTTTCAAAGCTTGACAATTATTCGTTCTATGACCTTTGCATTGATGATAATTGAAATAATACGAGTCATTCCATGATGGTGGTTTGACTCGAGGCTCATAATCTATTTGTGGTGGTAAGGTGATAACCTTATTATCAAGAAGCTCCTTAAGAGCAAACTCAAGAGATTGACCCAAAGTGGTAAAATTCCGTCGATTTGAAAAGAATGGAGGTCTAGACGGATTTGATGTTTGGGTATTGCCAAGATTGAAATTACCATGATTTTGATTGGTATTTCTATTGGTCACGCTTTCTTGCTTGGAGGTTTGTCCTTGTTGATTGTTGTTTCCTTGTTTATTGGTATTTCCTTGTTGATTGGTTCGTGGAGCACTTTATAGATTAAAGACAAATGGTCTTGTTCATAGATTATTTGCATCTACTATACCATCATTGACAAAATTTTTGTTTCTGTTCCAAAACCTTGTTTTATCGTTGTTGTTTTGATTTGATGTACTTGGATTATCAAGTTTTATCACTCCTCGTTTAACCAAGGCCCCTTCAATTGTGATTGCATTTTCAATCAACTTTTCAAAGTTATGAGGAGAATGAAGACTAAGCCTATAGCTTAATTCTGGATGTAGGCTATTGATGAAGATATCCATCTTTTCCTTTTTAGGAATAGGATGGGAATATTGTGCAAATAACCTTCTCCACCTTTTCAAGAATGTAGTGAAGGGTTCTCCTACTTTTTGTTTCACTTTACAAAGATCAAGCATTGTTATCGGGTGTTGAATGTTGTAGGCGTATTGTGATATAAACTGATTTATTAACTCCTCAAAGGTTTTGATGGGTGGAGTGATCTTTGAAAGCCACTCCATGGATTTTACACCTAGACTTCATCGAAATAATCGCATTAAGTAGGTATCGTCATAGGCGAATTCTAGACTCATGTTTTGGAAATCCCTCACATGGTCAATGGGATCAATTTTTCCATTGTACCTATCATATTTAGGGATTTCACAATGTTTTGGAAATGGGATCATTTGAAGACTCCTATCGAATGGATAATTAGATATGTCTTCCAAAACATACTTCTTTGTTGTACCCCCTTGCATCTCTTTTATTTTCCCTTGTAATTCTTTTATCTGTTGAGTAAGGGCACTAAAGTCATTAGGAGGAGTTTTGGGACTTTGTTTAATCCCTTCTATGTCGAAATTGTGAGGTAACTTAGCTCCTTGATTAGCTAATGAAAGAAAGTATCTTTCTTTGTTTCATTCTAAAATCCTTTCCATAAGAGTATGGAATTGGGGGTCTTGTTTTGCTTCTTGAACTTTTCTTTTGTTAATTCGTCAACATTAAATGTTTCCTCTTCTTTTTCATTATGGTCACCCATTTTACTTGTAGTGGTTTCTCCCTCGTCTCTTTCCATGTGTTTTTGAGATCTCGTGAAGACAGGCATAGGTTTTGTTCCAAATTCTACTCACTTTTGATCAAAAGAATGAAATAGTGCAATTTATGTGATAGATATGAAAGTTAGGATAGAATGAAGATTCTATGACTTACATAAAATTTCTAATCTTTAGCTTGTGTTGTTCCCTAATTGAAAGCATGAAAATCCTGTTGATGGGAATTTAAGCAAAAGATCAAGAAAAGGATGATTTTTCATGTTATGAAGTTTTGATCATAGCTTTGTAAAAGGATGGATTTTGTGATGGATGCCTAATGTGATCTAAGTTCTCTATTGCAAAATTTGATTTGGACGAGTAGAATATTCAATTGCAGGTTGGGGAATATAACAGAAATGAATGCGTTGACTATGGTTATGCCTTTGAGAAAGGGCTCTCCTTTGAAAGAAAGCTTGTGAGTACAAAGGTTCTATAGCATAATCATCAGAAAGACCTCTAACACAATCATGATACCTATGAAGAAAGGTTCTATATTTAAGTAAAACTTTTCGGCTTTGATACAAGAATTATCTTTTCTTCAATAGTTTCTTGTGGTTAAGGGGTTTCTTTGGCTTTTTAATCCTTTTGAAAATGGATTTCTTTACAAAGGTTGTGGATTTCCAATCTCTTAACATGGGAGTAATCAATGTGATTGTGAGTTTTGGATGATCTTATCTGAATTAGTGTATTGAAAACACATCAAACAATTTGTAGAATAGTTATCTTAAGTCCTATGCTAAACATCAAGTATATGATCAAAATGTTTTTTCAAAAATTGTTTTAGCAGGTTTTACACATGATAAGCATCTCAAATAGACTCACTCTTAGTTCTCAAGTAGGTCATCATAGTAATCAACAACCCACATCTTAAAACTGCGTCAACTCACACAGCCGTGTCACCCCCGAAAGGGCGCCCGTATTTTTGTCTTTTCCAGGTGCGTAAGTACTCAGAGTGATGGAAGTGGATACCGGATCCTTTGAGCAAACAATCCTTGGCAGTTATATGGTGAGTATCTTGGGGGTAGATTCTTCCCTCCCCTGCACTGTGATTAATATGATGTTCAGAAACTGACTAGTTAGATACTACACTAAGTTCTTAGTAAGGGTTTCTGTTCGATGCAGCAAATGATAGACTCCCTCGAGAGACCTCCCTACCTTTAGAACAAAGGCTTTGGGGATGGTTATCAATGCACACTACTGTCAAATGGGATTTTCATCAACCATTCGCATTTGATTAAAGTGGGTTGGAAAATTTGGCTTTAGTTGTTCCCACTTAGGTCGTTCCCGTAGGGTGAGTACTTTTTCCCACTACGGCAGGGCTTCTAAAAGGTGTTAATAAAACAGAAAATTGCATAAAATAAAATAGGTGAGTTTGGCATTTTGATCACCCAGTTAAGGGGAGAGCATAGGCCTATCACCAAAAATAAAGTAAACAAGGATTTATTTTAAGCCCAAAATAAAGATTTTGTTATTCTAAGTGAAGATGTTGCTTCACACAAACATAAAATTCATTTTAGTCCCAAAATAAAATATGAAGTGTCTACCGTAGGATTGCTTCATTTTAAGTTATGACTACCCTAGGATTGCTTCATTTTAAGTTATGTGTCTACCCTAGGATTGGTTCATTCCAATTTAAAATTATTAACTGTTCGCAGTTGCGTCGGATTCAGTTAAACTGTATTAAACTTACAAATTACAATTTGCAGGTTTTTGAAACATGCGCTATAACAGTCTTTACGGGTGCTGCAAGATTTATCATAGGCATTGCAGGACTTTTCAAGGGTGCTGCAGGAATTATCAGAAGTGCTGTAGAATGGCTTACGGGCGCTGCAGGATAGATTAAAAGCGCTGCAAGATGTCTCAAATGCATTGTAGGATGGATTAGGAGCACTACAGGATAACTTAAGAGCACTGCAGGATGTCTCAAATGCACTACAGGATTCTTCACGGGCGCTGAATTGGGTATTAACTTTCTGAAACATGTTTCTTGCGCTAATCTACTATTTTTGGCCATAACCTGTCAGAGAAACTTGCAAAAAGATGTTAAAAATAGGGGAAAGAGCCCCATGGTGGGCACCAAAAATGTGTATATGTTAATAAGTAAATAAAATTGAAACAAATAACACAAATGACAGAACTTTAAACAGAAGAATTTGAAGTAAAATTAAATAAAAGAGAATTCTTCAAAAGCGTTCCATCTTTCTCTATCTCGAGAGATTTGTTCGAAGCTACTGCTCTCAGATTGTGTAAGCTTGGCTTCTCCAAATGACAGTCTGCAGAATGAGTATGCAAATGAAAATCTCTATCCTATATGCTGGTGAAGGTGAGAATGCTGACGAATATGGACAGGGGCTGTGAATTATGCACAGGGGCTGTAAATAGAGTATGCTATGAAATAAAATGGATATGACATGATATGATTCTATGCTATACTATGATGCTTGAATACTATGAATGCTAAAAGGCCTATGCAAATTGGCTATAGTTATTCTATTGAAAGCTTCTATATCAATTCAAAGACCCGACAACCTTATTTATAGCTTTTTGTAGGCACAATCCTGGCTGGCAAGAATCAACGGCTATGAGATTGTCTGGTAAGTTTGAATGGTGAGAGATGGAGAGGTTGAGAAGAAGATGGAGAATGTTGGGAGGTTGGAGAGAAGAATGGAGCCTTGTTTTCAACCCACGGGAACAAACCTGTACAAGAACAGAGGAATTTAATTTTTCTGTTTCGGCAGTTTGCTTCACGACTGTTGAAGATAATCCCCAAATTTATTAAATAAATAAATTTATTTAATTTCATTTATTGAGATTGATTTTTGATTTTTAGAACTATGGAAGATTTAATTAAATAATTTGGAATATTTAATTATGATGTGACTTTAGAAGAATTAATTAAATATTTTGAATATTTAATTATGAATGGATATTTAGAAGAATTAATTAAATATTTTGAGATATTTAATTATGAAAAGATTTTAGAAGAATTTAATTAGAAGAAAGGAAAATTTAATCTTTATTTGAATAAAATATTCAAGCCAAGATTATTGATAATTAATATAAATAAATCGTAATGTTTATTTAATTAATTAAGAAACGAAAAGATGATTAAATAAACTTATTTAATCGAAATGAAAGAATGAAGAAATATAAATAATTTTTTAAATTTATTTATACGTAGATAGAATTCGGGGGTTTAATTAAATATTTAAAAATATTTAATTAATTACCAGACAATGTGATGTGACCATTTTTAGGTGTATACACTCAGACATCCTTTTTTTTATTAAGATGGGTAGACGCTTGACCCAAAGCTATGAACTGGTGAGGTTACAAATGGGGGACCTCATCCCCAATATAAATTCTCAATAATTCCACCCCAATGGGGTTTGAACCTTGATGGTGAGAATAACAACACAACAACTCAACCATCACATCATACCACTATTAGCATTTCTCAGCCATCCTAGATCCAATGGTGAGGTCCATTTTTTCTCAAGAGGTCATCCACAAAATTTTCTCTACAAAACCCTCATATGAAAGCACAATCCAAGAAACCCTTTTGACCCAAAATCTTTGTACCTTAGATTTTCAATAAACCCAACAAATATTGACACCCCAAAAGCCCAAATTTGCAAAATAACACGTGCAACATGTGTTCCATAACTTGTGATGCCTTAGATCTATCCTACATAGCCATGGATTCAACTTTACACAAAATCTACTCAAACAATGGTTATAACAAAACTTGGAAGCTCACACCTCCCACAACCATAAAAGCTCTGCTACCACTTGTTAGGAAATAATACATAATAATCTACTTTCTTAATACATTTCTGACATAACCCCATGTGAGAAAAACATGCATGTAAGTAACCATAATGCATAGATTAAATAGACAAGCCACAAGATAACACAAGATATACCTTGGGAAAAGCCTCAAGAGGGAGAAAAACAACCTCCAAAAGCATCCATACTCCAGCTATTATTTAGAAAATAAATAATACATGCACTTACAATAATTATCATGAATAATTTTGAATCATCAAGCCTCTCCATTGCATCCTCAATGTGTCCAAGCATGAATCCACACATCCCATGCCATGCTTCACATATGCACTCCTCAAAAAGACTCAATAATGACAACCCACTCATCCAACCATCCTTAACCACTAAACATGTGCTTGCTTTTATAGATACAATCTCACATGAATACAACCAATTGGTAAGATAATACTATGTACCACATAACCATGTGAATACAAAACCATTGCCCCCTCATTTAGTATTGGGTAATAAGCTTTCACTTTATTAAATATTTCCCCAATATTAAATTATTATCTCATGTCTCTCACACATTAAATAATAATCCAATGTTACAATACAACACACAAGTGGGCACCAAATAACTACCTAGTGTGATTAACCACACCTCCTAGGTTCATCACAACTAAATAATTATTTAATACATTATAATATAACATTTTATGCAATGGTGTACAACACCATATCCCAACAGTAATTTCCTAACAATAACATTATTTTCTCCATAGATAGTGTGTGCTTTGAATCTATAGCTCAATTAGGTGCCTAAAAATAATGGCCATCAAAAGAATACACAATACTTATCTTTATTAGTGGTCATAATGGCAAAGTTGTAGATTCTATAGATCTCTTTTCTATAGGAATAGAAGAATTATTGGGTGATCCCACAATACTGGTTTACAATTTCCAGATCTTGATTTTTGTTGAAATCACATATTTTTAGAAAATATAATGATTTAAGCTTTGAAATTTTCCATTTAAAGGATTCCAATTGAAGAGGTTTTTATCGAACCACCTTAGATCAAACCCCCCTTGGATAGAACCCTGCTAGTTTTAAACCATACCTATAACAGAGCCTCCTTTACACCTTTCAAAATGCTGATTAAAAACCACTTTTGATTTGCCTTTTGGGGGATCAAATGAATTCATTTAATTTTATTTTTTGTAAGTATGTAGTCCTTATTATAAGCTTCCCAAAAATTATAATTTTAAATAAATTTAATTTTATTATTATATTTATTTTTTATTTCTTGTGAATGTAGGTTTTTCACCGAAAATCAAGTTCTCTGTTCTGCAGATGTGGAAAAATACCAAGTTCTCAATTTTTTTTTGAAAAATATTAGTGCACTAGATATTGAAGTCCTTGATCCAACAAAAGAAAAGAATTTTGATACGTACAATTTTTTTTATGTTGTATACAATTCATCTATGTCTGAATTGTAATTGGTTTGACTTTGAAACTTGATTAAGGAAAAAATATTCAATAAAACACTATGAAGCCAAATGAAAGTGCTAGATATTGTAGTTATAAATCTAAATTCAAAAGAATTAGAATTTTATCCTTCATGGAAAAAGGTTATGTTGTATACAGTGAGCATCACTCCTTAAAAATGGTGTTTAGTGAAAAAAGCTAGTTTTTGAAGGAGATGGAAAAAGAAGTACAATATGATTCCAAAAATTTTGAAAAAAATATATTTAGAATCTATAGACAAAATTTCACAAATCACTAGTTTCCATCATCTTCGAATTCCTCACAATTTAGCCACTATCAGTGCCCAAAAGTGAAGATTTAGCTAGAAAAAATCAATTTAGTGTCTAGTTTGGCCAAAAATTGTAAACCAGTATTGTGGGATCACCGTATTCCACCTGAAGATACATGTCTCTAGCTAAAATAGAGTGACCACACGAACACTCTTATTGAGCACCATATCTCATTTCATTATCTTACATCATTCACTAGAGAAAACAACCTACACACTTACATCACTAAGTTTACTTATTAATACTAAATTTCATGCCAATTAGGGATGTGCAATATAACATTATTCCCCTTCTCTAATCCTTAAGGGAAACAAAAGGAGACTCTATCATGATCAAATATAATCAAATTAGAATCATCATTGAGGTACACTTTCCCACCATCACCTTTTTCATACTTTGAAAAAGGAACTATCTATGTGATGTCATATAAAAGGAAACCCTATACTCTACCAACCATGCACCTTTTGATAAATGAGTTGCCAAGGCTACAAAAAATGAATTCTACGTTAGATTGGGAATAATTTTCAAACACATCATTTAGATCATTTTTTTCTCATATTTGCAATATTTATGGAAGTTTCTAGTCTTATTGTAGTTCTGACACTTAGCCTTGGAATTTGTAAGAGATTCAAATCTCCTATGAGATTTGAATTTAGATTTTTCTTTCTTCTTGTCCTTCAACTTCCCTTTCTCCTTTTGTCTTCCACAAATAGCTTGGGACTCCTTAGTAGATAAAAAATATGTGCAATGTATCTCCTTTAATTGTATAAAGAAACCACTACATCATATGTTTTGAGTTTCAAGGTCTAGTGCTCTTGATTACCATCATCAATTGATCCCATGAGCCTAGTACAAAACATAGTAGTGTCATGAAATGATCCTCTTACTATATTTCCATGCTAATAAAATGCATCTAGGTCATAATCATATTGAGTGTGTTCAAATTATTTGCCACAAAATCAACAAATCCATTCTCATGGTGTATAACTTCTTTCTCAAGAAAAGTTTATTAGCTTAGGATTTAGCTTGGTGGAAGTCTCTCAAGTTCTTCCAAAGAGCTTGTGCAATATTTTCTTTATGTACATTAAGGAAAATAAAATCCATGTTCAAGTAGAGCCTAATGATACATAAATTCCTAGTCAGCTAGTGACATCATCATACAACAATTTTTTTTCCGAAAGCTTATCCTTGCATTAAATGCATATTTAGACTAGACCAATAGCTTAAAGAGAGGTTCTACTACTTGGTTCTTATTTTTGAGCACTAAACTCACAAATTTTTATCCTAGGGAATCTAATATAGGATCACCTTAGGGGTTGACTATTCTTACATTAAATAGAAGTAATTTTTCTATTTTTTTTTTTATTTTGGTGTGTTTTGTAAGGTTTTGAAGTTCTAGTTAGCCTTTAAACTTATGTTTCTAATAGTATTTTAAATTAATATTTATTAAGACCCTACAATAACATAAATTTTTGGTAGATTCTTTATTAAAAAATAAATTATAGAGGTTGAAGCATAATTTAAAACTATATGGTAACACCTAAAATTGAAATTCTCACTTGAAGACTTGTGATATCATCGGAAACTCTCTAGTTTCAACTCCACGTTACAGATTTTTGTGAAATTTAAAATATTTGAATGATTGGTTCGAGAGTGATTTTTCATTTGTCATAGCTTGTAAAAGGATTGTTTGGTTGGAATAATAATCAAATAAGAGCATTTACAAAATTGACCTTTAAGAGTCATAATTAGTCTTTATGATGATTTGTATCATGGAATTGATTAATGAGAAGGATATTAGTCTTGGAATTATGAAATGACAGTTGTTAAATGCAAAATTATCATAGGAAGTTATCACTCTTTATTGGTAGTATGTATTGGGTCACTAAATAGACACAAATTTAAAAGAAAAGGGAACTTATGGGGGTAATTTTCATTTGAAGATTTTTATTATGAGCAAGTGTGTGAGTGGTGGAAGCTCATGTGGAGTTTGTATATTTGATATATAAAATCAAATATTGTTGTAAGACTTAAATGAGGCCTAGGTGTTGAAATTATGGAACAACTTCATTCTATCTATCAAAATCACAAGGCTTCAAGCCCTAAATGCATAATTGTGTGGCTTGATGTATTTGTTGTTGAACAATAAATATATTATTTTTGAGAATTTTACACTTGTTATTAAGTGTTGATTGATGTAATTTTATAGTGATTTTCATTGTGCAAGTAGTTTGGTACATGAGAACTAGAAGGTTGAATATCCCTTAATTGAGACTCCAAACTAAATCAATGTTAGGCCAAAATGATTGGGAAAAGTGTAAGGTATAAAACCATATGTTACATGAATAAAAATCATTTGTTAAAGCCATCAAAATTAGATGAAATGACATGGTGGATAGCTTATTAAATTAATATTAAACTAACATTTTATAGTAACGAGTAGATTACATATATATCAATATCTTATCTTTTGAACGAGTAAATTACATCATGATGAGTTAACATACATTTAAACTAGAAGTTGTCTTTTGGCTAAGTAGCCACATGGAGGCGGATCCCATACATCAAAGTCATTCAGGGGTTGAATCTGGTCTAATCATACCTCTGAGGAATTTGAACCATTGTAAATGATGTAATCAAAGAACATGCCTTGATCCTCGTCAATTATACTCAACCAATTAAACTACAACCTTTTTAACTATTAAACTATTTTTCAAACATCATTCAAAACAAACATATTTTTTTTTATTTAAAATACATGGTCATTCATATTGTACATTCATATTGTAGTCGGAAGCACACAAATCCCTCTTCAAGCCCTTGCCTGGCAACGAGATTATTGAATAACAGGCTTCTACACACACATATTCTTAAATCTACAACATTCAATCACCAGTGGGTTACCCGCTTATTCAAGTTTCTTTATTGCAGAGGATGGTTAAGGGAATTTTTTTCTTCTAGAAGTCGTGTTCGAGAGGCTTCTTCTATTACACGTCTTTTCTCTGAAGATTCCTTTGTTTGAGGCGTGTTTGATGCACCAAAATTTACTTCGAGTTTTTGGCTTTCTTTGATTACTTTTCTAAATCTTAAGGAAGCTTCAAAGAAAGATTGATATGGAAAAAAAGATATAGAACTAGATTGTAATTTTTCATAAAGGTAGGATGTGGTAATTGTTGAACAATAGAAAATATGTTTTAATTGTTGATTAATTAAAATTTAATAATCTTCATCATTTTAAAAGTGAATAAAAATAAAGTTCAGATCTGAAGAGATTGTGGGTTTCTTTTAATTGCGAGGTTGGAGTCTTTTCGAATTTTGTCAAATTCTAGGCAAAGCAAAAATTTTTGTAAGTCTTCAATTAGATTATATCAAATGGTATTTCTTCACTCTAAAAAAATAAATACAATACCAAGGATAAGATATTAATCACCATGAGACAACCACTTCTATAGATGAGATTCCTAATATCTTACACAACGAATGGCGAGCCAACTCACAAGATTATTTATGCGGTAGTGTGGAAGACATAGGGCTAGGTATGTACTGTATCCATGAAGAAAATGTAGTCATTCATAATCTTGTCAAGCCACAAGAGGGGAATGATGGAATATGGTAATTGTACTTTTATGGCTCAAGGAGAAAAAATGGTTCAAGTGTTGTAGCTATGATTTACCCACAAAAGACCTATATAAATATTTTCTTTCAAGTTTCAATTCAATTGTACTCACACTATCGTTGAGTATGAGGCATCGGCTCAAGGACTTCAACTTGCAGATAAAAGGCGAAAATGTATTACACATGTTTGTTGATAATGAGTTGATTGTTCACCAAGTTAGAGGTCAAATTTCCTTTAAAAAAAAATTAATGATGGCCAATAAGCATAGATTATAGAACCTTATTGAAGATTTCAAAGCTTTCAACATACAAGTTGTTCATAGAGAGAAGAATAAAGATGTTGATAGACTTGTAGTAGTTGGGGCACAATTTGACATCCCAAGAGACATCCTGAAGGATAGATACCAACAAGTCAAGGTAGTAGTAAGACTGGTTATTGTTGATGGGTGTTTTTGCACCTTCTTAGCACATACAACACATAAGTATGCTGCCTCTCTTGAAAGGTAATTTCTGCAACTAAGTTTTAGAAATCACCCCAAGGTCTCTCAATTGTTAGGTCATGAAAATGCTTGGAATAGTTTAGTTGGTTGATGTGATTTGTTGGTAATCACAATGAGGCCTTTATGGAACTTCACAAAGGTGGGAGTTTGGGTCTATAAATGGAGTTTCAAAAGTTTTGAAAATGAATGAATAGTGGTTGCACACTCATAATAGCAGGTTGAAACTCCGTGTTCATCACATTTAACATTGTTGTGATGCTTGGGATCCTAAACTAACACAGATCTAAAAGAAATAGAAAAAGAGGAAAGGGTTGAAAGAAGTTTCTAACTCTAAGCTATGAATGAACAGTAACAATGGAGGATGCCACAATAGACAAACTCCCACAAAATTGAGTTTTGCTTGACCAAGAGAAACCTATAGCTACACAAAACCAATGCAATCTTTAAAGGCTCATTGCAAATTTCTAGACCGTGTCATTCACCCATTCAACATGAACAAATAGTTGAACTAAGGTGCAACATAAAAGAGTAGCTCAGACTATCTTTACAAAGTGATCTATCATCAATAAACCAAAAAAAACATGAGTTGGAAGTTCATCAAATACTATAATAACAACCACCATTAAAGCAATTCAA
Source organism: Sequoia sempervirens (assembly GCA_007258455.2). Classification (NCBI taxonomy): domain Eukaryota; kingdom Viridiplantae; phylum Streptophyta; class Pinopsida; order Cupressales; family Cupressaceae; genus Sequoia; species Sequoia sempervirens. The sequence goes on from VDFB02271358.1 coordinate 678,631,689, forward strand.
GAAACTAACAAACAAAAAATAAACATGGAGGTTGAATCATGCATGCAAAATGAGCAAGCTCAAAGAAAACACCCAAATTCATGCAATGCTTCCTTCTATTGTTGTAGAATTCCCTTTACAACAATTCACCACACCTACAAATAAGAAGCAAGCCCCTATTTGTATTTTTCCAAAAGAAAAACGGATGACTAGGATTGATTTGCAATGAGTGGCCCAAATTTAACACAACTTATAATTTCACCTACCCCCTATATATTACAATATAAAAATAGACTTTTTTGTCTTTTCTCTATTTCGTCATGTAGTTTATTTTGTCATTTAGCTTATTTTGTCTTTCAGTTGCCTCTTCCATTGTAGTTGAAACAATCAAATTCTATTTTTTTGATATATTTGCAGTAGCCCTTCATTCAATTAGGTGAATCTAGTTGCAGATTTGCATCACTGAGAAGTAGAAATATATCCCTCAGCCTTGGTGGACAACTCTTCATTGGTAGAAAATAAAATAGCCCCCCATGTTCTCTTGTTTGAAAGCACTTCTCCAACTGTTGTATGGCTCAGAACAGATACTTAAGTGGGCTTTTGGAAATTATATGTCCAGGTAGCATCCTCCTGGTGTGTGTCCATAGGTAAACCCATCTCCACCTTTGAAATTATCTTCTTGGTACTGGCGTGGTAGCATTCCCGACAAGCCATTACTAATTCTGGAGCAAACAATGTAGGAGGGAAACCGGCTGCCTTTGCAAGGCCACTTTCCTTTATTTTTCAAGCATCCTCTGTGGTGGGGTTGATCATCACCCTTTGCTTGAATTCATCTATATTAATGTTCCTGAGGTTTGTATCAGAGACTATGTCCCAGTTGGACATGAGCTTAAAGGTGCACTCCACCTCATGAAATTAATACATTTTTTCTTTCTCTTCTTTCCCTCTAGGGGTTCTTGTGGGCTTCTTCCCTTTGTCATCTTTTCCCACTGTGGGCTTCTTTGATGGTCCCCTAGCAAGTTCCATAAATCCTACACATGAGGAATGCAATAAGTGTTTTGATAGATTAGGGAGACAAATGTCAGTTAAATCCTAAAAATTCACAGTTAGATGCATTTATATACCCTTAGAAAATCATGAAATTCATCATCATTCACTGTTTGGAGCTCATTTGGACCATTTACAAGAATGGGAGCCTGGGGTTACAGGTTTCCCCATGCGGAATCCATTATGAAAAAAGTTGTTAAAGTATGATATAGGTGCCACAAAATTCCGCAGATGGCTTCCTGCATGAAAAATTTCCACATGGCATGTTTGGTGAGTAAATCCAAGGTAAAACCATTTGGCACATGCAAAAATTGGAAATATGGCACTTAAAGCTGCGAGATTAGACTTTTGGTGCTTTTGCAGGTTCGAAGGATGCAGGTGTCATGAAGAGGGAAGCCCCCAAGGTTTAGTTGTTAAATAGCGGTGTTGCACAGACAACATCCCACATGCAACATTCCGCATTGTGGGACCCACAATATTTTGACGTTACCAATCATGCCTTGAAGTCAATCTTTGAAGTTAGTCCTAGGGAGTGTGGAAGTCAAATAGTGGGTTGCTGCTAGATTTTGGCCACTAAGGAATGACTATTTAGGGATGGGGAACTGCAGACGATGGTCCACATAGCCAGGCCCACAAAGACTACTCGAGTTGAGGGTTTGGGTTGGAAAACTTTGGAGTTTAGTAGGGGGGAAATACTTCCCACAAAACTCGCATGTTAGAAGGATGTGGGCTCTCAACTGTTAAATAGTGGCAAAAGGTTGATGGCCCTCAGATGATGGCTATTTGCATGGGTGGGCCCACATTCTCATTTCAAACTTAGTGTTTTTCTCAAAGACTTTGAGATCAGGATAGGAGAAGCGAATGTAGAGTCCGCAATGTGAGATGATGTGAAGGTTTGGCCACTAATGGAGTGGCAATGAGATGGGGGCTACCCACAAGTAGGATCTCACATAGGAAAACATGCAAAAAACATCAAAACAACGCATTTTTTTTACAGGGTTTGAATGTGGAAATGAAGTACATGAGATCCTAGTGTTTTCTTTAAACATTGTTCAATATTGGGGCCTCCGAAAGATAAAACAAGGGTTTGATGGATTCAAATCTTAGCTAAAACCATAGTTGCTTAGCTATTTTGACAATTTAAATGCCTGGAAGAAAGAAAGCAATGTGAACTCACCTTAAAATCATGCGGATAATTGAAGCAAATTTGGCTCAAATCTGATGGGGAAACTTTGCGCGAGTGGGAACTCTATTTTCTCCTTTGAAACTTAGAAACGTAGGGTGAAAATGACAGCTGAGGTGCTTCTATTTATAGGCCAATCACCTTCAATGGCGAGCATTAATTAAAGAAAGCAACGTGAACTCACCTTGAAATCGTGTGGATAATCGAAGCAAATCTGGTTTGAATCTAATGGGAAACTTTGCGCGGGTGGGAACTTTGTCTTCTCCTTTGAAACTTATAAATGCAAGGTGAAAATGATAGCTAATGCATTTCTATTTATAGGCCAATCACCATTAATGGTGAGCATTAATATTTTGTACAACCAATGCAAGGTTGGTGAGGGCACAAAAACCCATGCCATGTTGGGCTCTTAGTGAAGACACAGGTAGCGATAGGAGATGTGGAGCTCACCATGCGGGTGGATGTGATGAGTCAGCTGCTACTTAGTTATGAAGTGACAATGGTGGTTTGCAGAAGGAGACCCACAAATGTAGGTCCACCTGGCTTGATGGACGCAACGACGAAAGGCACGAGGAAACCCGTAACTCAAATCCTATAAATGTAAAAGACTTAGTGGATTTTGGGTAGGTGACCTTGGTCAAAGGGGATTTGATGACTTTAATGCACATGACCAATTTAAGCTAAAAAATAGGGGCACACAAAATAAGGCGAGAGAAAAAATGACCCGACAAAAGAAAAATAAGACGAAGGGGTCCTCGATCTTAATGAGGCATGTGTGCAAAATATGCACAACAAATGGTGACTCGAATGGGGAAATGATCCAAAGCATTTCGATGAAAAATTGGAATCACGAACCCAAAATCTTTGGTTTCAACCTTAACACTAGGACAAACAAACTAGATGCTTGTCGAAAGGATCATTTAACCATTGGTCAACCCAATCTTCAATACGTTGAAAATCCAAGTGTGTGCCAATGCATTTATTTCCATCCTTAAGTTACTATAGGAACCCAAGCTTCATCAAGTTAAGCTACATAATTGATTCTAACTCCAAAAGCATCCTAGACATTGCCTCGATGAGGTTGTCGTTGTGATTATCCCAAACATTTCTCTACTGTGAGCCAGGTGTCCATAGCCCCGGAAGAGTTATTTGGATCCTCTTGAAAGTTGACTTTTCTTTCTTTTGATTTTCATTGCTTTTCTTTCTTTTCTTTCAATTTTTCTCTTCTTTTTATTTCAACCCGCAAGCATTGAAACTTGTGCTTGGGAATGAGAATCACAGTGGCACTAAAGAATTTTTTTAGATTTTTCACTTAACTTCACCAAGGAGCCCATAGTGACCTCGGGATTCTTAAATTGTGTAAGAGATATAAGATTTTAGAATATGTCAGGATCAAATAGGACCAACAGCTTATCCACTTTGAGTCAAACACCCAAGCTATTTGACACTAACAAAAGACCCTCACTGTCCACTTTGAAAACTTGATTAGAGTTTGTCAAAGAAATACTTAGAACAACCCCCAGGTAATAAAATGATTATTGTACTAGAAAACATACCCAACAACAAGCAAAGAGACCCCACAAAGAAGCAAAGCAAAAGCAAGATAACCTAAGGAAACCACCTACTCCAACCAAAGTGGGAAAGTGAAAGCAAACCGAAAGGAAACTACTCTAAAGCAAACTAATCTACAACAAAACCAACTAATCTAATGAAAGGAAAGTGAACTATGTATGTGGAACCTACACTACTCAAACTAAACTATGTACAAAGAGATTTATAATGAACCACATTTAGATAGGGTGAACTAGCACCCATTCTTGTAAGATTTCACAATGCATGCACAATTATAGGGTGATTGTTATCATCCTAAGAAGTGCAAATTCATCCTTATATTCTAAAGGATAAAACTTTATATTGCAACATTCAAATTCAACTACAACACCAAGAAAAACCAACAATTAGGGCTATTCATGAAGCCCATGGTCAACCCATAAGCAAGTTCACCTTTCCTCATTCCCATAATCAAAATGATAAGTATGAACATCCATAAGAGCAAGGAAAGATAAAAATTGGATGTTGTCATGTGAGGTTAGTCATATTCGATGGCTTAGAGTGTGTGTAGCATCACCAAACCATGAATCATTAGCTTTAGGAGGACATAGTTGGTGGGACAGTATCCCCCTTACATTGCAAATCTTCAAATCATGATCAAATTGATCAGGTAGTAGACACTGTGAGGAATCAAAAATTTTGAATTCAAGGAACCTTCTACTTGATTCTAAAGTTTCATAAGGCTTAAAAAATGAATAATCCATCACATCTTCCAAGCTCCCACTGGGATCCACAACCTTCATTGATTGTTCCTCAAGGGAGATACACACTATCATGCCAATCATTTGTAGCCTTTGCATCCACAGAGTTTTCATTCTCAAAAAACATGTTGTCCTCTCTAATTTCCTTCACAATGATCTTGATTGGTTTATGGTGCATGTCATAAAAACATGACATGGATGAATTTGTTCTATTAAATCCATGGAAATGTGTAGGAGGATCGACAATGGACAAGGTGGAAAGACTCCTCATCATAGCCTATGGATGGTAGGGTATAACACCTTTGTGGGAAGCCTCAAGACAACCTTTCCTTGGTCTTCTTCTCTTTGAAATTCATGTGGATCACTAGGATATTTACTTGTTTCTTCATGTTCATTGTTTTGGTAGACAGAGACAATATCCTCTTCCCAATCTAGGTGCTCTAATGCTTCACCATCTAGAGGTTCGGGTGATATGTCTTTGTCACTACCAACCTTTGAAATGTACTCTTTCTTAATGTCTCTATACCTCTAAGGCACGATTCCAAGTGGGAAGAAATCAACAAGTGACACTAGCTCATCAAGGGGATTGAACTATGACATGTGATTTCCCTCTAAAATTTCCTCATGAAGTTGATCATCAACCCTGTGTAGATCATTTGTGAGAGAGGATTCTTGATGTTCGATCAATGGCCCTCTCACTTGATTCACTTCATCATCTTTGGGACTAAATTATTCCTCTTTTCTTGCTTTTCCAAATCCATCTTGTGAGCTACACTTAGCCAATCTATCACTTAACTGAGTTTCTCTTGCTTCTAGTTCGCTCCCCAAAGCAATAGTATGAGGCTTCATATTTGGTTGCTCCCTTCATTCCTTAACTTGCTTGATGGCCTCTTGACACAAATCACATGCGAACTTAGAATGTGTAGAATCATGTAGCTGACACCAACCTGGTAGCAGCAACACCTCCAAATCTATTTGGTATCTCAACTCTTACTAGTCCCTCATGATCCTTGAAAAAATTCCATCATATCTCTCCAATATTGGATCTTCATCGCCACTTGGGGAGGAGGTTTGATGGTGGACTGCCTCTACTTGTGGTTGTTCCCATTCCTTTGGATCTTCTTTTTCAAAGGCCAGACTTCCTTCATCCATTGAGAAGAGGTCCTCTAATCCCATTCCACTTAAACTTTCTTTAGGGCTCACTGATGTTGAAGCAGCCAACCTCATCCTTTTGGTTTTCAGCATTTGCATTGGTTGTTCCAACATGCACTATTGTAGAAGTATCTAGTTCAAAATCTTCTATATGTTCCCTCTCAACTGCTAATTTTTATTCTACCTCAGTAGATGATTCCTCTTTTTATTTGGTTGGATACTCTATCTTGTTCAAATAGCTCCTAGCTTGATCAATAATGTCTGGACATGAAGGGAAAGTTAATTTTGAATGAGGCGCACTATGAACTATGCACCATCTGGACATTATAAATTCTTCTAATATTATTCCATCCTTGTTTCTCAGCTATTCTTTGATTAGCCCTTCAAATGCTTTGGTTGCAACATCCATAAGTTCTTGTTCTGGATCAGTAAGGCCAAAGGTTGGTGCACATCCCAAAAGAAGATTTATCCTTGCAATGCCATCTCAATTTTTCCCAAGAATGTCAAAAATTCCATTTCGTTGTGCCTACAATTGTTATGAATTTTGCATTTTTCAAGCAATGCAAAGTGATGCAATGGATCCTTCAATATCCTACTTAAATATTCTTGAAGCTAAGTGATGTTGATCTACAATTGTTGCTCCATCTTAGCTTAGATGTTGCTTGTCTTCATTTTTTAAATTTTTTTTCTTATGATGAGATCTATCTATCTTGGATTTTACTTGAAGGTACTTTCAAGTTCCAACTTTGTAGCTTTGAGCTCATCCAAGCCCTCCCTCAAGTGCCAATTCTGTTGATGGGTGTTTTTACACCTTCTCAACACAAACATCACACAAGTATGTTGCCTCTCTTGAAAGGTAATTTCTGCAACTAAGTTTTAGAAATCACCCCAAGGGCTCTTGGCTATTAGGTCATGACAATGCTTGGAATAGCTCAGTTGGTTGTTATAATTTGTTGGTAATCACAAGGAGGCCTTTATGTTTCACAAAGTGTGGGAGTTTGGGTCTACAAATGGAGTTTCAAAAGTTTTGAAAATGAATGAACACTGGTTGCAATCTCATAATAGCAGGTTGAAACTCCTTGTGTTCATCACATTTAGCATTGTTGTGATTCTTGGGATCCTAAACTAACATAGATCTAAAAGAAATAGAAAAAGAGGAAATGGTTGAGAGAAGCTTCTAACTTTAAGCTATGAATGAACAGTAACAATGGAGGATACCACAATAGAGCAACTCCCACAAAACTGAGTTTTTCTTGAACAAGAGAAAACTACAACTACACAAAACCAGTGCAATATTTGAAGGCTCATTGCAGATTTTCAGATTGTTTCATTCACCTATTCAACATGAAAAAATAGTTGAACTAAGGTGTAACATAAAAGAGAAGCTTAGACTAGCTTTACAAAGTGATCTATCATCAATAAACCACAAAAGCATGAGTTGGAAGTTCATCAAATACTATAACAACCACCATTAAAACCATTCAAGAAACAAAAAAACCAAAAATGAACATGGAGGCTAAATCATGCATGCAAAATGAGCAAGCTCAAAGAAAACACCCAAATTCATGCAATGCTTCCTTCTATTGTTGCAGAATGCCCTTTACAACAATTCACCACACCTACAAATGAGTAGCAAGCCCCTATGTATAGCTTTCCAAAATTAAAATGAATGGCCAAGATTTATTTGCAATGAGTGGCCCAAATTTAACACAGCTTAGGGTTTCACCTACCCCCAATATATTATAATATAAAAAATACTCTTTTGTCTTTTCCCTATTTCATCTTGTAGTCTATTTTGTCATTTAGCTAATTTTTTCTTTTAGTTGCCTCTTCCATTGTAGCTGAAACTATCAAAGTCTATTTTTTTGATATATTTGCAACAACCCTTCATTTAATTAGGTGAATCTTGTTGCATATTTGCATCACTGAGAAGAAAAAATATCTCCCTTGGCCTTGGAAGACAACTCTTCATTGGCATAAAATAAAACAACCCCCCATGTCTTGTTTGAAAGCACTTCTCCAATTGTTGTATGTCCTAGAACAGATTCTTAAGTGGGATTTTGGCAATTAGATGTTCAAGTAGCATCCTCCTGGTGTGCACCCATAGGGAAACCCATCTCCACCTTGGCAATTATCTTCTTGGTATTGACATGGTAGCATTCCCGATAAGCCATTACTAACTTTAGAGCAATCAATGTAGGAGGGAAACTGGCTGCCTTTGCAAGGCCACTTTCCTTTATTTTTCAGGCATCCTTTGTGGTGTGATTGACCATCACCCTTTGCTTGAATTCATCTATATTAACATGCCATAGGTATGTATCAGAGACTATGTTCTAGTTGGACATGAGCTTAAAGGTACACTCCACCCCATGAAATTGATACTTCATCTCTTCTTTCTTTTCTTTCCATCTAGGGGTTCTCGCAGGCTTCTTCCCTTTGTCAACTTTTCCCACTATGGGCTTCTCTAGCAGTCCCCTAGTAGGTTCCATAAATCCTAGACACTAGGAGTGCAGTAAGTGTTTTGATAGATTATGGAGACAAATGTCAGTTAAATCCTCCAAATTCACAGTTAGATGCATTTATATACCCTTAGAAAGTCATGAAATTCATCATCATTCACCATTTAGAGCTCATTCGGACCATTTTAAAGAAGGTTTTTGGGTTTTCCCCATGTGGAAGTCGTTATGAGGATAGTTGTTAAAGAACGATGTTGGTGCCATGGAATCCCACAAACAACCGCTTGCATGAGAATTTTCGCATGGCATGTTTGATGAGTAAATCCAAGGTAAAACCATTTGGCACATGTAAAAATAGGCAATAAGGAACTTAAAGTTGTGAGATTAGAATTTTGGTTCTTTTGTGGGTTTGAAGGATGCAAGTGCCATGGGGCAGGAAGCCCCCAAGATTTAGTCATTAAATAGCAACGTTGGATAGACGAGGTCACGCAAGCAATGTTCTACATTGTGGGACCCTCATATATTTTGACGTTATCAATCATGCCTTGAAGTCAATCTTTGAAGTTGGTTCTAGAAAGTGTGGAATTCAAATAGTGGGCCGCTGCTAGATTCTGGCCACTAAGGAACAATTGTATGGGGATGGAGGACCACAGATGGTGATTCGCATAAGCAAGCCCACAAAGACTACTCAGGTTTAGGCTTTGCATTGGAAAACTTTGGAGTTTAGTAGGAAGGAAATAATTCCCATGAAACCCGCATGGCAGAAGCATGTGGGCACTTAACTATAAATAGTGGTAAAATCTTGACAACCCTCCAACGACGGTCACTCGCATGGGTGGGCTCACACACTAATTTTAGACTTAGTGTTTTGCTAAAAGACTTTGAGGTCAGGTAGGAGAAAGTAGATGTGGAGTTCGCAATGTGGGATGAAATGAAGGTTCTATCACTAATGGAGTGGTGATGAGATGGGGGCTACCAATAGGCGAGATCCCGCATGAGAAAACACAGAAGAAACATCAACAACAATGTGTGTTTTTTATAGGCTACAAAAGTGGAAATGGAGTACATGAGATCACAATGTTTTCTAATATTGGGGCCTCCGAAAGATAAAATGAGGGTTTGATGGATTTAGATCTTAGCTAAAATCCTATTTGCTCGGTTATTTTGACAATTTAAAAGTGTGGGAAAAAGAAAGCAATGTGAACTCACCTTAAAATCATGTGGATAATTGAAGAAAATTTGGCTCGAATCCTATGGGGAAACTTTGCGAGGGCAAGAACTATTTATTCTCCTTCAAAACTTAGAAATGTAGGGTGAAAATGATAGTTGAGGCACATCCATTTATAGGCCAATCACCATTAGTGGCGAGCATTAATTTTTTCTACAACCAGCGCAAGGTTAGTGAGGGTGCAAAAAATTCTGCCCCATTTGGCGCTTAGTGAAGATGTGAGCAGCGACAAGAGATGCGGATCCCACCATGTAGGAAGATGTGATGAGTTATCTAATACTTAGTGGCAAAGTGACAACAGTGGTTTGTAGAAGGAGATCCACAGATGTGGATCTGCTTGGCCCGATGGACACAATGGTGAAAGGCACAAGGAAACCTACAACTCAAATCCCACAAATGCAAAAGGCTTAATGGATTTTGGGTAGTTGACCTTGGTCAAAGGGGATTCGATGACTTTAATGCATGTGACCAATTTAAGCTAAAAAATAGGGGCATGCAAAATGAGGCAAGAGTAAAAATGACCTGGCAAAAGAAAAACAAGAAGAGGGGGTCCCCAGTCCGAATGGGGCGTGTGTGCAAAATATGCACAAAAATTATCCCTGATAATGTCATGAGTTGGAAGGTTTTTTATAATGACCAAATAATTGCTAAATTTTTAATAGAAGAATCAATTTTTTTTCAAAAAATCAATCAAAAATACATGAGAAATATGGTGATCAACTCATTTAGTTGAAAAAAACCAAGTTGTCTGAGGGGTTAATCACTTTGGAGAGCATATCCAATAGTGATGACAAGATAAGAAAGACAAAATGAACATGCCTATTAAGAAGAAGGGCTATGAAGATATTTAAATTGCAAGAGAAAAAGTTTTGAAGGTTGGAAAGTTCTATAACAAGATTGAAAGACAAGCTTTATTTGATCTTTGTATGGAATATGATGACATTTTTGCATCGACATATAAATATCTTAAGGGTTTTGATCCTTACTTAGCCCAATATAATATCAAACTATCTACCCAAATGTAAAAAATGTTAGGAAAAAGAAAAGGCCCATCAATCCCAAGATAAACCTTTAATGCAAAAGTATTTGTCCAAACTTTTAGATGCAAACATTATTTATCCAATTAAACACTCCTTTCGAGTAGCCAACCTAGTTTGTGTTAGGAAAATGAATGGGGAGATATGACTTTGTGTGGATTTTAGAGACCTCAATAGTGTTATGCCTTGCATAACCACCCCACTTTGTTTTGGATCAAAATGGGTCCCCTTTCTCTTTTGGTTTCTTTGCCTCTGTTATTTGCTTTGCTTTTGGGGGTTCTTTTGTTTCTCCGTGTTTTATCTTTTGTTCTGTCTGATCTAATTTTTGGTTCTTCCTCAGTTGGAATATGGGTTTTCTCCTGAGTTCGGGATTTTCCACCCAATCTGGATTTTCTCGGATCTCACTCGAGCTCTTGCCAAATGCTGTTGTTTAGGGATTTTTGGTCTTCGCGGAATTCCGTGTGGACCAGATTTTCCTGAAATCCTTGAGGCTTCCGGAATGTCTCCTTTGCAGATTTTCTTTCTCCTCTGGATTTTCCTGAAATCCGTTGTTCCCTATTTTTCTCGAGTTTTTTAGAATGTCTTTTCCTTCGTGGAAATCCATCCCACGCGGATTTCTTTAGAATCTGATGAACTATGAAGAAGTATGGAGTAGCAGGACTAGTTAATAAATGATGATGCATGTTATGATTAATTGATGCTATTTTGAGATCTCGCATGTTTTTCCTTGATTGATAATGATCAGATTAAGTTTCTAGTGGGCGTTTTCATGTTTATTCTGCTAGAATCTGCCTGACTCAGAATTCTCCGAAATTCCTCCCTGGCTTGGATTCCACGGGTCGACCTGAAACATGAACTATTTGTATGATGATTTTGTTTGAAGATTTAATGACACCTTACTGAAATAGGATTCATTTCAATGATGATTTTGACTAATTAACTTCTGTTTGTGTGATTTTCACTGTAGTTTTCTTTGTTGTTTCTGTAGGGTTAAATCCTACCCGTGATGATATTTGCTAGGAGAGCTCAGTTGAAAGGCATCCCTCAATCCAGTTGGTCATGAAAATGAGCTAAGGAAAAAGTCGACAATACTTTTCTCGACTTTTACCGACTGGTGGCTTGGCTCTGACCGTTTGAAATCCAAAGAATCAGAATACTCCCCATTATGGATCTTATTGGCATAAGATCATCAAAGTCTCCCAGACTTATAATTCATTTTGTCGATATGCGTCTGTGTTGCCTATCGACAAGATCCCAGGGATGTCACAATGATAAGAAATCATATGCAGGCATCTATCACCAAGACATCATTGATCGTCTTGGCAACTAGGAGTTTCCTATCAGCATAAGTTTGTCTTCAGGGTGAGGTCATAGCAAAGTCTCCATGTCTCGCCGACCATTGTTAAAAGGATCCATATATCGTATAAGGTTTTCTCCCTGCCAAGAAGTCTCGGTGAGTTCACGAAGTCTCACCGACTAGCAAAAAGGGTCTAACACTTCAGCGGGAGTTTGTTTTCTAGGAGATGTCTCCCTAAAATGGGTGATGTCTTACCGACCACCGAGAAGGATATACCTTTCGGCGAGAGGCCTTCATGGCAGGGAGATGTCTCAACGACGTCTTTGGGTCACACCGACATAGCACAAGGGGATTCTATCAGCAGTCTTCGGTGAGAGAATCAATATGTCTCAATGACCAGAAGGGTAGACTCAGGGAGGTTTTAGATAAGACACAAGGTGACCGATATGATGTCTCCCTGATTCTACTAAGTCACAGCAACCCACATGAGACTCAAGTTTCATCTCGGTGAGACATAAGGCAATCTGTGAGACGTCTCCCCGACGACAGAATGTTACAGCGACACATTTGGAACAAAAAGAATACAAGTCAGTATAACTATAGAAAGGTCTCCCCGACGGTCGTTCAAAATGGTCTCTCGCCAAAAGATGATGCCCTCGATGTAATCTCTCACTGACCGAAGGAAGTCTCAGCGACACGGAGGAGGCTCACCGAGAGAAAAGTGGCTTTGGAAAAAGGTCTTGCCGACCACAGAAAGTCATCCCAACATGAAGAGAGGTCCCACCAAAACATATTGAGCTCAGCGAGAGTGAAAGAAATCGGCAAAAGGTCTTGCCCATACGAAAGTCTTGGTGACATAGAAGTGGGTCGCTAGGAGTCTCACCGAGGGAGGTCACATCGAAGCAAAAGGAGCCCAGAGAAAACAAAAGGGATTTGGGAAGACTCTAAGCGAATGAGGTGCCTTTGCTGGGATGTCTTATCGACATGGAAGAGTCTTACGAAAGACAAGGAGGGCTCGGTAAGAAGAAAGGAGTTTGGAGTAAGGTCTCCCTGAAACATCATAGTCTCCCCGACATCAGAGATGAGCTCACCCAAGGATTCTGGCATTGCCGTGACTCTTTTTGACAGAAAAAGGATTTGGGGAGAAGAAAAATGTGTGCTAGGAGGTCTTGGCGAAGAGAGAAGGTTTCGCCAAAGTGGAAAGAGCTCGAGCCCAAGAAGAAGAAAGAAATTTGAGCTCAATGAGAATGAAAAGGAGTTCATTGAAACTCTTGCTAACATGAAAAATGAGCTCAATATGATTTCTACAACTCGCCGAGACATCTCACAGACTGTCTTGTGTCATGCCGATAATTGCGCAATGGTGAAATCGTATCGGGGAGATACCGACGGTGTCTCACTGACATATAATGTTAATTGGATCACCTTTGACTGCCTGAGGAGCTCGCTTGGCATATGCCTGACCAACCAGAAGGAGCAAAAAGAATGACTCATTGGTCCCTTTGACCGATTGAATGTTCCTAGGAAAGAAGGTCAACAGAATGCAAACCAAATGGATTCTTTTTGAGAATAGATCATGATGGATTGACTCAAGCGATGGCATTCAAATCTACAAGGGGGCTCGACGGTGCTTCCAGAAAATGGTCAACGAATAGAGAAGTCTAGAACAGAAAGGGAGCTGAAGGAAAGGAGAAACTGTGACTCATAAGGACAACAATAATGACTATTGGCAAGGAGATAGATTGATATTAATGATGATCTTTTTTAGCATTCAAGGCAGCTCTGTGGAGGAGTTCAAGTATGGACATGAAGGCTTGGAGTAAATGTTGCAACTATAACAGATCTACAGGTCTTTCCCAGAACAATATTTCATCAGAAAGGACAGCAAGGCTTCTCATTGAATGCACAACCGACTTTCTTCAGAAAGATCTAAGAGCCGACTCTCCTAGATGCAGATATTTTGTAAACCTTAGTGTAGGGGACAACACATTCTTTTGGTACATTCTGTATATAAGGCATTCTTGCCTCTTTCTAAAGGTTGGAACCTCTACCGTTAGAATTTTTAGAGTTAGAACTTTTAAGAGACAGTGAGGATTAGAACTTTTTAGAGTTAGAACTATTAGGAGTTAGTCAATATACTGAAGGAGATAGAGCTGCATCTTGATTCTTAGTAATAAGAGCTTCTTTTCATCTTCTTGGTTAGCAGTAAGGTTTTAGTACAGACTGCAATGTATTTTCAAGTTCTCCTAGTGTAGTTCAAAACAATTTGGAGCCACAGATTCTCTGTACACTGGTGATTGTGCCAACTTTGTAAATATTGCTTATCTATTTTATTGACAGTAGAAGAAATCATAGTTTAATCTACTTCATGTTGTGTTCCTGAATGATATTTGTCTTAATTGATCATTTGATTTGTGAAGTCTTCAAGGAATGAAATGTTATTTGTGTTTTATTTAAAAGGTAGCTGAAAATTTGTTATTCGAATTAGCACTAAGAATGAAAGAGGTTGTGTGTCAATCACAAGCTTATCTTGTTTTGCAGTTTTAGTTTATAATTCCTTGAAGTTAACAAGTCTAGTTAAGATTGGATGAACTATTGTTCTTTTCTATTTCAAAACCCTGATCTATCTTTTTTTGTTTCTTTAAAACCCCAGTTAAATTAGGTTTCATTTCATGTTTGATCTTAGAACAATCCAAAAGCCCAACACTAGTAGGCCCCTTGAACATTACTGTTACATTGGCCAACTGAGGGACATCAGCACAGTTGAGACCCAACTACAAAGACCTTGGGAGCTAAGGTATCCATTTGATCATCTTTCTCTTTCAGGAGAAACATAGTAGCAATATTTTGTTTGCATGTTGATGTGCCAAAAGGGACGTCAATAGAGACTTGGCGCTAGAAGGAGGGCCTAAATGGAAAAATTGGATAAAGCTGGATTTTCTTCTCTAGAAAGGTCTCACAGAGTTCTTCGATCAACTGAGAATCCACCACCTTTCATAGAACTTAAGACCCCAACAAGACATAGGAGTCATAAGGCTAGCCCAACTATCATACCACCCTTGCCAGCTCCACTCACTCCACCAGGGTTTTCACCGATACCCCAGTGGGTACCTATCAATCCACCATCACATCCATCTCAATTGTCATCATAGCTAGTTCAACCCATATAACAGCTGGCTCAACCACCACCACCGCCACCAATGGCATTCTTTCAGAATAACCCCTCTCCATTGGGGACTATCCCTGGAGGTTTTCACGATATGCCCAAGAACCATGAGAAGTTTTTCCTTGAATATATTCATGGTGAGTCAAGAAGTGCTAAAGAGCACATACAAGCTTTCAAGGATGCTTGTAATAGAGCTTGGATAGCTCACCATGATGTGGTCTGTAGGTTGTCCCCTTACTCTTTAGGGGACATGGCATACAATTGGTACCTTAATCTTCCTCAACATTCTATTGTGAGCTGGACAGACCTAGAAAATGATTTCATCAACCAGTTCAGGGTTTATGTGGACCCAACTCTTCTATATCACCAATTCGCTACCATCATAAAGGAACCAAGTGAGTCCTTTCCTTTATTTAATACCAGGTTCCAGTGAATGTATAGGAGATTGCAAGATCCCTATCTAGTCACCGAGAATAGTGCCATCCAAGCTTACTTTAGAGTTATAGACCCCTTACTGGGTTTATTCTTGCAAAGGACATACCAACCAATTGATATTGATTCTCTATCCAAAGTCTATCATCTAGCTATCAAGCTGCAGCAACAAATTAGTTCTCAACAGGGAAGTCTAGGAGGGGGTTTCCCTTCAATAGGATATCAGATGCATAGATCAACTCCTCTATTCAATACTATCCCAAGAATGTCTCCCTCCCACTATGGGCCTATATCTGAATTGCAAACTTAATCACCTATCCCATTCTTTGCTACTGGAACTTCTGATCCCTTCCAACAATCACAAATTCCCCAGAATTCTTAGGGTCGTCATAACTAAATGGGAACACCAAGTCATGGTGGTCATCCACCCATTGCTAAGAATGTGGAGAGTGAGAAGACAATCCAACTTACAAATGAGGTAGAAACCTTGAAGAAAACATTGTCCCAAGTCACCAATGACATGGCTCAGCTTTGATTGAACCCCTCCCAAAATAATTAGGGTAGCTATTAGAATCATAACAATTACAACCAAAGAGGTTATCTAGGCCAGAACTCCTCTAATAAAGGGTATCAAAACCAAAACAGAGGGTATAACCAAAGGCCAAATAACAACAGACAATGGAATACAGGGCCCAATAATGGGGGAGTCTCTCACAACTATCAAGAAAATGAGGAGAGAGCACATACTGCAAACGTGGTTGATCTGAATTTCATGACTAATTGGTGTAGGCTGCATGATACAGTGACCCATTCTGAGGTAAACTACCCTCAGATGGAGAGAGTTGTCAAGATGGAAAATGAGGATGCCCAAAATTTCCAAGGGAATTCCAACAAAGGAGGTGACTCAGTAGATACAACAATGACATATGACCTCTTTGAAGAGGAATCTTCATTCCCAAGGCAAGAAGAGAATGAAGCAGAGGAGGATTCATATGATGCCCAAGCCTTTCAAACAAAAGGATACTTTCTGAGAAATCTAGGTAAGGGTCCATTCACTACTTCAGTGCCTCCTAATCACATGGTGCCTCCAAATCAAAATGTTGATAATAATCCTCCTCCACCAAAAGTCCCACTTGACCTCTATAACAAGGGTAATTCCTCTACCACTTTCAAAAGAAATTCAAGTTGTAATATAGAATTTGATGTTGTTTTTGAGATGCAGAGACAAAAAACTTCTTTGTCATATTTTGGCATTTTAAAGTGGTGCTCTGCTCAAAGGGAGATAATGCTCAAAGCTCTAGAACAAGCTGATAAGTCAAAAGGAAAGAGCAAGGTGACACCTGCTAGGGATGTGAATGCAGCCTTATACAAAAACAAGGTAGGTACTCCACCTTTCCTTTTAAGTTTAAGAATTTCTAGCAAGAACCTACATAACTGTTTATTGGACTCGAGGGCTTCTAAAAATGTCATGCCATTTTCCATATGCAAGAAGTTAGGATTAAACCCCATTCAAACCAATAAGAAGATCATTCAACTTGAAAAAACAGAGGTTAATGTGGTAAGGGAATTAAGAAACATACACATTCAAGTAGGATCGGATCCTAGGATCCTAACCAACATAGATATTCAAGTGGCAGATATTCCTGAGACCTATGGTATGCTGCTGAGCCGAGATTTGATGAAAAATTTAGGGGGATATCTTTCCCTTGACTTTTCACATATGTGGCTATCATGGAAAGGGATTCCTAATCAGATTAGGATTGAAAGTGAGCCTCGCCTCAAGCATATCATCACAGAATATGATTTTCCCAATGAGGTGGCTTACTTTGAGACTGAGATGGGGGTTTATAAAAAAGAAGAAATTCTAACCTTCTCAGTTCTTCATTTTAAAGATATGTCAATGCAGAAACTCCTTGACTCCACCATTAATGAAAATCAATAGGCCTTGATCAGAAAGCTACAACAAGACCAACTGGTCTTAGGGGGAGATATAGATTTGCAAAGTCTCCTGCTCCCTAATTGGTGCAAGGTACATTACCAAAGTCATTTTGAATTGACTTGTCAACCTTGCAGGGACATTTTAAATCATACTTCCCAAGATAAGGAAGCTAGCACAAGTCACCTTGAGACCATTGCAGGTTGCTTCTCATTTGAGGCCAAGGAAGCAATCATGTTAACCAAGGATACAATACTTTCAAAATAAATCCCTTCTCAGATCAAACCTACTCTAGACACATGTCCAAATCAGTATACTAATGAGGAGTAGCCCCAAGTTTTGTTAGACACCCCTACACTCACAAATGAAACAAAACCCAAGGAACCAACCAAAGGGACAAGTGACTACCGGGAAGATAACCATAGGTCAGATGATACAACTGAGCCAGAATTGCAAAGTATACCTAAAGAACCTATAGAGTATCCTTTCCCTATGTTTGGTCCGAAAGATTAAGGAGCCCCACCTCTAGTTAATCCTATCCAAATACCTACAAAAAATGCAAAAGGATTAACCCCTGCTTGTGATCAGTTGTGAACCCTTACCTTTGATGGATCCAAGTCCAAAACCGGTTGTGGTGTTGGAATTGTAATAACCAGCCCTCAAGGGAAAACCTTCTTTGCTTCTTACAGGTTGCAATTTGGATGCACAAACAACGTGGCAGAATATGAAGCTCTGCCAGGGGGAATGATGTTTGCACACAAGAAGAAAGTTACTACCTTGATGGTCAAAGGAGATTTAGAAATTATTGTCAAGCAAGTGCGCAACCATTACACATGTCACAACAGAAGGCTGGCAGCTTACAAAAATCGGGTATGGAACTTGATTGAGGACTTTGATGCTTTTGGGATTAGCTTAATCCCTAGAGAAGAAAATCAGGTAGCTAATTCACTGGTTGTTGCTGCAAGCACCTTGGAACCTATGCAAGGCTCCAAATTCAAAAGATTCTTAGTGGAACTGATCTCCACCCCAGTTGTTCCTGACAATATCAAGAATTTCCAAGTCTTTAATGATGATCAACATATTCTGGCCTTCTTAGCAAGCTTAGATGTTTTTGAGGGGAAAATTATTGATGAGTCCAAAAGAGATCAAGGGGATTGGAGCCCCGAGGAATGTGATACAGAGGGAGTTCTTAACTTAAAGAATAATAACATTCAGAAAGGAATGGTGGCTTTGGAGAGAATTTTTGACTCAGATCCAAGGGCTCAAGAGAAAATATCAGTTGAAGAAAAGGGAGGGGAATATGAAACAGTTAACTTGGCCAAGGCTGGCCCTGAAAGGAATGTCTATATAGGGAAGGCCTACCCTAGAGAAATTAGAGAAGACATACTCAAGGTGCTTAAAAAGGATATTTCTGTGATTTCCTGGGGGTATGAAGACCTCTAGACATTTGATGCTTCTGTTATGACTCATACAATTCCCCTGAAACCTAAAGCTAAGCTATTTCGACAAAAATAGCACCCTGTCAATGCTTTGATTGAGCCATTGATCCTTAAGGAAGTCTATAAGCTGCTTTATGCATGGATAATATTCCCTGTATGCCATTCAACTTGGGCGGCTAACTTAGTCCTAGTTTGTAAGAATGGGGAGATCAGACTATGTGTCGACTTCAGAAATCTGAATAAAGCTTCAGAAAAAGATAACTATCCACTTCCTTCACTGGATGAGGTCTTGTAGACTGTTAGTGGATCTCAAATGATATCATTCCTAGACAGTTACTCTGGATACAATCAGGTAATGGTCGATTATGAAGATAGAATGAAGACAACCTTCACCACCAAGTGGGGAACATTCGCATATAGGAGGATGCCATTCGGTTTGATAAATGCGGGAGCAACTTTCCAGCGTGCCATGGACATAGCGTTCAAGGGCATAATTGGTAAGTGCATCATTGTCTATATGGATGACCTGATAATGTTCTCCAAGGATCAATTAAATCATGCCGCAGACTTAGCTAAAGTTCTTGAGAGGTGTATTCAATACGGCGTCTCCTTGAATCCCAACAAGTGTGTGTTCGAAGTCTTTGAAGGAAAGCTCTTGGGACATATAATTCCTGAAAGGGGAATATCAATCGACCCAAGTTGAGTCGAGTCTATTCTTAAGATCACCCAGCTAGGAAGCAAGAAAATAATGAGGTCTTTCTTCGGGAAGATCAATTTCGTAAGGAGATTCATCACAGGCTTTGCAGAAATTGTAAAGCCTCTAAACGAAATGATGAATAAGGATGCCAAAACAGAGTGGACTGAGGAGGCAAAGGATGCGCTTCTATAAATCAAGGGATCCATTTCAGTGGCACCCATTCTCACTAGCCCTGACTACCTATGACCATTTTATATCTATTCTTTCACCTCTGAGCACTCGTGTGCAGCCGTATGAACTCAATGAGGAGAAGAGTCAGGGGAGGGGCCAATCGCTTTCATGAGTTCTCCCTTCAAGAACACAGAAATCAAATACCCACCCTTGGAGAAGAAAGCTTTCATGCTGGTTAGAGCTATTAAGAAGTTTTGGCATTACATTCTTCGAAGCCAAATCGTTGTTGTAGTTCTTGATGTGGCTGTGAAGTCCCTACTCATGTAGAGTGAGCTAAGAGAAAGGAGAGGCAAATGGATGGCCATATTGCAAGAAATCGATCTGGAGATACACCCTATAAAGCTAGTCAGGGGTACAGGCTTGTCTCAGTCCATGGCGAACGCTGGCGACAACATCATCTATCATCAATAAATGACCCAGTCTTTCTTTAGCGACCCCTGGTATGCTGATACCATATGTTTTCTGCTCAACAATCGATATCTAGAAGGAATGAACACCACTCAAAGGAGAGCCCTAATATTGAAGATTTCTCATTACATGCTCAAAGGAGGGTTTCCATATAGGAAGAATTTTGAAGGAGTATACTTGAGATGCCTTGATCATCAAGAGGCTCAACATGTGATCTCTGAGTTTCATGGGAAGCATGGCACAGGTCATGGGTCTGTAGATGCTTTGGCACATTAGATCCTTTGATCTGGTTATTACTGGCCATGTGTGTTCTAAGATGCTCATCAACATGTGAGGACATGTCACACCTGTCAGATTTCTGCACCAAGGGAATGCCATTCAGCCATGCCATTGTAGCCCGTCTATGAGGTGAGGCCATTTGCCCAATGGGCACTGGATTTTATTGGAGTGATTAACCCGAAATCTTCTATAGGACATAAATTCATCTTGACTGCTACTGACTATTGCACAAGATGGACAAAGGCTATACCCTATAAGAATAGCATAACAAAGGTAGTGATAAAGTTCCTCACTGAATGCATCACTACAAGGTTTGGGGTACCTTTTGCTTTGGTATATGACAATGGCTCTGCCTTCTCTTATGCTGAATTTATTTCCTAGGAAAATGATCACAAGATTGTCCTAAAATATTCTTCAAATTATTATCCACAAGGCAATAGGGTTGCAAAGCCTACCAATAAGAATCTCTTAGGGGTCATTAAGAAACTGTTAGAGCATAACTCTAGAGACTGGCATACCCAGCTTAGATTCGCATTATGGGAAGATAGGACTAGGGTTAAGGCTGCCTTAAACACCTCACCATTGAAGCTGGTGTATGACCAAGAGTCTGTCTTTCCCATCCATCTGCAAATACCTATCCTTGAGTTCATGTAGAAATTCTACTCTAGTGACAATAGGATAGAGGTAAGATTAGCCGCCTTGTTGAAATTAGAAGAACAAAGAGATGCCACCTTGCAATAGTTCTTTAGGCATTAGGATGTTGTCAAACGATGGTTTAAAAAAAGAGCCAAGATAAAGGCTTTTAGGATATCATACCTAGTGTTGCTATGGGATAAGGCTGGTGAAAAGAAAGGAAATCACCAAAAGTTTGACAAACTCTGGTTAGGCCCCGTATCAAATTGCTAAGATCCTAGGGGAAAATGCTTTCAGACTAAGTACTTTAACTGGAGAACTTGTTCCATTGCCTATCGATGGATAGTTTCTTAAGCACTATTTTGAGTCATAAAGCTTGTTAATTTATGTTTTGCATGTAAATAATTTTTTTCTCTCCTGTTTATAAATAATTTGTATTTTATGTAAATAGTTTATGTATTTATGTGTGTAAATAATTTGTTGCTCTTTGTGTAAATAGTTTGTTGGTTGTTTGTTTGTCTTTCCTTTTGTCTTCCTATTTCCCTTTTCTATGGTTTGTGTTTTGTTTTGTTTTTTTTTTGGGGTTGATCTATCCTTTCCATCTTAAAATGGTGGTTGTTATCTGAAGCATACTTTGGTCACTAGGAGAGAAGCGGTTTAAATATTTTCAGGTTTTCTGATCGAGTGATTTTGTCCTCAATTCATTGTTTCATGCTTATTTTCAATAAAAGTTGTGGAACATTTTGAAAATAAGGTGCAAAGTAAATGACTTTCTTTAGCTCCCTCTGAATCTATCACAAATCATTAAAATCATCTCCTTTTCTAGTAGTGTATTTGTCCTAGGATTATGGTGTTGCAAGATTTGAGTGAAAAATATGATTCCTAAGTGTTGTCTTGACATCCATGGTAGTTTTCAACCCAGATTAGATTTAAAACATCTGACATATTGAAAAAGAACTAAGTGAAATATCTAAAACTCTAAAAAATAAAAAATAAAAAAAAGAGGAAAAGAATTATCAAAAGAAAAAGAGGATTCAATATGAATGGGTGATTCCAATATCTCTACTGAGGCTATGGACGCCTAGCTGGCAATAGAGCAATGCTATGAGAGAACTAGAGGTATATTCGTTAGGGCTATGGACACCTGACTGGCAGGGGAGAAATGCCCAGGATATCATTGCACGAAGGAAATCAACTTATGTAGTTCAAATCTTGCACATATATTATTCAAAAGATGAAGAAACTTTATGAAAGAATGATGCAATATTAAGCACACACACATTGATTTAGGAGCTAGCCATTGATTGACTTACATTTGAGATTCTAGCTCTACCTTGTTTGTTATAATTGACCCAACTAGAGTTGTGATGTTCATGAACCAGGAGTTCTGTGTAGCTGAATCCTTCAAATTCATGAAAATGGTTAAACCATTTCCTAGCCGAGTCGCCATTTTTTATGCCTTGCATAACCACCCCACTTTGTTTTGGATCAAAATGGGTCCCCTTTCTCTTTTGGTTTCTTTGCCTCTATTATTTGCTTTACTTTTAGGGGTTCTTCTGTTTCTCTGTGTTTTATCTTTTGTTTTGTCTGATCTAATTTTTGGTTCTGCCTTAGTTGGAATTCGGGTTTTCTCCTGAGTTCGAGATTTTCCACCAAATCAGGATTTTCCTGGATCTTACTCAAGCTCTGGCCAAACGCTGTTGTTTGGGGATTTTTGGTCTTCATGGAATTTCACTTGGACCGAATTTTCCCGAAATCACTGAGGCTTCTGGAATGTCTCCTTCTTCACAGATTTTCTTTCTCCTCTGGATTTTCCTGAAATCATTTGTTCCCTGTTTTTCCCGGGTTTGCCGGAATGTCTTTTCCTTTGTGGAAATCCATCCCGTGTGGATTTCTCTAGAATATGATGAACTGTGAATAAGTATGGAGTAGCAAGACTAGTTAATAAATGATGATGCATGTTACAATTAATTGATGCTATTTTAAGATCTCGCATGTTGTTCCTTGATTGATAATGATCGGATTAAGTTTCTAGTGGGCGTTTTTATGTTTATTCTGCTGGAATCTGCCCGACTCAGAATTCTTCAAAATTCCTCCCTGGCTTGGATTCCGCGGGTCGACTTGAAACGTGAACTATTTGTATGATGATTTTGTTTGAAGATTTAACGACACCTTACTGACATAGGATTCATTTCAATGATGATTTTGACTAATTAACTTCTGTTTGTGTGATTTTCACTGTAGTTTTCTTTATTGTTTTTGTAGGGTTAAATCCTACCTGTGACAATATTTGCTAGGAGAGCTCAGTTTAAAGGCATCCCTCAATCCATTTGGTCATGAAAATCAACTAAGGAAAAAGTTGGCAAGACTTTTCTAAACTTCTACCGACTGGTGGCTTGGCTCTGACCATTTGAAATCCAAAGAATTAGAATACTCCCCATTATGGATCTTATTGGCATAAGATCATCAAAGTCTCCTTGACTTATAAAGCATTTTGTTGATATGCATCTATGTTTCCTATCAGCAAGACCCCAACGATGTCACAACGATCAAAAATCATATGTAGGCATCTATCACCAAGACATCATTCATTGTCTTGGCGACTAGGAGTTTCCTATCGGCATAAGTTTTTCTTCGGAGTGAGGTCATAGTGAAGTCTCCATGTCTCGCCGACCATTGTCAAAAGGATCCATATATCGGCATAAGGTTTTCTCCCCACCAAGAAGTCTCAGCGAGTTCACGAAGTCTCAGACTAGAAAAAATGGTCTAACACTTCAGCGGGAGTTTTTTTTTAGGGAGATGTCTACCCGAAAGGGGGGATGTCTTACCGACCACCAAGAAGGATATGCCTTTCGGTGAGAGGCCTTCACGGTGGGGAGATGTCTCAGCGAGGTCTTCGGGTCACACCGACATAGCACAAGGGGATTCTATTGGTGGTCTTCGGTGAGAGAATCAATATGTCACACTGACCAAAAGGGTGGACTCAGGGAGATTTTTGATAAGACACAAGGTGACCGATATGATGTCTCCCCAATTTTGGTAAGTCACAGCGACCCACATGAGACTCAAGTTGCATCTCGGTGGGACATAAGGCGATCTGTGGGACGTCTCCCCGACGAGAGAATGTTACAGCAACACATTTGGAACAAAAATAATACATGTCAGTATAACTACAAAAAGGTCTTCCTGACAGTCGTTCAAAATGGGCTCTCACCAAAAGATGATGCCCTCAGTGTAATCTCTCACCGACCAAAGGAAGTCTCAATGATATGGAGGAGGCTCGTTGAGAGAAAAGTGGCTTCAGCAAAAGGTCTTGCCAACCATGGAAAGTCATGCCAACATGAAGAGAGGTCCCACCGAAACATATTGAGCTCGGCGAGAGTGAAAGAAATCGATGAAAGGTCATACCGATATGAAAGTATCAGAGACACAGCAGTGGGTCACTAGGAATCTCGCTGAGGGAGGTCACACTGAAGAAAAAGGAGCCCGGAGAAAACAAAAGGGAGTCGGGAAGACTCTAAGCGAATGAGGTGCCTTCGTTGGGATATCTTACCGACATGGAAGAGTCTTGCCGAAGACAAGGAGGGCTCGGTAAGAAGAAAGGAGTTTGGGGTAAGGTCTTCCCCAAACATCATAGTCTCTCTGACATTAGAGATGAGCTCACCCAAGGAGTCTGGCATCGCCATGACTCTTGTCGACAGAAAAAGGTTCAGGGAGAAGAAACATGTGCACCAGGAGGTCTTGGCGAAGAGAGAAGGTTTCGCCGAAGTGGAAAGAGCTCGAGCCTGAGAAGAAGAAAGAAATTTCAGCTCAACGAGAATGAAAAGGAGTTTCTTGAAACTCTTGTCAACATGAAAAATGAGCTCGATATGATTTCTACAGCTCGCCGAAACATCTCACCGACTGTCTTGTGTCATGTCGATAACTGCATAATGGTGAAATTGTATCGGGGAAACACTGATGGTGTGTCACTCACATACGATGTTAATTGGACCACTTTTGACCACCCGAGGAGCTCACTTGGAATATGCTCAACCAACTAGAAGGAGAACAAAGAATGACTCATCGGTCCCTTTGACCGATTGACTGTTCCTAGGAAAGAAGGTCAACAGAATGCAAACCAGATGGAATCTTTCTAAGAACAGATGACGATGAATCAACTCAGGCGATGGCATTCAGATCTGCAAGGGGGCTCGACGGTGCTTCCAGAAAATGGCCAATGAATAGAGAAGTCCAGAATAGAAAGGGAGCCGAAGGAAAGGAGAAACTGTGACTCATAAGGACAGCTATAATGACTACTAGCAAGGAGATAGATTGATATTAATGATGATATTTTTTAGCATTCAAGGCAGCTCTTTGGAGGAGTTCGAGTATGGACATGAAGGCTTGGAGTAAATGTTGCAGCTGTAAAAGATCTACAGATCTTTCCCGGAACAATCTTTCATCAGAAAGGACAGCAAGGTTTCTCATTGAATGCACATCTGAGAGCCGACTCTCCTGGATGTAGATATTTTGTAAACCTTAGTGTAGGGGACAACACATTCTTTTGGTACATTCTATATATAAGGCATTCTTGCCTCTTTCTAAAGGTTGGAACCTCCATCGTTAGAATTTTTAGAGTTAGAACTTTTAAGAGACAGTTAGGATTAGAACTTTTTAGAGTTAAAACTGTTAGGAGTTAGTCAATATACAAAAGGAGATAGAGTTGCATCTTGATTCTTAGTAATAAGAGCTTCTTTTCATCTTCGTGGTTAGCAGTAAGGTTTTAGTATAGACTGCAATGTATTTTCAAGTTCTCCTAGTGTAGTTGGAAACAATCTGGAGCCACAGATTCTCTGTACACTGGTGATTGTGCCAGCTTTGTAAATATTGCTTATCTGTTTTATTGATAGTAGAAGCAATCAGAGTTTAATCTACTTCATGTTGTGTTCCTGAATGATATTTTTCTTAATTGATCATTTGATTTGCAAAGTCTTCAAGAAATGAAATGTTATTTGTGTTTTATTTAAATGGTAGCTGAAAATTTGTTATTCGAATGAGCACTGAGAATGAAAGAGGCTATGTGTCAATCACAAGCTTATCTTGTTCTACAGTTTTAGTTTATAATTCCTTGAATTCAACAAGTCTGGTTAAGATTGGATGAACTATTGTTCTTTTCTGTTTCAAAACCCTGATCTATCTTTTGTTGTTTCTTTAAAACCCCAGTTAAATTAGGTTTCATTTCATGTTTGATCTTAGAAAAATCTAGAAGCCCAACACCAGCAGTCCCCTTGAACATTACTATTACATTGGCCAACTGAGGGACATCAGCACAGTTGAGACCCAACTACAAAGACCTTGGGAGCTAAGGTATCCATGTGATCATCTTTCTCTTTCAGGAGAAACATAGTAGCAATATTTTGTTTGCATGTTGTTGTGCCAAAAGGGACGTCAACAAGTAGAGCATCTCTCAAAGACCATTTCCCACTCCAATCCATGGAATAGATCCTACAAATAGTAGGGTAAGTGCACCAAGCTGTGACACAATAATGGCTCTTAAGATGCCACTTTTTTTTTTCTGAAGTCAACAAAGTTTGATGTGAATGAGAAAATGAAGATAGTTATGCTCAAAATTTGAACATGCGGAAAGAACAAGAGTTGAAGTGATTTGAGTCTACTTTCTAAGCTACTATTTGTTTTGAAAACAATGATGATTAAGGGTTTCAAAAAGGGGGCCCAAAATAGGTCCTATTATTATAAAAAAAATAGCATAGCGTCTAAGGCCTCCCCCCTTTTTCATTAACTATTTTTTTGGAATTTCAAAATCAAAATAGTGAGAAATCAGTTGACCCCATGTCGCTTATCCATGTTCTTTCAGCTATTTTTTAAAAAATATAAAATATTTTAAGAATGTTTGAAGTGGACACATCCTAAAAAGCTAAAATTTGAGCATGCTCCCCACTAAAGTTTTTGGAAACTAATTGAAAATTAAGATATTTTTCATCATGTGTAGAATGGAGTCTAGTTTAAAAAAATGTAAATTTTTTCAATATTTGATGAATGAGTAAAAATCTATCCTAAAACTAGCACATTTTGGTCTTTTGCAAAAAAAATGGAG
Source organism: Sequoia sempervirens (assembly GCA_007258455.2). Lineage (NCBI taxonomy): Eukaryota > Viridiplantae > Streptophyta > Pinopsida > Cupressales > Cupressaceae > Sequoia > Sequoia sempervirens. Next base: position 678,658,698 of record VDFB02271358.1, read on the forward strand.
GCAATAATAAGAGAAGTTATGGATGAAAACCTTAACATAATCAAAACATAAATATATATATTTAGATAGCTAAGAGAGAGCCTAACATCATCACATTTTTTTATAAACTTGCATTGAAAGACATGCAAATGTGACAGTTAGCACAGTAAAAAATATGTGAAAATTTGGTACCCTCATGAGAAAATCACATCCATAAGTAGATCATTTGGTGAGCACCAAATTTTGTGCTCTCCAAATGACACCCATTTAGAGAGTGCAAAATTTGGCACTCACCAAATGAGCTGCATTGACAAAAAACTAACTTTTCTTTCTCTTTGTGTCTCTCTATACTACTTTGATAACACTTAGAGTTTGTGGTTTATGATCATTGATGGATAGTTGAGGTTTTACCTTTCACTCCCTCCTACCTCATTCACTCTTAACCAATATGTACCCATTCTCTCTACCTTTTCTTCCATCCTTAGGGTTTAATGTATAGGGTTTAGGTTTTAATGTATAGGATAACTCCCTCTCTTAGGTCTCTTCCTCCCTCTATCCCTCCCACCCCCATCTCTCTCAATTCTCCCCCTCTCTATCCCTCCCAAACCATCTCTCTCAAGTCTCTACCTCACTACATCCCTCCCACCCTCTGTCTCTTGGATCTCTCAAGTCTCTCTATCCCACTCTAACTACTCTTGCACCCCCTCTCCTTCTCTCAAGTCTCTCTCTCTCTCTTAGGTGTCTTCCCACTCCCTCTCTCTCTCCCTCTCTCTTAGGTCCTTCCCTCCCACCCCCTCTCCCTCTCCCAAATCTCTCCGCCCACCCTAACTAGATAAATCTCTCTCCCTCTCAGGTCTCACTCCCTCCCACCCTACCTAGACTACTCTCTCTCACTCAAAACCCCTCTCTCACACTCCCTCTCTCTTAGGTCTCCCCCTCAAAATATCCCTCCCACCCCCTCTCCCTCTCTTAGATTTCTCCCTCTAATCCTAACTAGATAACTCTCTTTCTCCGATAGTAGTCTCTCTCTCTCTCTCAGGTCTCACTCCCTCCCACCCTATGTAGAAAAATATTTCTCATTCCAAACCCCTCTCTCATGCTCACTCTCTCTCCCTCTCAGGTCTTTCTCTCTATCTCTCTCATTCCAACTCCCTCTCTCAAGTATATCTTTCTCCTTCCCCCTCATCTCTCTCTCTCAGGTCTCTCTCTCAAGTATCTATCCTAGGTGTCTCCCACTCCCTATCTCTCAAGTCTCTCCCTCAAAATATCCCTCCCTCTCCCTCTCCCTATCTTAATTTCCCCCCCCACTCTAATTGGATAACTCTTTGTCCCTCTCAATTCTCTCTTTCTCAGGTCTCACTCCCTCCCACCCTACCTAGATGACTCTTTCTCACTCCAACCACCTCTCTCAATTCTCTCTCTCAAAATATCCTTCCCAACTGCTCTCCCTCTCTTAGGTCTCTCCCCCACCCTAACTAGATAATTCTCTCCCTCTCAAGTCTCTCTCTCTCAAGTCTCACTACCTCCCACCCTACCTAGACCACTCTCTTTTACTCCAAACCCCTCTCTCTTAGGTCTCTCCCTCAAAATATCCTTCCCACCCCCTCTCCCTCTCTTGGGTCTCTCCTTCCCATACTAACTAGATAGTCCACTTTCTCTGATGTAGTAGTCTCTCTCTCAGGTCTCACTTCCTCCCACCCTACCTAGACAAATATCCCACTCCAACCCCCTCTCTCACACTCCCTCTCTCTCCTTCACTCCAACTCAATCTCTCAAATCTTTATCTTTCTCTCTCCCTCTCATCTCTCTCTCTCAGGTCTCTCTCTCTTAGGTCTCTCTCTCTCTCAGGTGTCTCCCACTCCTTCTCTCAAGTCTCTCCCACAAAATATCCCTCCCAACCCCTCTCCCTCTCTTAGGTATCTCCCCCCCACCCTAACTAGATAACTCTCTCTCTCCCTCTCAAGTCTCACTCCCTCCCACCCTACCTAGACAAATCTCTCTCACTCCAATCCCCTATCTCACAATCTCTCTCTCTTAGGTCTCTTCCTCAAAATATCCCTCCCAACCCCTCTCCCTCTCTCAGGTCTCTCCCTCCCTCTCAATTCTCTCTCTAAGGTCTCACTCCCTCCCACCCTACCTAGACTACTCTCTCTCACAGTCCCTCTCTCTTAGGTCTCTCCCTTAAAATATCCCTCTCTTAGGTCTCCCCCTCCCATCCTAACTAGATAACTATCTTTCTCTGATAGTAGTCTCTCTCTCAAGTCTCAGTCCTTTCAACCCTACCTATACAAATATATCTCACTCCAACCCCCTCTCTCACACTTCCCTCTCCCTCTCCCTCTCAGGTCTTTCTCTCTCTCTCTCTCCCCCACTCACTCCAACTCCATCTCTTAGGTCTTTATCTTTCTCTCTCCCTTTCATCTCTCTCTCAAGTATCTCTCTCTCAGGTCTCTCTCTCAAGTGTATCCCACTCCCTCTCTCTCATGTCTCTCCCTCAAAATATTTCTCCCAACCCCTCTCCCTCTCTCAGGTATCTCCCTCCACCCTAATTAGATAACTCTCTCTCTTCCTCTCAAGTCTCTCTCTCTCAGGTCTTACTCCCTGCCACCCTACCTAGACTACTCTCTCTCACTCCAACTCCCTCTCTCACACACACTCTCCCTCAAAATATCCCTCCCACCCCCACTCCCTCTCTTACTTGTCTCTCCCTCCCATCCTAACTAGATAACTTTGTTTCTTCGATGTAGTATTCTTTATCTCTTAGGTCTCACTCCCTCCCACCCTACCTAGACAAATTTCTCTAACTACAACCACCTCTCTCACACTCCATCTCTCTCAAGTGTCTCCCTCAAAATATCCCTCCCAACCCCTCTCTGTCTCTCAAGTCTCTTGACCCAACCCTAATTAGATAACTCTCTCTCCCTATAAAGTCTCTCTCTCTCAGGTCTCACTCCCTCCCACCCTACCTAGACAACTCTCTCTCACTCCAACCCCCTCTCTCACACTCCCTCTCTCTCTCACTCCCAACTCACTCCCTCT
>VDFB02271358.1:678661815-678677669 GCA_007258455.2 Sequoia sempervirens
CTCTCTCACACTCCCTCTCTCTCTCACTCCAACTCCCTCTCTCAGGTCTTTGTATTTCTTTCTCCCTCTCATCTCTCTCTCTCTCTCAAGTCTCTCACACTTATGGTTGACATTTTAATGTATAGTGTAGAAAGTAGAGGGTTTAGGGTTGAGTGTTAAGATATTACAATTTAAGGGTTGAGGGTTGAGGTATTACGATTTAATGGTTGAGGTTTGATGGATTAAGGTTTAAGGGATAGTCTTGAGGGATTAGGTTTGATGGTTTAATGTGTAGGGTAGAGGGTTTAGGGTTTAAAGTAAAGAGTTGATGGATTAGGATCAAGGGTTTAAGGTTTAAGGTTTAAGGTTTAGAGTTTAAGGGATGAGGGTTGAGGGATTGGGGTTTAAGGTATAGGGTTGAGGTATTATGGTTGAGAGTTTAAGGGTTGGCAGTTGAGGGATTATGGTTTAATATATAGGTTTGAGGGATGGTTGAGGGTTGAGGGTTGTGGTATTCTAGTTTAAGGGTTGAGGGTTTAAGGTTTGAGGATTCAAGGATTAAGGTTGAGCAACTTGGGTTGAGGTTTTAATTGATAGGGTAGAGAGTTGAGGGTTGAGGTATTAGGTGTTGATGGTGTTTTTTAGCATTGCAACAACACAAATAGAATACAAGTATCCTATCTCTCTTGAAAGGTGATTCCTATCAATAAAATTCAAGAAAAAACCCCAAGATCTCTAATGTCAGGTCTTGACAATGCTAAAAAAATCATTGATAATGTATAATGCTGGTAGTCACAATGGGCATTTACGAAAAAATAAAAGCTAAAAATCTTAAGTCAACAATAAGGGTTTTGTAGGATCTAAAAATGAATGAATCCCCAAAAACAATTTTCCCAGATCAGTGAATTGAAAAATAATACTTTCATTAAATATAGCAATTCTAGTGATGATTTCAATCCTACTCAAACATTAATCCCAAAGAAATATCAAAAGCTAATTTTTTAAGAGAGATATTTAAATATAAAACCTAAGTTGCAATCATGAAAATAATTCAACATTCAAGGTGGACCAGTCTTCAATAACCAATTTCTGCATAACCAAAATGAAATCTACTGTATAACAAAAATTGTGCAATCTCCAATGGTATGAAATATTTTCAGATTGTGAAGCATTCGAACATTCATCCAAAACAACATGAAATGTATAAACACCCACAATTGAATGGTTGAAATAAGAGTAGGCCCAGACTAACTATACACAACAACTTACAACCAACAAGCCACCAATAGTATGGACAGAAGATTCCTGAAACACCTCAAATACTTTATCATCAACATGAAAGAACTAAACTAAATATGGAAACTAATCAACTAGAAAAAATTTGAAACATAGGAACCATGCACATAGATGAAATAACATATGGAAAATATTACCAAGCCAATGTCTTCTCATATATTAACTTCACCAAAATATTACAACAATTCTAGAATCAATCTTACAAATGAGGAGAGACCTCATATATATAGAGTTTTTAAATCACATAGGTCGGCCAACACAAAATTAAATCAAGGCACCTAACATAGGTCGGCCTAATACACTTTTAATTCCCATTTAATTTGAATTTTTTTTTTTTAAATTTTCCCTCAAATGATACATTAATATTAATTAAAATTCCTTGGCACTATTCTATATATAGCCGACTTGTTTCTCTAGTTGGATGATGTAGAATGCACAAAACTCAAGGTAACTACCCTTAGTCATCCTCTTTCCCCATTTGTTGCTTCCTAGAAAACTCTTGAAATTTATGGAATTCTTTATTGAGGTCATCTTGACGAGGAATTGGATAAAATTAACCTTAAATAAATTGATCCCAATTCATCTTCATATTTTTTCAAATTTTTATCCAATCAATTTTCATTTCCTAATACTTGTGAGAAGCCATGATGTACAAGTTGTATCCTCCAAATTATTGTATGTAATAGATCCATCTTCAACTTGAGAATACACGTCCTTCCACCATTTTTTCAATTGATCAATATTCAAGTATTCCTTACTAATTTTTCTTCTAGTCATAATATCTAAAAGTAATATACAACCAACAATAATATCATCTAGTTTATTATGCATGTTTGGAATCTGTTCCAATGCCTTACATCCAAATTTTCACTTCTTAAACTAGTCTGATGATAGTTGAGTCCTTTCAAAATTTGTGCTATCACATAGAGCATCCAATCTTTGAACATTGAAGCCTTCTTTAATCCCATCACTCTGCTGACAAGGGTGATCATATCATTGTATTCCCACTTCAAATCATTTTTATGTAATTTTTTTGGCAACTTAGAATAGTGGGATTTGGGCTTATCAATCCATGAAGCATTCATTATTTCTAGTGCTTGTTCAAGATCATTAGTATAAAACTTCCTTGGTGTGTCTATATTGAACTTCATTAGCCTCTTGTGTGTAGCAATATCAAATGCCTCTACCAAACACTCCTCTGCCAAATTTACCATGATTCTACCTTGAGGAACCACTATCACTCTTATATGTGAATCATAATGTTTAGCACATTCCACAATCAACTCTGGGCATTTGATTGATGGAGGAAATCTTGCAGTTTCTGCCAATCTATTTTTAACAAGCCTCTTTGCCAATTCAGTAGGAGCATAGAAATACATTCTCTGCTTGAAGTCCTCATAATCAATATGACCCATAACTTTAATGATCAACACAAAATTCAAATCAAAGTACAATCCAAAGCAATATAACCCTCGAATCAACATTAAATTTGCTTGAAAAAATAGATAAATGAGGTTTAAGAGCCTACCATACAATTCAAATGGTGAAAATGCAATGTACATTTGCACCTTGTAAACCCTAGACGACGATCAATGAAATCCACACACACAATATTAAAAACCCTAGATTCAATAAACTTAGATGTGCAAGACCCCGTATGCTCTAAACTCTTTAGATAAAAAAATCATAATGGCATCCAAAGGCTCCAAAATTGCATTATAAACCAAGCCAAAATATTCGTTAATGGAAACTCGTCATTTGTAGAGTGCATTAAATGGCATGATAAGATATTTACACATGGATTTGTGGAATCTGTGAGGTAAAGGATTCTCTAAATACAATGATTTTGGGGAATCCAAGCAAGTCTGAATTTCACAAAAAATAGAATTTTGGGAAATCCAAGAAAACCCAAATTTAGCAAGGAAAACTTTCAGGTAATCTAGACAACCCCAGATTCCACAAAAAATAGAATCTAAAGGATTCCAAGGCCTCATGGAATCTCTGAACCTAGACCAAAATTATCCATTTCAAGGTTCAAATAATATTTGAAGAGTTCATACCAACTTACCTTTAACATTATGTCAATATTTAAAAGCTAAAGAAGGTAATATAAGAAAAATTCAAAGGACCCATCCCTTAAGGGGAAAAGGAAAAACCTAAAAAATCAAAAGAAAAAGAAAGCAAATTGGATCCCTACCTCTAGTAGGGCGTGTGTGCAAAAAGAGCACAAAAAATAGCAAATATGTTGGGGAAATTCTCTAGAGCATTTTGATGACAAACATGGATCAAGAATCCAAAATCTTTGGTTTTGATCCTCACATTAGATCAACAATTAAACCAAAGAATTAAAACCATTGGGTGACTAACCCTTCATATACTAAAAATCCAAGTGTGTGCAAATGTATTCATTTCCCTCCTTAAGATACTACAAAAACCAAAGATTAGTCAAGTTAAGCTACATAAATGATTCTAACTCCAAAAGCATCCTAGACATTTCCTCACTACCAGTCAGGTGTGTATAGCCTTGATGAGGTTATCATTGTGATTCTTTCGAACATAGCTCTACTACCAGCTAGATGTCCATAGCCTTGATAGAGATATTTAGATACTCTTAAAGATTGAAATTCCTTTGATTTTCAATATTTGATTTTTTCTTTTTCCTAATTTTTCTTTTTCATCCCTTTTCATTTTTCAATCAATGAAAAATGAAGCTCACACTTAGGGCTGAGAATCATAGTGGCATTGAAGTAGAAACCTAGGATTTTTCACTTAACAAGACCTCACAAAGAAACCTATAAAAACCTCAATATTCCTAAGATGTGTGAGAAGTATAAGATTTCATCACATTATGGAATTAAATCATACTAATGACTTATCATCTTAATACATTCAAAGCATGTGACACCATATAGAGGAATTTCACCATACATTCTGAAAAGCATGATTGAATTTTCTCAAAGAAAAATTAAGAACAATCCCATATAATTGAAATGATTGTTGTGCACACAAACATTCCTAAAAGAAAACAAGGGAGAACCTCTAAACCAAAAAGGAAAAATGGAAACCAAACCTATACTACTAATGAAAAAGGGAAAAGAAATAAAAAGAAAACCTAAACCAAAACAAAAAAAACATAAACCAAAAAACCCAAAGAAAAAAAGGCAAACTAACCTATGAAGAAAAACACCTAGACTAACTATGTACAGGAGTAAGCTGAGACAACTCAAGCAAGGAAATAATGCTTCAAATATTTCCCATTGATAGACACCGAGACATCCTCTCCAATGAGAGTCTTTAAGTGAAATGCATTATCTCCAAAAATATCAGATATCTAGAAAGGGCCAAGCTAGAGCTTATCAAAATTTCCATGTTCCCCTTTCTTTTCATGGGCTTTATACTAATACAAGACCAAATTAGAAATCCTAAAGGCCTTGACTCTTGCTTTATGATCAAACCAATACTTAACTATACCCTAATGTTTAGCAAAATTCTCTATGGATTCATATCTCTTTTCTTCCAAATGGAGAATTTCATCCAAGCGGGTCTCAAGATGTTCCCCCTCTTCATAATATTCATTGATAAACTGCAAGGTTGGAATTCTTAGTTGGATGAGAAAAATAGGCTCTAGACAATAAACTAAGTGATATGGGGAAGTTCCTAGAATCCTTCTAATGCGTACGATCTACCCAAAGAGAAAATGGTAGCTAGGTATGCCAATCCTTTGGGTTCTTGTCAAGTAATTTATGGATGACTATCAGCAGATTCTTATTTGAGGACTCAACTAGTCCATTACTCTAGGGATAGTAATTCATAGTAAATTTTAAAATAATCCCATAATCATAATCCCATCCAAAAAAATTCAATGAAGCAAATGCATGGCCATTATCACAAACAAATGCAAATGGACAACCAAAGCATGTAATGATGTGATCTTCTAAAAACTTAATAACAACCTCAATTGTACATTGGGATCACTTTCATCCATCTATTGCAATAATCAGTAGTAGTTAGAATATACTTGTGTCCTACAAAAGATGGTGGATTAATCATACTGATAAAGTCCAATCTCCATTGTGCGAAGGGGAAAGCTTCAACCACTAGTTATAATGGAACAACATCATACTTCTCCTTATTTATAGTAATTTGACAAGTGTGACAAGAATGTACATGTGTGTGAACATCTTTAAACAATGTTGGTCAATAATACCCAACTCAAAGAATTTGATTTGTAGTGGATGGAGTCAAACCATGACATGTCCTGAACTTATCATGAAACTTTGTCATTACACAGGTACTGTTTCTTCCTTCCCAAGACAGTGAAGATAGATGCCCTCATGGTTTTTAATATATAATATAGCTCCTTTCACCATGTAGCCACTAATATTCAAATTTAACACTCTCCTTTGTATAGTATTCAGATGTGGTTGACACTTTTGATTTAGCAAATAATACACATCATCTTACTAGTCATCCAGAGAAACATCTTTGAGACTAAATTGTTGCACAATGAGTTCTAGGTTGGTCTCAGCCATGGTGTGGTTCAATGCTTGGCCTCTTACGATTTTCATGGGTTGTATCTCCATATCATATTCTTGTAGCATTGTAACCCATTTAGCCCTTCTTTAACCAAACTCATTCTGCTTTAGTAAAATTTTAACAGATGGATCCAAAACAATTACAAATGACATATTCCTGAAAATATTATGCTTGAACTTCACACCATGAACTAGTGCATATGCCTACTTTTCAACACTAGGATATTGTAACTCCACATCTTTCAATGGAGCACTCATAATGCAATTGGATGTTCTTCCCCTTGATCTAATTTTTGCGTCAACATACTGGCACATGAATGTTCTGAGGAAAACAAATATATGTAAAATGGCTTAGAATAATCAGGACTTACCAAGACTGAGGCCTCAACTATCACTCAATTTATTTCTTCAAAGGCTTTCTTTGCCTCAGGGGTCCATTCTACCTTAGCATATTTCTTTAACATTGCATTGAAAGGCTTCACAATTTCAACAAAACCAATAATGAATTTTCTGACAAAGTTGATCTTACCAAAAAATGACTTCATTTCCTTCTTATTGGTAGGAGGTTGAATTTTCAGTATGGCTTGGATACACTTAGGGTCAATAGATATGTCATTTTTTGAAATGACATTCCCCAACAACTTTCCCTCTGTCACTCCAAAGATATACTTTTTTGGATTTAAGGAGAAGCCAAATTCTCTACATTTCTGAAATACTTTGCACATATCAAAAATATGATCTCCCCTTTTCTTTGAAAATACATTCAATTCATCTATATAGATGATAATACACTTTCCTATCAATTCCTTGAATGCAATATCCATTTCTCATTGGAACGCCACCCAACATTAATTAAACCAAATGGCATTCTCCTATATGTGAAGGTTCCCCATTTCATTGTGAAGGTCATTTTATTTCTATCTTCATATTGAACCATCACCTGATTATAGCCTGAATATCCATCAAGAAAAGACATCATTTGGGAGCCATTTAAAATCTGTAATACTTCATCTAACAATGACACTAGGTAGTTTTCCTTCTTAGATGCATGATTCAGATTTTTGAAATCTAAACACAATCTGATTTCACCATTCTTTTTGCACATTGGTACTAGATTCACCACCCAAGTAGAATGTCTGATAGGAAAGATAGTACAGGAAAACAACAATTTCACCACTTCTTTATGAATGATGGGCTCAAGTAAATCATTTATCGGTCTTTGTCCCTTCTTGAATGGCTTTGCATTTGGCTTGAGTGGGATTGTATGCATGATAATTTAGGTTTCATATGTTTTAAGATCCTCATAGCTACATGCTATAATATCTTGATATCAATGTTATGTGCATTGGCTATCCCTATCTTCTCTTCTAGAGTACAAACTTTACCAATGAAAAGATTCTTTACCTCTTCTAAAGCACCCATGTTCTAAGTGTCACACTGATTATCTACTAAATATTTTTTGGCCTACTGATTATGATCCCTTACTTTATCAAAATCAAATATCCTTTCTAGTTGTACCATTCCTCTTGGTATTGTATTGGTCTTTAGATTAATAATTCCTTCCATAAAAATTTATGCTTCTTCAAGTTCTAGTTCATCAATAATCTGTGAACCAAAAGCATTTGAACTAGTGATAAAATCTAGAATATGCTTATCATCTTCAAATTCCTAGAAATTAGTAACATTGTCAGGCACCGATGGAGTTGGAGTGAGCTCAACTGTGAACTTATTTAAACCGGACAATGACAAGGGCTATAGAGTACTGGTTGCTTGAGCTAACACATTAGTCATCTGATTTTTGTGACAGGGAATTAACTGAATATTAAATGCATCAAATCCCTCTATCATATCACATACCTTTTGCCTATAATTTTTTAATATTCTATCATGGCATGAGTATTACTTTCTAACCTACTCTATAACTATAGACATGGAAAATATACCGACATACTTGATCCCGATTATTAACACCATTTCATCCTAAATCATCCCTCAATCTAACCATTTAATTGAATACCCTTATTTGATTAAATTCATCAATTTTCCTCTCTTAATTAAATAAATCATTTTATCTAATTAAATCTTTCTCGCTTGTTAATTAAATCAATCTATCTGATCTAATAAACCCTATGTCCATAGTTAATTAAATAATTCACTTTATTTGATTAAATCTCTAAGGTCTATCTATTAAATTAAATAGATTAAACCTTGTTTAATTTAATCTAACCAATCATCCCCTTTAGTTAAATAAAACAAAATATTTATTTAACTAAGTCTAAAATCACATTCTTCTCATCTTTGATTTAAATCAACCTATAAATCTAAGTCAAATTTGTCACATCATCTAATCTCTCTTTAAACTAATTAACCTTTGACTAATTTAATCCTAATGCAAGTCCCATCCTCTAGCTTTTGCCACTTGCACATGAAAATAGATTTAATACATTTATTAAATCTCTATTTTCTCTCAACGTGGCATAATGGAGGAACGTTCTTTCAAATTTGAATTCAAATCCAATTGGACTTTGTCCTTCCAACAAGATATTTACTTCACCTAATAAGTCATTTTTCCTTGAGCCAAGTGGCATTTAAGACATATCTTTGCCCTCTTACATGTCATTTCACTAATTTCAAATATCACCTAATTGCATTTATGGGCACATTCATCAAAATGTGCACATCCTTCATCCATCCATCGCTTGACAAGTGGGACCTTGCCATTGGTTGAATGTTAGTACCACATTGCTCCATTTTGGGAATTTCTTCATCTTACCATTCCATAAATAAGAGGTTTCTTTCCTCATTTCATCATCCACAATTTGAGCAAAGTGATTATACTCAAATCCATAGCAATACTCATCCATTTTTATCAAGTCTTAGCTAGGTTATGCAAATTTTCATCTTGGAGCACACTTCAACCTTCAACAAAGTGGATCACTCTTCATCACCAATCAACATTGCATCATTGGAGTTGGGAAAGGGCCAATTTTCACATCAAATTGGCACCAATTCCCCCATGGGATCAAGAGTTTGCTTGTTTAATTAGGATTCAATTTATTTGTATTGCTTTCTTATTGTGTTCTTCATCTCATTTCCTAATTTAAGCTTTGTAAATGGATTTCATGGGGAACTTAGATTCTAACTTGCATTTAAATCTTCTAATGTGTGTGTTGTTTGTGTTTTGCAGGTATTAGGATCTTGTTTCATACAATAACTAACTCTAAATTCCCAAAAAATTGCAAGACCTTGACTTTCTTTCATAGTTCCATCAATAATCCATGCACCAATGCCTCATATTCTACCACATTATTTATACAATGGAACTATAATCTATGTGTTGAAAAAAAAGGTCTTACCAATTGGACTAACCAATTCAGATCCATCTCTAGCTCCTTGTATCGATTTAGAACCATTAAAATGCAAAGTCCAGAACTTGGTGGGGCATACACCTTTTGAATTCACCAAACATACATCATCCTTGGGTAAAGGATCATCTTGCATATTTTTCTATTCACCTTTTGGTCTATCCTAGATTTTCTGATTATCAGTTTTGAATTTTGTTGGACTAATTTGCCTCTTGATTTCATCAATAGATATTTGGAAAAGACAACATTCAAATTCAAAATGAGATGCATTGTGTACTCTACACCAATTAGGTAATAAAAATTACTTGAAGTCCATCCTTCCTCTAAGACTAATCTGGTCCTCAATACATCTCTTCATGAATTCTTGGAAACTTTCAAGAAGGTTGATATTACCATCAACTTGTGAGTCATTATCATCAGATTCGATCACTACTTCAATACTACTATGGAGTTAGGTTAGGTCTTTGGGTGCATCATGCAACATCAAAAATTCCTCTATTTCTTTTGTTTCATCTATAGTTACAACATGAACATAATTTCCCAATTGAGTGTCTACAAACAACACTTCATTTGTTGTATTGTTATATTCAATGATTATAAACCTCATCCTTGGCTCACACTCCATGTGAATCTAATTTTTCATTCCTTTCCATGGGAGACACTTGTGTGAATTTTCGGTAGAGATGTAACCATTAAGTTCTCATGTGAACTCTCTACCCAAAATCATCCCATATGTATTAGGGATATCAACCACTTGAATATTGATTATCTATTCCACCCTTGGGTCTAATGCAACCTCCATAGGAATCCTATTTAACTCTCCAACCACACTCACATCTATCCTATATCTAGTTGAGTAAATTTTTGTTTAGAGGGAGCGAGGGCGATGCCTAATGCTTTGCAAACTAAAAAATGGCATGACATTGGTGGATACTTTAGAATCCAACAAAAAATTATGAAAATTCTTTCTAAATAAATGAATAGTAAGTAAGAAAGGAGTCTTAGGTTTTCCTTGAAATAAACTCACCAAAGTGTCTTCCTAAGCCACTTGAGTCTTATCCTTCTCCTTACCTTTATCTTTGATTTGTATCTGACTTTGATCTTTAGGTGGTTGTTGATTTTGAGCTTTTCCCACAACTTCTCTAATTATTGGTTCATTTTCAACAATGTTGAAAGTAACCTTCTTTGCAATACTGTCTTGTGAAGACTTAGAAGGTGCATTCCCATTCAAAGATCTGAAAAAAGCATTCCTAATTGTAGGAACCCTTAATAATTCAAAATTATAAAGACCGAATTTTACTTTTTTAAGCTCCTCAACAACATATTCTCCCATTTGTTCTACATCAAGCTCAGACTAGCTACTTCTGATTTGATCTACCTATCCTCCTCTAGTGAAATCAGATTGCCCTCCTTTGGAAAATTATTATGTTGGAACGTTTGGATAGGAAGGATTATTTCTCACATTATGATCTAGTGGTATGTTGAGATTGTTCAGTGGGATAGAAGTAGTGAATGGACCACCAGTCTATTTGTTTCATAAATTGTAAGGCATGTAGAATGTTGATGGAACATATGGACCTCCTCTTTTCACTCATCTTCATCCCTAGGACCATTATCAACAATTTTTTCATTCTCAAATAGCTGGGATAACATTTATTTGTTGCAAGCATCCTCTATTTTGATACCATCTTCAGAAGACTCCTCTTCAGGCCAGTTTTCTTCACTTTTAGGGAAAGGAGCATGGTTCAACACTAAAACTAAATCATATGACTCTAAAGACACAATCTTATGCCCACCTTAACCATCACTACCAGTAGTATGTTATACCTCCATCTAGAATATTGTAGCAGTAGCTTGGAACTCTAGACAATCCAATTTAGAATGCTTATTAGTTTGATGAATTCTACACCATCCAGACAATGTAGCCTCAACTAAATATACTCCACTTCATGACTTTTCTAGATTACTAGGTGGATCCAATGGTGTTGGGACTCCTCCATTATTGGGCCTTATATTCTAGGATTTTTTTTCCTTGGAGCTTGTCTCCTTTCAAAATTTTGTCTGCATCCTTGTCCTCTTTCAGAATTATGTCTAAAAATTTGTCCAAGATCATAGTTATCATGATTGTAATTAGCTTGGATACTCCTTTGTGAAGATTGCAATTGATTATTATGATTCCTCAGGTAAGTGACCTATGTAGTTAGCTTATTCACTTGTTCAACCAACTCATCTAGCCTCTGCTTTTCCACATTTTTCTATGCTAGGACATAATTCTATAAATAAATAGGGTGTGTACCAAAAGAATTATACTAGTAAGAAAGCACCTTTGAGTTTTGCAAGTATGATGGGATCTTAGGTTATTGAGGATATGCTGGCTAACTGGAGTTCTGCAAATAGCTAGGGACTAGTTGAGCCTGTCTCAATGGTGGAATTGGATGTGGAACTAATGGAAACTAAGAGATTTGATTCATTAAGGGTGTTTGATTGGCCAAATCTTGATTCGGCCCTTGAATCTACCTAGGACTAGCAATGGATCCCAATGATGGAAGAGGTTTGATTAAGTGTTGTACCAAATCAATACTAGCCTTGATTTCCTCTACATATGCATCCTTTTAACTAATGCAAAAGTGATATTTTCTAAAGCAACATAATAAAAAAACCTAGTAGATGCATCATCAACAACATATGGGGCTTGCAATCTAGTGTAAGCATGATGAAACCTATTGTTAAAGGAACCTATTGGTTCATTAAATTCCCTCCTATCTGACATGAATTACTGATACAAATTAGTGGGACTGACAAGGATTTTGAATTTCTATAGAAAGCTTTATTTCATAATATCCCAAGTAGTAATTGACTTAGTGGGTAAGTGAATATCCTAGTAAAATGCCTCTTCACCTAGTGAATACGAAAAATATCCTGCAAGCCACATCTTCATGCTTGATCTTCCTATCTTTAAGGGAGGTTTGGAATATTTTGACATGCTCTTTAGCCATCCTATGAGGATCATTGGTATGAATCTTGGAGCATAAATTTTTAGGGTTCTTAGCCATTTCATGATAGTCATTAAAATCCAAGGGTGATGGGTTGTTAGCTAACCAAGCCATTGGTAGAAGGGGAGATAGTAATGGTTGAGTTACAACAACTTTTTGCTAGGACATAGTAGCCTAAATATGATCAAAGTTTGATGATGAAGAAATGTATGATGTCGATGATCGAGAAGGTGGAGTTAGAGGTCTGGTGGGTGTTGTGGATGATGAAGCCTGTCATTTCCATGTCCTTCTAGACCTATTAGGGGATTTTAATTCTTGAAACTCCCCTTTAGCAGTTGTAGACCTAGTTACAACTTTGTAAAACCTCTAAGGAGAGAATGACAAAATTTGCTCCATCTTTGTTCAAAAAACCCTCCTTCAAGCACCAATTTTGTTGATGGTTCTTTTAGCACTACAAAAACACAAAAATAATCCAAGTATCCTATCTCTCTTGAAAGGTGATTCCTATCAGTAAACTTTAAGAAACAACCCCAAGTCTCTAATGTCAGGTCTTAATAATACTAAAAACCTTAGTGATAATGTATAATGTTGGTAATCACAAGGGACATTTATGGTAAAATAAAAGTTGAAACTCTTAAGTCAACAATAAGGGTTTTACAAGATCTAAAAATGAATGAAACCTTAACAAAAAATTTCCCAAATCCATGATATGAAAATAATAATTTCATCAAGCATAGAAATTCTAATGATGCTTTCAATCCTACTCTAACAGTAATCTCAAAGAAATATCAAAAGATAAGGGTTTAAGAGAGATATAGATAAATCTAAAACCTAAGTGCAATCATGAAAGTAATGCAACATTCAAGGTGGACCAATCTTCACTAACCACTTCCTACTTAACCAAAATGAAATCTGCAGTATAACAAAAATAGTGTGCAATCTCCAATGGTATGAAATATTTTCAAATTGTGAAGCATTCAAACATTCATCCAAAACAGCATGAAATGCATAAACACCCACAATTGAATTGTTGGAATAAGAGTAGGCCAAGGCTAACTATACACTATAACTTACAATTAGCAAGCCACCAATAGTATGGACTAAAGATTCCTCAAACACCTCAAATAATTTATCATCAACATGAAAGAACTAAACTAAATATGGAAACTAATCAACTAAAACAACTTTGAAACATAGGAACCATACACATAGATGAAATAACATAGAAAAGGTAACCAAGCCAATGTCTTCTCATATATATAGATTTTTTACACCACATAGGTCAGCCAAGACAAAATTAAATCAAGGCATGTAACATAGGTCGGCCT
The DNA here is from genome assembly GCA_007258455.2 of Sequoia sempervirens. Lineage (NCBI taxonomy): Eukaryota > Viridiplantae > Streptophyta > Pinopsida > Cupressales > Cupressaceae > Sequoia > Sequoia sempervirens. The sequence continues at coordinate 678,675,312 of VDFB02271358.1, forward strand.
ATTTTAATGCCCATTTAATTTGAAATAAAATATTTAAAATTATCCCTCAAATGATACATTAATATTAAATAAAATTCCTTGACACTATTATCTATTTGGTCGACTTGTTTCTCCAACTAGCTGATGTAGAATCCACAAAACTCAAGGTAACTACCCATAGTCATCCTCTTTCCCCATTTGTTGCTTCCTAGAAAACTCTTGAACTTTATGAAATACCTTATTGAGGTCATATTGACTGGGAATTTAGATAAACTTCAACCTTAGATAAATTGATCCCAATTCATCTTTGTATTTTTTCAAAGTTTTATCCGAATCAATTTTCATTTCCTTATACAAAACTATGATGTACATAGCTGCATTCTCCAAATTATTTTCTATGATAGATCCATATTCAACTTGAGAATACACCTCCTTCCACCATTGTTTCAATTGATCAATCTTTAAGTATTCCTTACTAATTTTTCTTCCAATCATAATATCTAAAAATAATATATAGCCAACAAGAATATGATCTAGTTTATTTTGCATGTCTGAAATATATTCCAATGCCTTGCATCCAAATTTTCACTTATTAAACCAACCCAATGATAGTTGAATCCTTTCTCAATTTGTCCTATCACATAGAACATCCAATCTTTGAACATTGAAGCCTTCTCTAGTCCCATCACCCTACTAAGAAGAGTGATCATATCATTGTATTCCTGCTTGAAATCACTTTTATGTAATTGCTTTGACAACTTAGAATAGTGGGAATTGGGCTTATCAATCCATGAAACATTCATTATTTCTAGTGCTTGTTTAGGATCATCAATATAAAAATTTCTTGCTAAGTATATATTGAACTTCACTAGCTTCTTGTGTGTAGCAATATCAAATGCCTCTACCAAATAATCCTCTATCAGATTTACCATGGATCTACCTTGAGGACCCACTATCAGTCTCTTATCTAAATCATAATGTTAATCACATTCCACAATCAACTCTGGACATTGGATTGATGGAGGAAATCTTGCAGCTTGTGCCAATCCAATCTTTACAATCCTCTTTACCAATTCAGTAGGAGCATAACAATGCATTCTATGCTTAAGTCCTCAATCAACATGACTGATACTTGTATCTCCAACTCCTACCTAGTAAGAAGAAATATTTGGACTATTAGAGCCTTCCTTTAAAATCATACTTCATTTTCTCTACCCTAGACAACCCCTCTTTGACTGGTTTAGTTGTCTTTCCCTTAATAACCTTGGCCTTGCTAGAATCTGCCTACATCTGGTTAGACAAAACACCATAATCACTTGAAATGCATTACAAAACTAATTATTACATAATTATATGATTATCCTAATCATCATACCCCACCATACATATGTAACATTTCATCATTCATCACGAAGCTCAAAAAACCAATATCTAAACCCCTAAAAGAAAAGCCAAAAAAAATTAAGGTTTTCATGTATATCATGGACTTAAGAGATTTTGACCCCTCATGGATTTTCAAGGAATCCAAATATCCATGGATTCTATGACGAAGAGTCTTTTAGAGAATCCACAGGTAGACAAAATCCTTGAAACACAATAATGTATGGGAAAAGTGATCACCAAGAATTACACAATCACCCTTATGGTTCAAATGCATTTTATAACCAAAATTTAAACCTTGCAAGTAGAAATCATAACTCAAATGTAATCATGACATCTTAGAGAATCCAAGCAAGCCTGGAATTAGCAAAATGATGGCCATCAAGGAATTCAAAGAGCCATGGATTTTGTGAAAGAGAAAAATTTGGAGATTCCATTAGGATGTGGATTTCACGAAGGAACAAGGACTTCGAGAAATCAAATACTTTCGAGATTTAGAGATAAAGGTCACAGTTTGGAGATTCCTCACATCGATGTATTACACGATGAACCCATGATTCAGGGAATCCAAAGGACAAGAGATTCCATGAAGAATAATATTTTAGAGATTTCTAAGCCACACAAATTCTACGATAAGGGACATCTATTGGGTTATCCAAATTCTTAAGGATTACATGATGACTTCACATATGGATAGCAATTCCTCTAAATTTACCATTTGACCACAACTTGAATTTTGAATGGAATCACCAAATCATAACAAACACAAATCAAGGACAAGCCCAAATACAACATAAAATAAAATAGACAAAGAGAGAAAATAAAACTATTAAAATAAATCTTTCTCATAATGCGAGCACGTTATAAATAAGTAGACACATTAACATTTTAATAAGAAGGAGAGAGTGAGAGAGAGTGGGAGAGGGTGGGATAGGGTGAGAGAGGGTGGGAGAGAGTGGGAGAGAGTGGGAGAGAGTAGTAGAGAGTGTGGGAGAGTGG
>VDFB02271358.1:678677769-678738388 GCA_007258455.2 Sequoia sempervirens
GAGAGGGTGGGAGAGGGTGGGAGAGATGGTGGGAGAGTGGGAGATAGGGAGGGAGAGGGTGGGAGAGAGTGGGAGAGAGGGTGTGAGAGAGTGGGAGAGAGTATAGACAAAGAGAAGAAATAAATCTATAAAAGAAACCAACTATATGATAATGCGAGCACATTTTTTAGAAGTAGAGACATGATCATTCTAGGAAGAAATAATGTGCACACGTTATAACATGAGTGCATTTTTTCTTGCACTAAAAATGGTAAAAAAACACAATATACCTATGATGTCAGGCCACATTCTACATATTCTCCTGGTTTTGCACGTGCTCCGACAAAAAGTAGACTTTTGAAGATTGAGTGAAGTGTCCATGTATGATTTTTAGATTCCAGCACCTTTTTCATGATCTTTTCACCACGTTTGCATGAAATAGCATAGTTTTCATGTTGAAATGCATATAATATCAATTCAATTTTGAATTCTAGTAATAATTGATATACAATTGAAGTTTGAAGGGGAACAAGCTTTTTAAAAAGTCAAATTGTTGAGGATTTTTAGGAAATAATAAGCAAAGGCTACATAAATGGGTATAGATCCTCCATTTCAAACTCTAGTTTTTTAGGTATGTGAAGGCTTTGTACATTTTATTTCATTCTATTATGGCTTGCTTTCATTTTTGTTGTTTTGCATCTTCCATGTTGATCATTGTTTGTTTGTCATTTTAAAACCTTAGGTTGTCAATGGACATTTTAAATTACACAATTTTATACACTTTCCAATTACATTTCTAAACCACATCTCTTTGAGGCATTTTGTTATTTAACAATTGACTTACTTTGTGTATGCTTCCAAAGCTTTCATTATGTTATTTTGTCAAACAGTTATACAAACTATTTGATTTCCTTGTCTATGCTACCAAATTTTCCATACAAGTCTAAAAAAAATTGGAATATACTCCTAATGTAGTAAGGGGAGACCTACAACACACAAATACACAACTCCAATATACAAACATAATTTTCAATTTATAATTTCATCATAACTTCTTCATTCAACATATTCATATTGTTCCTTGTAGCATATCAAAGTCACTCAATCGAGTATAATTCCACTCACACAACCTTTCAACTCACAACACAACACACATCAGGGACCCATTATAGAGCCTTTCAACTTATCCAACAATCACCAATGCTTGTTTTGTACCAAACTGCACAAATAAGGTTTTCTACACTTTTAAGGGCCCAAATTAACCCACTTTTACAAGGGACCACCTTCAAAAAATTTTGATCTCCTGAAACCTTGGGGCAACATTTTATATCTATAAAAACTTCAAATTACAATGTTAGATTGTAGAGATTCAATAATTTACCACCCAAACCATAAAACCCTCTCCCTAGGCTTAGAAACCCTAGGTTTTATTGAAAGTAGCACTTTCCAAACACTCCAAAACTTGACAACTATTCAAACAAGCCTAAAATACTTTGCTCATGCTCAATCTAGCATAAAATGATGCTTCCCAACTCAAAAACTCATTTTCACTCACCAAAACCTCATTTTTCTTAAGGAAAACTCAACATTTCCTCATTTGGTTTGATGCCCAATCCAAGGATCATCCTCCATTCAAGTTTCTAATGGCCTTTTATAATTTTTCCCTCCTAAACCAAACCACTTCAACTTCCAAAACTAACATTTGAAAGAGGTGGTCGGTGGTCTCCCTCTTTAATACACTTTTACAACCTTGGTGCAGGAGCACCTACACCTCATCATCTTTATTTGATAATTTGATGGTAATTAGGAGTTTAATAGGTAGGTGGATGAGTCTTTGAGAATTTTTTGTTTTGAATAAGGTCAATCAAGACAACTAAGCATGTCTTAGGTTGATTTTTTGAGTTTAGGTGTTAAAATGTGAAAATGGTGATCTTGCACTAAAGTATCTTTGTAGCCTTTGAAGTCAATTTTTTGAATGACATGTAGAGTGTGCAATATTAGTGTTTTTTGGATGTAATAAGGCTCATTTCAAGCCATTGGTGTGGTTTTAGTGAGTTATAGGTGTTAGGGGTGCAAACTTACAATATGAGTAATATTGTTGTGAACAAAAATGCATGTGAATGAGGCCTTAGGCCTAGGGTTTCGGAGAATATCTATGGGAGGTCATGAAGTTTTAAAATTTTAGGCATTTAAAGAGTTAATTTCCTTTTTTCAAGTTGTTTTTAAAGTCTGGCAGGTTGTGGAAATAGCATATTCAATAAACCCTCTTGAATAGTGCATAAAGCAAAGGTTTTCAAGTTTGGCATGAATTTTTCCATACCAGAGGAATCTAGTTGTGGTTTTGGAGGTTTGGGAACCTAAAAAATGTTTCCCCAAGGTTTCAAGGTCATGTGATAAGTTTGAGGATATGTTACTTTGCAAATTATGCCTAATCAGCCTAATTAGGTCAGCCTAGAAGGGGTGTTTTTGGGGATTTGGCCCAAAGGAATTGTAACTAAAATTGAGATATGTGTAATAACTCTAAAATGGGTGTCTAAAACCATCAATATTTTCTCTATTGTTTGGGAGAACATTTGAGTTATCGGGCACAAACTGAGTTTCCACTACTAGTAGGGTTCAAGGGGTGAACATGTGAAATCTAATTTCTAATGATTGTTAATTTCACAACTTAGGAATTTTTACACATTTTGAAAATTATACTACCTAGAACCCTAAATACTATTGAAAATGATGTAGAGTGGCAAGGGAAGCAAATTCCTTTTCAAAAGCTTCTCTCAAATACTCTATATGCACACCCAACTTCACTATTCCTCTCAACAATGCAACTTGACCACTCAATTTGACTCACACAACCAAACATTTGAACAAGACTTGGTGATGATGTAAAAACTCTTCACACAACAAAACATGACCAAACAAATAGACCTTGCACCCCATTCTTCCATCGCTCCTACACAAGCCCATGCAACTTTGCAACATTCACCAATAGGATAGTCAAAATAAAAATTGGTTAAAGGCATTAACTAGACAATGAAACATGGTTTTAAACTCCTAACACCATTCTCCACAAGTTCCCAAAAGCATGGGATCAAACACCCAAAACAAATGTATCAAAAGATTGATTTACAAGTCATAAACAAGGCTTCACTAGTTTTGTACAAGGAAGCTTTCAACTTGTCAAGGCACACCCCAACACCCCTAATGCCTTTAAAAGACTCCAAGAGGTTCCCCAAGACCCATTCCATGCTTTCCATCTATTTCTAAATTACCTCATCAGTATTTAGCTACCTCATCACCTATGTTGTCTGTTTATAAAGCCTTGAATGACATATATATTTCATTTATTTTAATGGATACATTTTTTAGGAACTAATATTCATCTCATTACCATGCTACAGGTAAAATTATCCACCATGCCAAATAAATGAACAAGAAATAAATATCTAATAGATGAAGAGTATGGAACCTTCAAATAACAGGAGAGAACAAGTGGTGACATATTGTGAAAAGAAGAAATTGGAAACGATTGACGAAAACAAGCCAATTGAAGAGGAACCTCAACCGTCAAAAAGAGAAAAGAAATTGGTAGTACAAAGGGCATGAATGTGAAAGAGTCATGCTAGGAGAGATGAAGATACCATAGTTGGAGACACACCCTCTATTGCAAGTGAATACGAAGGGACACCATTAAGCACAAGCGAATATGGAGGGACACCATCTACCGCAAGTAAGTATGGTTGGACACCATCCACCACATCTGATATTGAGAGTACATCATCATTTGGATTTGATGAAGAAGGTATTCCATCCTCGCCATGTGAACCTCAAGATATTTCTTCTATTCCACCCTTGATCAAAGGTACACAATCTAGCCCACCTCAATTAAATATTGATGAAATTGCTAATGTTGAGATGTATGTACCTAGGAGAACACCACCTAGAATTTTGCGTAGAAAGCCAAATTTTTTGATTAATATTGATGGGGATATTTTGCAACACATGGAAAGTAAGATTCTAGAACGCACTTGTAGAAGATATGTTGATAAGATTTGGAAAATCCTCTTTGAAAGGCTAAATGATACTGCAAGATGTCAACTATTTGTTCAAATGATGCGGGGTTTAAAGTACAAAAACATGATGAAGACTCTTGGGTTGAGAACATCGAATGCATTAAGTGAAAACATTATTGTGAAGAATCTAATGGATGCTTATGAGAGTGTGGGTAAGACCTCACACTCAAAGGATAGTAATGTCACCTAACATTTCATTACATCAACTTTGGTAAGCTATCAAATAAAGAGATCTTGTCTCATTAAAAAGACAAGTGAACAAATGAGAATTAGTAGAAAAATGTTATCAAAAGCCGTTCAAAGGAGACAAAGAATTGAGGGCACCGATTCAAATAAATTATGGGAATTCTTGGGAAGACTACCACATAAAGATAAAAAAGTTGTTGAAGCATTGAAAACACTAATTGAAGATTATTGGAAGAATAATACAAGGCCATATCTAAATCAAAGGGATGTCATAAGAAGGAGAATTGGTAGTTGGAACTGTGAGCCACATCCAAAGCATTTTTTGGATATAACTCAAACCCAACTTTTTTGTGATTTCAAAATGATTATCCTCAAATTAGTATTTCTCAAAGATTTTTTGAAATGCTATAACCTTTTTATGTCAAGATAAATCACACATGCACTACTTGTTGTTGTAGACTACATATTGAATTTGCTAACCATTATGATGTTTATTTTTATATATGTTTAGATTTGCATACTAACGATGTTTTGCAAGATTGTGGCATAGCAGCCCACCAAAATTTTCAAGAGAGTTCTTATCAAAAATTTTATGTCAATAAGTGGATGGCCAAATATTCTATAGGACATCATGCTTGGATGGTTAATGCGAGTGTTGTGGTGGCTTGCAAAGAATTCCAGTATGTCAACATATGGAAAGCACATATGAGGTGGGACATAAACTAGTAGATTTTGGGAAGTATAAAATAGTGGCATACACTACAAAAGATGGGTCTCAAGCAAAAAGGTCTGATTTGGTTATTGAGAAGATTCCAATGTATCAGTTTATGTCCATGTTTCATGAGAATCTAGTGTATGAGTATGAAAGGCATACCCATAGAGCCTAATGGTTGGACACACAATTCAAGCTATGCAAGGACACCTTTCCAATTGGAAGCATAGTATCAGTGGTTGACTTCGCATAAAACTACACTCTACAACCACAGTGTGAGGTGCAGTCACAGTATTACAACTCCACATAGGTTTTGATATTTGTGCACATAGCATTCATTCATGCAGTTGTTAGTACAAAGGACCAAAGGAAGGTATTGAGGGAGTATCACTTTTATATTAGTGATGATCGCACACATTCTCCAGAGTTCATGAAAGGTTTCTTCCAGATGTTCTATAGTGATTTGGCTCGGAGGGGCATAGCATACGGTTAGCATATAATATGGTCAAATAATTATGCAACATAGTTCAAGAATGTGTGCATGTTTTATTGGTTGTGTAGGATGCATCTCACGATAGGTGTTTAGCATATGTGTAGCTTTTGTGAGGTCGAACATGGAAAGGGGGAGCATGATGGTGCAGGAGCATGTGTGAAAAGAGCATTATCATGAGAAGAGTTAAAGTATAAAGACAATGCAAAGTTGACAAATGCAAGTTCAATTATCGAGTGGTGTAATGCTTTGATGGGTCCAGGTAATGATTGTACATCTTCAGTTCATAATTTTTTTGGTTGATGGATGATACTAACATTGCACCATATGAGGATTGTTGTACACTAACAAGATCGAGTTGGCTACACTGTTTCCTTAGCTCAAGTGTAGGTTCATGGAGTATCGATACACATAAGATGGCATGCTTTTGTTATTCATGTACAATGCAAGCCTAGAATGATTGTGAGTCAGGGGAGTGGGTTGACAAATGGTTGACAAGTTATCTTAGCCCACTTCACACATATCGCCCTCTGATGGAATTGGAACTAACATAGATAGAATCATTGGTTGACTTTGACCACATATCAGATCTAGTTCAACCAAGTAATATATCTACTTTCTTAGTTTTTGAAATTCCATATTGTTATCTTACTTTGTACTGTATTCATAATGTTGACTAATTTCAAGTGATTTTTTGCACATATCAATGTAGGGCATGTTTATGCAGTTATTGTAGATGAAGAAAATGAAGAGGGAATGAACTATTACTTGTGTCATTGTGTTGAGGTCAAAAAGAAATTGGAAGCCCTAGTTATAGATGGAGAAAACATCGAATACCCTACAGGCTCAGTTGTTGTTACTGGAACATGGCTTAGAAGTTACCCGCATAAGAGTGTTAAACATTGGTTGTTTGAGGACTTTGACACTCATTGTAAGATTCTTCATTACTCAAACCTTGTTGTGGAATCCAATGTTCGTTTGAGAAAATATGGGGGTAGACCTTTGAAAAAGACCTTGTGGAAGGTCTATGAGTCTGACCATGAGGCAATACTTGACACAATAAAGAGTATAACATATCTGGGTGGTTCATTGGATTAATTTGTAAGTATATGCACAATGGTTCTTACTAATTTATACTTGTATCCACATTAATGTGTTTGATGCCAATGCTATCATCTTATTTTACTTTGCATATCTGTAAGTAACCCAATAAACATTGATTGGTGTCTCCTTGTAGAAAATGTAGATTTATGAGCCATCCAAGAGAATCTCAAGAATAAAAACAATGTAACATCCCTATTTTGATGATCTTGACAAATCTCAATTATGATTTTCAACCATTACAAAAATGTGTGCGAAGCTTGTTGAGGGAATTTCAAGTTATTCATTTGAAGTTAACCTTATCATGAGCACCTATGATGTAGACATTATAGGAGCATCTTGAATTTCAAGATATTCTAAATTCATGAGAGGCGTTGTGTGCAATAGGTATCTTGGAACTCGCAATGAAGATGTATGACCAATAGTGACTAAGTTGAGAGACTGCCTTGCCTATCTGTAAGTTCCTTCCATCTATTTTCATTTCATTTCCATTTTGGATGAGTTGTTTCTTTATATTCTTTTACTTTGCGTACATCTGTAACTAAACTAGTAAAAATTGATTGGTCTCTCCTTGCACAAAATGCTGATTTTTCAGCCATTGAAGAGAATCTCAATCAAAAAAGAAATGCAACATCCTTATTTTGATGATCTTGAAAAATCTCAATTCTAATTTGAATCCATTATAAAATAGCATATGAAGCTTTGCAAGGGAATCTCAAGTTACTCATTTGAAGTTAACCTCTAAATGAGAATCTATGATGTAGACATTATAAGAAAATATCGAATGTATGAGTGACATTGTAAAATATCTGTGAGAATAGAGTACCTAAGGAATTGTAATGATATTTTTACTTGTAATGACATTTATTGAAATATTGAAATTTGGTGCAGGGGCACCAAGGTTATTGAGAAAATTTGGTTCATAGAATTATTTTAAGTTAGTAAATTATGTTTTGAGTAAATTGTCAATTGAATAAGGTCATATTACATGGTCAATTGATTTATAATGTAATAAGTCATGTTAGTTACAAGATCAACAGTTAGGCATGATTGGAAAGATGTAGAATCATTTGTAAAGGCTAGATTTAAAGCCTCTTGAAGGCTCAAACACAACGTAATTTTGGTGTAGGAGCACCTAATCTCCTAGTTGCAAAATTTCACTTTTTGGAGGTTGATAGGTTGTCAATAGATTATATTAAGGTATTTTGTGTTTATTTATGCTAAATAAGGTCAATAAATACCATTTAAGGTGTATTAGGGTGAGTTTCTGAGTCTTGGTGGTCAAATGTACAAAAAAATGCATTCTTGCTACAAAATTGTCAATATTTGAATTTGGTTGTAAATGTGGAAGAATGAGGTCTAAGAGTTTGATATACCATTTAGAGAGCTTGGTTTTCATGGAGTTCCTTTCAAAGCCTCTACTTTTATTGTTCCTATGGTAAACTATTTGATAGAGTTGGTGGAATTACCTTTCTTACTAATCAGTATTAGTTCAAGATTGAGATTGTTAACCTTGAGAGAGTATGACTTGGGCAAAAGGAATTTGATATGGCTATTATTTTTAAAGACTTCAAGTGGGATATACTTCAAATTGACACCATTCCTCAATCTTCACTTGATGGCATGAAGGAATGGTTGAACTCCATGGATATAAAATATTATGAAAGAAAAATGAACTTTAACTCGTGGCCAATTTATTGAAGATGGTGGTTGGGAATTTTTGAATATGGAAGCTAGTGATTTTGATTCTGATAATTCAGAAGAGTCAGAACAAGGATATATGATTTCCCTCTAATGTAGAAGATGAATCATAATCATATTTCATGTAGCCACCATCAAGAGTTTTACAAGCCAACAAGATGGAGGGAATTCTTATATAAGGATAATTTTCAATGTTGTAGGTACCGACTTTAATACCAACTACAATGGAAACATTGAAATTCCCTAGCAATATTTATGTTGAGGAAATTTCCTTTAGATGCAAGGATTCAAAGCACATCAACCATGTGGTACAAATGGTTACATCCCAGAGATGATCTGTAGTAATGAAAGAGTCTGAAAAGGTAGAGAGAGCTACACTAGTGACTCGGGACAAACTTCAACTTTCAAAAACAAAGTCAATTAGGTTGGTAGATGTGTGGATCGGTCTAGCATTTGGTGGAAGAGGAAGAAAGATGACTGGAACTCTAGAGGCCCACCATACTAGATTTCGGTATTCAACCATGAGAGTAGATGATAGAGCTGATATCATGTATCAAAACATTAAGCATGCATTCTTCCAACCAGTGGAGAAGGAGATGATTACTTTGCTTCATTTTCATTTGCATAAGCATATCAAGGCATGAAAACCAAGAAGACCAAGGATGTCTAGTTTTATGTGGAGGTAATGGATGTGATCCAAAATTTAGGAGGGGTAAGAAGGTCAATGTATGATCTTGATGAAATTGAGGAAGAACAACAAGAGAGGGACAAGAAAAATAAAATCAATATAGAGTTTCAAGGATTTGTCAAGTGAGTAAGAGAGCTATGGGAGTAGCCTCATCTAAAAGATTTTGAACTAGAGTTTGATATAGCATTTAGAGAGCTCGGTTTTCATGTAGTTCCTTTCAAAGCCTCTGCTAGTGATTTTGATTTTGTTAATTCAGAAGAGTCAGATCAAGGATATGAACCCTCTAATGTAGAAGAGGAATGAGAATCACTCTTCATGTTGCAGGTACTGGCTTTAATACCAACTACAGTGGCAACATTGAAATTCCCTAGTAGTATTTATGTAAAGGAAATTTCATTTAGATGCAAGGATTCAAAGCACATCAACCATGTGGTATAGATGATTAAATCCAAGAGACAATTTGTAGCAATGAAAGAGTCTGAAAAGGAAAAGAGAGCTACATTGGTGACTCAGGAGAAACTTCAACTTTCAATAATAAAGCTAATTAGGTTGGTAGATGTGTGGATCAGGATAGCATTTGGTAGAAGAGGAATAAAGATGACTGGAACTCTGGAGGCCCACCATACTGGATTTTGATATTCAACCATGAGAGAAAAAGAGGGAGTTGATATCATGTATCAAAACATTAAGCATGCATTCAACCAACGGAGAAGGAGATGATTACTTTGCTTCATTTTCATTTGGATAACCATATCAAGGCATGGGAACCAAGAAGACCAAGGATGTTGATTTTTTATGTGGAGGTAATGGATGTGGTCCAAATTTTAGGAGGGGCAAGGAGGTTATCTTTTTTTTACTGCTACTACCTACTTTCACAGTGTTCTTGGATTGAAGGGTTTCATGATGTAATTCGACCCATTGCACTTTTTGTGCCTATTGTAACTTGTGGAATGGGTCCTCTAACTTGTAAAATACATGCCTAACCTAATTATAATGTTGTGGAGTCAAGGTTGGGTGTTTTGGATGATGTTCTAGGGCTCCAATAGGGTATTTTCATGATGAAAATGAGGGTTTCAAGTGGTGTTTTGAAAAAATGTGGGAAGGATTGTCCATGTAATGTATTATTCACCATGTACAGGGTATGTTAAGTGTGTTTGGTGCTTTGTTTGGGTATGGTAGGTGCGGGAGATAGGAGTTTCATTAAAACCCCAAGTATTTTGCTTGAAATAGAGGGTTTGGTGTATTAGGGGTGTAGAGGTCTTGGACCTAGAAATAAATCATGGAATTGGAGGTTTTGACACATAACATACTGTTGTTTTAGGAGTTTGAGTGAAGATCTAGTGTTTAAAAGGTCGTCTCTTTGTAAATAGGGATAATTTAGTAGCCTTTATGCAAGGTGGTCTATTGGATCTTAATGATGGTACAAATAAACATGGTATGATCTCTTGGGAATTTGTCTTAGGGTCTATGTTAAAGCTTTATTGATGTTTGGTTGGCCATTGGATGACCTTCTCTAAAAGATAAGCTCATTTGATGAGATTTAGAGACTATAAGTTAGGCAAAGGTTTGTTGAAAACCCATACTCAGAACTTCCCATAGCCAACCAAAGCCTAAAAAATGTTCAAAAAAAATTTCACAAGCTTAAAAGTTCAAGATATATTGTTTCCCCTAAATATTTTTTCAAACCCTAGTAGTAAACCACCATTTTCCACTCAAAAATGCACCATTTGACATCTAGGGCATCACCTAAAAACCATCTATTCAAATCCATTGCACACAAAAATATGCACACATGTTTTATAACCATAACTAATCCTTTCCATTGAGTTATAGAAGCATACAGTGGGTGAAAAGCTTAATATGACATTTTAATGCACTCAAAACCCTTAAAACAGGGTATACAAACCAACCCTCAGTAATTAGCTTCTAAAATGTACAAAATAACTTAAAATCCAACCAAACCAAAACTAAAATGGATTTGAGTCTACTACCCACAAAATTCAATCGAAAATAGAGCACAATCACCCTGTACGGAACCATACATTTCAATGAAACATCAAATCCCAAAGTGCAAAAGGGTAGAAATCTTTGACGGGGTATTACTCGGATACCATGGTGCTTACGAAATATTTTTCTAAACCTATGGGATCATGTTGGGGCCATCTAAAATAACCTCTTTCATTTTTATTTTTTATCTTAGAGTGGTTTTCTCATGGTTTCCGATTTTTAGTTGATGAAAAAAGTGTCAAATACAAGCAGTGGAAAGTTGCAAAGTGGTGCAACTTTCATTCTACAACTTGTGTGACCAAACGGACTGTTCCAACGTGTCTGAATAGGTATTTTTAGGCTAGGCATGTTCCTCTTTCGCACCCAAACACACGGAATTACTCTGATCAACTAGATCAATCCCTTAAGGGTCCAAAGTGCAAAATGGTTACAAACTTCAACATGTTGCTACTCGGATACCGTGATGCTTAGAAAATTTTCATCTAATCCTATAGGATTGCATTGGGCCCCTCTACAATAACCTCTCTTATTTTTTGTTATCTCATAGTGGTTTTCCTGTGGTGTCCAGTTTTCAGTTGATGGAAAAAGTGTCAAATAGAAGTAGTGGAAAGTTGCAAAGTGGTGCAACTTTTGTTTTGCAACTCATGTGACCAAATGAACTATTCCAATGCATCTGAATAGATATTTTTACACTAGGAATGGTCCTCTTTCACACCCAAACACGCGGAATTGCTCTGAGCTAGGTTCTATTGGATCAATCCCTTAAGGGTTCAAAGTGCAAAATGGCTGCAAACTTTAGCATATTGTTACATGGATATTGTGATGCTTAGAATTTTTTTTTCTAATCTTATGGGATCATGTTGGGACCCTATACAATAACCTCTCTCAATTTTTGTTATCTCGAAGTGGTTTTCCTGTGGTGTCCAGTTTTTAGTTGATGGAAAAAGTGTCAAATGGAAGCAATGGAAAGTTGCAAAGTGGTGCAACTTTTGTTCTACAACTCATGTGACCAAATGAATTGTTCCAATGTATCTAAATAGGTATTTTTATGCTAGGCATGGTCCTCTTTCACCCCAAACATGTAGAATCACTCTGAGCTATGTTCAACCAGATCGATCCCTTAAGGGTCTAAAGTGCAAAATGGCTACAAAATTCAGCATGTTGTTACTCAAATACTGTGATGCTTATAAATTTCTTGTCTAATCCTATGGGATCATGTTGGGTCCCTCTACAATAACCTCTCTCAACTTTTGTTATCTTGGAGTGGTTTTCCTGTGGTGTCAAATGGAAGCAGTTGAAAGTTGCAAAGTGGTGCAACTTTCATTTTGCAACTCGTGTGACCAAAAAAACTATTCCAATGCATCCAAATAGGTATGTTTATGCTAGGCGTGGTCCTCTTTCACACCCAAACACATGGAATCACTCCGAGCTATGTTCAAACAGATTGATCATTTAAGGGTCCAAAGTGCAAAATGGTTGCAAACTTCAGCATGTTGTTACTTGGATACCGTGATGCTTAAAACTTCTCATTGAATCCTATGAGATAATGTTGGGCCCCTCTACAATAAACTCTCTCATTTTTTGTTATCTTAGAGTGGTTTTCCTGTGGTGTCCAATTTTCAATTGATGGAAAAAGTGTCAAATGAAAGCAGTGGAAAGTTGCAAACTAGTGCAACTTTCATTCTGCAACTCGTGTGACTAAACAAACTATTCCAATGTGTCCAAATAGGTATTTTTATGCTAGGAATGGTCCTCTTTCATACCCACACACGCAGAATCGCTCTGAGCTACATTCAACCAGATCGATCCCTTAAGGGTCCAAAGTGCAAAATGGCTGCAAAATTCAACATGTTGTTACTCGAATATCATGGCTCTTAGAAACTTCTCATCTGATCCTATGGGATTTTGTTGGGCCCCTCTGCAATAACCTCTCTTAGTTTTTGTTATCTCGGAGTTGTTTTTGTGTGGTGTATAGTTTTCAGTTGATGGAAAAAGTGTCAAATGGAAGTAGTGGAAAGTTGCAAAATGGTGCAACTTTTATTCTATAATTTTTGTGACCAAACAAAATATTCCAACACATCTGAATAGGTATGTTTATGTTAGGCATGGTCCTCTTTTGCACCCAAACACACGGAATCACTCTGAGCTACGTTCAACCGAATCAATCCCTTAAGGGTTCTAGTGTAATATGTTGAAATAGGCCATTCCATCTATTGTTCAGGTTGTGTCTCAGTGATATGGGCCTAATATAAGTAGGACAGGGAGTATCAATAAGAAAATAGCATTGTTAAAGACATTGGAAGAGATTACTAATGTTTCCCCTGTTCAAAATTCAAAATTGAGGCCCCTTAAAAGCAAGCCTAGAAGAGGTGAAAAGAGAAAATTGCTTGAAAATAAGTTAGAATAGGTTGGAAATAGGGTGATTTTGTGGAGTTTGATGTGTTCAAAAGGTTTGCAAGGACAGGGGAGGTCAAAAGTATGTTATGGCATGATGCCCTAGTTGGGACAATAGGGGTTTTGAATGAAAAAGAGATGTTTGAGGGAGTAAAAGTGGGTAAAGTGAAGAGGCAGCATAATTTGGTGGTCAATTAAGTTTTTGCAGGAAAAATGAAGAGTGTTGGAATATGTTTTGAGGTTTGGTTTCAGGGGTTCGGTTTGCCGGTTAGACCAAATTTTTTTGGAGGGGGGTTCAGTTCATTTTGGGTTCGTTGGTACAAAAATCATGTAAAAACAAAATATAAATATATATGCAACCTAGAAGCATGCATTAGGATTAGAATATCACATAACATTATATAAAAAACAAAACCACCATAAGCTTGATTGTCATTTAAAACATGCATCATAAATATTCATTGTTGAAACTTAAATTGTGGTAGCTTGATATACAAAGTTTATTTATACTAGGGTTCAATTTGTATGATTTTGAAAAAAGAAGCCACCTGAGTATAGTTATCAACATTCTTCATAAATCATAAGAATTTGTTTAGTACACTAGCCATTATGATGTTTCCTTGGAGTCTCAAACATTATTTTGTATCATTATTACATTTTTCTTCAGAGTGGTAGCTTAATATAGCTCCATAATGCAAAATCTGGTTTACCTGTGCAATGTAACAATGGCATAGGCAGATTTTTCTTTCAAAGAACCAAAGGGTGAGTGCACAATTGAAGTGTATAAACACATATCTTTTTGTAATATCAAGGATACTTTTTGAAACTTCCATGCATTGCTAATCTAAAAGGAAAAGTATTATACATATATCCTTTGCTTAATTGAGTTGTTCCAATCAAAGGATTAAATATATTGAAATATTTTTATCAATCATTTCATAGAATACCAATTGAAAACATGTTTTTTTCTTTTAGATAAAGTTGTTTACCATCAATCAATTAATTTATTCAAGAAAAACCATGAAGGACAGCAATGATCAATGTTATGGCTAACCAATTAATAAGTATACACGTGAATAAGTCAACCATGTACATGTGAATAAGGGAAGCACAAGTAGTCACAAACACATATGCCTTGAAGTATACACACGAATACACGGTATACACAACTTAATACAAAGTATATACATGAATACAAGGTTTACGCATGAAAATGCATAAGTCGCAAAGTATAGATTGGAACACACGTAAATCACAATGAATACACATACGTTGTAAATTATAGACTTAAATACACATAACTCATATCTATTGAACCATGAATTTATAACATGAAAATATGGACACCATTGATAAAAAATATTTGTATTAACCAAATAGCCATGTACGCATACATCAATATATGTCAATATAAGTATAAAATATAGGTACAAAATAGCCATATAGGCTTATGAGAATTCCATATAGGCATACAATGCCAAATATAGCCAATACAAAATATGTACAAAATTGCAATGTGGGAATACAACAAAGGGCTCTGGAATCAAAAGTCATTGCTCTCCAGGCTCTTGAAATAAACTCATGCCCTTTGCTAGTCGATCAAATGGCGATAGGTCTATCACTCATTTCTACTACACTTGAGGAGTGCTCCTGTTGCTCCTCCTAATAGCATTATGCTCTTGGTGAATTTTTAACTATTACAATTTAAGAAGTAAAGACATTAATATATAGAAATTACATTATAAAAAATGATATATTAAAAAAATAATAACTTACAACCATCTCATGATCACTCTCCACGAGGGAAATATTCGCACACTGATGTTGAGACTTGCTCAAGCCCTGTATAAACCATCCAAATAGAAATTAGACTAGGAATCAATAATTTGGTTTGATTTTTCACTCGAACTAACATCTATAACAATGAATGTATATTGAAATTTAGTAATTTGCCTCATACCTTCCCTGTCAGAGCCATCAAGGATTGTATAGCGGATGAAACACCGATATCCATTGCCCTCGTAACATTTGGAGGTGTTTCCACAACCAACATATAAAAATAAAACAAAACATTATTTAATCACAAAAAAGTTACAATAGTGATCTACGTCATGACTTATAGTGTATGAGATCTAATGTTCAAAATTTTGAGTACTTATTAAACTATATATTTCTGATTATCATGCTTACTATTTTCCCTATCCATATCTTGTTCGAAAGGAAAAATTTTTAGGCTTTTACCCATAGCAGCAATTCGTTGAATCGTTTGATTAAATGCTTTCATAGACATGTACGAAAAATGTGGTGGCATAGAGAAGGCAACTTGAAATGTTTGAAAAAATGCCTCAAAAGAAATGGGGTCTCGTGGTGATGGAATGCCATTACAAACAAATGCACGTCATGGCATTCCATCACCATAAGAACGCATTTCTTTTGGGTATTTTTTCAAAATTTCATTGCCTTCTCTACGGTAAATTATTGCTTACTATTATGCTTTGATAGATATTTTTCCAAGAATCTATAGTTTGTTGGAAAGCACCTATTTTAGGCTTTTAGCCATAGCAGCAAGGAAGCACAAGTACTTTGATAAAAAAATTTGGTGCACATGTATGAAAAATGTGGTATCATAGAAAAGGTGGTGAGAATTTTGAAGAAATGTCTTGAAGAAATGTGGTCTCATGGTGATGGAATGGAATTCCATTGTGCCATGAGACCACATTTCTTTGAGGCATTTTTTGAAACTACTAACTACCTTGTCTATGCTATTGCTTACTATTATGGTTTCATTGATTTTTTCCAAGCATCCATAGTTTTTCGTGTAGGTGCACCTTTGCAAGCACATTCCTCCATGTGAAAAAATTGCATCAAGTTTCTTATGTTGACTTTCTAAACAACTATATATTGAAGTTGAAATTTTGTCATCTATCAACATCTAGTTATTAGTTATGGAATGTGAAGTAATGCTTTGAGTTTGAATGATGTGCAATTAAATGTAACCAACGATATGAATATAAACTACAAAAATCTATTAAGTATAATTCATTAGTTAAACTCTTTATTCTATTACCTACATGAAGGTTTGAGTAAATCCACTGGCACTGGGAGGTGTTCCCTCGAAACCTCCAATATTACCCTGTTCAACATCCAAAATCACATATTAAAATACCATTTGTAAAACAATGCTATTAACATGTAATAAATTTATAGTTTTTTACTAGTTACATACCCTGCTAATAGGTGTACGTAGGTGGAGGGCCGGTGTATCCAGTCTCAACACTGTGACCCTGCAATTTTATTAAAATCATAAAACCAAATTAGTTAATCTTGCAATTCAAAATCAAAATTTAGTAAATTAAATTCAATGAACATGCTAACTTTTACCCGATTATCAATTCCATACGCATCATGCAAAATGCCAGCTGCCCTCTCCCTCTCTGCAGCTACATACAGATCCTCTGCAGTAGCCTCCTGAGTGACGGTGGGGTCATATGAACAAGCCGCCCTACAAGATTGACACACATAGATTCGTAGGCCACCACTCAAAGACTCCCCTACATGGCATTGTAGAATAGAGCTAGTATGATGGATGACTCTGGGTCAAAGTGTTGATCATCTATAATGTCTCTACATTATCACTCTCAGTCGCAACGGAAGGCATAACAATGTGCTCATGAGGCTCGGTCTAGTGAGAGCTTGTCTCCCTTGCGGCGTAGGATCTGATTGTGCACCAGGCCTATCCTGAGTCAAACCCCACCTCTCCCATGGAAGTCCCTCATATCAAAATAACTTGGGATTTTGTTCAATATGAACTCATTGTATAGTTTCCTAAGAAAATACTGGGGGACTTCACTATTGTTGCATGGTTGGTCATCAAAGACCATGTACCACCTATCATAAAAATGGTTCCTAATCTCTTGGTGGTGACACCAATGAATAGGAAACCTCTTAGCATTGAGGGTAATATTTTGATTTGTGTGTGGGCCGGTGAATAATGAACACAAATCACCTTTTGCAATTTTTAAATCCTTTACTTGTTTATACTATAGTTTATCTATATAATATTTAGTAGTTGCCTACCTCCTATCTTGCCATCCAGTTATTTTTTTGCTAATTGAATCCACATTTTTTAACATATCTTTCAATGAATTTGCAAGGGTCATTCTTTCTATGGTTGAACCATTTGGATCACTCAACCTACTAATAAAATCATCAAAAAAATTTTTGTTGTTCTCAATCTCACTCATTAAATTTTGTTGAGTGTTAGGAGGGTGTTGAGGGATTGGTGGAGGAGGTTGTTGTTGAGGTTGATTTTCTTGTTCAGGATTTGGTTGCTCTTCTTGTTGAAGATTTTGTGGGTTTGTGAGTTCATTTGTATCTCCTACAAATTAAAAAATTTATGTATCAAATATAACCTTAAACTAACAAAATCAACCTACAACTAAGAAATTCAAAACAAATAGCAAACAATACTTACCTCTCCCACCTCTTCATCGTCATGGAGCCATCCTTGCAAAGAAATAGCAACCATTGTTGAAGATTTTTGCTCAATCCCTCCTAGAACATGAGTGCGAAAATGAGAGTTTTTGGCTGTGGGAAAAGGAAAAGAATAGTCAACATAAAATTAATCACTTTCACTCTTTTTTTTTTCTTTTAAATTTCCATAACACGAGCACATTATAACGTGCTTGCATTATGAGTTTTCAAAAAAAAATTGAAATTGGCCACAAAATTATAACCCAACTTCATGCACCCGCCCATCCATCAAAGATGTCCACAAAAGCAAAATCAGGCTTTTCAAGCGACATACAAAGTGTATCAAGCAGTTGGTCCTAATTCCATGCACACTTCCGTATCCACCCATCATTGCTCATCTTCCCAAGTTTGGAGAGTCAGAGGTTCCAAACTACCAACCAATCCATCTTTTATTCCTAAACACACTCCATCCATGCCTCCACGCATGATATCCAATTCTTCCATTGACTATGTATTGGCAACGACCCTTCATCATAATGATTTAGAAGGCACTCTATTGTGATGTGTGCATAAAGACAGAGTTAGCTCCAGTATCAACAAAGCAGATTAGGAATCTCAAAAGTTTCTTTCAAGTGCACTTATCTTGGAAAAGCAACTTCTTCAGGAAGGATATTGATGGAACATTATGACAAAAGCATCTACATTGACAACACCAAGTGGTTTAGCATGAGCTTAAAATATTTCAGAAAAATCCAAAAAATCAAAAAATATGAAAATAAAATAAAAATTTCAAAAAATAGGATTGAAAATAGTAAAGAAAAAAATTGTCCTCAAGTGAAAAACACTACAATGGCACTTTGGATAGGTACCATGATGAAAACCTGGTAAAAAATCATCATGTGTAGAATCGAGCATCTATGTGTGCTAGTTCAGGTGGAAGCATCTCATTCCACCCATAATAAAGCCAACATTCCATCCATGTTATCCATAATAAATCCATTCATCCATGAACCATTTATCCAATCCATTTTCATCCATCTGCATACATATTCCAAGTTATTTTTATCTTGACAAAGTTTTGTGTACACTTTACACTTGCTTATGATAAACATCTTGACATGGGTCATTTTCATTGATCCTATCCTACCCAACATTATCTGGGCCATGAAGCATTATCCAAATAACCATCCTCTATCTGAACACCTTATCTTATTACAAGATAATCCATATCCATCCATGACATTTCAAACATTTCTAGACACTGAGGGTTGATATTTACATCTTGCTTCAAGAATAAATCTTGATCTATATCTTCCAACTTATGTGGTAATCCGAACATTGACAAACGTAAAATCAAATTGGTCAAACATTTGAGAGTAAAAATCCAAATCATTAGCCCATGGTATATTTTAATGAGAAGGCATTTCTTATCAAGCTTCATCAAACATCAAACATCAATCCAAACAATCAATATCAGTTGCATCTAATTTTCACTTCAAATGTCACATCAAATAATTCAAAACAATTTTTTCCCAAAATCAAGCTTCAAAATCTTGATCAATAAAATCCAATCAATCCATCATCATCTTGGGAAATCCTTCCCATTCCTTGTGTTGCTTAACACTATCCTTGCATTGTTGTGTATCCTCAACAATGTTATCATCATCAATCAATCAATCAAATCAATCAATCTTAGCTTGGTTTTCAACAAAATCCCAAAACAAAACACTAATATCATCTGACACATCCTTATCCAAATTTTCAAAATTGTGTAAAAAATCCAAAAACATTCAGAAAAATCATGTATCAAAATCCAAAAATGCTCATTAAAAACATAAAATGTCAAAAACATGCTATCTGAACTACATTTTCTCTAAGCTTAAACGTAGGAAAGGCTAATATTTGATCAGCCCCTGAGACACAAAAACACAAAAACATTCAAAAAACACCAAAATCCAAAAATATTCATAAAATCTCAAAAAATCCCAAAACATTTGGAAAATTAAAAAATAAAAACACTTGCAACATCTTGAATATACCAAAAACAACCTCAAAAAATTTCAAAACTCCATAAACATCCAAATATTTGAAAAAATCCATTCATCCCATTTTGTTTTCACCCGCAATAAACTTCCATCCATAATAAATCAATTGTCACCTTCATCCTTTGGAGACACAAACAGAAACAACCACTTGTAACAAACAACAAAAGCAAACTTCGAATGTACAAAATTAATATTGAAACAACAAAATTTTAAATGCAAAATCAAACTCTTAATCATTTGCAAAAATGTCAATCGACCTTATATCAATAGCCTTTCAAACAACCTATCACACTTGCCACCATCCACTAGTTCATTTCCTAGGATGCATCCTTCCTACAATGGGCACTATCTTTGGAAAAATCACTTTGGATTCTTATCCTCAAAACACATCCCCTTGGTTGGAGGTGTGAAGAACATTGACTTGTTTGTGTACTTGATCTTTTCTTTTTTATTTATCTTATTGCGCTCATTCCAATGACCTCTCGATGATGTCTAATCAAAATGATCTAGAGAGAAAGGAATGGGGCATTGATCATTATCTTTTCTCTGTTGTGCTTGTTGGACGTTCTTGTAATATAACTTGGCAAATACTTTCCTTGTTAGGTTCGTCCTAGCAAGGTTTCTGTATGTTAGGTGTGAACAAGAATACTTTTATCTGATTGTCAATTCAAAGTCCATCACACTAGGTGCAACACCATCTTGGTTCTTTATACCTTGATGCATCATGCTTATGTGTGTTATCAAACATAAGGTAAGTGGCCCTTTTAAAGTCCCAACTCCTTGGTAAGAAAATCATCATCATCTCCAATAAAGTCTCATAGATCAAGGGCTTGTTAGATCCTCTTTTCATTATCTCATTTCTTCTTACTAACATTTCTTAATCAGTATCAAGTATGTGTAATATATCAAAGTATACATGAGGCTACCCATGGATGATGACTGTCTACATCATCAAATCTATCTGCATCAAATATTTGAGCTAAACTAATCTTAAAACTCTTTGTCATGAGATCAACCCTCAAATCAAAATTTTCACTCGATCTCTCGAGGGGGAAATATACTAGTGTAACTCATTCGCTAGGGCAGCAATGGGGCATCTGAAAAAATCATAAAATTTTAAATTTTGATCAATACATATTTATTCCTTGAACCAACGTAGCGAGTACTTTGCTTCAAAGAGGGGGAAAATGTAGACATGGAAAATGTACCAATCGCACTTGATCATGATCACTAACATCGTTTCGTCCTGAATCATCTTCTTAGCTAGTCATCACCTTTCATCCCTTAGTTGAATAAATCAGTTTTATCTAATTAAGTTGTCATCTTCCTATTAATTAAATTAATCAATCAGATTTAATTAACTCTATGTCTCTATTTAATTAAATAATTCATTTTATTTGATTAAATCTCTAAAGTCATCTTATTAAATTAAATAAATTAAACCTTATTTAATTTAATCTTACATCACCCCTCTTTAATTAAATAAATCAAAATCCTTTATTTAATTAAATCTAAATCATATTCCTCTCAAATTTTATTTAAAAATCAATCCAAAATCTAAATCAAATAGTCACATCAACTAATCTCCTATTAAATTAATCCTAATCTTAATCCATCAAATCCTCTAGCTTTTGCAACTTACTCATGAAAATCATTTTAATTGATTTATTCAATCTCCTTTTTCATTCAAAAAGGCATCAAAGATGGAATATTCCTCAAATTTGAAATCTCCCCCCAAAAGGACCTGTCCTCCAACTTGTCATTTATGAGCTCTTACATGTCTCTTACACAAGTCAACTTGGCATTAACTCTCTTCTTTTAGCCCCCCTAAACATGTCATTCCATCAAATTCAAATTTCAAACTTGCACATTGATCAAAATGTGCTCAACCTTCATTCTGTCACATGTTGACAAGTGGCGCTTTATCATTGGATCATTTTTAGTCCCACATCCTCCAAATCTTTCAATCTTCAATCTTTATCTCTTATAAATAAAGGCCTTCTCTATTTGTTTGGAAGATCCAAAATCAATGTAAAATAATGTTATGCTCATTTGAGGAGGAGAATCGTAGCCACAATCAATGTAAAATCATTATGCTCATTTAAGGAGAAGAATTGGAGCCAAAGTTATCATCTTCATCCATTCTTTATCCATTTTTATCATCTCTTAGCTAGGTTATGCGGGATTTTCTCCAAGGAAGCATCAAATCATCATCAATCTTCATCAAAGATCATCAAGCTTGCAAAGGAGTTGGGAAAGGGCCAATTTCCGCATGGGATTGAGAGTTTACATGTTTTGATATGATTTAATAGATTTATTGTTGTGTTCTTCATTTATTTCCTATTTTGAGCATTGTGAATGAATTTCATGGGGAATCTTAGTTCTAACTTGCATATGGATCTAATTATGTGTTTGTTTCTTATGTTTATGCAGGTCTAGGATTTGGGTTCTACACATTACACATCGATGAGTATAACCACGTAGTATTTCTAACCGCATTTCAACATAAGACAACCTAGGGCTTTAAAATTAACGCATCCAACAATTTTAAATCAATACGAAGGAAATAAAATTGTTTATTAATGGAATTTCAAACACAACTCAAGGATACCCTAATTCATACCCATTAAGTTTGAAATCAATAAAGTTTTCTACATCAAAATATAAACCCTAGTTTATCAGCTATGCAAATCAATGCTCTAAATCCGGTCAATATTTTGAATGCAAATAGAAAGGTAATAATAACCATTTTGAAATATAAACTAAATCAATTCCAATTCAAATATACGAACCTTCGATAATCTATGTGCAATTCAATATGAAATGGGATTCAAGTCCATAACTTTAATGATCAACACAAAATGCAAATTGAAGCACAATCCAAAGCAAGATAACCCTCGAATCAACATTACATTTTCTTAAAAAACTAGATAAATGATGTTTAAGACCCTACCTTGAGACTCAAATGGTGAAAATGAAATGTATGTAACCGCACCTTGGAAACCCTAGATGATGATCACCAAAATCCATGCACATAACCTTCAAAACCCTAGCTTCGATCAACTCAAACGTCCAAAACCCCGTAATCTCTAAACTCTTTAGATAAAAAAAAGCATAATAGCATCCAAAGGCTCCAAAATCACATTATAAACCAGGCCAAAAGAGTCATTAATGGAAACTCGCCCTTTGCAGAGAGCAATAAATGACATGACAAGACATTTACATAAGGCTTCAAGGAATTTGTGAAGGAAAGTATTCTCCAAAAAAAAGGATTTCAAGGAATCAAATAGGTCCATATTTTGTGAAAAATAGAATTTTGGGAAATCTAAGCAAACCCATATTTAGCAAGGAAAATTTTTGGGTAATCCAAACGCCCTTGGATTCCACAAAAAATAGAATCTCGGGGATTCTAAGGCCTCACATGTGAAATCTTGAAACCTATACCAAACTTAGCCATTTCAAGGTTCAAATGATATTTTAAGCATTCAAACCAACCTACCTTTAACATTATGTCAATATTTAAAAGCTCAAAAGGTAATATAAGAAAAATCAAAGGACCTATCCCTTAAGGGGAAAAGGTAGAACCTAAAACACAAAAGCAAAAGAAAGCAAAGAGGGTCCTTGCCTCTAGTGGGGCATGTGTGCAAAAGGGAACAACATTAGGGTTTAAGGGTTGAGGGTTTAAGTGTTGAATGTTGGAGGTTGAGGGTTTAAGAGTTGAGGGTTGAAGGATTACAGTTGAAGGATTGAGGGTTTTAGGTTTGAGGTTTGAGGGAGTAGGGTTGAGGGTTTAAGGTATAGGGTTGAGAGATTAAGGTTGAGGGTTTAATGTACATAGGGTAGAGGGTTGAGGGTTGAGGTATTACGATTTAAGGGTTGAGGGTTTAAGGTTTGAGGATTGAGGGTTTAAGGTTTGAGGTTAGAGAGATTAGGGTTTAAGGTATACAATTGAGGGTTTTGATCACATATCTCTAAAGATCCATGTTGGATCCCACTTTTACATTTGTCATCCCCTAGATGCTTAACCCACTCTTCAAAGGCTATAAGGTCTATGATCTTCTATCACAAATCATGACATATTATCTATTTTTAATTGTAATCCTTATTTATTCAAGTCTTTGAAGTATCATAATTGATATTTGTAATAGTAATCCTTCTAAATATTCAAGTCCTAACAATATATCACATTTTGCATCACATTTGGTGCTCACCAAATTTGGTGAGTACCAAATTTTCCTTCTCCAAAAATGATAAAAAGGAAGCTAACCCTATGATTCAGTCCCACAATTCTCTATATTTTTCTAGTTTTGTGCTTTATCCGACTCAAAAACACCTTTTTATGCAATTGACTTGTACCAAATTATGCTTGATCCATCACCATTTTAGCACCAATTTTCATGTTAGACAATGTAGAAGAAGATAATATGCCTTTCAATGCATTATGCATAATGTTTGTAGTTTCATGCATAATTTTTATAGTTTCAATGCATAATGTTCATAGTTCATAGTTTCATTTGTTTGATTTGTTTGATTGATTTGTTGTGATGTATAGTTATAAGGGTTTATTTGTTGTTCTGATTATGATTGTTAGTGCTTTTTCTTGAAGACTATGATGCATTGAGCGCTTACTACCCCTATGGAGGATAGTGGCAGTTTACTATCTTCCATTATTTTTCAACACTGCTAACCAAAACTCATGGATGCCCCCTTTATCTATGGCTGACCCCTTTTGATCAAGTTGTTGCCCCCTCATTTTGAACTGTTGATATGCCATTTTACACACATTTATGCTCTTCATATGATTACTTAACTTGCATCTGATCTTGTTGTCCTATGTCAATGGATTTTCTGCTCTTTACCATTGTTGATGATGATCCCTTTGCCAAACTCCACTAAAATAGCTTACAAATTGCACATTTCAACTTCCATGTGGGATTCCACCTCACTGATAGGCCCCACAAAGTGATAACGAATTTGATAGGCAATAAACTTAAGAAATAGTTCAATAATCACCAAAATAACAATAATTAAATACTAGGACTAAAAGGTTGAGACACCTTAATCCCAGAATTTGCATGTCACATCTTATTGTTGAAGAATCATATAAGAGCTTTGTTATGGAAGTATAAATTGTAATCATATTGTTTACATATTAATACATTGAGTTATGTTTTAGAGTGTGAGGGTTTTCTCTTGAAAGGGTTTTCCCCACACAAATCTATGTTATTCTTTATTTATAATTTATTTATGTTTTAAGTTGGACATCTTCTCAATGTAACTGTATTAATGTTTTGTAAAAAATTGCACTCTCTTTATTAGATTGATGTATATAAAATGCTTCCATGTACCTTTCTTTCTTTCAAGATCCAAATCTCCTATAATATTTGAATTTAAATTTTTCTTTCTTCTTGTCCTTCAACATTCTTTTCTCCTTTGGTCTTCCAAAAATACTTAGGGCCTCCTTAGTAGATGGAAAATATTTGTGATATATCCCCTCTAAGTGTATAAAGCAGCCATTACCTCATCCATTTTGATTTTCAAGGTAGTGCTCTTGATGGTCATCACCAACTGATCCCATGAGTCTAATAGATATTATAGTTGTGTCATGAAATGATCCTCTAACACTATTTTCACTATATAAAAGCATCTAGGTCACAATCATATTGAATGTGTCCAAATTCCTTGCCACAAAAGAAACACCATCTATTCTCAAGGTGTACAACTTCTTTCTCAAGAAAAAATTATTAGCCTGGGATATAGCTTGGTAGAAGTCTCCCAAGTTTTTCCAAAGATCTTGTGCAATTATTCATGCATTCAACAAAAAAAAATCCAACAAGTAGTGCCTAATGAGACATAATTTACTAGTCAACATATGACATCATCATACAACTATTATTTTCCTAAAGCCTTTCCTTGCATTGGAGGCATGCAAAGGCTAGAACAATAGCTTAAAGAGAGGTTCTACTACTTTGTTTTTTTTTTTTTTGGTACTAAAATCCTAAATTTTTAACCTAGGACATCTAATATAAGAGCATCTTAAAGGTTGATCAATCTTGCATTACCTAGAAATAAATTTTCTATTTTTCTTTTATTTTGGTGAGTTTTGTAAGGTTTAAGATTTCTAGTTAGACTTTAAATTTATATTTCTAGTAGTATTTTAAATTAGTATCGATAAAGATCCTACAATACCATGAATTTTTGGTAGATTCTTAGAACACAAATTATAGAGATTGAAGCACTAGTTTAACCTATATGGTAACACCTAAAATTGAAATGCTCACTTAAAGGTCTATGGCATCATTGTGAGATCTATGGTTCCTAATCCACATTATAGCATTTTGTGTGATTTAAAACATTTGAATAATTGATTCTCTAAGAGTTCTTTTTCATTCTCCATAGCTTGTAGAAGGATTGGTTGGTTGGAAGCATAATCAAAGAAGATGATTTACACACTTTAAGGCCATAATAAGTCTTTAAGATTATTTATATTATGCTATTGATTAATTAGAATGATATTAGTCTTGAGATTATGAAATGACGAATGTTAAATGTAAAATGAATATATAAAGTTATCCCTCTTCATTAGTAGTGTGTATAGGGTCACTAAATAGACACATATAAATGCAAAGAAATGGGAACCTAAGGGGGTAATGTTCATTTGAAGATTTTTAGTATGAGCAAGTGTGTGAGTGGAGGCTCATGTGGAGTTTGTATATCTAGTCCATAAAATTAGAGATTTTTGTAAGGCTTCAAAGCCTAAATGTTGAAATTATTGAACAATATCAAACCTTGATTATCTACCAAAATCATATGGCTTCAAAGCCTAAATGTATAATTTTGTGTCTTGATGTATTTGTTGTTTATCAAAAAGATTTTATTTTTTAGCATTTCAGACTTGTTATTAAGCATTTATTGATGTACTTTTAGAGTGAGTTCCATTGTGCAAGTGGTTTGATATATGAAAACTACAAGGTTGAATACCCCTTAATTGAGACTACAAATTGCATCAAATTTAGCCCAAAATGAAGCGGGGAGGTGGAAAGTGATATGTTACATGAATAAAAACCATTTGTGAAGCCAACAAAATTAAAGGAAGTGACACATTGGTCAATAAACGTTAATTGTTATGATATTTAAAAAATAATAATATATAAAGAAAATAATAATGTTTATTTTTTATATGAACATATTATTTAAAATATACAAATGTTTGTTTAAATAAGCAATAAATTTACTAAATAATATTAAATTATTATTTTATAGAAACAAGTGGATTACATATATATCGACAAAGACATCAACATCTTTGTCTCTTTTGAATAAGTGGATTACATCATGATGAGGAAGCATATATCTAAACTAGAAGTTGTCTTTCAGCTAAGTAGCCACAACTAGGGGGATCCCGTCCATCAAAGTCACCCAAGGGTTGAGCCTGACCCAATCAAACCTTTGAGGGTTTGAACCTTCGTAGATGGTGTAATCAAAGAACATGCCTCCATCTTCACCAATTGTGCTCAACAAATTGAACTATAACCCTTTAACTATTAAACTATTTTTTAATCGAAGTGTCATTCTATGGGACCCTTATATGAAACAGAGCATATATTGTACTGAAGAAGACGGTTCCACACATGGGCATTCATATTGTAGTCAGAAGCACACAAATATCTCTTGAATCCCTTGCCTGGCAATGGGATTATTGAATAAGAGGCTTCTGCACACAAATATTCTTAAATCTACAGCATCAATCACAAAATTCATCTTGTACATAAGATAAGGAATAACTAATAAAGCAT
The DNA here is from genome assembly GCA_007258455.2 of Sequoia sempervirens. Taxonomy (NCBI): domain Eukaryota; kingdom Viridiplantae; phylum Streptophyta; class Pinopsida; order Cupressales; family Cupressaceae; genus Sequoia; species Sequoia sempervirens. The sequence continues at coordinate 678,705,412 of VDFB02271358.1, forward strand.
AATACATCAATCTAAATGAGAAGAAACTTCATTGATCGGATCCGTATTGCTTACACAATCCGCCAAGGGTGTAGCTCGCTCTCAGAGTTGCTGCAGAGAAGACGACGTAGAGAATGAGGAGGAAAATATGCATAGTGCTGCCTCAAATGCAAAAGGCATAACTTCAAATTCTCATGAAACGGCAGCGGCTCTTGAAATGGCAGTCGATGCATAATCTCCCTTAACTGGTCAATCCACTCTTCTGCGATCATTACTATGACTGCAGTGAAAACAGTGGCCGAGATGATCAAAACAAACCGCCAACTGTGGCAGATGACGTTGTTGGGCTTCAACTCTCCAGAGAGGATGGACGCTATTATCGCTATTTGTATTCCAACGCAGAATTTAACATATTCGTCCAGAGAAAAGGCCATGGTTGCTCCACTTGAGAGCTTGATTAATTTTTCGTCAGTCCCGCCTCTATATAGAACTGCGAGGCGAATTTGAACCATCCGATAGAACATTAAATCGACGACGGATGCACAAATCGGGGTCCCACATGAAATAGACACAATTGTCGCTTTATGCTCAGCGGCGAATTTGTGACCCAAGAAAATACTTGATTGACAACCCTAGTTAAAAAAATTTAGTGTAGTTGTATGTAGAAATAATTTATGAGTTATAGCATGAAATAGACACAATTGTCGCTTTATGCTCAGCGGCAATTTGTGACCCAAGAAAATACTTGATTGACAACCCTAGTTAAAAAAATTTAGTGTAGTTGTATGTAGAAATAATTTATGAGTTATAGCATGAAATAGACACAATTGTCGCTTTATGCTCAGCGGCGAATTTGTGACCCAAGAAAATACTTGATTGACAACCCTAGTTAAAAAAATTTAGTGTAGTTGTATGTAGAAATAATTTATGAGTTATAGCATGAAATAGACACAATTGTCGCTTTATGCTCAGCGGCGAATTTGTGACCCAAGAAAATACTTGATTGACAACCCTACTTGATTGACAACCCTAGTTAAAAAAATTTAGTGTAGTTGTATGTAGAAATAATTTATGAGTTATAGCATGAAATAGACACAATTGTCGCTTTATGCTCAGCGGCGAATTTGTGACCCAAGAAAATACTTGATTGACAACCCTAGTTAAAAAAATTTAGTGTAGTTGTATGCAGAAATAATTTATGAGTTATAGAGGTTTATGACAACGCAAAGTGCAACTAAACAAGAAAATATAGCAAACAATTGACTTATGTGTAGAACTAAATAGTAAAGTAGTATTATGCTAGTTCTTTGCAATATCTATGAGAATATCTATGTAGGATGCCTTTCTTTTCCTCTCACTATAAAGAATGCACATGTACATTATATACAAAGAAGGAGACGAAATATGTGTTTGATTGAACTATTTAATATTCATCTGGGTGAAGCCACAATAGTGGTTTACAATTTTATGGAGGAAGGAAAAATGAGAAAAAATGACCCCATGGCAAAAAAATTGGTTTTAGGGGTTTGAATGAACCTACAAGTTCGACCGAACCAAAAAGGGGTTCAACCGAACTAGGGTTTTAGCGAACCCATTAATTATTGGGCCTACATTTCCCGCCCAAAAAAAAAAGAAAAATGCATATTGAAGAGGGTTCGAATGAACCTTGGTTCGAGGGTTCGCTCGAAACCCCCTTATTCCTCATTCTCCACCAGAAACACAAAAAAAACCTAAATTTTTACGCTTCAAAGCTCGGCTTAACGATGAAAATGGAGAAGTCTTCACAAACCCAACTAGAATCAGGTAGTCCTTAGAACAAGTTATCCCAAAACCATAATTTTAATATGTTTTGGTTTTATTATGTATTTATTTTTTTAGTTTTATTAAACATAGGGTTTTCATCGAAAATGAAGGTCTTTGTTCTACACATGTGGAAAAATAGCAGATTATAAAAAAAAATGAAAAATATGAGTGCATCAGATATTGAAGTCTTTGATCCAACAAAAAAAAAAATATTGAATTTTGATATATACCAAAAAAGTTACGCATTATCAGTCATGCTATGTCGAATTGTAATTGGTTTGACTTTGAAACTTGATATTCAATAAAAAACTATCTAACCAAGTGGAAGCACTAGATATCAAAGTTACAAATCTAAATTAGAAAGAATTAGAATTTATCCTTCATGGAAAAAAAGTTGTGTTATCTGATTATGCGTCACTTTTTAAAAATGTTATTTTCTGAAAAACCATTTTTTGTGGGAGATAGAAAAAGAAGTGCAATCCCGATTCCAAAATTTTTGAAAAAAATAGCTTTAGAATCTACAGAAAAATGTGGCGAGACTCTAGTTTGCATCATCTTCAAATTCCTCATGGTTTAGCCGCTATAGGTGCCTGAATGTGAAGATTTAGTTAAAAATAATAATTTCAGTATCCAGTTTGGCCAAAAATTGTAAACCACTATTGTGGGATCACCCACTTCACAAGTGTTAAAATTGAGTTAAGACTTAAATTTTAGCAAATGGGTGATAAATATAATGAGGAATTTGGTAATGAAACTACAAGGGTTGTTGAGAAACACCCTTGTAATACAATTTGGGTTTGTGCAGGATCATGGGGGTCCAAAAAGTGGTGATATGATAAAAATGGTGTTTTTCATTTGCCCAAAAATGAAAAATGTTGTTTTCTTTTTACTAGGGTCAAATAAAAAGTACATGTTTCCATGGTAAGAACTAGAGCTAAACGGATATCCGTTTCTAATGAAATCATATGAAAAAGACATTATATATATTATATTATTATATATTAATATAATATATTGTAATAGTATGTATTATATATTATAATATTAATATATTAATATTAGATTAATTATATAATATAATATATATTATACAACATATATCTCGTGGTCCCACTAGATGTGGTGGGGTGTTGAGGGTTGAGAATGGTAGGCTTCTAGTTGTGATGGCACTCCCATTGGGAACCAAGTCCAATCATCGCGTCAAAGCTCAAGCAGCCTATCTAGGCATCAAAACCACATATGAAAAAGGATTTAGAAGAGTTTAGGTTGAGGGGGACTCCCTTAACATAATTAAATACTTGCTTGACACTTCCAATTCTAGTTGGATAGTCGAGGATTTGATTGTTGACTCTTGTGCAATCATGAATCAGTTTGATCAAGTTTGTATCTTCCACATTTATAGAGAAGGTAATTCTCTTGTGGGATTCTTTGCTAAGGAAGGGGTTAATTTAATAACAACCAAAATGTGGGATGGGTATGACTCTGTACCCAAGAGTGCTCTGTCATTAATGCAATATACGATATCTAATGCAAACCTTGAGATTTGGTGTGGCAAGGGTGTAATCATTTCCTACCTTCTCCCATGCTTTCTGGGTATTTTAGTGCCCCTTCTTAAATCCCTTTCTAAAATTTGATTCATTGTGAATGGTAAGCTGAGTTTCTGGCAGAAGTTAGAAGTTTTCTGGAAAAGGATGGGGGGTGATCACAGTCGGGTGTGTTGGTGATTTTTAAATACCAACCAACTCTTCAATGTAGCCTATGGATTTTCAATTCCAACAGTCAGCAACCTTAAAGAGGGTGGACCAACGAACGAGAGAAACCAATTAAGCTTTCCTCTTGCACTTCGTGCTTTGCAAAACCCAGAAGGGTGATCCCACAATGCACCTATAGTATTATTTCAAAAGATCTCCATGTGCATTGCACATTAAGTAGATACATTCTCATATTAATGACTCAACAAGTAATAATATGTGAGGAATTGGAAGATACTTCACATCATTATGACTTGGAGCAGAGAATGGAAAATAAGAACAAAACACATAAGAAATTTCCACAATTTTGAAAATGAATTTAACTATATGAATGGTTCTTTGATATAATCCAGTTGACATGATATATTTGGACTCATTTAATGTAAAGAATTAGTGCATTATCCTAGAGTGACGAAGTCTAACTCACAACAAACTATAATGCAATAACTAAACCATTCATTATCTATAAACCATCAAGTATTTGCATTGCCAACTCATGAATCGAGCCTTCCATGCAAAACATACTTACAAATCCTATGAATTGACCCATAAACCAGTGATCGTATTAAAGCATTTTAATCAACTACTTGAATTGAAGCAACAACACAAACACACATCCAATCACACAAATTGGAGACCAATGAGACAATACTTGATTATTTCATTGTTGATTTATGAACATGTACACAAGAGACGGTTTGTATGAAATATTACATTATTGACTTTCAAATGTTGTAACTGATGCAAAACATTTAAACTAATTGTAAATATAGACCCATATCCTAAGACTTAGCAAGTAATTCTGCACTCATTATGTGCGTGTACTCATAAAACTTTGCAATGACTATCTGAGATCAACCAAAACTTCAAATACCCCTGCACAATAGCCTTGAAATCCCTTTCATATGATCAAGGGAGCAAAACAAGCATCAGGCTATTGGATAATTACATTTTAATCCAAATTTTAAGTATATTTAATTTCATTTCGACCACCAGGAAGTTATCTTTACATTTTGATGAGAAATGGGGGAAACACAAAAGGACAAAACTTTGCAAAGGCTAATGGAGTTCATATCCTCACACTCCAAGAATTCCACATCACCATCCCATTGGAAAAAAAGGTGCAAGTCATAATAGGAGAGAAGAATAATACAAAGAAAAGGATTGGCCCAATTACCACGTACATCTTCACACTAGGAGGATATAGATTTTCTTTACACAGTTGTTCCAAAAGCCAAACCTATACTATGCTCGACCATATCCTATATTCCTCTTGCCATCTTCATAGCTTACTCAACATATTTTTTGAGCCATTGTTTATATTCATCTTCAGTTGGCCAATCCATTTCAAGCACTTCTTGCACCTTTGTATTGTATGCATTATATCTAGCATCAATTACTACTCTGGCTTCTTTCACAAATGTATCCATGTCCACTTGAATTCCAATGAGAGTATCAATAACACTATTTAGAAAAGTTATATCCAACTTATCATCAACATATTGTATTTGTGGACCTAAAGTCATTTGATGCTTGAAGAGTTCTCTCCATGGTGCATACTCCATAAGTATCCCATCTTCATTAAGGATCTTGGGCATACCATGTTCTTCCATGTTCCTAAAATCCTTGAATTTACCTTGTAGCTATGCTCCAATTAGTTCATGAGAACTTGTGATCTCACCAATCATCTCAATTCCCATTATGACACCCGTGAGATTTGTTGGAGCTTCAGGGTCATCTTTTATATTTGCTTGTATTTCCTTTAAACTATTCAATCTGCTACTCCATTTATTCCATGTGCTTTGGAAAACTCCCTAAACATGTTGGAACCTTTCAAAAGCCTCGTGTATACCTTTATATCTGGACCATGCATCTCTTGCTTTAGATGCTACCTTTGCCATTCTATATCCCAAAATCTCATTAGCCATATCCTTTGTGATCTTACTCATATCCTCCCGGAGCTCAATATTTTCAAACTTAGTTGTCTGAAGTTCAATCTTCATGGCCATGACTGTTAATTTGAAGGCCTCCTTTTCCTATGGTGTAGTCTTCTTACTTGCACTAAATGCAGTAGCCTTTAATTTATTGCATTCCTCAACCAATTTGTTATGCTTCTCCAACAATTTCATGTACCTGGCCTAAGAGATTTCTGTAGTATCCACACTTAACATGGTTGTGTGCATTGTTAATCTTGCAACTTGTGGGACTGTCATCTTTGAAGCTCTTCCTATTATCAAATTTCCTGAGAGGCCGGCCATTGCTCTGTTGAGTCTACACCTTCCATAATATGGTGTCAATTGCCAAATAGCCAATGCATGTAGACTAGGACTAAACCCTGAATCAAAAGTTTTGTCATCAAAAGTTTCTTCTAACACTACTGCATTTCAATCACCTTTGATTGCGTCCAAGGAAATTATTGAAGACAAACTCCAACCAGGCATTACCATCATTCCACTATCCTTGACCAATCTCCTGGCTTCAACAAGATTCATTTGTGGAATCTCCTGAATAATTTCCTCTTCACTTTTCCTTTTAACTTCCTCTAGTTGAGAAGGATCTACTCCCTCCTAAGCCTTCACTATCCTATCATTTATTTCTCATGCTTTAAGTTCACTCACAAATTCCCTGAATTCTCTTGGTGTCACTAAAGAGTCATCCTCTAGAAACTTAGTGCAAGCTAAAACCCTTGCATCATTATCTAGACTTTCATCATACTCCCAAGGCACTAGCCTATCATCTGGGACAAAAGGTTCCATTACATTCCCAATATCAGGGTGTGAGAATTCAGACTTTTCTCCTTGTTCAACAAGGGAAGATTCAGTGGATGGTTGTGGCACATTTTCCTCAACACCTTGTGCTTCATCAACACCCTCAGTAAGCACATCTCCAACATGGATGTCTCCCATATCCACTTGTTGTTGCTCTTTTGATGCGGTTACCTCCATTGGTTGGTTACCCACTTTTATCAAATGCTCTTATAGAGCTACTTGATCCAATTGCTTAGCTTGTTCCACCTTCTCCAAAAAGATGTCATCCATGAAGTCACTGAAGACCAACTCCATCCCTTTATATTTGTCAGTAATATGTTTGTAAGGGCTCTAATAGTAGGAATTCTCATGGGAGGCCTTAAGATCAACCTCAACCATCTCCATCCATATCTTTCCCCTATATAGGATAGTAGTAAGTGACATCAAATTCCTTATTACATCTTCCCTGTAGTAAAATTCATGTGGTCCATATCCTAAGATTGTCCTCTTTATCTTTTCTCTATTAATATGTCCTTCTGGGTCACATTTCCTAGTAGAGACTACTTTCATTCTCAGGTTGCTAACCACTATACCAAATACCTCGTATGCCTCTTTTTCTAATACAACAAAATGATCAAAAGAAAAGCTTGATGCAATGATGGAGGCCTTTCATAACAGTTTGAAGTTCTCTACATCAGAGTGATCCATCTACCACATTATTTCCATGAAAGCCAACCTATCAGAAACAAACTTGGGTAGCAAATGTGGTGTGACAGGATTCCCATAGCATCTGATAACTATGCAATCAATATATAGGTACCAGTCTCCACAATTGCATTCATAATTAGGATCATCACCAAATTCCCTCAGCCTCAACAATACCTGAATTGTTTTGGAAATCCTTTCGACAGGTACAATGCCCATTTGTACCAAAATGGTATGTTTTATAACATTACAAAATGCAGCATAATTTGAAGTTGAGCAGTGTAAATCCCAAATGTGTGTCCACATTTGATTAGGTAACTCATAGTTTCTTTCATCCACTTTCCTCAATTGCATGGACTTGCCAAAGACTTCTTGTCCTTGATATAATATCATATAAATAAATAATGAATAATTTCTGAAGATCATTGGTTTTCTCCTTTCTTTTAACCTTATAAGATCATAATGTAGTTGCTCCACAATTCTTTGGGCATAATTAAACCATGTGTGCTTGTTCTTATGCTAAATATCCAAAATCATAAACAATAAAAGTGAGATTATCATTTCATCACATTTTACTCCAAACACCTGACACAATATATAATGTGTATCTGAAGTATTCTACAAACTCCTCACAGTCCAATGGCTCAACTTCTTTGAGTGCTAACACAATGCCCTTTTCATGTCTATGTATTGGTAGTTCACTCTTTTGAATAACTACCCTATGTCTGTGATATTCCTATTGGAATTTTTAAAAATTAATCTTTTCGCTGGCATTAGGTCTCATTCTGAAAACTTCCACAACTTTACTTTCCTTTATTTTTAGAATACTCTTTCCTTCAGTGTCTATAATTACCCTATTTATTTCATCATATCTATCTTCCAAGTGCAACATCAGGTCCACCTCAACAAAGACATTGGGGACAACCAGTTTTCCTAAATCATAACCCCAGACAGTTTTACCAGGAAGCTTAGCATTTCTTCTTGTAAATGCATATAAGAACAACTCCCATCCAGTCTCTGACATGACAGTATCACCAATTCCCTCTGCAAGGTCCTTGAAATTGGTGGTTAGGATTCCCTCGCCTATAGCTTTTCTACCACTTGCCTTAACATCTGGTGGTTGGAAATTTTCTATGAATCGGTTATAATCCTTTGGCTGGCCCCTTTTCTTCTTAGGGGTTTTAGATGCTGGAGGATGGTCATGGGAAACCTTCTACTTTTTCTTCTTAGGTACAGGTTTCAAAGACAGTGAGTCACCCGGTTGACTCATTCTAGTTTCTTCGGGGTTTTACTCAGTTTGGAGACAAACTAGGTATGAGGTTAATACCCTATTTCTAAAGACTCAAACTCAAATTCAAAAATAGTTTTATCCAATTAAGAAATTGTGCTAATACAAGAGAGACCCGAAACCCTAAACAATTTCTAGAATTAGCTCAGATATTCCTCGGTTTGGCACACTAATTATCAAAAATCAATAAAGAAACTAGTGGGGAACTGATGGCAACTTACCTGGTAATAAACTTCCTGCAACTCCTTTAGCTTCAGCTCCATCTGCTTCAAATCCTTCTTTAGCTCCTTGAACGCTCAATTGAAATAGAAATGTGAACTATAATCTCTTTTATTGAATTCAGTCGAGTACATATACCATTAATGACACACGAATTCTTGCAGGAGTGAACAACTAACAACTACATCTCAGGTTGGTCATTCCTATTTGAATTTAGACCATCGATGCACTCGAATGAAAATTTCATCTGATGGCTTGCATTGTTTCCAATTCCCGATGGGGGCCCTACTAGTGATTGGATGTGTCCTCGATGGACCACAAGACTGACACGCGTAATTCCCTGCCTTTCATGGGTGTCGCTCCTCACATGTTCCATTTCCTTGTCAGGATCTCATCACACGATCGCTAGGAAGCCAGTGATGAGATATCCACCCTTGATCACAAATGTGAAGAAGATCTCAGCTGAAGATATGAATTGTATCACTCAACGTGTGTCTCAGGTTTGTCAACCAATTCCTACTCATGATAGCACAAATTTGCGTGATGGGAAGATAGTCCATCCATTGGTGATCGTGGGTTCACTTTAGAAGAGCCAAATGTAACCAGTGATAGTATAAGAGCCAATGATGGGTAAAAAAATTCACTGCATTTCTCATCACGAGTTATCTTCTCAAAACATCAACAACACACGTGATGGGAGACCGACCAAATCCAAACGATAGACAAGACATCACTCATTACAGGTTCCAAGAAAAGCTTCACACAACAACTCACAATAGTAAGATGGGAAGCGATAGGAAAACTTAAATGATACCAAACCCGATGATAACCAAGGCAATGGGGTCAGTTGAACAACGACAATCCATACCATGGGAGGAAAACTTAAGTGAAGAGTAACCGGTTCAGCACTTGAGTCAATGCAAAGACATAAAAGAAATGATAACCAAGGGTAAGAATATATTAAGCTCATAAACTCTAAACTCATACACCAGAAGACATAAGTGACCAATGACATGACCAGGAAATTGATGGAACCCTGAGAATTTTATGGGTTCCAATAGTGTCTTTGACTAGGGATGTATGCCCCTTGTGGGAATGGCAAGATCTTAGATCTTCGGTTGAGTAGACCAAGCATACAAGAACCAATATGTTAGGGTTAGAGATGGCAGATATCTAACAATTAAATGAAGATTTAAATAATAAACAGAGAAACTAAAACATACACAGAATAAATCATAACACAGAGAATTTAATGTGGTTCACCCAATCTGGGCTACATCCACCAAACCGCAGCCATCCAATACTTTTATTATCCAGTGCAAAACCTATTACAATCTCGTGAATAATCGCGTTTTTCATCATATTGTAACCCCCATCCCAACCCCTTTTAACAAGCTTTTAGAAGCTTCCAGAATTAGGGTTTTACAAAGTCAGTTTTCTTTCTTTTTCAGAGATTTTTCCTTTTTCGCTGACGACGTGAAAAAAAACCATATACAGTATAGCATGATCAGTTGCCACATACCAACAATCTCCCACTTGGAGACTAATCAGGCTCCACACCATCACAACCTCCCACTTGGAGACTGATCCTGGACAACACTACTGCACTTGCAGCTCCCACTAGAAATAAGGACCTTGGACCTTGCTGCTTTGTTATACTTGAATTCAACCTTGAAGGCCAATCGAAGTTGAAGAGGAGCTCAGCTTCTCCCTTGGCACCGCCTTCGTAAACATATCCACTGGATTGACATCTGTATGTATTTTTTCTAGCTTGACCTGTCCATCTTCCAACACCAACCGAATAAAATGATATCTCAATTGTATGTGTTTTGTTTTAGAATGTAAGGCAGAATTCTTTGCAAGATGTATAGCACTCTGACTATCTGTAAATAAGTAATTTCCATCCTGTTGTTTTCCAAACTCATCCATGAAAAGTTGCAACCATATCATCTCCTTTGCTACCTCTGTTGTAGCAACATACTCTGCCTTTGTGGTGGATAAAGCAACCACCTTTTGCAATCAAGAAATCCAACTCACTGCTGTCCCACCAACGGTAAATACATAACATGTGGTACTTCGCCTGGTATCTATATCCCCTACCAAATCTGAGTCAACATAGCCTTGTAAATCAGTATTAGAGCCCCCAAAACATAAACACTTATTGGATGTACCTTTCAAATACCTGAGAATCCATTTTACTGCATTCCAATGCTCAACTCCAGGATGACTCAAATACCTACTAACAACTCCTACGACATGTGCAATATCTGGTCTCGTGCATACCATGGCGTACATTAAACTACCTACAGCTGAAGCATATGGCACCTTGGAAATTTTTTCTTCCTCCTCTTGTGTCTTTGGACACATATCCTTAGTCAATTTAACATGACTAGGCAAAGGTGTGCCGATAGCTTTTGCATTCTCCATATGAAATCTCTGCAACACCTTTTCAACATAATTAGCCTGAGATAAAAATAATTTTCTGTTTTACCTATCTCTACAAATTTTCACACCAAAGATTTGCTTTGCTGCACCCAAATCCTTCATAGCAAAAGATTTTGCTAACTGTTGTTTTAGCTCACTTATGTGATCCATGTTAGACCCAGCTACAAGCATGTCATCAACATATAAGCATAAAATAATGTAGCTGTCATTATCCAACCTCTTAAAATAAACACAATGGTCAAAATTACACTTTGTAGCCTTGCTCGCCATAAAGCTCAAATTTCAAATACCAAAGTTGTCGAGGTGCTTGCTTCAAGCCATATAAACTTTTCTTCAATCTGCACACTAGTTTCTCCTTACCTTTGACCTCAAATCCTTGTGGTTGTTCCATATATATTTCCTCTTCCAAATCACCATGGAGAAAGGCTTGTTTTAACATCAAGCTGTTCTAAATGCAAATCTTCAGCAGCCACAATACTTAAAACAATACGAATAGAAGTCATTTTAACAACGGAGAAAAAATCTCATCAAAATCAATACCCTTTTTCTGTGCAAATCCCTTTACAACTAATCTGGCTTTAAATCTTTTCTTACCTCCATCCTCCTCTTTCATCCTATAAACCATTTGTTTGGTAAAGCCTTTTTACCTGCAGGCAACTTGCATAATTCCCAAGTCTGATTTTTCAGCAAGAGTCCATTTCTTCTTTCATTCCATGCTCCCACTCAACCTTGTATCCACCTGCATAGCTTCATCATAATATTCTCGTTCACCAGATCGCTAACAAAATAGTATACAAAGGAGGAGAGAATTCGGAGGTCTACTTATCCTTGAAGATCATCTAACAGAGTTTGTGGTATTTGTTCTTCTTTGTCGTTCCGCATGAGGAACCACTGAGACATTATTGTTAGGAATATCATCCAACACTACATAATCATTTTCTTTCTTCTCATCTGCATCCAGCGAGGATCTTTGTACAACACTTTTTCATTGAATATGACATCCCTGCTTCTCACAATTTTTTGATTTTCAAAATCCCAAAGCCTATAACCAAATTCATCAATGCCATATCCAACAAATACACATTTCTTTGATTTTGCATCAAGCTTGGTTCTATTTTCAGAATCTACATGTGCAAATGTTTCACAACCGAAGGTTTTGAGAAAAGAATAACTCACCTTCTTACCCTTCCATGCTTCCTCTGGAATACCACAACCCAAAGGATTTGAGGGACCTCTATTGATTAAATAAATAGCGGTGTTTACAGCCTCTGCCCACATTTATAAAGGCAACCCAGCATGCAATCTCATAGTCCGTGCACACTCCATTATTGTTCTATTCATGCGCTCGGCCACTCCATTTTCTTGTGGAGTCCTTGGAACCATTTTCTACCTGCGAATACCATTAGAGGAACAATAATCTTCAAACTCTTTGCTGCAATACTCACCACCATTATCAGATCTGAGACATTTTATCTTTTTACCCATCTCATTCTCAACCAAGCTTTTCCATTTTTTGAAAGTTTCAAATACATCAAATTTCTACCTAAGGAAATAAATCCATACCTTTCTAGTTGCATAATCAATGAATGTAACATAATACAGAGAGCCACTGAGAGAAGATACCTAAGTTGGTCCCCATACATCCGTATGCACAAGCTCCAATTTCTCATATTTCTTTTGCTTCCCATCCTTGAGAAAACTAACTCTTTTTTTTTCCATACACACAACTTTCATAGAAATCCATATTAACACATTTTACACCTGGTAAAACATTATTTGAATGAAGGACTTTCATACCTTTTGCACTCATATGCCCAAGTCTATTATGCCACAGTGCTTATTCAAAGTCCACAACAACTGTATGATCTTCTACCTGCTTAACTGCAGCAACTGTTCCTAAACATTGACCCTTTTCTATAACAATTAAAGTAGAAGGAACAGTATGTCCTATACAAAGATATAAGGTGCCTACTTTCACACCTTTTGCTACTACTAAGGCACCCTTTGTGACCTTCCAATTTTTATCACTAAATGTAACAACACAACCTTCATCATCTAGTTGCCCTGCTGAAATTAAATTTCCTTAACTTTGGAACATGCCTTACCTCATGTAGTAGCCAATGATTCCCATTCTACAACTTAATCTTTATTCTTCCCTTTCCAACAATCTGATAGGTTCGTTATCTCCTAAATAAACCAGCCCAAAATCCTTGGACATAATCAAGAAAATAACTTCTATGGGGGGTAGCATGAAATGAAGCCCTTGAATCTAACACCCAAGAATCATCAGCATTATCAAGGGAAAGAATCAAAGCATCCTCATCAGATTTATTACTTACCACATTTTCCTCTTTACTTCCTTCCTTTTTGTCTCCTTTATTTTTCTCGAGACCAACAATCTTTCTTCAAATGACCCGGCTTACCACAGTACCAACAATCCCTCTTATCTCTGATTGGGACCTTTTGTCCTTTGATTTTCTCATGACTTCCCATGATTTCCAGAATTGTTTCCTTCCCTTTGTTCTGCCTCGCTTACATTCAAACAGCACTCGATGTGGATGTTCCACCGAGCTTTTCCTCATGAATTCCTCACTCAAAATAACACCAACAACATCATCAAACTTCAATGTATTCAACTAGAAACAAATTGCTAATAGCCACTACCAAGCTATTCCAGCTTTCAGGCAAAGAACACAAAATCAAAAGAGCCCTAACTTCTTCATCAAAATTTACTTTTAGAGAGGTTAATTGACTGGTGACCATATTAAACTCATTCAAATGATCAGTAACTGACCCACCTTCTACCATTTTCATATTAAATAAACGCTTCATAAGAAATACCTTATTTGAAGTGGAAGGCTTTTCATATAACTTCGCCAGGGTTTCCATCAACTCTTGAGTTGTCTTTGCTATTGTAATATTAAACGCCATCGATTGTGCTAGGCATAGACGAATACTGCCAAGAGCCTTTCTATCCAAGATCTCCCAGTCCTCATCTGACATTGTTGTGGGTTTCTTGGCTTTCCCTTCAATGGCCACCATAAATCCTTCTGATAGAGATAGTCCTCCATCTGCATCTTCCATAACTGATAGTTTTGCCCATTAAACTTCTCAACCTTCTTACCCTCGTCTACCATTGCTCCCACTCAACCGTGAGACTCCCACTCAATCGTGAGATCTTCCTACAGATGATAATCGAAAACACAACTTCGCTCTGATACCACTTGTTAGGGTTAGAGATGGTAGATATCTAACAATTAAATGCGATTTAAATAATAAACAGAGAAACTAAAACATACAGAATAAATCATAACCAGAGGAATTTAACATGGTTCACCCAATCTAGGTTACATCCACCAAACCGGTATGGCTTATTATCCGATTGCCAAACCTATTACAATCTACGCAAATAATCACGTTTTTCATCATCTGTAACCCCATCCCAAACCCTTTTAACAAGCTTTAGAAGCTTCCAAAATTAGGGTTTTACAAAGTCGGTTTTCTTCCTTTTTGGAATTTTTCCTTTTTCGCTGACGACGCGAAAAAAAAATGGCAAGGACAGGGGGCGGGGTGTACAATATACCATGGGCTATACAGTATAGCATGATCAGTCGCCACATACCAACACAATAGGGACTAGGAGCTTGTCTAGACTAGACAAGTAGACGCAACAGAAAAGAAGCACACCAAACCTATTTACAACATCTACAGGACTATACATTGTACATATGATAGAGCCTATTTCAGGAGAAATAAGGTTTCAGGAACTGTCCATGTACTGGTAGTTCAAGAATTCCACCCATTAGAGATTGTAAGAAGTATGAATCTTCACCATGTAGGTCAATAATCAAGTAGGGACCTAGCCAGAGGGGATCAAACTTCCCATGTTTACCTATATCCTCCATCTGGGCGTTCCACATCAATACCATACTTCCAACCTCAAATTTTCTTTCAATAACCTTTTTTTCGTATAGGTGTTTCACTTGCAATTGCAACTTTTCGTTCCTTTTGTGGGCCTCTCTCCTTGTTTCATTTAGTTCAATCAATTCATCCATTCACTGTTGCATCTCGCCAAAGATATCATTATCATATTCTTGCACAAATTTATACATCTTGATCAAATTATTATGTGGTATTTTGGCTTCGACCCCATACACTAAATTAAAAGGAGACTATCCAATGGCCTTCTTCATAGTTGTTTTGTCAGCCCATAGTGCAAGTTGCATCTTCGAATCTTGCGCCTTCTTTTTTTTATCAATCACCCACTTAATAATCTTCATAAGGATTTTATTGCTAGACTCGGCTTTCCCATTCCCCTGGGGTTGGTATGGGGATGAATGTGATACATTTATGCCATGTAATTTACATAAGTCAAGGAATTCTTCAGACCTAAAACACATAGTGTTATTAGATAAAATTCTTTCAGAGACACCAAACCTACTCAAAATATTTTTCATTAGAAAACCAATGACAACTTTACTAGTTTCCTTTATGGTGGGAATGGCCTCAACCCACTTTTTGAAATAATTAGTTGCTACCAGAATCCAAGCATTTCCTCCACTATATTTTATAGACATTTCACCTATAAAATCAATTCTCCATTGCTAAAAAGGTGCATTTCCTAATACTGATCTAAGGGGTAAGTTTCCTGAGAATTTTAACTTACCAGTAAACCTCTGTCATGCATCACATTTCTTCACATATCTGTGTGCATCTTTGAAAATGGTTGGCCACTAATAACCTACTCTTAATATTTTGTGAGCAGTAGTCTTGGTCATGTAATGGCCTCCACAAACACCTTTATGCATTTCAATCAGCAGATCTTCCACTTGGTCACCATCTACACACCTAAGAAGTACACCCTTTGGGCTTCTCCACTAGAGTTCACCATCAATGATAACATACCTAATCACTTGTAATTTTAGAGTTCTCTTTTCATTATTAGGCATGCCATCAGGGCATTGCATAGTCTATAAGTACTCCACTATCCTTCTGTACCAGCCACAAGTCTGCATGTCACATATGGGAGCAATATTTTCTAATTCAACTTCATTAATTCGGTTGCCTCCAAATTAGCCTCAATCATAAACTTGGCTAAGCCTTGGCCTCTGACCAATTTCATTATTTGGACATCTATGTTGAATTCTTGAATTTTGTTAATCCACCTACATCTTCGTCCTATAGTTTCTTGTTGAGTAAAGATGTCCTTTACTCCAACTATTGGGACATAAGCTACTACTGCAACCCCAGTCAAATATATTCTAAAATACTTAACAGCCTTAACTAAGGCATAAGCTTTCTTCTTAGTAGCATCATACTTGAGCTTGGCTGCTTGCAATGACTTACTGAAAAAGGCAATTGGTTGTTCAAAACCTTCATCGTTTTTCTATAACAACACTCCTACTATAGTATGGAAAGAAGAAAATGTGAACAATTGGAATGGCTTGGAGTAATCGGGAGTTTTCAAGATAGGTGTAGCTTTGATAGCATCCTTGATAGCTTGAAAATCTTTGAGGGGATCCTCTAACCACACCACCTTCTCACCTTTGTTAAGCATTTTTGAAATAGGTCTAACTACCTTTGCAAAGTTAGTGACAAACCTCCTTAAAAAATTTATCTGTCCAAAGAAAGACTTAATACCTTTAATGTTCTTGGGTGGTGTAATTTTATCTATAGCTTCCACTCTTTTAGGATAAATCCTAATACCATCTTTTGAGACAATGTGTCCTAGTAACTTACCTTCTTTAACTCCAAAGGAACATTTCTTTGGATTCCGTGAAATGCCATATCCCAGATCCCTAATGAAAATTTTCTCAAGATGTGAGCAGTGATCCTCCTCCTTCTTTCTATGAGAATTGAGGTCGTCTTGATAGATAGCGAGAAACAAATCCAAGAAATCAACAAAAGCCACATCCATAGCTCTTTGAAAAGTAGCTCCGACATTTATCAAATTGAAAGGCATTCTCACATAAACATAGGTCCCCCATGGTGTGGTAAATGTTGTTTTATACAGCTCAAACTCCCTTACTGTAACCTGATTATATCCTGAAAATTCATCCATCATGGAGAGCAATTCATAGCCTATCACCTTTTGCAACATTGCTTCCATGTGTGGCAAGGGGTAGTTATCTTTTAAAGATGCAACATTAAGGTTCCAAAAATCCACACACAATCTTAAGTCACTATTATTTTTTCTTACCAGAACCAGGTTGGACACCCAAGATGAATGCCTTATAAGTTTTGATAGTTCCACCATCACTAAGCTTAGTGAGTTCTTCTTGCATTTTGGGTCTCAAAGTAGGATTAATAGGTCTTTGTTTATGCTTGAAAGGCTTAGTGTTAGGCTTCAAAGGGATCTCGTGCTAGAAAAAATATTCCCTGTAGGCTTTCATATCATCATAGGACCAGACAAATACATGTTTGTATTTCCTTAATAAAACAATTAACATAGTCCTTACATGGGGCTACATTCTTTTACCTATATACACCTTTTTAGGAGCATTTTTTGTTCCTAAGTTGATTTCTTCTAAGTCCTCCTTATGTGTGGATGCTTGTTTGGTATTTTCCATATCTAGGCCATCGAAGACCCTTTCTAATGCAACCTGCCCCTTTGGAAACTTATTTTTCTTCAACTGGATTATCTCGTTTCCAAACAATGTCTCTTTTCCATCAACCTCCACCATGTATGAGCCAAAATCAATTTCTTGACTCTCATACTTGTAAACACAATGCAAGAATCTCAAGATGTCATCATCATCATCGAACACTTTCCAATTGAAAATGTTATCAGGTATTGTATGCCGTGTTTGTACCTTTGCTCTTGAGACACCATCAAAGGTTACATCATCAAGCGTAATTGCAATATTGGCCAATAGGTTTGTTTTGGCATTATTCCCTCGCTCTATCCAATCTATTCCAAAGGCATCAAATGCCTCAATAGTATCCCAGACCTCATTCCTATACTCTCTCAATCTCTTATCTTTAGTGAAAAACTTAGACCTAACTTGGGAAACTACAAGCTCAAAATCCCCAAATACTTTTAACAATTTTATCCCATGCTTAGAGGCTAACCTTAAACCAAGTAATAAAGCCTCGTATTCAGGAACATTATTGGTACATGAAAATTGTAGTAAAAAAAAGTACTTGAAAGTTTTACCTTGGGGATAAATGAGAACAACCCCTACCCTTGAACCTTCCTTGGAGCAGGCACCATTGAAATACATAGTCCACACAGGGTCTTCCAACAATGTTTGTAAAACCTCTTTAACAATTGGTACAGGCTTATCTTTTGCTTCTTCTTGCTCCTGCTCTTCCACACGAAAGGTGTCTATATTAGTATCCACAAAGTTAATTATTGGGGTTCCTTTGATTCTTCAACATGCTCAATCCCTTTGATTCTTCAACATGCTCAATCATGTGTTTGAATCTTCATTCCCTGGAAAATTTTACATATTTTTGATCAATTGAGAATGTAGCAAATGACATATCGCAATGCATACTTCCTCCCATGGAAGCACACCAATTCCTTAACAGTAACATCCCATAATTTGGTGGGATATCCACCACAGTAAAACTCATGACCAACTCCTTTTTGGGGAATGCAACCAATTTATATGGGATCTTATGAATCACCCCAATAACAGGGACCTCTTTAGAATCCTTAAGCCCATTTCCTCCATTATCCTAACTGGCATGACATTATTTGAAGCACCAGAATCTATCATACAATTCCTGAGTACTTTTCCATCAATAATCAAGCTCAAAAAGAAAGGATTGACCAAGTTAGGATTTGCGGTGATAGTAGTTCCCAAATAAATCTCAAGGTTTTCATTAACTATTTCCCCCACCTCAGCATCTCTTCCTTGACTGGTACTTATGCTCATCAATCCTCATCATTTCTAGAAATGGGATTGTAACTCGGACTTGAGATAGAACTTGAAACATGTCAATAGGGGAATAACTTGGCAAGTCAGGGAGCACTATGTCTTGAGTGATTACCTTATCGGTCTACTTGATGTCCTTCTCCATCGCAGGCTTCAAATCATTAGCCTTCAGGTCAATAGTGGTCTGTGTTTTGTTGCCTTTTTTGGCCCAAAACCTCATCTCCTTAACTTCCTTGGACTTGGTGTCTTGTTTCTTATTTTCGGGATTATTTCCTTTACCCTTTTCATTGTTTTCTTTAATAAATATGCCTCCAATATTACCTTGGCAACCACTCACTACCTTGTTCCTTAAGTGGAGATCACTCCTCGCTTGAGCTCTAGCAGTCAAGGCGATTGTATACTTCTCTATTTCTTCATTCAAGTGTCTCCTTAGTGAAACATTATTAGAATGAAGGGCACAAGCAGTATATTCATCCTCCCTTTCTTGATCTAAAAACACCTGCTGATGGTGTAGGCTTGCTTCCTGTCTCTGCACATCTACATCATTCGTGTCATCATCATCACCAGAAGAATAATCACCACACTCCATATCAAACCTGGTCATGAACACATTTCCTGACTCATCTAGATTATCAGGAAAATTGGACTCCCCTTGGTTATCTTGAGTTTCTTCCAAGGATCTTGCCACTGCACATTGTTGTGATGAATGAGGCATCTCACATACTTCAAACTATGGTAAGTCTTCAACAACATTTGTGGTGTTCTTATGCAAAGGATCAGATCTAACCTGATAGTTCTTTTGATTATTTGGAATCGGCTTCCCATTATTCCAATTGGTGTGATAAGGAAAATCTTGAAGTTTTGGTGGTCTATCATTTCTCTAGAACTGAGGTTTGTCATTCTTTTCTTGCTTTTGTAGCAGACTGAGGACTTGATCTAAATTTTCATCTAGAGCTGTAACTTTACTCGATTTCTCATTTTGAGCTCTTGAGTTATTTGGAGGCTTAGGTTCATCCCTTCTTCCAACCTTACCAGAGGCCCTTCTATTGTTTTCAATATTCATAGCCATCTTATATGCTTCTATCAAGGATTGTGGATTCTTATCCCTAGGTAGGTAGCAGATCTTAGAATCATATGCATTGCAATATGTCACCAAACACGCATCAGGATTAGGCCTCAGATAGGCAGGCGCCCTATTCATAGACTTTTGAAATCTTGTGTTAAATTCAACAACTGATTCATTGTATCCCTTTGTGATATTGTTGAAGTCATTCAATCTGAACCTAGGATCAGTTTGATCTCCATATTTCTCTATGAATACTTGATATAAAGACTCCTTTGAGTCAATACATGCATCAGATAACCCTCTATACCAATCCCTTGCATCTTCATTAGAGATTGCATAAAGTACTTCATTTCTACATCATCCTCCCATAATTTGAAATCTTCGACAAAAATTTGGAAGGCTTTCAGGTGATCTTCCCCACTAAGAGCATTATTTCCGGTGAATTTAGGGAGATGCTTCCTAGCATTATCTGGGATAGGGTTTGGATAACTAGGGATATTGTCAAAACATAATTGCCTATACTGATCATTTTGGGGTGGTCCCCTGGGACATCCATCCCTACGAGCATCTTGTTGCTCATCATTTTTTTTATGTCAGCTTGACCTATATTTCTACCTTTCCCACTTCCTTTCTTACCACCATTTTTCTTTTTGTCTTCTTCCTCATCCCCAGAGTAAGAATTACAATATTTATTACCACCACCTCCTCCACTAGGAGTATGTCCCCCAGGCTTACTCTCGTGAGAACCACTATCACTTTTCCTAGAGCTCGAAGGCTTCGGGGTTGGTATTGAAATTCTAAGGAAGGAAATATTCCTATCCATTTATGCATTGGTTGCTTCTATTTCAGCCTTCTTTAAATCTTCTTGCAGTTTTTCACTCCCTAATTGCAATTTCATGAGTTCTGGAGTTGGGGGTGCAATAGATAGAGTTGGGTCAACTTTGGGATTATTAACCAGTATTTTGGAAGCTGAGGTATGAGTATTTATGTTGGTATTGGTATTGAAGGTGTTCAAGGTATTTTTCTGGGAATAATCCATAGGTTTTTTCCCATGATCTACGAAGGATGTTTTTCTTTAGTGGTGGTGATGGTTGTTGCATATGTGCTAGCAACAGAAGTTCCCATCGAGATTGTTATCTTAGGAACTTCAGGAGGGATTTGAGATGCTATTTTAGCAGCCTTTTCTTCAGCCTTACACTTAGCAGCATTTTCTCTCATTTTTTCTACCCTTTCTCTCTTAGCATCTCTTTCCAATTGCTTAGCTCGAATCCTATCCTCCTTTTCTTTCATGGCTTGTAATCCCTTCTTTTCTTCTTGTTCAACAATCCAATTTTCTTCTTCATCCAAAGCTTGCATAGCCTTATCAATGTCCTCCTCATTCTTGAGGAAATCCCCATACTCACTTGGGGCTAGGGTGTGAAAATTTTGATCAATTGGATCTTCCTCAAGGAAAGTAAGTGATGGCAGATTAAGCATTTCTCCTCTTGGATTAAAATTATCCCCATGAAAAATAAAACCCACCCCAGGCCTTCGTGGCTCTAGGAGTGCTTTACTTTTACCCCATAATTCCCATTTGTCCTCCTCTCTATACATGCCAAGTTCATTATCAAATACTTGCTCAACAGGGAAACTACCTTGTCCTCCCTCAATTACCACACCATTATTTGAATTATTAGCAATACTCACACTATTTACTTCATTGTTAAAAGTGGGAGAAGCTCCAACAAGAGATTCAAGAGACTTACTGGATTCAGTAGCCTTCTTTTTCTAGAGAGGTTTTTTGTCTTTGGCGTGTTCAGATTCCACCTTTTGTTCAAGATTCTTCTTTGTATGACTTCTAGTTTTCCTCATGGTGTCAACTGAGTTGTCAATTTCCTTCTCCCAAGGTTCTTTTTGAGATGTTATTTCTATACTGGTATGAGAAACTTCAGAGTCGCCACCCAAAACACTAGGAAAGAAAATTTGACTATATCATGACTTGTTATTTGCAACCCCAGAGAGAATTTTAAACATAACCCGAGACAATGTGAGAGAATTGACCAAAAGTTGACACATGAAAAAAATGTGACTTATGTGATTAAAATGAAAACCACTACATCTTTTGACGAAGAATAAGGAAACACCTAACTTTGACTGTACCAAATTTGCATAAGAGACACTAAAAACTAGGAAAGGTCCCCAGTAGAGTCATCATTCTGTTGGTGATTTTTAAATACCAACCAACTCTTCAGTGTAGCCTATGGATTTTCCAATTCCAATAGTCAGCAATCTTAAAGAGGGTGGGCCAACAAATGAGAGAAAGCAATTAAGCTTTCCTCCTACACTTCAGGCCCTACAAAACCTAGGAGGGTGATCCCACAATGCACCTATAGTATTATTTCAAAAGATCTCCATGTACATTGCACATTAAGCAAGTAATAATTTGTGAGGAATTGGTAGATCCTTCACACCATTATGACTTGGAGCAGAGAATGGAAAATAAGAACAATACCCATAAGAAATTACCATAATTTTGAAAATGAATTTAACTTTATGAATGTTTCTTTGATATAATCCAACTGACCTGATATATTTGGACTCATTTAACATAAAGAATTAGTGCATTATCCTAGGGTGATAGAGTCCAACTCACAATGAACTATAATGCAATAACTAAAGCATTCAATATCTATAAACCATAAGGGATTTGCATTGCAAGCTCATGAATTGAGCCTTCCATACAAAACATACTTACAAATCCTATGAATTGACCCATAAACCAGTGATCGTATTAAAGCATTTTAATCAATTACTTGAATTGAAGCAACAACACAAACACACATCCAATCACACAAATTCGAGACCAATGAGACAATACTTGATTATATCATTGTTGATTTATGAACATGTACACAAGAGATAGTTTGTATGAAATCTTACATTATCAACTTTCAAATGTTGTAACTGATGCAAAATATTTAAGCTAATTGTAAATGTAGACCCATATCCTAAGACTTAGCAAGTAATTCTATACTCATTGTATGCTTGTACTCATAAAAAAATGTAGTGACTATTTGAGATCAACCAAAACTTCAAATACCCCTGCACAATAGCCTTTAAATCCCTTTTATATGATCAAGGGAGCAAAACAAGCATCGAGCTATTGGCTAATTACATTTTAATCCAAATTTCAAGTATATTTCATTTCATTCTGACCCACAAGCGGTTATCTTTACATTTTGATGAGAAATCAAGGGAAACACAAAAGGACAAAACTTTGCAAAGGCTAATGGAGCTCGTATCCTCACACTCCAAGAATTCCACATCACCATCCCATCGACAAAAAGGTGCAAAGCATAATAGAAGAGAAGAATAAAATGAAGAAAAGGATTGGCCCAATTACCACGTGCATCTTCACACTAGGAGGATATAGATTTTATTTACACAGTTGTTCCAAAAGTTGGACTTGTACTATACTCGACCATATCCTATATTCCTCTTGCAATCTTCATAGCTTACTCAGGATATTTTTCAAGCCATTCTTTATATTCATCTTCTGTTGGCCAATCCATATCAAACAATTTATGCACCTTTGTATTGTATGCATTATATCTAGCATCAATTACTACTCTAGATTCTTTCACAAAAGTATCCATGTCCACTTGAATTCCAATGAGAGTATCCATAACACCATTCAAAAAAGTTATATCCAATTTATCATCAACATATTGTATTTGTGGACTTGAAGCTATTTGATGCTTGAAGAGTTCTCTCCATGATGCATACTCCATCAGTATCCCATCTCATTAAGGATCTTGGGCATACCATGTTCTTCCATGTTCCTAAACTCCTTGACTTTACCTTGTAGTTGTGCTCCAATTCGTTCATGAGAACCTATGATCTCACCAATCATCTCAATTCCCATTATGACACTCAGGAGATTTGTCAGAGCTTCAGGGTCATATTTTATATTTGCTTGTATTTCCTTTAAAATATTCAAACCGCTACTCCATTTATTCCACGTGCTTTGGAAAACTCCCTAAACATGTTGGAACCTTTCAAAAGCCTCGTGTATACCTTTATATGTGGACCATGCATCTTTTGCTTTAGATGCTACCTTTTCCATTCTATATCCCAAAATCTCATCAGCCATATCCTTTGTGATCTTACTCATATCCTCTTGGAGATTAATATTTTCAGACTTAGTTGTCTGAAGTTCAATCTTCATGGCCACGACCTTTTCTTTGAAGGATTCCTTTTCCTATGGTGTAGTCTTCGTTGAAGAAGTAGGAAAATTCTTATGACTTGCAATAACTGCAGTAGGCTTTAATTTATTGTATTCCTCAACTAATTTGTTATGCTTCTCCAACAATTTCATGTACCTAGCTTGAGAGATTTTTGTAATATCCACACTTAACATGGTTGTGTACATTGTTAATCTTGTAGCTTGTGGGGTCATCATCTCTAAAGCTCTTCCTATTATCAAATCTCTTGAGAGGTTGGTCATTGCTCTATTGAGTCTACACCTTCCATAATATGATGTCAATTGCCAAATAGCAAATGCATGTAGACTAGGACTAAACCATGAACCAAATGTTTTGTCATCAAAAGTTTCTTCTGAAACTACTACATTTGGATCACCTCTAATTGCATCCAAGGAAATTATTGAAGACAAACTTTAGCTAGGCATTACCATCATTCCACTATCCTTGACCAATATTGTGGCTTCCACGGGATTCATTTGTGCAATCTCATGAATAATTTCCTCTTCAGTTTCCTTTTTAACTTCCTCTAGTTTTGAGGGATCTACTACCTCCTGATCCTTTAGTATCCTATCACTTATTTCTTGTGCTTTAAGTTCAATCACAAATTCCCTGAATTCTATTGTTGTCACAAGAGAGTCATCCTCTAAAAAATTAGCACAAGATAAAACCCTTGCATCATTATCCTGAATTTCATCATACTCCCAAGGCACTAGCCTATCATTTGGGACAAAATGTTCCATTACATTCCCAATATTAGGGTGTGAGAAGTTAGACTCTACTCCTTTTTTAACAGAGGCAGATTAAGTGGATGTTTGTGGCACATTTTTCTCAACACCCTATGCTTCATCAACACCCTTAGTAGGAACATCTCTAACAAGGGTGTTTCCCATATCCACTTGTTGTTGCTCTTCTAATGCGGTGACCTCCATTGGTTGGTTACCCACTTTTATCAAATGCTCCTATAGAGCCAGTTCAGCAAATTGCTTAACTTGTTCCACCTTCTCCAAAAAGGTGTCATCCATGAAGTCACTAAAGATAAACTCCATCCTTTTATATTTGTCAACAATATGTTTGTAAGGGCTTTGATACTAGGAATTCTCATGGGATGCCTTAATCTCAACCTAAACCATCTTCATCCATATATCTCCCCTATCCAGGATAGTAGTAGGTGACGACAAACTCCTTGTTACATCTTCCTTGTAGTAAAATTCATGTGGCCCATATCCTGAGATTGTCCTCTTTATCTTTTCTCTATTAATATGTCCTTCTGGGTCACATTTCCTAGCAAAGGCTACTTTCATTCTCAGGTTTCTAACCATTATACCAAATACCTTGTATGCCTCTTTTGCTGATACAATAAAATGATCAAAAGAAAAGCTTAATGCAATGATGGAGGCCTTTCCGAACAGTCTGAAGTTCTCTACATCAGAGTGATCCATTTGCCACATTATTTCCATGAAAGCCAACTTATCAGAAAGAAACTTGGGTAGCAAATGTGGTGCGATAGGATTCCCATAGCATCTGATAACTATGCAATCATTATATAGGTACCAGTCTCCCCAATTGCATTCATAATCAAGATCATCACGAAATTCCCTCAGCCTCAATAATGCCTAAATTGTTTTGGAAATCCTTTCAGCGGGTGAAACACCCATTTGTACTAAAATGGCATGTTTTATAACATTACAAAACACAACATAATTTAAAGTTGAGCAGTGTAAATCCCAAATGTGTGTACACATTTAAACAGGTAACTCATAGTTTCTTTCATCCACTTTCCTCAATTGCATGGACTTGCCAAAGACTTTATATCCTTGATATAATATCATGTGCACTAATAATGAATAATGTCTGAACATCAATGGCTTTCTCCTTTCTTTTAACCTTATCAAATCATAATGTAGCTACTCTACAATTCTTTGGGCATAATTAAACCATGTGTGCTTGTTCTTATGTTGAATATCCAGAATCATAAATAATAAAGGTGAGGTTATCCTTCCATTGCATTTCACTCCAAGCACCTGAAACAACATATAATATGTGTATTTGAAGTATTTTGTAAACTCCTCATAGTCCAATGGCTCAACTTCTTTGAGTGCAAATGCAGTGCCCTTTTCATGTTTATGTATTGGTAGTTCACTCTTTCGAATAGATACCCTATGTCTATGATATCCCTTTTGGAATTTCTCAAAATTAATCTATTCGCTGGCATCAGGTTTCATTCTGAAAACTTCCACAACCTTACTTTCCTTTATTTCCAAAATACTCTTTCCTTCAGTGTCTGTAATTACCCTGTTTATTTCATCATATTTGTCTGCCAAGTGTAGTATCAGATCCACCTCAACAAAGACCTTGGGGACAAACAGTTTTCCTAAATCATAACCCCAGACAGTTTTACTAAGATTCTTAGCATTTCTTCTTGTAAATGCATATAAGAACAATTCCCATGCAATCTCTGACATGCCAATATCACCAATTCCCTCTGCAAGCTCCTTCAAATTGGTGGTTAGGATTCCCTTCCCTATAGCCTTTCTACCACTTTCCTTAACATCCAATGATTGTAATTTGTCCATGAAGCGGGTATAATCCTTTGGTGGCCTCTTTTCTTCTTAGGGGTTTCAGATGCTAGAGGAGGGTCATGGGAAACCTTATGCATTTTCTTCTTAGGTACAGGTTTCAACGACGGTGACTCACCTGGTTGAATCATTCTGGCTTCTTCAGGGTTTTACTCAGTTTGGAGATAGACTAGGTTTTAGGTTAATACCCTATTTCTAAAGACTCAAACTCGAATTTAGAAATAGTTTTATCCAATTAAGAAATTGTGCTAATACAAGAGAGATGTGAAACCCTAAAAAATTATGGAATTAACTCATATATTCCTCAATTTGGCACACTAATTATCGAAAATCAATAAAACAACCAATGGGGAACGGATGGAAACTTACCCGATAATAAACTTCCTGCAACTCCTTTAGCTTCAGCTCCGACTGCTTCATATCCTTCTTTGGCTCCTCAGACACTTAATTGAAATGGAAATACATGAACTATAATCTCTTTTACTGAATTTTGTCAAGTACATATACCATTAATGATGCATGAATTCTTGCATGAGTGAACAACTACATCTCAGGTTGGTCATTCCTATTTGAATTTAGAACATGAATGCACTCGGATGAAAATTTCATCTAATAGCTCACAGTGTTTCCAATTCCTGATGGGGGCCATATTGGCAATTGGATGTGTACTCGATGGACTAGGAGATCGACACACGTAATTCCCCACCTTTCATGGGTGTCACTCCTATCATGTTCCATTTCCTCATCAGGATCTCATCATGTGATGGCTAGGAAGCCAGCGATGAGATATCCACCCTTGATCACAAATGTGAAGATCTCAGCCGAAGACATGAATTGTATCACTCGTCACGTGTCCTAGGTTGATCAACCAATTCCTACTCACAATAGCACAAAGCCATGTGATGGGAAGATAGCTTGTCCATCGATGATTATGGATTCACTTTAGAAGATCCAAATGTAACTGGTGATACTATAAGAGCCAACGATTGGTCAAAACATTGACCACATTGCTCATCGCGAGTTATCTTCTCAAAACATCAATAGCACACATGATGGGCAACTGACCAAATCCAAATGATAGACAAAACATCGCTCATTGTGGGTTCCAAGAAAAGCTTCACACAATAGCCCGAGATAGTAAGATGGGCAGCAATAGGCAAAGTTAAACAATACCAGACCTGATAGTAACCAAGGAAATGGGGCTAGTTGAACAATGACAATCCATACCATGTGAGGAAAACTTAATTGATGAGTAACCAGTTCAAAAAGTCAATGCAAAGACATAAAAGAAATGATAACCAAGGGTAAGAATATATTAAGCTCGTAAACTCTAAACCCATACACCATAACACATAAGTGACCAATGACATGACTAGGAAATTGATGGAACCCTAGGAATTTTATGGGTTCCACCAAGGTGGAGCTCATATCCTATGATAGGTGGAGAAACAAACCAAAGGTCTAGCAGATTTTAGAGGAAGAGATCTTACTCCTTACATGGAAAGGCTATGTGGTTTTGACCATGAACCCACCATCACCTTTGTTCATGGATGGCACAATCATTCCTTGATTGTTAATGGTATTTCTTTCCCCATCACTAAAGAATTTATTGCATAGATAACAGGCTTGAGATTGGATGGGAGAAATTTTTTTAAGGAGCGAAAGGGAAATGAGGATGCGATGGAGCATTTCTTTAAGGATAATGAAAAGTAGTAGATTGTAAATCTTTCCTCTTGGGGCTATGACTGCTCATCAATCAAGGCCATTTGGGTTGAGGTGGTGGACGTTATTATGAGGTACACAACCCTAGATGGTTGGTTCACTTCCATCTTGGGGTTTTATTTCTCTCTACTAAATCATTTATGTCATAAGTTACATGTCTCCTTTATGTTTTTCTTGATTTTCTCTCTAGAGACTTCAATCTGTTCCCATTTAAAGAATCCTTGCACTCCTCTTCATGAGGGGTTAATTCTCCTCATAATGGAGTATGTTAAGGTTCATTCCCTGACTAAAATGATTAAAGGAAAAGACCCTCTACCTAGGGTTGTTGAACACCCTACCACAAAGTCTACTACTGATGATGAGGAAGAGGAGGAGTGGAAGGTGGATGAAGATGCTATTGAGGTTTCCTCATCTCCCTCTTCAAGCCCATTGCCACAAAAGGAAATTTGGTAGCAAGAAGAAATTTGTGCCCAATAATTCAAAGAAGAAGGTGGCTAGTCCTCAAGATGAGGATGATCTTGGATACGAGATGGGTGAGGAAGATGTGTCTAGGCCACCCAACAAGTCTCTCCAATATCGATTTGGGACCCAAGAGAAGACTTGATGGAAAACCCTAGTTAAAAAAATTTAGTGAGGTTTTATATAGAAATAATTTATGAATGATAGAGCTACAAGATATACAAAGTGAAACTAAGCAAGAAAATAGAGAAGACAATTGAGTTGACATGTGTGGAACTAAATAGTAAATTTGTATTGTGCTAGTTCTCTATAATATCTATGAGAATAAATGTGGGATACATTTATTTTCTTCTCACTATAAATAATGGCCATGTACATCAATATACAAAGAAGGAGATGATATATTCGCTTCATAAGTGTTAAAATTGACTTAAGACTTAAGGTTCAACACATGGGTGCTAAATATGATGAGGAATTTGCTAATGAAACTACAAGGTTTGTTGAGAATCACCCTTTGTGTTACAATTTTGTGAGTCAAATTCTTTTGGATCGGTTACTTGCAATTGAAGAGCAATAGTCCCCATTACATGCAATTGTGGAAAAAGATATGGAAACAAACTAGTAACTTGCACTTATGTAAACTATTTTCCCAATTCTACAAAAATATTACAATCTATATTCATATCTAGGTCAATGCAGGATCATGGGGGTCTAAACTAGGCCCCTAAGTGGTAATGAAAATTCAAAAAAATAGACTTAAGAAACTTCACATAAGAATTTGAATAGGTTATTAACATAATTTCAAAAATATGTAGGAATTTAATTTGTAGAAAAATAAATGTAGTTTGTAAGCTACTAGGCCTTTTTGGAAAAAAGTAATTTGATTTGGTGAAAATTTAAGATTTCAATACAGTAGTACATTAAAATTTGAAAAAAAAATAAAAATCAAGTGTTTTCCTGACCACCCTAATGGGGAGCAAAAATAAATTATTATTTTTTAATCTTTGAATATAAGTAGAGGACACATGCCTAGATGTGATGCATATTTTTTTGTAATTTTTTTCCAATTAAATAATTAGTTATGAATTTTCTAGTAGGAATTTTTAAAAATATTAAAAACCATTTGTTCAGGCACTGTAACTTGGTCAAAAATTTATGAAATTCAATATTTTTTTAAACTATAATTTGTGAAGCATAATGTGTGATGCATCTTTCAGATTTAAAAAATGTATAACCATTTAAAAGTTATATATTTTTCAATCAGCCTATCAATTAGAACTTTACACATAGTGCATGTAGAAAATAAATAATAATTACATATTAAATTCAAACTAAAGCATACCTTATATCAATAGAATGTTGTCAAATTTTTGAATAAACTCTTTTCATTTCATCAAAATTGGATGAAAAAAAATCATCAGCACAAAGGGTGAAGTTTGAAAAACTCTTGCAACCCCTATAAACATGTTGGGGATGTTGAATTTTCGAGTTGGTCACCCCCAAGCCAAATACCAAAGCAATAATGAAGCAAAACAGATATTCGTTATTATCAAATATTTGTTTCTTAAAATAAGAAATATTAATATATAAATCAATATAGATTTAAATTTAAGATGTTATAATATTAATATTAATATATATATATATAATAAAATATATGATCAATAATAAATACTATGAAATATTAATTTAATATACATTATATTTAATATAATTTTTTAATGTTTTGATTAGATTAAAAATGGAAGGGCTAATACCCATTATAGAGCAGTCATAGAGGTAGAGAGGTGGCTCAGGAAAAGTGATTCAACAGAAAACAAGACTCACCAAAGTGAGCCTAGAAAGAACAACACACAAACTATGCTTTTAATCGAAGCATAGAACTGATTACAAATCACTCCTACAATAAAAAGGAAGTAACAACAAGAAACCAACTCAAAAAATACAATACTTTTGAGACAAGATAGAACCAGTAGAAGCCAACAGCTTCCAAAACCCAACAATCACTACCAAAAGGGTTGGACTAGGAACTATACACCAACTACTCTCCACCTCAATAGGAGAGAAGAAGAAACTCTTAGATAAGGGCGAAAAACCCCAAGCAACCATTCTAGCTTTTACAACATAAGAGAAAATAAGAGAAGAAAAACCCAAGCCAAGCTGACAAGAACTCTCTCCACCTCAATAGGAGACAACACAGCATCAAAAGGGAAATCCAAACAGAGAGGCAAGGTAGAAAACTCAACACCCATAATTCTGATAGAGAATAGATGTATCTCTCCTTGAAGAAGCCAAACCTTCATAAACCCAAGAGAGGGTTTGAAAACTAGCCCAAAGGAGAAGAACAACACCACCCCAAAAAGGAGCAACCAAACTCAAGATCTTCAAAGGACAAGATCCAACACAAATTCAAGAGAAAACCATCATGAAGATGAAGATCAAAAACACAAGTTACTAAAAAAAAATCCAATCATAGCCCCTGAGAGGGCAAAAAAAAAGGTGACAGAGACAACACCCTGCAACTTAACAACACTGAGAACCCCCAAGGTCGAGCAAATAACCACAAAACCCATAGCATCGCTCCAGTAGTGACAAACATGGCTAAAGGAGAATGCCTCCTTCAAGGCCAAAAGACCCAGATCCTCTAAGGTAGGCTAGGGCCCTACAACCACAACATGCCTCTGTTCATAGGGAAGAAACCCCCACAAATCAAGCAAATTGAAACACAATAAGAAACAAGACGGAGTCCCTCACAAAAACACCTCCAACCTGGGCCACCAAAAAGTCCCAAGGCCTAGGATAAAATAGGGTCCAAGAGGTCCAAATAGGCTAGCAAACCCAATGATCTACACAAAGTGCTCAAGAAACACCATAATCAGGCAATACAAGACCCAATGGAAAGAAAAAAGAACTCAATAACCCTCCACAATTGAGCAAAAGAGCTCAAGAAGAAGTGGACCAAAATAACCCGAGGCCACCCACGAGCTCCCACACAGACCCCCAAAATAGGGGAGTCAACCAAAGAACCAAACCCATTGCCAATAGTAATGATGGGCACATATATCAAACTAGAAGTTGGTTTGACCAACGTAGCAAGAACAACACCAATAGCCTTGCCAAAAACAAACCCAGAAAATTTGGAGCTAGACACCGTCATAGCTAAAGCAAGAGAGACCAAAGAAGAAGACTCATTCTGTAGGAAAAAGAAGATACAAGCTAGAGAAGCCTCCCTAACCATGCAAGAAATAGCCAAAATAGGCCTACAAATGCCAAAATAGTGTATTGCCCAAGGGAAAACATCTACATCTCCATCTTCCCCCACAATTTTAAAATTGCCTCCACCACTAGTTTTCTCGCTCGCCTCCATGTCTCCTATAAATTTTTAAGGTTATATTAAATATAAATATAATATTATATATAATAATATATTATATTATAGAAAATTATTTGATGGAAAGGATATCAATTTTTTAATTAAAAACATTAAAATATATAAATATCATTATAGATTAAAATATAACATGTTATAATATTAATGTTAATTTAAATATTTATATATATTTAAAATATGAATATATATAATATAATATATGATAAATTAATATACAATAGGAAATATTAATATCAATATAATATAACACTATGTATAATATAAATATTATACATTATATTATAAAAATATTATAATATTAAATATATATTTAATAATATAATATATTATTAAAAAAAATATTTGATGGGTTTTGCAAGAGAGTTTTAAATATTATATTTATTATAATAATTTACTACAAGGAGCTGAGAGCAATATATACATCTCTCCCTCCCTCTCTCTCACCTTCCCTCTGTACTTTTGTCTATCTCCACTCACCCTCTCCCTCTCCACCTTCATTTCTCTCAATCTGTCTCACCCTACTTCTCCCTCCATCCCTCCAACTATAGGTCACTCTCTCAACTTATCCCTCCCTTTATCCCTCACTCCCTCCCTCTCCCTCTCTCTACCTCTTTCATCCCCTCTCTCACACAGACAGAGTAGATCTCTATCTTTGTACATCTCTCCCACCCTACCTCTTTATCTAGCTTTATCTAACTC
>VDFB02271358.1:678738910-678838466 GCA_007258455.2 Sequoia sempervirens
TATCTCCCTCCTTCCCTCTCTCTGCCTCCCTCCCTCTCTCCCTCACAAACACACATCCTCTCTTCACCTACCCTTCCCTCTCTCCCTAACTCTCTCTATGCCTATCCCTCACACCCTACTACTCCTTATCTCCCTTCTTCCCTCCTCTTCCTCTACCTATCCCTCCCACCCTACCACTCCCTATCTCTTTATTCCTTGCACCTTACAAGTCTTTATACCTACATTCTCTCAATTCATACCACCCCACCTCTCTTTCTACCTACCTCTTCCCCTTTCCCAAATTCCCCGTCTTTATACTTCTCTCTCCACCTACCCTTTCCTCTCTCCCTAACTATTTTTATACCTACCCTCTATCTCCATCCATCCCTCTTCAAACCTGTAACCCACACATTCACAAAGAGGAGAAATGTTAAGCCATTTTAGGGCCTTGCCTCAGTCAAACCCCATGTTAGTGTTTCCACTTCCACAATGGCAATGCCAATGATAGAAATAATAATTGAAAGGAAGGAATGATGAATGAAAAAATGTTGCAACTTACCACCCTTCAATGAATTCCTTGAAGGACTAGAGTCATACACATCACTTCAAGGATCTTCTATCTTGCTTGATATATTTTCCTGAATTCTTGGATACTTGGAGACCTCCAACAATGTTAGCCTTCACAAAACAATAGCATGAATACACATAGAACTTGGCATGATGTTGAATCTTGAATTACTGCAATAAAATATGATAATAAAACTCTTGACTTGCTCAATAATGCTCTTGATCATAATTTTTCCAATAATTTCTTGTTAGATTTGAAATGATAAAATAACTAGGTATTTATATGCAATTTTTCTAATTTCTTGAAAAATAGATTCCAAAAGCCAACAATTAAAATTTGAATTCTAAATGTTAAAATGCTACCAATAACATATTAAAAATTGGCCCCCCTATAAGATAGGGATCTACTAGGACATTAAGTATCGAGATCATAACATTAATTATTTGCATTTGTTCAATGCTTACAAATTTGTTAGAAAATGATAAAAATAGGCTTTGGAATACATAATTTAGGAAATTAGGGACTTAATTAGGTCCAATGAATTAGGGGGGCCAAAACATAGTGTGAAATTGTTAAGGGTGACAATTTTCTACACTATAGAAGCATTAAGGAGTCAAAAACTTGTTGAGAATGTGTGTCTCAAACTCACTATAAAACCCTAGCTCAGTTTCCTTCAACTCAAACTTCCCAAGATTCTACATTCGGTGAATTGTCTTCATCGGGTTGATAGTTTAGTTTTGTTAGGATGTAGAAACAAGTCTCCCTGACAAGTTCCTAGCTTATCATTAAGTATGTTTGAAGTTTGTGGTGGCAGAGAAGCATCATCAATGAGACAAACATAGGTTGGAGGGAGTTTTCATAGCATCCCCTCGATATTCCAATGGGGCGGTGTCAAAATGACATATCGTTATCGATGGGAGTCATTTAGATGTCTCTTTGATATCGCGATGCAAGGATGGGTCTCTTCATCGGCGGGAGTGATAGATTTCATTAGGACGTTGGTGGAAGTCCCCTCAATGGGCCAATAAGGTGGGACCAAACAACATGAAGGATAACATCAGTTGTGCGTTGTTGACATGGTTGACATGTAGGTGTTGGGGAACCACTTGATCAAGGTAGTAAGCTTCGTCGAAGATATTTTATGGTGTTAGGAGGAGTTGCTACATAGTCTCTTTGATATCCTGATGGAGGGTGTTCATAGCAGTGAAGGACTCATATCAAGGTGACAGAGAGTGTTTAGAGAGACAAGGTTTGAAGTCTCTTTGATGTAATGATGTGACTTTGATAGGGAAAAAGATAGTGATGGTTACGTCATTTGTTACTATTTGTTTGTTGTGGAAATTGAAATGATAGTTTCCTAGAATGCCTGAGATGAATGTATGAATTTCATAGTGTATTGAAACGGAGAGTGAGATGAGATTGAGTTTCAAAAAGGGTTATGCTACTGGTCTTTCTCCAGATAGAACGGGATGTAAATCTCCTTGTAAAGGCTTAGAACCTACATTGTATTGTAACTGTTTATTTTGTTGTTGAATAATACAATGGATCTATGCTTTTGGAGTGTGGGGTTTTTTACTCGAAAGGGTTTTCCCCACATAAATCTTTGTGTCCATGTCTCTTTTGTTCCATCTTTCGTGTTTAATAATTTTTTTGTAGAATATGTTTAATGCATGTTGTTGAAACTAGTTGATCTTGAAAGATCTTAAATTGCACGAACTTTCCTCTAAGGGTTAATGGCGGGAAATAAACTATGTTTGGTTTCGCTTTATGGCATAATAGTATGTGTTTTTCAAGAAATTTGAAAAAAAATGAATGTTACCAAAGGCACTTATTGATCTCGAATGCTCTTTCTGAGATGAACCAAATTTCCCTTCAAATGGTATTAGAGCTGGTGTTTCTAGTTTTGGGTATTCCTTCTATGAGAATTTTTTAGCCTAGAAAGCATGAGGAAATCTAAAGGAATCGACTAAAGATTGATCTTGTAGTGAGTAGAAGTTTTTTTCTTTTTTGTTTTACTTTCAGGAGACAACACATAGCTTTCAAAGGATGGTGAAGATGGAGGAAATGGAGTTGGTCATATTGAAATGATGTGATATGAAGCTCATAGTTGACAGCAAAATAAGATCATAATGCATGGGGTGGAATTTTTTGCTTTATGGTTGTGTTGCAGCAAATATTTCATATTGGGTGTCTATGTGAAAGGCTCCTTGATGATATGGAGAAGCTTGGGTTGTTTTTTAGCTATGGAGTAGTATGCTTAAGTTGGGTGTTTTTCTTGGCATTGGAAGGCATTGTTTATATTACCCCAATTGCGTGTAGGCCATGGAGTTGATCAGAAGATGATTTGGACCTTTAACAATAGCTTGTCTCTCTCAAATGCATGTGCATGTTGGTGGTTGTGGAGTTGGCCTGAAATAGGCCTAGAGTTCTTGAACTACTTTTTCCTTTTATGGATGCTTTGTGCTTGCATGGCTTGGATTCATGATCCTTGGATTTGAGGGTTTTATTTTTTTTCATAAAAATCTATGGTTATTCTCATATATAGTAATGCATTACTCTGGTTTAACTATTATGGTGGTTTTTGTTTCAGAATTTTGAGTATTCCAATTGTGAAATGGGTGTGGATGTGCATGGGCATTTTCCAAATACAGTGGTTTTGTAGGTTTTACATGGCCAAGAAAAAACTTGTGGTTTTGTGGAGCAACGATTAAGATATTTTCTAGACCCTAGATTTTGGGGTGTTACTAGGTGAGATAGTTGCATTCTTGCATGCATGCTTCATGCATGGTATGAGGAGGTAATATTCTTCCTCTGCATGGGAGTGTTGGTACATGATTAGTCACTCAAAATTTATGTGGTGATACTTGGTGGATTCCTTGACAATGATGCTCATTATGGATGTGATTCAAAAATTGGATTTGAGCTTGATATGGTGTTTGACTCATGTTTTTTACACAGTTATTCTCTTTGAGATCTCAATTTTGTAGTTCCCAGTGTGATAGTGGATTTACATGTTATATTGATTGGATCTATGAGTTATGCAGTTTTGTAGGTGTGTACAGCCTATTGGTTGTAGTGGGATAACTCAAAAGTGATTGTCTATATCCATGAGGTTGATTCAATGTTGGTGCAAACTTATTAGTTGGCCTTGTCTGTGGTCGCTTGTGCATTGGTGTAGTTGATTTTAGATGTGAGTATGAACGATGTTGAGTACCTAGATAGTTGGTTATGGGGATCTATAGCATGTGTATCACGATGTCATGAATAACTTGGATACACAACTTGGTGTAAGCTTTTGATGGTGTTGGTATTTTTTGCTTGGTTTGGAGATCTTGGTGCCACTTAGTATTGTTGTCAGATGAACAAGTTGACGTGTGGACCTGGAAGATTTTAAAATTAGTAGATGTTTGGTCATGATTCTTGGAGAGCTTGGTTGTCATGATTTAGTGGGAGCTCTAGTAGTGACTTGGTCATGGTGCTTGGAGAGCTCATTTATCATGGTTTAGTGGGAGCTTTAGTAGTGACCATGGATGATTGATCTTCTTTCGTGTTGTAGATGTTACTAGGAGGATATCTTAGATCCTATTGTTGTAGAAGGGTTTTTTTGCATCTATATGGACACTGCTTGAAGATGTGTAGCATCTCGGAGCCATGGAAGACTCTTGTGGCCTTTGGGTTGAGGTGTTGGTGGTTCCTGGCAGGTAATGTTGGTTTAAAGTTTGCTTGTTTTATGTCATGATATACTCTAGATTATGATTAGAGTTTTGCCATAATGTCTTACTCTTGAGACCATGGTATGTTCACTTGGAGCATGTGATCTCCTAAGGAGGATGCTTAGATCATGATGTCATGATAAGTTTTTGATTTAGATGATAGGAGCTTTGACAGTGGTTGAGTGATGTATTTTGGATGCATTGGTCATATGCTTGAGAACTTCATGATAGTGCAGTGATGCATTTGGAATTTAGCATCATATGATTTTTTGTAGGTGCTCATGGATACATGGAGAATGAGGTGAGGCTACATTTCTCTTGAGATGTGTTGTTGAGATGGTTACTCTTGATGAGATTTTAGCAAAAAGTCTAAGAATCCTACACCTTGTTTGGATGTGAGTTCAACAGATACCTACAAGGAGGTTTCTCTTGGAGGAGTCATGATGGCTTGCATGCCTTGGATGAGCATTCTCATTCCCACTCTTGGTCTACTTGGTCGCTTATCACTTGAGAGGAAACACCCATTGTTTCTCTCAGGTGCTTTATGCTTTCTTTCATCAACATGGATCTTGAGCTACTTATAAATGGTTCTAGAGGATTCGTTGTGAGATATGGATAGCATGGTTATCTCCTTGGGATTGATTTTTCATGATTATATGGGATGGTAGTGGGCCAATTTCTTGATATAGTAAATGGAATAGTTTGATCTTCTTTGAGAAGCTTACATCTGTGTAGATACATGATGCATATGTTATGTTTGATCTCTTAAGGTTGAATGGGGTTGGATGTTGTTATGACATTTTTTTTATATTGGGGCTATGAAGGAGATCTTACTTGAAACAATTGGCATTTAGATATGTATGTAGAAGGGCATGATACATTTTTATGATTTGCAGATTTTTCTCTTTAGTCTAGTTCTTCCTCCTATATGTTCAGATTCATATGACTTTAGATGTGATATTTTTATGTGGATCTATGGTGATCACTATTTTTCTATCATGTGTTGTCACTTGGGTGATGACATGGAGGTTCTTGTATCTCTTTCTCTTGTTGGATATGGAGAACATGGGAGAGATGTGGAAGATTGTAGAGAAAAGTGTCTATTGCAATAGTTGGTTGCAGGATTTGCAAATCTTTGTGGATGGTCCTTGGTACAACATGGCTACACTTTCTATGTGTTGTGATTGGTAGACTTGTTGTAACTTTGATCTTTTTACATTTGGCATTACCCATGCAGTGGGAGTTCCTAGATGTGTTTGGTCTTCTTCAACTATTGGCACACATAGCTTGTATTTGTAGTTGATGGGTTGGCTATATAGGTCGCATGATTTTGTTGATGTGGATACATTCAAGGTATGTGTGATTGGATGGATTAGCACTTTTTTGTGGGTGCTATTTCTAGTCACCTGGGTTAATCCATTGGATGAGAGTAGTCAATTTACTAATTGTTGTTCTAACTAATATTCTATCATGTTTTTTGGAGGATGTCTTCACGGTTGTGTTCAAGTTGAATCTTTGAAGTTGATGTTGTTGATGCTTTTATGAGAACAATGGAGTGGTGGTGATATTTAGTATCCATTGCTATCAGTTGGATCTGTTGTAGGTGTCTTGGATTAGACTGGTGCATCTCCACTGTGGCTCATTCCTTTCCTTTGGAGGATGGTTGTAATTTCTACCTAAGATGGTGGACATCATGGTTGTTAGAGGTGTCTTAGGTGATACAATGACTTCAAGCGTTGGAAGGGGTTTAGTGAGTTCTTCATCAAGTGGGAGAATGTTGAGAATGTGTGTCTCAAACTCACTATAAAACCCTAGCTCAGTTTCCTTCAACTCAAACTTCCAAAGCTCATGCATTCAACAAATTGTCTTCATCGGGCTAATAGATTAGTTTCGTGGGACGTAGAAACAAGTCTCCCCAACAAGCACCTAGCTCATCATTAAGTATGTTTTAAGTTTATATTGATGGAGAAGCATCATTGATGAGACAAACATATGTTGGAGAGAGTTGTCATAGAATCCCCTCAATATTTTGATGGGGTTGTGTTGAAACGACATATCGATATCGATGGGAGTTGTTTAGATGTCTCTTCGATATTCTGATGCAAGGATGGGTCTCTTCATCGGTGGGAGTGATATATTTCATTAGGACATTGGTGGAAGTCTCCTTGATAGGCTGATAAGATGGGACCAAACGACATGGAGGATAACATTAGTTGTGTGTTGTAGAAGTGGTTGACATGTAGTTGGTGGGGAACCACCCGATCAAGGCGGTAAGCTTCATCAATGAGATTTCATGGTGTTGGGAGGAGTTGCTACACAATCTCTTTGATATCCCAATGGAGGGTGTTGGAAATGATCAAGGACTCATATTAGGGTGATGATGAGTGTTCAGAGAGACATGGTTTGAAGTCTCTTCGATGTAATGATGTGACTTCGATAAGGAAAAAGATAGTGATGGTTACATCATTTGTGACCATTTGTCTATTATAGAAATTAAAAAAATAGTTTCCTTGAATGATTTAAATGAATGTATGAATGTCATAGTGCATTGGAACAAAGAGTGAGATGAGATTGAATTTCAGAAGGGGTTATGCTACCAATCTTTCTTCAAATGGAATAGGATGTAAATCTTCATGTAAAGGCTTAGAGCTTGCACTATATTGTAACTATTTTTTTTATTGAATAATACAATGGATCTATGATTTTAGAGTGTGGGGTTTTTTACCCGAAAGGGTCTTCCCCATGTAAATCTTTGTGTTTGTGTATTATGTTCCATCTTTCGTGTTTAATTATTTTATTTGAAGAATCTGTTTAATGCATGTTGATAAAACTAGTTAATCTTGAATGATCTTAAATTGCATGAACTTTCCTCTAAGGGTTAATGGCGGGAAATAAACTATGTTTGGTTCTACTTTATGGCATAGTAGTATGTGTTTTTGAGAAAATATGAAGAAATGAATGTTATGAAGACACTTACTGATCTCGAATGCTCTTTCTAAAATGAACCAAATTTCCCTTCAGAACTAGTAGTAAATAGCGCTTCTTACCTAGTATCCAAATAAGTTCAAGGTTAAATTCATGATCTTCACAAAGTACTTAGTAATCAGAGTTTAGGGATATCAAGGGAATAGTACTCAAACAAGGGAGTTTCTAAATCTGCAACATGAAAATAATTTCAACGCAAGAGGCTGATGAATAAAATTTTGGTTTAAAAATATGTAGGTAAGTGAAACTCCAAAAGTATAAAACTCTAAAAACATGCTTATACTTAGGAAATTTAACAACACAAGCCCCCACACTTAGGCCTTTTGAGACCTTTCAAAATCCAATACATCATAGGCACATGGGTATGAAGAATGGGAACACTTAGGAAAAGTTGACACATGAGGACCAACAAGAAATATCTGAGATAAATTATAAATATTGAGTAAATAGGATAAAAATACATAAAGGGGTACAAATTGTAAAACAAAGAGATGCATTAAAGTGGGATGCCAATGCAATCTTCACCACAAACTTTCCATACACTAAGTGTTGTCTAGTTTTTTGGGGAATACATGATGATTGATAGTTTATCAAAAATGGAGAAGACTCTTTCTAGTTCCATTGTCTTCTAACTCTCAAAAGATATGGTATGGTTGTTTTTCTTTAGCACCACTCTAACTGCTTCTATAGATACATCACATTCAAGTATGGAAGAAAGTGATAAAAATAGTATTCCAAGTACTAGGAAAGTACTCATTACTTCTTTCAGCCTCTCAAACACCCTTTGTGCTTCATTTTTCCAAGAGAATGCTCCTCTTTTGGCTAGATCAATAAATGGTGTAGCCAACTAAGAGAACCTATAGATTCCTATAAGTCACCTTAATTATATCAATGCTATAGAAGTCATCCAATTTATGATAGATCTTTTGTTGATCCACCTAAACTACCTTGGCACTAATAACATTCCCCATGTATAAAATTTTAGTTAATTCAAACTCACACTTGGATAATTTAGCATGCAAAGATTGTTGTTCCAAAATCCCAAGTACCTTTTTTTATGTATTTCAAATGCTCCTTCATGTTATTTTATGAATCAAGATATAATAAAAATACTAAGATAAATTTCTAGATCTACTTAATAAATAGTTGTATTCATACATGATTAAAATGTGGTAGGTGCATTGGTGACACCAAATAGAATGGAAAGGAATTTAAATTTTCTATAGAGACGATGGAAGGATATAGTTACTACATCTTCATCATGAACTCAAATTTGGTGATAACTGGATTTGAAATCCATTTTTGAAAAATATATAGATTCATGGAGTTAATCAATATAAGAGATTGGATACATGTTCTTGATATTTATCATGTTCAATGTTCTAAGTAAATGCACATCCTCAAAGTGTCATCTTTTTTATTTATTAGAACCAAAAAAGAAGAAAATATACTAGAGCTCAATTTGATGTATCTTACTACTAATAATGTTTATCTTTTTTTATATTTTCTCCTTGTGAATTTGTAGATGTATATAAGGATATGTGATGGGAGGATTTTCCCCTATCTCTATTTATATAATGTGCTAGAAACCATTGTCTAATGGTAGCCCTAAGGTTATATCATTAAATACCTTACTATGCTATTTTTGAAATATCTAAATTTTATTGGGTATGAGTCTCTTTTGGAAGTTGATGTTGATGAGGTGATGGGACAATTAATAGCCCATGAAACTTTCCTTTATGAAAGGATATCTCCATTCTTTTTGTAGTGGTGATCTTGGATGATCCATTATAAATTCCTTTGATCACTACATCCCTATTGTCTTATTTAAACTTAATCTCTATTTAATAGTAGTTTTAAGTAAAATATTGGATGGATTTTAGCCATTGTACACCCCAAAACATGTATGTTTTGTTGGATTTGGTTGTGTTTATGATATGTGGTTGGCATTGATGTCAACAATATTAGCATTAATGTCTTAGAGGTTGTATATGTCAAGGATATTGAGAAAATTGTAATGAAATAAGTTACAGGTTGTTAGTGGTGAAGTGAAGTTCAGTTTGTCAGTGAGTTCAGTACATTGATGATTAGAGGTTTTGGATTAAAGGGTTTCCTATCAAGTATATCTAGTTTATCCACGTTAAGTTTCAGAGATCCACGTGAAGGTTTGTTCGTGTTATGAATATTTGTATTCTAATAGTTTTTCTATTGCTTTAGTTGGTGTTTCTAAATGAAGATGATGCAATTTTAGTTAGTTCAGTTGTTTCGGATGCTTCTTTGGTGATTCATGATGTTTGTGGATGTTTCTAGATCATGCTATATCTATGTTGCACGTCTGCATTGATCATTGTGCTTGTGATTCAAGATTTTCTCTTGCATGTTCATGTTTTTCATGTTCTTGGCTGACAAGGTGTTGAAGCGTGTTGTGGATCTTCGAGGATTAATTTAAGGTAGTTCATGTTTGATAATTTTATTTTGGGTCTCCACTATGTTGTGGTCAACCATCAACCATGGTTGATTCGCATTAATAATCTTTATTGTTTTGGGTCGACAGTTTGCATTCATTTTATTATTTTATTGAGGCCGACATGTAGCGATGTAATTTCTTGTTGCAGATATATAAGAGTGATTGTTTTATCATTTGAAGGCGTGAGTATGTAAAGTGTGCGAGTCCTATGTGTGAATATTGTTAAGATCTTTTGAAGGCAGAAGCAAAGTGTGAAGAAGAGTGAAGAAGTGTTCATGTGCTTAATTGGAACTATAATTAGGCATTAGTAGATGCTATTTTTCTCAGTTCAAATCATGTGGATGTAATTCAATCTTTTTTAAGACAATGTGTATTCCTTTGGGTAGTAAGCCTTTTGTATTTGAGTAATGAGCTCTAGGTAGTGCGCCTAAATACATGTGCATTCCCCATTTCATTTTTTATACTTTTAACAGGGCATAATCTTGTGGACTGACCTCCATGATGGTTTTTCCCCTAATAGGGTTTCCACGTAAAAAATCTTGGTGTTATGTGTGTTTTTGATGTGTTGTTGATTTATGCTTTCATGGTTATTAATCAGATCTAAGAATAAGCATAATAAGTTGAATAAGTTTGAAATTTTGTGACAATTGATTCACCCCTTCTAATCAGAACTAAGATGCATTAACTTGCATCAATCTGTGCATTTCATGGCCATTTTTTTATTCAGATTGATGTTGTGCTGGCAGCTACTTAGGGGGAGTAGTCAGATGTTCAGATATGTGGCTTAGGCCTTGTGTGGAGACAAGAGATCCTTGTCACTAATGTCAAAGGGGGAGAAGAGTCAAGTGAAAAACTATGAATTATCTGAGGAGAAGAATCATGTGGGAGAAGAGTTGTTGAGGAGAAAAGAGTCAAAACCTAAAGGGGAGTAAGTGTTGAAGATAGTTGCGTTGATGGTGTTTTTCACATCATGTGTTGCCATCAATGCCAAAGGGGGAGATTGTTGGATGTTGTGGTTGTGTTGTTGATATGAGGTTGTCATTGATGTCAACACTATTAGCATTAATGTCTTAGAGGTTGTATATGTTGAGGATATTGAGAAAATTGTAATGAAATAAGTGGTAGGTTGTCAGTGGTGAAGTGAAGTTCAGTCTATCGATGAGTTCAGTATGTTGATGATCAAAG
The DNA here is from genome assembly GCA_007258455.2 of Sequoia sempervirens. NCBI lineage: Eukaryota > Viridiplantae > Streptophyta > Pinopsida > Cupressales > Cupressaceae > Sequoia > Sequoia sempervirens. The sequence continues at coordinate 678,749,808 of VDFB02271358.1, forward strand.
CTTGTGGATTAAAGGGTTTCCTTTTGAGTATATCTATTTTATCCATGTTAAGTTTCAGAGATCCGCGTGAAGATTTGTTCGTGTTATGAAGATTTGTATTTTGATGGTTTTTCTATTGATTCATTTGGTATTTTTGAATGAAGATGATGTGATTTTATTTAGTTTAGTTGTTGTGGATGCTTCTCTAGTGATTCATGATGTTTCTGGATGTTTCTAGATCGCGCTCTATCTATGTTGCATGTCCAAATTGATCGTTGTGCTCACGATTCAATATTTTCTCTTGCATGCTCATGTTTTTCATGTTCTTGGCCAACAGGGTGTTGAAGTGTGTTGTTTATCTTTGAGGATTAATTTTTGAAGGTGGTTCATGTTTGAGAATTTTATTTTGGGTCTCCACTATGTTGTGGTTGATTCGCATTAATAATCTTTATTGTTTTGGGCTGACAATTTGCATTCATTTTATTATTTTATTGAGGCCGACATGTAGTGATGTAATTTATTGTTGCGGATATATAAGAGCAATTGTTTTATCATTTGAAGGCATGAGTATGTAAAGTGTGTGAGTCCTATGTGTGAATATTGTTTAGGTCTTTTAAAGGAAAAAGTAGAGTGTGAAGAAGAGTGAAGAAGAGTAAAGAAGTGTTCATGTTCTTAACCGAAATTGTAATTAGGCATTAGCAGATGTTATTTTTCTCAGTTCAAATCTTGTGGATGTAATTCAATCTTTTGTAAGATAGTGTCTCTTCCTTTGGGAAGTAAACCTTCTATACTTGAGTAGTGAGCTCAAGGTAGTGCACTTGAATGCATGTGCATTCCCCATTTCATTCTTTATACTTTTAACAGGGTATAATCTTGTGGACTGATGTCCACTGTGGTTTTTCCCCTAATAGAGTTTCCACGTAAAAAATCTTGGTGTTATGTGTTTTTTTGATGTGTTATTGATTTATTCTTTCATGGTTATTAATCAGATCTGAGAATAAGCTTAATAAGTTGAATAAGTTTGAAATTTTGTGACAACTAATTCACCCCCCCTCTCAGTTGTCTTCCCTTGTGTTGCCAACATGTTTCCCCTAGATTAAACACATAGAAATATTCAAGTATATTGTACCCCCTAAAGTAATAATAATTTTCCTCCCTCTATGTGTGCAAGTAATAACTTATATCAATCTAAAACAATTGAAACACATCTATTGAACTCGTGTGTACCCACTATCTATAACAATAATGATGCAATATCCTAATAAGAATCCATTAATTTAATGATATGGAACTTGGGAGTTCTAGAAAGTATAGCTAAAGTGTTTTCATTGATTCTTGTTTCTTTCATTATTTCAAGTTCAAGTTCTTCCTCTGTGGTTATTGGCTCAATCTCTTCTATTTGAGGTTCACCATGTGATACAATCTCATTGTAATTTCTTTGTATCTTTTCCAAATAATGATGGATGGTTACCCATAGCTCTTGATTTTGAAGCATAATTATTTCCTTATTAGTTCATTTCAACTATTCACATCTTTATCAGACAAAGTATGAATAGTTTTTATCCTATATTTTCTAATACTCTTTTTGTTTGGATTGGAGGTACTTCAAAAAATATTTTTTCTTTGGTGTTGAATATTATAGACCTAGGACCTTCTTGATTGCATTTTTGTAGTGTTGTCAAATTAAATGCTCTAACTAAACCCTTGAGGGGTTTAGTTAACCCTTTCAATACAAGTAATTGTTATTCTTTTATCTAAAACATCTAGTACCAAATTATTGCTAACAACTAAAATTTAGCCACATAGTCTTCTACTAATCTATGATGTTTTAATTAAGCTATCTCTCTAGAATGAATTTCTAGGTCCTTTCTTTTGAACCTATCCAACAAATTATTTTGAAACTCCTTTAAAGTAGCGATAGAATTTTTCCCCTAGGTGATTGTGCCATAATACCATCACTCATGTGAGTCATCCCTTTAATATGAATAGTGGAAAATTTGATAGCCTCATCTTTGGTCATTACATTCAATAAAAAATCATTATCAATATTTTACAATTATGATTAAGATAAAAAATTTCTAGATCCATCATAGGGAGGAACCATTATCTTGCTAAATCAGCTCTAAAAGTATTTGGGAGGCTAATATTAAGTATTCCTTCTTCCTCCCCTTCTTGGTGTGTTCCTCATCTATAAATCATAATATCTAAGGATCATATCCAACTAGGTTTATTGACTAACATTTTGATATTTATTTTAGTAAACATCCATCAACTCTAGGGGAAATCATTGCAATTCTTCTCTTTCTAGCTATGGTTATTCTCTCTATAAAAATCTAGATCTAAAGATATTGTGGTTTGGATTAAGTGGAGTTAATCTATTAGGAAAATTCTTTTATGAACTTCCCTTTGCATTGTTGGCCCTACTTGCATTGTTGTCAAGCATAGTAAGGATCAATATAGCCATGGATTCTATAATTTATTTTTTGATACTTATTGGCTTCATGTGATTTGAGTTACAATTTCCTTCAAGGAATCATCAGATGGGATTTTCACTCTATCACCTATTTTTTATTTTTTGTATCTAATATCTAAACATTATTTCTCTTTTTCCTTTCTAAATAGTGAAAGTATTGTTATGCCCTGCATAACCACCCCATTTTATTATGGAACAAAATGGGCCCCCCTTTCTTTTGGTTTCTTTTCTTTTGGTTATTTGCTTTGCTCTTGGGGGTTCTTCTATTTTTCTTCCTGAGTTTGTCTACTGGCTCTGTTAAATGTTGGTCCTATCTTACCTTGAGTTGATTTTCTTCTTGCTAAGAATCAATGAAATAATCATGAACAATAATATATCTTATGTGCTTTTGAGCACTGATGGGGACTCTATTTTGCAGGATTAAATCACACACATAATGATATTTGCAAAGGGAGCTCAGTTGGAATGCTTTCCTCAGTCCAATTGGCCATAATTTTCCTCTAAGAAGAAAGTCAGCAGGGCCTTGCAGATGTCTTGCTGACTACCAGTGCATTTTGTTGATGGGCGTCTATGTTGCCTATTGGCAAGACCTCAGGGATGTCATAGCGATCAGAATTCATATGCAGATACCTATTGGGAAGACATCAATTATTGTCTCGGTGACTAAGAGTTTCCCATCGGCATGAAAATCTCCTTCGGAGAAAGGTCTTGGCGAGATCTTTGGGTCTCACTGACCGCCGATAGAGGAATGCACATATCGGCCAGAGATTTTCATTCAGGGAGAAGTCTCAACAACTTCTTCATGTCTCACCGACTAGCGCGTAAGGAGCAGGCACTTCGGCGAGAGTTGTCTTCTTTGGTGTGTGGTCTTTCCAAATCCCTTAAGTCTTGCCGACCACCAATAAAGATATGCCTTTCGGTGAGAAACTTTCATCGAAGAGATGTCTCGGCGAATGCATTGGGTCTCGCCAACAAAGCACAAAAGGGGGTCTATCAGTATGAGGTCCTACAGTCTTGCCGACCCAAGATGTCACACCAACATATCGCTTCATTGGGGAGAGAATCAGATTGTCACAGTGACAAAAAGTGAACCTATGGAGATTCCTCGGTGAAACAAAAGGTGACTACAAGACGTCTCCCCGATAAGAGGAGGTTACAGTGACACATGTGAAACAAAAGAATGCATATGGGTATGACTACAGAGAGGTCTCCCCGAATAAAAAGCCCTCACCAAAAGATTTTGAATTCAGCATAACGTCTTGCCAAAAGAGGTTAAGTCTAGGCAACAAGGGTGTGGTGTCGGCAGGAAGTCTTGCCGATCAAACAAGCTCTCCCCGAGCTCAAATGAACTCTTGGCATAGTGGGGAGACGTTGATATAGGGTCTCAACAAAGGAGTAAGTCTCGGTGATAATTTTACCTTCGGTAGGAGGTATGGCCAATTAGCGAATGTCTTGCCGAAAAGGTAGGAGCCCGGAGAAAGATGTGCTCAATGTGAGGTCTCGCCGAAGGGGAAAGGTCACGCCAAAACAAAAGGTTGAAGCTCGAGGAGGATAGGAAGAAGTCGGGGAGACTCCAAATGAATGAAGGGGCTACACTATGAGGTCACATCGACAAGCGATGGTCTCGCCGAGGGGATTGTGCCCTCGGTGTAAAATTTTGGATTCGGTGTGAGGTCTCAGCGACAGAGCGAGGTTTCCTCGAAGTGCTCTCGGCTCGATGAAAGGAAGCTTCAGTCAGTGAAGGGTCTTTCCGACTGAAGGAACTCTTGGTGACAGCATGTGAGTTCGGGGTAAGGTTGCCCCGAAATGAAGAAGTCTCCCTGAAATGGAAGAAGCTTGATCTCAGGGAGAAAAAGGAGGACATCACCAAGAGGTCTCGCTGACATAACAAAGTCTTTTCAAGGTAGAAGGAGTTTGAGCTTGGTGAGAAAAGAGGATATCGGGATGAAGTCTCATCGATAGGGTGGACTCTTGCTAATAGGGGCTCCGAGCCAGAAAGAGATAACATTGTTGTGATGTCTCACCGACCCGTCAGGGTCTCATCGGAAGGAAATAAGCTCAAGGATAATGGAATAAGTTCGCCGAGACGTCCCACCAACTAGAAATTATCTTGTCGATGGTTTTTGTGAGCTCGATATGACTTCTGCAGCTCACCGAAAGGTCTTGTCAACTATCTTATGCTATGTCGATAGTTGATAAAAGTGACATAATCACATCGGGGAGACATGATGAGTGTCTCACCGACATGCGATTCAATGCAGACCACTTTTGACCGCCTGACCACTCCTATGGAGATGAATAATAAGATGTAAATCACATGGATTCCTTCTGAGATCCAAAGGCAATGGATCGGCTCGGGTGAAATGTTCAAATCTATAAGGAGGCCCGATGATGCTTCCGGCAAGTGGTCAGCGTGCAGAGAAGTCCAGAGCATGAAGAAGGCTGAAGGAAAGAAGAAAATGCAAGTCATGGAGGACAACTATGAGGTTTGTTGGCAAAGGGGTAGATTGGTATTAATGTAAAAATGCTTTGGAGCATTCAAGATGGATTTTAGAAAGAGTTCGAGTATAGACACATAGATAGATGAGTTAATGTTGCAGCTACAAAAGATCTGAAAGCCTCTCCCAAGGTCAAGCCGTCATCAACATGGATAGCAAGGCATCACATTGAATGCAAGATTGACTCTCTTCAGAAAAATCTGAGGGTCAACCCTCCTGCAGTCAATAGATATTTTGTAAAAACCCTAAAACAGCAGCCAGCGCAGTCCTTTTAACATTCTATATATATGCCATTCTGGCCTCTTTGTAAAGGTTAGACAGTTAGAGGTAGAGAAGACGAAGGAAGAAAAGGAGAAGATACAGTGTTAGAACAGATAGTTAGAAGAAAATTTAGGAGTTAGTTAGTTAACAGAAGGAGATAAAGTTGCATCCTAATTCTTAAGTAATGGGAGATCCTTTTTGTCTTCTTGTTTAGTAGTTAGATTCAGTACAAAATGTAATGTATTTTCCAAGTTCTCTTAGTGTAAATGGAAACAATTTGGAGTCACAGATTCTCTATACACTGGTGATTGTGCCAGCTTTGTAAATATTACTTATTTTTTTCACTAGTAGTAGAAGCAATCAGATTTAATATACTTCATATTGTGTTCCAGGGTGATATTTGTTTTAAGTTAATCATTTGATTTGTGAAGCCTTCAAGGAATAAAATGTTATTTTGTGTTTTATTTAAATGGTAACTTAAAATCTGTTATTTGAATTAGCACTGTGAATGAAAGAGGTTGTGTGTCAATCACAAGTTTACTTTGTTATGCAGTTTTAGTTAACAAACTCCTTGAAAGGTAGCAAGTCTGGTTAAGTTAGAAGAATTTTCATTCTCTTATGTCCCAAAAATTTGATCTATCTTTTTTTGTTTCTTTCAAAAACCCCAGTTAGATTACGTTTTAATTCATGCTTGATCTTAGGACAGTCTAGAAGTTCAACACCAGCATGCCCCTTGAATGTTACAATTATACATTGACTAATTGAGCAACATTAGCACGGTTGAGAACCAACTACATAGACCTTGGGAGCTAAGATATCCATGTTATCATCTTTCTCTTTTAGGAGAAATAGAGTAGCAATATTCTGTTTGCATGTTGTTGTGCCATTTGGACCATCAACATGAACTGGCACTAGAAGGAGGGCCTAGAAGGGAAAACTGGATAAAATTGGGTTTTTCTCACCAGAAAAGCCCCACAGAGTTCTTCGATCAGCTGAAAATCCACCACCTTTGGTAGAACTCAAGACCCCAATAAGACATAAGAGTCACATAACTGGGGCAATCATCATACCACCCTTATCAGCTCCGCTCACCCCACCAGGATTTTCACCAATACCCTAGTGGGTACCCATCAATCCACCACATCCATCTCAATTTTCATCACAACTAATTCAACCCATACAATAGCTGGCCCAGCCACCACCACCGCCACCAATGGAATTCTTTTAGAATGATCCCTCTCCATTGGGGACTATTCTTGGAGGTTTTCATGATACGCCCAAGAACCCTGAGAAATTTTGCCCCAAGTACATTCATGGTGAATCAAGGAGTGTTGAAGAGCATATACAAGCTTTCAAGGATGCTTGTACCAGAGCTCAAATAGCTCACCATGATGTAGTTTGTAGGTTGTTCCCTTACTCCTTAGGGGACATGGCATAGAATTGGTACCTTAATCTTCCTCAAGGTTCCATTCTGACCTCGACACATTTGGAAAATTCCTTTATCAACCAGTTCAGGGTTTATGTGGATTCAGCTCTTTTATACCACCAATTCGCTACCATCAGAAAGGAACTAGGTGAATCCTTTCCATTATTCAATACTAGGTTCTAGTGAATGTATAGGAGATTGCAAGATCCCTATCTAGTCACTGAGAATAGTGCCATTCAAGCTTCCTTTAGGGTTATAGACCCCTTGCTTGGCTTGTTCTTGCAAAAGACTTATCAACCAGCTGATATTGATTCTCTATCCAAAGTCTATCATCTAGCTATCAAGCTGCAGCAACAAATCAGTTCTCAACAAGGATGCCTGAGAGGAGGTTTCCCTTTAATAGGATATCAGATGCATAGCCCAACCCCTCTATTCAATACTATCCTGGGAATGTATCCTTCCCATTATGGACCTATGTTTGAATTGCAAACCCAACCACCTGTTCCATTCTTTGCTACTGGAACTCCTAATCTCTTTCAACAATCACAAGTTCCTCAAAGTTCCCATGGTCATCATAACCAAGTGGGAACACCAAATCATGGTGGTCAGCCACCTGTTGTTAAGAGTGTGTAAAGTGAAAAGATAGTTCAACTTACAAATGAGGTAGAAACCTTGAAGAAAACCCTGTCTCAAGTTACAAATGACATGGCTCAGCTTTGATTGAACCCCTCCCAAAACCAAGGTAACTACTCTAATCAAAACAACAACAATCAAGGTACTTATCAAAATAGCAACAATTACAACCAAAGGGGTTATCAAGGCCAAAATTCCTCTAACCAAGGCTATCAGAATCAGAATAGAGGATATAACCAAAGTCCAAATAACAACAGAAAATGGAATACAGGGCCCAATAATGGTGGGGTTCCTCATAATTATCAAGCTAATGAGGAGAGATCACATACTACAAATATGGCCGACCTTAATTTCATGACTAACTAGTGTAGGTTGCATGATACTGTGACCCATTTTGAGGTAAACTACCCTCAGATGGAGAAAGTTGTCAAGATGGCACACGAAGATGCCCACACATTCCAGGGGAATTCAAACAAAGGAGGTGACTCAGTGGATACTGCAATGGCTTATGACCTCTTTGAAGAAGAGCCCTCATTCCCAATGCAAAGTGAGAATGAACCAGAGGAAGACATGTATGATGCCCAAGCTTTTCAGACAAAGGGAGGACACTTTTTGAGAAATCAGAACAAGGGCCCATTCACTACATCAACACCTCCTAATCACATGGTGCGTCCAAATCAAAGTGCTGATAACAATCCTCCTCCACCAAAAGGCCCACCTGATTCCCATAACAAAGGTAATTCACTTGGTGTTGCCAAAAATAATCCAAGTTATAATTTATAGAATTTGATATTGTTTCTAAGATGCAGAAACAAAAAACTTCTTTGTCATATTTTGACATCTTAAAGTGGTGCCCTGCCCAAAGGGAGATAGTGCTAAAAGCTTTGGAGAAAGCTGACAAATCAAAAGGAAAGAACAAGATGGCACCTGCTAGGGATGTGAATGCAGCCTTGTACAGAAACAAGGTAGGTACTCCACCATTTCTTTTGAGTTTAAGAATTTGTGGGAAGAACCTACAGAATTGTCTGTTAGATTCAGGGGATTTTAACAATGTTATGCCATTTTTTGTATGCAAGAAATTGGGATTAAACCCCATTCAGACAAACAAGAAGGTCATTCAACTTGACAAGACAGAGGTTAATGTAGTGGGGGAAATAAGAAACATACATGTGCAAGTAGGGTCAAACCCTAGGATCCTAACCAACATAGATATTCAAGTAGCAGACATTTCTGAGACCTATGGTATGCTGCTAAGCAGAGATTTGATGAAAAGTATAGGGGGATATCTTTCCCTTGACTTTTCACATATGTGGCTACCATGGAGAGGGATTCCTACTTAGATTAGGATTGAAAGTGAGCCTCGCCTCAAGCATATCATCACTGAATATGATTGCCCCAATGAGGTAGCCTATTTCGAAACTAGGATAGGGGTTTACAAAAGAGATGAAATTTTAACTTTTTATGTTCTTGATCCTAAAGAATTTCCAATACGAAAGATCCCTGATTCTATGATTAATGAAAACCAATAGGCATTGGCCAATAAGCTACAATAGGATCAGCTAGTCTTGGGAGAAGGTACCGACTTGCAAAGTCTTATGCTCCCTAATTGGTGCAGAGTACATTACCAAAACCATTCTAAATTGACTTGTCAACCCTGCATTGACATTTTAAATCATGTTTCCCAAGCTAAGGAAGCTAGCACAAGCCACCCTGAGACCATTGTAGACCGCTTCTCATTTGAAGCCAAGGAAGCAATAATGTTAACTAGAGATAGGATACCTTCAAAGGAAGTTCCTTCTCAAACCGAACCTACCCTGGACACATTTCAAAATCAACATATTGATAAGGAACAACCCCAAGGTTCGTTTGAAACCCCTTCACCCACAAATGTACCAAAGCCCAAGGGGTTAACTAAAAGCACAAGAAACTATCAAAAGGATAGCTACAGGTTAGATGATATAACTAAGCAAGAATTGGGAAGTATGCCTAAAGAATTTACAGGGCATCCTTTCCCTATACCTGATGCCAAAGATCAAGCAGCCCCACATGTGGCTCATTCTACCCAAGTTCCCACCATGACCTCAAAAGGACCAACTCCAGCTCATGATCAGCTATGGACCCTCACATTTGATGGATCCAAGTCCAAGACAGACTGTGGTGTTGGGATTGAACTAACCAGCCTAAAAGGGAAAACATTCTTTGCTTCTTACAAGTTGCAATTTGAATGTACTAACAACGTAGTAGAATATGAAGCTCTCGCATGGAGACTGATGTTTGCACATAAGAAGAAAGTCACAGCCTTGATGGTCAAGGGAGATTCAGAAATTGTTATCAAGCAGGTGCACAGCCAATACACATGTCACAACAGAAGGCTGGCAGCTTATAGAAATTGGGTATGGAACCTGATTGAGGACTTTGATGCCTTTGGGATTAGCTTAATCCCTAGAGAATAAAATTAGGTAGCTGATTCATTGGTTGTTGCTGCAAGCACCCTAGAACCTATGCAAGGCTCCAAGCTCAAGAAATTCTCAATGGAATTAATTTCCACCCTCTCAGCTCCTAATAATATCATGAACTTTCAAGTCTTTGATGATGACCGACATATTCTTGCTTTCTTAGCAAGCTCGGATATTTTTGAGGGGAAAATTATTAATGAGTCCAACAGAGATCAAGGGGATTAGAACCCTAAAGAATGTAATACATAAGAGGTCCTCAATTTAAAGAATAATAACATTCCCAAGGGAATGGTTGCTTTAGAAATAATTTTTGATTCAGACCCAAGGGCTCGAGAGAAGATATCAGCTGAAGATAAAGGAGGTGAATACGAAATAGTTAACTTAGTTGATTTTGGTCCTCAAAGGAATGTCTACATAGGGAAAGCCTACCCTAAGGCAATCAAAAAAGACATATTGAAGGCACTTAAGAAAGATATTGTTGTGATAGCTTGGGGATATGAAGATCTGAAGACATTCGATGCTTCTGTAATGACTCATATTATCCCCCTGAAGCCCGAAGCCAAGACATTTCGACAAAAATAGTGCCCGGTCAACGCCTTGATTGAGCCATTGATCCTTAAGGAAGTTTAGAAATTGCTTTCTGCAAGGATAATCTTCCTTGTGCACCATTCAACCTGGGTAGCTAATTTAGTTCTAGTTCGTAAGAAAAACAAAGAGATCAGGTTATGTGTGGACTTTAGGAATCTGAATAGAGCTTCAGAAAAGGATAACTACCCACTCCCTTCTCTGGATGAAGTGTTGCAGACAGTCAATGGATCTCAGATGATATCCTTCCTGGATGGTTACTTTGGGTACAATTAGGTAATGGTTAACTATGAAGACAAGATGAAGACAGCCTTCACTACGAAATGGGGAACTTTTGCATACAGAAGGATGCCATTTGGTCTGATAAACACAGGGGCAACTTTCCAGCGTGCCATGGACATAGCTTTCAAGGATCTAATTGGTACGTGCATTATCGTCTACATGGATGACCTGACAGTATTCTCCAAAGATCGACTGAATCATGCTACAGACTTAGCCAAAGTTCTCAAGAGATGCATTTGATATGGCATCTCCCTGAATCCCAACAAGTGTGTGTTTGGAGTTTCTGAAGGAAAGCTCTTGGGACACGTAATTTCTGAAAGAGGAATATCCATCGACCCAGATCGAGTTGAGTCCATTCTAAAGATCACCAGGCCAGGAAGCAAGAAAGAGTTAAGACCTTTCTTTGGAAAGATCAACTTTGTAAGAAAATTTATCACAGGCTTTGCAGAGATTGTAAAGCCACTAAACGAAATGATGAAGGATGCCAGAACAGAGTGGACTGAGGTGGAAAAGGCCACATTTGTGCAAGTCAAGCGATCCATTTTAGAAGCACCCGTGCTCACCAGCTCTGACTATCTGAGACCGTTTTACATCTACTCTTTTGCCTCTGATCATTCCTGCGCAGCTGTACTAACCCAATGAAGAGAAGAGGCAGAGGAGAGACCGATTTCTTTCATGAGCTCTTCATTTAAAAACACGGAAATCAAGCACCTGCCTCTCGAGAAGCAAGCTTTTGTGCTAGTCTGAACTGTCAAGAAGTTCTGACATTACATTCTCCGAAGCCAAATCATCGTTGTAGTTCCTGACGCTATTGTAAAGTCTTTACTTATGCAAAGCGAGCTAGGAGAAAGAAGAGGGAAATGGATGGCCATCTTGCAAGAATTCAATCTGGAGATACACCCTATGAAACTAGTCAAGGGTATAGGCTTGTTTCAGTCCATGGCGAATGATGGTGACAACATCATCTGTCAACAATACATGACCCAGTCTTTCTCTAACGACCCTTGGTATGCTGATACCATTTGCTTTATGCTCAATAATCGGTGTCCACAAGGAATGAATGCAACTCAAAGGAGAGTGCTAAGAAAGAAGAGTTCTCATTACATGCTCAAAGGAGGGTTACTATACAGGAAGAATTTCAAGGGAGTATACCTACGGTGCCTTGATCAGCAAGAGGCTAAACATGTGATCTCTGAGTTTCATGGGAAACATGGCATAGGTCATGGGTCTGTAGACTCATTGGCACATCAGAGCCTTCGCTCTGGTTACTATTGGCCATGTGTGTTCAAAGATGCCCATCAGCATGTGAGAACATGTCACATATGTCAAATTTCTACGTCAAGGGAGTGCCACCTAGCCATGCCATTGCAGCCTATCTATGAGGTAAGGCCATTTTCCCAATGGGCATTGGACTTTTTTGGGGTCATCAATCCAAACTCTTTTATAGGACACAAATTCATTCTGACTACCACTGACTACTGCACGAGATGGACCAAGGCTATACCCTGTAAGAATAGCACAACAGAGGTAGTGATCAAGTTCCTCACCGAATGCATCACTACAAGGTTTGGGGTACCCTTCGCGTTGGTATGTGACAATGGCTCTTCCTTTTCTTCAGCTGAATTCATTTCATGGGCATATGATCACAAAATTGTTTTAAAATACTCTTCAAATTATTACCCACAAGGAAATGGAGTTGCAGAATCAACCAATAAGAACCTCTTAGGGGGAATCAAAAGGTTGTTAGAAAACAACCCTAGGGACTGGTATACCCAGCTGAGATTTGCATTATGGGCAGATAGGACTAGGATCAAGGCTACTTTGAAAACTTCACCATTCAAGTTGGTATATGGCCAAGAGCCTGTGTTCCCTATCCATCTACAAATACCTATCCTTGAGTTCATGCAAAAATTCTACTCTAGTGACAATAGGATAGAGGTAAGATTGGTGGCTTTGTTGAAATTAGAAGAGCAGAGGGATGTCACCTTGAAACAATTTTTTAAGCACCAGGCTATTGTCAAACGTTGGTTTGACAAAAGAGCCAAAATCAAAGCTTTTAGGATATCTTACCTTGTATTGTTATGGGATAAAGCCAGTGAAAAGAAGGGCAGTCACCAGAAATTTGACAAACTCTAGCTAGGTCCTTATCAAATTGCTGAGATCCTAGGGGAAAATGCTTTCAAACTAAGTAGCTTAACTGGAGAACCTGTTCCCTTGCCTGTCAATGGTCAGTTTCTCAAGCACTATTTTGAGTCATAAAGCTTGTTAATTTATGTTCTGCATGTAAGTAATTCATTGTTCTTTATGTAAATAATTTGTTTGTCTCCTGTTTGTAAATACTTTGCATTTATGTGAATAATCTGCTGCTCTTTGTGTAAGTAATTTTCTCTTTTGTTTGTGAATAATTGGTTGTATGTTTGTTTGTCTTTGGATAAAAGCACAATAGTGTGTCACACTTTTGGCCAAATTTATGGTTTCGAGTGAAAAAATTTTGACCAGAAGACATTAGGATGAGTCACTTTCAGCCGAAACATTGTGGCGCCAACGTGGCGGGCACGTTTTCGGCCAAGAGGGTTTCGGTCGAAACTCTCTCAGCTGAATACAAATGGCCAAAAACATGGAAAAAGTGAGCAGATCAGATATTTATGGCTTGGAAATATCAGGACATTTTTGGCCGAGAGTGTTTCAGCTGAAACTTGCTCGGCCGAAACACTCTCGGCCGAGAATGTCTAGTTGGCATCCTACATGGCAGCCAACTCATCATTTTTTAAAATTTTCTGAAACATTCAACTTTGGCAAAGTATTTCTCTAGGTAGAATGACCTTTCTGCAAAAAATAAAAATACCCTTTTGTAGAGCTCGGAGTGAAAAATCTAAATATATAATTTTTTTAATATTTTGATTAGTTTTAATATATTTTATTTTTAAAATAATGCAAGTAGGTTTTAAAAATAAAAAAAGAGGTTGATTACAAATTTTAAAAAAAGATAGTAAAACTTATTAAAAAATTTTAAATCTTGTATGGGGAAAAAGAGGAGAGAGTCTTCTTCAAAAGGGTTTTTTTTTTTTGAAAATGATTAAAAAATTTGAAAATAGTTGACGATTCGTGAAAACTATCAAATTCTGACATGTTTGACTTTGAAACGTTATTACGAGAAAAATATGCATCCAAATTTGATTTTTTTTTTTTCCATGCACAAGATATTGAAGTTACCAATTTGGAGAAAAAAAAATAGGGAGAAATGGAGTTTTTTTCAATTTGTTTCTTGACGGTCCGTGAAGTCACTCTTTTCTAAAATTTTTAGCATTCCAAAAGTTGTCCTTAAATTGATAAAAGCATAATGAAAACATTTTTTTTTTTTAAATTTGAAAATTAAAGGAATAAACTACATCAAAATTTCTACATTTCATTAGTTTACACCATTTTGAAATTCAAAACATAAAGACCACTTTTATGTGGTCGAAGTTCAGAATTTTTTTTGCTATTGGCCGATTTCTTTATAAAGTGTGGCATAGGTTTGTGCTTTTACCCCTTTCCTTTTTCTATTTTTGTTTCCTTTGTTATGTGGTTTGTGTTTTTTTTTGTTCTTTGGGATTGATCTGTCCTTTCCATTTGAAACTGTGGGTTGTTATCTAAAGTATACTATGGTCACTAGGAGAAAAATGGTTTAGATATTTTCACGCTTTCTGATTGGATGATTTTTTCCTAAACTTTTGTTTTATGCCCATTGTCAATAAGAGTTGTGGAAGGTTTTGAAAATAAGGTGCAAAGTAAATGACCTTCATTAGCTCCCTCTGAATTTGCACAAATCATTAAGATAATCTCCTTTGTATCGGTATATTTGTCCTAGGGTGATAGTGTTGTAAGATTTGAGTGAAAAATCTGATCTCCCAAGTGTTGTTATGAGGTCCATGGTAGTTTTCAACCCAGATCAGATGTTAAACATCTAACATATTGAAAAATAACTAAATGAAATATCTGAAACTCTATGAGAAAACAAAAAAAAAAGAGAAAGGAAAAGGATTATCTAAAGAGAAAAAGGATTCAATATGAATGGGTGATTCCAGTATCTCTACCAGAGCTATGGATGCCTGGTTGAAAATAGAGCAATAATGTGAGAAAACTAGAGGTATCTCCATCAGAGCTATGGACGCCTGACTAGCAGCAGAGCAATGCCTAGGATATCATTGCATGACAGCTAAACGAAATCAACTCATGTAGCTCAAATCTTGCACATTGTTGTTCGAAAGATGAGGAAAACTTTATGAAAGGATGATGCACAATTAAGCACACACTTAGATTCAAGAGTGGCCATTGATTGACTTACATCTCAGATTCTAGCTTAACCTTGGTTCTTATAACTGACCCAATTGGAGTTGTGATGTTCATGAACCAAGAGTTCTGGGTAGCTGAATCCTTCAACTTCTTGAAAATGGTTAAACCATTTTCCCAGCCAAGCCACCATTTGTTATGCCCTGCATAACCACCCCATTTTATTCTGGAACAAAATGGGTCCCCCTTTCTTTTGGCTTCTTTGCTTTTGGTTATTTGCTTTGCTCTTGGGGGTTCTTCTATTTTTCTTCCTGAGTTTGTTTGTTGGTTTTGTTAAATGTTGGTCCTGTCTTACCTTGAGTTGATTTTCTTCTTGCTAAGAATCAATGAAATAATCATGAACAATAATATATCTTATGTGCTTCTAAGCACTAATGGGGACTTTGTTTTGGAGGATTAAATCGCACACATAATGATATTTTCCAATAGAGCTCAATTGGAATGCTTTCCTCAGTCCAGTTGGCCACAATTTTCCTCTAAGAAGAAAGTCAGTTGGACCTTGCAGATGTCTTGCTGACTACCAATGCATTTTGGTGATAGGCGTCTGTGTTGCCTATAGACAAGACCTCAGGGTTGTCATAGCGATCAAAATTCATATGTAGATACCTATCAACAAGACATCAATTATTGTCTCAGCGACTAAGAGTTTCCCATCGGTATCAAAATCTCCTTCGGAGAAAGGTCTTAGCGAGATCTTTGGGTCTCACCAACCGACGATAGAGGAATGCACATCTCGGTCAGAGATTTTCCTTCAGGGAGAAGTCTCAGCGACTTCTTCATGTCTCACCAACTAGCGTGTAAGGAGTGGGCACTTCGGCGAGAGTTGTCTTCTTCAGTGTGTGGTCTTGCCGAGTCCCTTAAGTCTTGCCGACCACCGATAAAGATATGCCTTTCGGTGAGAAACTTTCATCAGAGAGATGTCTCGATGAATGCATTGGGTCTCGCTGAAAAAGCACAAAAGGGGGTCTATTGTTATGAGGTCCTATAGTCTTGCCAACCCAAGATGTCACACTGACATATCGCTTCATCGAGGAGAGAATCAGATTGTCATAGTGACAAAAAGTGAACCTATGGAGATTCCTCGGTGAAACAAAAGGTGACTACAGGATGTCTCCCTGATAAGAGGAGGTTACAGCGACACATGTGAAACAAAAGAATGCATATGGGTATGACTACAGAGAGGTCTCCCCGAAATAAAAAGGCCCTCGCCAAAAGATTCTAAATTCGACATAACGTCTTTCCGAAAGGGGTTAAGTCTTGGCAACAGGGGTGTGGTGTTTGCAAGAAGTCTTATCGATCAAACAAGCTCTCCCCAAGCTCAAATGAACTCTTGGCACAGCGGGGAGATGTCAGTATAAGGTCTCAATGAAGGAGTAAGTCTCGGTGATAATTTTCCTTTGGCAGGAGGTCTGGTTGATTAGCAAATGTCTCGTCGAAAAGGTAGGAGGAGCCCAGAGAAAGATGTGCTTGGCATGAGGTGTCACCGAAGGGGAAAGGTCATGCCAAAACAAAAGGCCGAAGCTCGAGGAGGACAGGAAGAAGTCGAGGAGACTCCAAATGAATGAAGGGGCTACACTATGAGGTCACATCGACAAGCAATGGTCTCACTGAGGGGATTGTGCCCTTGGTGTAACATTTTGGATTTGGTGTGAGGTCTCAATGACAGAGCAAGGTTTCCCCGAAGTGCTCTCAGCTCGGTGAAAGGAAGCTTCAATCGGTGAAGGGTCTTGCTGACCGAAGGAAATCTCGGCGATAGCACGAGTTCAAGGTAAGGTTGCCTTGAAATGAAGAAGTCTCCCCAAAGTAGAAGAAGCTTGAGCTCAGGGAGAAAAAGGAGGACATCGCCAAGAGGTCTCACCAACATAACAGAGTCTTGCTGAGGTAGAAGGATTTTGAGCTCGGCGAGAAAAGAGGAGATCGGTATGAAGTCTCAACAATAGGGTGGACTCTTGCCAATAGGGGCTCTAAGCCAGAAAGAGATAACATTGTTGTAATGTCCAACCGACCCGGCAAGGTCTCGTCAAAAGGAAATAATCTCAAGGAGAATGGAATAAGTTTGCTGAGACGTCCCACTGAATAGCAACTATCTTGCCGATGGTTTTTGTGAGCTCGATATGACTTTTGCAGCTCACCGAAAGGTCTTGGCAATTGTCTTATGCTATGTCGATAGTTGATAAAAGTGATATAATCACATCAGGGAGACACGATGAGTGTCTCACCAACATGCAATTCAATGCGGACCACTTTTGACTACCTAGGAATCCTACCTGGCCTGTGTTCCTCCAATTAGACAAAGCTAAAGAAATAAACTATTGACTGACTAACCACTCCTATGGAGAAGACTAACAGGATGTAAACGACATTGATTCCTTCTGAGATCCAAAGGCAATGGATCGGCTCAGGTGAAATGTTCAAATCTACAGGGAGGCTTGATGATGCTTCCAGAAGGTGGTCAGCATGCAGAGAAGTCTAGAGCATGAAGAAGGCTGAAGGAAAGAAGCAACCGCAAGTCATGGAGGACAGCTGTGAGGTCTGTTGGAAAAGGGCCAGATTGGTATTAATGGAAAAATGCTTTGGAGCATTCAAGACGGATTTTAGAAAGAGTTCGAGTATGGACACGCAAATAGATGAGTTAATGTTGCAGCTATAAAAGATCTGAAGGCCTCTCCCAAGGTCAAGCCATCATCAACATGGACAGCAGGGCGTCACATTGAATGCAAGATTGACTCTCTTCAGAAAAATCTAAGGGCCGACATCCCTGCAGTCAGTAGATATTTTGTAAAAACCCTAAAATAGTAGCCAGCGCATTCCTTTTAACATTCTATACATATGCCATTCTGGCCTCTTTGTAAAGGTTAGACAGTTAGAGGTAGAGAAGACGAAGGAAGAAAAGGAGAAGATAGAAGATATAGTGTTAGAACAGATAGTTAGAAGAAAATCTAGGAGTTAGTTAGTTAACAGAAGGAGATAAAGTTGCATCCTGATTCTTAGGTAATGGGAGCTCCTTTTTGTCTTCTTGTTTAGTAGTTAGATTCAGTATAGAATGTAATGTATTTTCCAAGTTCTCTTAGTGTAAATGGAAACAATTTGGAGTCACAGATTCTCTGTACACTGGTGATTGTGCCATCTTTGTAAATATTGCTTATCTATTTCACTAGCAGTAGAAGCAATCAAATTTAATCTACTTCATATTGTGTTCCAGGGTGATATTTTTTTTAAGTTAATCATTTGATTTGTGAAGCCTTCAAGGAATGAAATGTTATTTTGTGTTTTATTTAAATGGTAACTTAAAATCTGTTATTTGAATTAGCACTGTGAATGAAAGAGGTTGTGTGTCAATCACAAGTTTACTTTGTTCTGCAGTTTTAGTTAACAAACTCCTTGAAAGGTAGCAAGTCTAGTTAAGTTAGAAGAATTTTCATTCTCTTATGTCCCAAAACTCTGATCTATCTTTTTTATTTTCTTTAAAAAACCCCAGTTAGATTAGGTTTTAATTCATGCTTGATCATAGAACAGTCCAGAAGTTCAACACTAGTAAGCCCCTTGAATATTACCGTTACATTGACCAATTGAGCAACATTAGCACAATTGAGAACCAATTACATAGAGCTTGGGAGCTAAGATATCCATGTGATCATCTTTCTCTTTCAGGAGAAACAGAGTAGCAATATTTTGTTTACATGTTGTTGTGCCATTTGGACCATTAACAAGTATATATCACTATATTTCATGAACCCAACCTACAAGCTAGTAGGAGTGCTACTTTGATACCAATTTCATGTTCCCTTACTAAAAAATAATTATTTTTATAACTTTATGTGCAAAATCACTAATTGGATAGTTTAATAGAAACTAGAAAGAAAAAATTATTCTTTATATCTTCAAATCGTGATACAAAATTTATTTTAAGTCTAATACACAAGGCTAACAACTTATTACAAATACGATAAACAAATTATTATAATAGAACTTAAGATAATCCCACCTTGAAATCTTTGTTGCTTGTGAAATACCAAGCATTGATCCTCAATGTTTTAGTTGATTATTGTTCAAAATCTATTAATGAAAGTTGTGCCCTTTAAAAAATATATGCAAAAGCATATTGATGATGATTTTAATGAGACACCAACCAAGTGGTTGTCCATTAATGGTGTACATAATTATCTTGTTGATGCACAACAATGATCAAGGTTTTTAAGCTCTAAAGTAATCCTATAATGATTAGGATAGTCGATGCTACCATGGAAATGTGTGTTGAACCTCTATAATCCATAGACAATAAATTTTTTTGAGTAATTTTAAATCTAAAAATCTCATGTAATTATTAAACTAGAATCACCAATAGGAAATCCAAGCGATTTTATGCCTAATCTTTACTTTATATGCTCAAATATTTTTATCCTTGGATCTCATGCAATCCTCAAGTTTTTCATCCTCTAAATGTAGTGAACATAAGCTCTCAAAATGAGGATTTTAAAATGATAGATGGATATTCCTTTGGCTTGACTTCATTATTTTTATTACCTCTTCCAACCCAAGAGCACCAATTTCCTTTATTCAAAATTTGAATCATTTTATAATCTTATCCACTTAAAAAGGTGGCTCGCCTTTTATCATAATATTATTTCCCTTGTAAGTCCCCTTGATCCCATGAGAAATAAAGAATGGAATTTTTTTTGGGTTCCTACAATTAATTTTGTGAAAGGGAAAATAACAAGAACTATGCCCTAAGTTCCATCTGCATGAAGCATGGTAGAAGGTTATTGGACCAATCTTTATTTACCTTAATAATGCATAAAAGAGGGACTTGTCAATTTTCTATGTGGAAAGATATGAAGACATATATGACTAAAGAGTTATGTTGTGGAGGAGATTCAAGATATTCATCATACATTTATGAGATTGACCACACTAAAAGGAAAATGATCTTTGAAAAGTGAGAGTAATGGATACCAATTTTAAAACCAATTTAATGTTAATGCATATTTTACCATATAAATATGTGTCTTGATAATTACCATATGCATTACCAAATACCTAGTGGTCCTAATGATTATATGAAAAAAAAAATCTCTATCAACACATGTACATGCCATAGGATTGATGTTGGGATTGTGATATATGAACTTCAAGAATGTTGGGAATAAGATGCCATTTAATTACAATCCTAAACATATTTCATGTATCTCCTAAGTCCTTGGAAAGTGTTCCCCAACACTAGGATTAGAAAGAGATTAATTTTGAATGAAATGAACATGTCAATTAGACATTTGTAATTATTTCTAAATGATAGGAACATGTGGGGATGCCCAAGAAGAGCTCCTACAAAATAGGAGCACATGGGATGCCCACATGGAAGGTGGAACCCACCTTGCTTAAGTTAACTATTTTGAGGAAAAATAACACTTCAGTAATGCATGTAAAGATCCTAGAAGTTAGGGATTGATATTTATATGAGTGGAGCTAAATTCAGTTCAGTTCAGTATCAGTTCAGTATCATTTCAGTTCAGTTTAGTTTAGTTATGGTTCAGTTATCTTCAATTACATGTAGTTAGTTTGAGTTGCATGTTAGTTGACTTAAGTTGACTTGGAATGCATGCTAATGACTTGAGTTGCATGATAGATAATGTGTCACGGCTACATTCTGTTAAGTGGGGATGATCAATCATGCATCATGTTTGCATGAATTGATGGAGAGATATGTTTCATTTAAAAAAGATTGACTTGGACCCACCCTGGGCGCCCAAGTTGGCATCTTGGAGTTAACACCTTTTACATGATAAGATATTTACAAGGCTGAGTTACGTGGGGCCATTCTTGGGCGCCAACTTTGAGGAGAATCTTGGAAGATATTTTCTTGACCAACGATCAGTTAGGAGTTCAGTTTGGGGTGCCTAAATTGAGGAGATATTGGATTTGACTTCATGTTACATGTTGAAACTCTACTTGCACAAAATAGGCATAGGTTTTTGAGAGAAGCTTTGTGCTTTGTAATTGACAACTCTTTGGAGTTTTTAAGGCTCATTAAATTTTCTATTAATTGCAGCAAGTTGAAGAGAGTTTTATCAGAGTTTATTGTAGGTTGTGAAGAAGAATTGTTGAAGGAAAAAGAAGCATCTCAAGCAAGGATTGATAAATAATTATTGTAATCTTATTCTAAGGTTAAATAATACAAGCACTATTGATTCTGGTGGTGGAGTTTTTTCCTGAAAGGGTTTCTCCACGTATATGTTGTGTCACTTCTATCTTTTGGTCTTATTCTTCTACAATATTCTATCTACTTCTACAATTGGTAAAATGAATCTAAATAGATAATCATCCACAAATAATTTGTAACAAAGAACACTTAATTAGATCTACAATCTCATAGTTTTACAAGTTTTAAATCTACATAATTACCTCCATTTTCAACAGAGAGGTGGTCCAATTATATGGAAATAGGAAAATACCAAATCATACTATTTTAGAATTATTTGTTCTAAACCCTATACCATACATATAAATTCACTCACAATGGAAATGCAAAGAATATGTATCACAAGGATTTAGAGGTGGAAGGATTTCAAATTTATCTTTGGAAAGAATTAATGTATAAGAATCATTATGAATCAAGATTGGCTACATTAATATATCAATACGAATTTATATGCAAAACATAAATAGTAAATAAAAGTATCTTAACCATTAATCTAGGATATCTCAAGGAAACTATTTCATTGGAAGTAAAATGGATTAGAAATAAAACTAGATCATGTCTTTAAGGCAATGTTGATGTAGAAATTGGTTGTAATAGCCATCATCTTTAAAATGAATCTACTTGATATTTTATCACTTATCACCCAAGTTATTAGGATGTTAGAGATTACAAAGGTAATGAAAGAGAACACAAGGAAAATTTATATCTTAACTAGGTCAAAAAGGTACTTTTGAACCAACAAGCTCTATTGAAAAATTATATATTCCCATTTGAGCTTCATTCAATAATGATGGTTTTTATGCTAAGTATACTTACTCCATTAAAAATATTAAATATGGTGTTGATATGCACTCCAAAGGGAATTAAGATAATCTTCAATATTGGGATGAACTTCAAACTTATGGTCTTCACTCTATTAGGGGACTCCTTATCCACAAGTATGAAGCTTGAATACATATTGATGATTGACAAAATGTTCAAGATTATTTTAAATGGGTGACATGTTTGATTAAGGAGTCCTAGCTTGTGGCAAACACTTGGAAGTTACCTTGAGAGATAAGGACTATCTAATTGGTTGTAAACTTGCCACCTTGAGAGTTCGTATAATAAATTGGCATGGACCTCTTGATTTGGATTCAATTTGTAGTTGCACTGTGGTATTAGAATGGTCAAATCTAGGTAGAGTATACAATTTTATTCTCACTTCTTGGAAAGTGCCATGACATTCTCTTTCTACCCTTATTTTCAAATTTTATATTGCACTTTTTCAAAACATCACTTGATTCAGCTTTATCACTTAAAATTGAATAATATATTAGAAAATTCAAACTTTAGGAGCTAGTTATAAGCTAGTTATAGAAGGAAAATCCTATATCTACAAGGTTTATTTTTAAACAAGGATTTTTTAATTCTTACACATTGTATAGGACCATAAATAGTCTTTGAGCTCTTCATTTTTTGATTAAATAAAGAATGATATTGTTGGTATATGATACTATGTATTGCTTCTTCATGTTTGTATTTTTTTTATGTTAAATTTGTAGCCATTCCTTTAAATATTTTATATTACATGTGGAGAATACAATTATTTTTCACTCAAGAAATACCCAAAAAATTAAAACCCATCATACAAGGGAGCTGCCCCTCCCAAACATAAAGGACAATCACTAATCCATTAATGGTTTCTTCAACTATTGTAAACTATGTTACTATCCATTAGACAAGTCAAATTTCTTTGAATGAAACATCATGTAGAAACAAATATTTTTACCAAATGTTCATATATATACAAAATCATATGTTTTAAATATAAAAATTACAAATCCAAACACCATGAATCTATAACATGCAAGTAGACATATCCAAATTATCAAAGAGATATCCAAGAAATATAGAAAAATAGAAGACCAATTCCACAACTATCACCAATCATGTGAAAAAAAAGAAATCAATTATCCAAGAGCTTTTAGGTCATTAAAAGACCAATTGGACATAATTTACATGCATCAATGGGGTGAAAATGTGGTTCTCTTTCATACAAAGGGCTAACACCAAGCACCAAAAATAAACATTTCAACTAATAACCAAAACAACCAATGATCTCCCATGCAATCAATGGGGCCAAAGATAAGAACCTAAAATGAACACTCTTCCACTACATATTGCCATAAGATAAAGGAATACTTGTACCACCATGATATAGTGTCAACCCATACTACCAAACAAGAGTTATGGGTCACAACCATGTAACACACAAACACACATGACCAACACAAAGATCTTCCACTGTAAGCATCCAAAACCTAATGTTGGTTCCATATAACGTTATACAAATGCTTTCCATACTATTTCCTAAAAAAACAAGATCCATTACAAAACTCTCACTCAAACAAGGATTAATAATCAAAACATTCCTTCCTACAAATTCTCACAAGCTTTCTAGGCTAACTATTTAAAATGGATGAATACCTAGAGCTCATATTTCCATGGACCCCTCACATATGCAAGCACATGCAATGCATGAAACCAACTGATTGCTTTGATATAAAATATAAGGGGAAATAATAGAAAACAACTTAGCAATTAAAATAAAAACCTCAACTACTTTAAACATGTTGGCATTTTTTCATTGATCATATGAGGAGAATATTATAAAAAATAATTTAAGAAAATTTTAACAATATTTTGGCAAGTAAAACTACACTTAGAAAATAACAAGGATGTGAGAAGAAGAGTAGAAGCAACCACAAAAAATAAAAGTGACATAGATATGCTTTGGTAAAACTCATTTAGGAAAAACCCAACCTCTAAAGTAGTGAAACCAATGTATTTCCAACAACGACAATATTATGATATAATATGAGGCTTTGTGCCTTCTATGAAGACCAACAATCCTATAATCCTAAAGGAAAAACATCAGCATAACCCTATATTAAATATTCTTAATGCCTAAATTTTAATCCCTCAATATGTAGACTCAAGGAGGCTCAGAAAATAACCACAATACATTACCATGGGCTTGAAAATGGTCCTAAAATACTATGGTTAAAAAATTACAAGTCACAAAAAGAGAATGGCCACCAAAATAGAATGTAACTCCCCACACAAGTATATCTAACCTTCATCATGCAAGTTGGCATATATAAGTCCCAAGCACTCCCCCATAGATCACTAATTATACCTACATTCCAACTAATAATATAAGATGCTCTTACAAGTCAAGCATGTAACAACCTCTCTAATGTCTCATCATTAACAATATTTTTAAGTCTTGAGATAATTTTAAAAAATGTGCGTGTACCTACCTTCACACACACACACACTCACACACATATATATCACATTTGATTCCTCTATAATACTTGGAGATACATAAATTATTTACATGTCTTCAATAAGTAAGTTTAATAGAATTTTAAATATGCAAGGTGAATAACAAGCATATTACTAACAACATAGGTTGAACTCAACATAAAGCCTTTTTTTATGGGTAAGTAAGAAGAATATTCTTGTTTGACATGAATATGACCTAGAGAGAAGCCATAATATGGTCAGAAAAGGTGAAGGTCATGGAGCTTGACCCAAAAAGGGACTCAGAGTGCATGCTCCTCAAAGAAAACAAACTCTCTAATCCAAGGGTTTAAAACCAATCAAGATTTTTGAATGTATCTAGAGTCATGATCAAAAATATCCTTAGCAAATTTAACATCCAAGAAACAAAAAAGGAAGAAACCCTTTATATAAGGTTTTAGACAACTTCCATGTGGAACCCATGAGGGACCTCGATAGAAATTATCCATCTCTTTACATGCTCTTGAAGGGGATTCTACCAACAAAATAATTGGTAAAATTAAAACTTTTCAAACCAATTATGTATACTTTGCCAAAATCTAAAACACACAAAAGAACATTGAGTATAGGTGATTTACCTTGTGAACTAAATTTAGGATGAGTTTGTGAGGGTGTTTTGATGTCATTTTCCTAAGCATCTAAGCTAGGGACCCCAACATGAACTATTGGGCCACTATTGCTTGTAGTCATTTATATAAAGAAAAACACTTTAAGGTAAGAAAAAACCTTTTAAAATTATAATAAATGCAAAGGGCTCCACTAAAAGTCTATTTTGAAACAAGGGTGTTAAGGGCAAGAGAATGACACTAGTAGGGACATGCAAACCAAGCCTTAAGCCAAAATGCTATGAGAGCACCCCAAATAAAATATACATCGATTATTGATGCTAAAAATATTGATTTAATATAGGCAAAAAATTGTAAGTAAAAAATAGTATTTTGAAATTTTGCTATTTTATTTTTTAAAGAAAAATATTTAATTCATTAAAATAATGTCAAGCACTGCATTAACATTCTACATGTCATAGCCACCAATGATGCTAACATAGATATCTTTAATGCATCTATATTAAAGATGATGACAAATACCAACCTCAAGGCACCTATCTATCCTTAAAAAAAATCAAATATAGATGCCTCAAAACTATCTCTCAATATTTTTTAGATAAATGTATTTAAAATATCTATATTAGTTTATATCTAATTTACATTTAAGTTTGTACTGTTTAAATTTAAACTCTAAATTAATATCAAAGATGATGATGTGTTTCTTCATTACAGTATCTATCAAGATTCAAATCTCCAAAAATACAATTGAATCAAATCTAATCCCAAAATAAATTTGACTTAAACAAAAAAACTTTTATTTAAATATATACTCTTGTAATACTATAATCTACTAAATAAAAACCACACATCATATTCCTTATTTAAAAAAATATTAATGATGTGCAAAATTTAGAATCTTCTTGAATATTAAAATGACGCAAATAGATTAAACTTGATGAGCATGGTGTGAACCTTCCCTGGATACTCCACTACTTTTTGACCTTAACTAGATTCTCCTTTCCAATGGAAATTAGTAAAGAAGGCCTCACGTGAAATCCATTAATGCCAATTTAAAAAGATTGGTTCCAATGCTTTAAATAAGTCAACTTGACCTTAATCCACTTATTGGAAACACCGTCCATTTTATACATGATGTAGGTACTTTTTCTCTTTATTTTGACTATGTGCAGATTAAGTTATGCCAAGATGATTTCATGACCAACTTATTGTATTCGTGATATTTTTTAATTTTTTAAGAACTTCGGATTAATGGATTTACCCAGTAAATAAGTATTTTAAGTATTTGTTATTATTGTTATGGTTAATTTTAAGTTTTAAATAATAAGTCTTTGACAAAATTAATTTTGAGATTGGGTCTTATTTAAACCTTGAGCACACTTGAATAAATTTGAAACTATAGACCCATACTCACCAAAAAATGGTTAAGAAAAATTGTAGCTAGTTAATCATAGGCCTATAGTAACTAGAGAATATAACCATTGAATAATATAGTCTATAAGAATATAATAAAATGAATTAGCCAAGTATTATAGTCTAAGCATGTGACATTAAAGGCTTGTAAATGAGTATTGGGGTCACCTTTGTCATGCATGGTATAGTTTAAAGCGAGGTGTCATAAAACCAACATGCAAAGGATAAGTCAAAATTTTAAATGCAAGAATAATGTGGTATGCTATAGAATAAGTAATAGCATCTTTCCCACTAGGCAAGGAATTAACTTTGTTCCCAACTTTATCTAGCTTTTGAAAAAGTGTCGCAAGGGTGGAGCTAGGGATAGTGGTGGTAGTTATAGCATGAATACTAGTAGGGGGAGTATAAAGGGGATGGTAAATAAGAGGCAAGGATATAACACTAGAGGGTTGAAAGAAATATTATAAGCAAAGAGGAAGATACAACACTAGTAATGTGCAATAAAGGGATGACACTGGTGATTGAGGAAAAAGGGATAGAACTAGTGGGATGAGAGGTAAGTGGAATTGAAGAAGGAGTGATAGCATAAATGGACACTAGAAGAAGGAACATGAGAAGTGGGGGCTATACTAGAAGTGGTAAAACATGGGAAGCAGACACAACTAGGGGATCCAACTCAAGATGAGAAGAGAAAGGGTCAGTAGAAGAAGAAGAAGAGTCAGTTGGTAAGAGAGGTAAGATGGACCCTGTAAAGAGTTAAAAGAGGTCACTATAGTACTAATTCCATGGAGAATATTTGTACCAAAAGTGTGCTCCAATTAATAAATTATGAAGAGATGTAGCTAATTGTGAAAGGGAGGCAACATTAGCAAGCTCTTAAAAAAGTTCTTTCCAATGAGAGAAGATCTTGGTTATCTAAATGTATATCATGATCAATCACTCATTATGATTAACTTTAATGGGGATCCCCTCCTTTGTTAAATACAAATCTACATGAGGATTTAGTTGAGCACTAAATTAGGGTTTCAACTGGCTCTTAGCATCAAAAAACCCTAGAAAGATAATCAATGATAAATGAATAGAATCTTAGTAATAAAATTAGTCTTAGATAAGAAAATTAATAGTGAAAAGTAAAATAAATGTTCACTAAGGTGGTGTAGGAGCAAAGAAATTCACTAAAATGAAAAGGGAAATAAAAAACCTTTCAAATAAAATCCTAGGGTGGTAAAATAACTTGGAACAATAATCAAATAATTGCTTTAGGATTAATATAACTAGTGCTAGTAACTACTTGGAGGAAAGTACAAAAATAAATGTAGGAATCAAATAAATAAAATAATGATACTTGGTTAGAAATTTGGAGAAGATATGTTGTGATAGGTGATTGAAGATGATTCATCAATATGTTAGCAAATCAAGAATAACTAAAATAATACCTTTGGGATCTTAAAACCCACTATGTATTAATGTGTGACACTTTGACAACTATGGTATCACTTATGCAATTACAAATCCAACTTGTGTAAATATGGATTTGATCTCTATAAACTTTTTATGTCTTCTCATAGTTCACTTTAATTCTTGTATCTTTTTCTATGTAAAAACTTAGTTATGCGGTTGGCTATGTCTCCCCTTGGTTAGACCACTAGGATGTTGAGTTAATGCCTTTTGAAAATGATTGAAGACAACATGTAAGCATGTAGGAGATGACCTAGAAGATGATGCAAGAATGTAATGTAGTAATAAATTATTTATTCATGTGAATGAATGTATCTTGAATGCTCTTATTAGATCTAGATTAGACACCTAACAATGAACTACTAGGGTTAGTCTTTAAATACAACTCCAAAGATGGTAAGTGATTTTTTTTGTGGTTCAATTCAACACGTAATAACTAGTTGAAAGGGTAAGGTCAATCCTGAACTTGAATTTGTAAACTAAAGATTATGGTTTCATTTCTATGAATTGTGTAACTAACTTGGATCACTTGCACAACTCACAAATCTACATCTAGGAAGGAAAATATGTAAATTTGATGATTAAGACTAATCCTTGGGAGTGAGTGTGAATGGAGTCAAGTAGGGTTCATGTTATGTGCTAACTTTTAGCAAAAATCACACCACTTATATACTTATGAAATAATCAGATTAAAAAAATCAAAATGAAAGAGAAAAGTACAAAGTGCATAATTTTCACCATTACAATCTTAAATAACATTATTAATAACATTATTAATGATTGAGAATCTTGAGAATCTTGAGAAAATCCTTCCCCAAAACCATTTTTATAGCAACAACCGCATGTGGATCAATCTGCAACATAATTCTTTTCAACTGCATGTTGGTGATGGGCTTGAAGGTTGTCTGTTGAACCTTACAATCAAGTTGAATGGGCGTGTCCTAGCCAATGCTTACCACTACTTTAGATGAGATTTTGACAATGAATTTGGAGTGCTCTGTCATGACCACCATGCAGAGGGCACATGAAACAAACCAAAGATGGTGAAAAAATAAGCCCAAAATCTGCATTTAAAGAGCCTTCACCGTCGGGCATGCTAAGCTCATGTTGTACATCAGTTGTCGTGCCCTGCTAAGATTTCTTATCACCTTCCACCTATTGGAAACTTGCAGCCAATTAAAGACAATTTCCACATAACCCATAAAGAAATCTATGCATTTAAGTATTCTGAATCCACATGCAAGAGAATAAACAACATACCCATGAAAATATGACACAAGATATACCCTGGGAAAACCCTCAAGAGGGAAAAAAAACCAGCCTCCAAAAGCATCCAGCTCTCATATATTATTTAGCAATAAGATTACAATATATCTTTTGAGTCTCCATAAACACCATTGAAGCAACAAGCTCTCTCCAAGCAATCCATGCGAACAAGCATGCAACCACACATCTTGTGCCATGCTTCAAACCCTCACAAATGCTAACCAAAGCTAATCATGCAAAATTGCATCATCTTACAATAACTACTTTGTGGTTGCTTTTATAGAAGCAAGCTCCCACAAAACCACTAAGTGGTATTGCACAAAACCATGTGACAATAACTATGAGATTACAAACCATTTCCCTTTATTTAATATTGGGTGCTTTATTTATTATTTTCCCAATATTATTTAATAATTACATTTTATCAATTTAACTTATGTGCCAATGTTACATGCAACATTAAGTGGCCCCAAGAATAATTACATTAAATACATAATGCAAGGTGTACAACACACCTTTTCCCAACACCACCTGTCCTTAATCGTGCATCCTGCCTCGTCATGATGCCAACTGGGAGGAGGGTCGTATCGAACCCAGTTCATCGATGAGGAGAAACGTCATAACTTGTAGTCGTCGAAGTTTGTAGGCGCGTATCAACATTAATGTTTTTTATTGAAAAGTATTTTTACTAGCATATGGGCTCAAACAAAGTACGAAAAGGAAATCAATGTGGGTACTACAGAACACCCGAATAAACCATCCCAAATGGACAACGTGGAATGCCATGTAGACCTTGACCTACCAAGTAGCTGACTGTAGGCTAAGCCAACCTACCACTGCCATGTCAATTATACGATGGTGATAGATGTGGTCTCTCCACATCCTCGTTATGGAGAGACGCCTACCCTATAGCCCACATCTTAGATAACATTATTAATGATTGAAAATCTTGAGAATTTTTGTGGTGCTCCTAACCAATTATGGTCACAAATGAGAAACCACATCCCCTACGTTAATGCAAGTGATCCAAACCAACAAGATCGATAACCCAATGAGAAAATAGAACTTGTGAGCTCAACAATCTTATAGATATTTAAATATTAATAAAAATAACAACAATACCAAATTTCCACAAACACACCATAACATTACATCTTATATAACTTTTGTTTTAAAATAATATTGCCTAAAACTCACCTTTCTTAATCATAAATCTAAAATTATAGATAAAATTATAATAAAAAATATATGCCAACTATAAAGTTTTAAAACATCATTTTCATTATAAATAATTATATAAAATTCAAAGGAAACATTGAGAAGAAAGAAAATACCAACAATTTAAAAATATAATAAAGGAGAGGAGGAAGGTGCTCTCAAGTTTAGAAAATAATATATTAAAAAAAAAAAAAAACATGTTCTTCTAGTTTATTTATTTTACATTTAGATTATATTTAATTTTTTTAACAATGAGTAAATTATTTTGTAGAATAGTGTGGAAGATTTTAGCATTCATGAGGTTAAACATAATCTTTGTGACAGCAGAATCTGTTATTTTTGTTTTCTTAAGTATTGATCTTTTGCCATTCAATTTAATATTGAACTCTCTCATTCTCTCAATCATCTTCTTGCTGAATAAATCTTGAAATGAAGTTGCTGCTAAATTACTTAGATACTTGACCTGGATGTCTTTGTAAGTTTTACAATCTAAAATAAAATTCTAATCTCCTTCAACTATCTTAGCCGCACAAAAGACACATAATCTTTATTCCCATATTTTTTTTTTAACTTTTTCATCTTCCCTGTTTCACACTAAAGACATGCTAGGGAAAATTGTATCCAGCCATTCCATTACATCGTGAGGAACTCCTCCTTGATTTATGACTAATACTGTTAAAAAATGAGGAAACTACTCTTTCTATCCAGCATTTACCAGCAAAATAAATGCACACTTGACCATAAATACAAATTAATTAAAATTCAAATGACAATACGCCTATTGATTTGGAGCTGAAGTTAAAAAAGTAAAACTAACCGAGGAATTTCATCAATTACTTCTGACCCAGCTGGGCATCGTTTGCTGTCTTGATCGAAGAGAGCCCCAAACAACTGGCAGCCAGACGGAAGATAACTGGGTAGACCATGGGAAGTGGGTCTACAGTTTTTATTTGCAGACAAATTTGTCCCCAACAGGGTAAGTACTTCTAGTCCAAAACGTGGAAAGTCTGTATATATGTTTGGTGTAGTTATATCATAGAATTCAGTCAACGTTTTACCTGGTTCAGGGGCTAAGAGATGTGACAGAGCACATAGTGGCATAAATTACAAATTAGATGTAAATGTAAGTCAAATAACATGTGATTGCATAGAAAAGGTATTCTTCAAGAAAACGGCCTTGGGGCAGGAATAGTTGGTTTAATATAAGACTGAATCTCATGAATTTTATATTCGTAGCTTTGTATACTTATAAAAATGACAGAAACCAAAATCTGAGGTAAATATATTTGAAACGTGGATGAATGCAGGTGTTTTTGAATATGACGTTTTTAGTGTGTCCATGTTCATTAAATCTTTTGCTATTGCAAAACATTCATACATGGCTGTATCCCCTTGCAAACAAATAAGGGTACTAGTGTAAATAGGTCTAAATACTAAAATTTGGGGTGATAAGCTTGAAGAATAAGTGAGATTATTTAGAAGCCTATGGATGAATGCAGATGCACTTTGGACAGATTTTAATAACTGAGGGTGTGCACCAGATCTATTATTCTTGAGAAAAATTAACCTCTCAAAGTAGACATTTCATAAAGTACAAAATATATGTTTCTGTTCTTCACAGTGTAGTAGTTTCAAATAAATACCACAATTTTCACTTCTTTTGTTGGAAGGTACGTTGATGGCTTCTTACCCTGTCCCTTTGACATTGAGATGAATATAAAACGCCAAACTTTCTGATCTCAAATTGTCCTGTGTATGTTAAGCAGGCTTTATGGGGCTGATCTCAATCCTGGTAATCTCCCTACACAGTATGATGCCCATTTTCATTACTATGATGCTACTTATGGCTGCAACTGGTAGTGTTGCCATTGCAGATGTTATGGATGCTTGTATAGCAAAAAACAGTATTCACTATCCACTCTTGGCATCAAGCATGCAGAGTTTATGTGGCACGAGCTCATCAATTGGAGCACTTGTAGGTTTTTGCACAAGTGGTGTGGCAGTACATCTCCTTGGTGCCCAGGTTCTGATTTATACATTTCCCACCCCTAACAGACAGATTGTGTGTTATTTCTTTTTGATAATTTGAATCCTGGTCTTGGAAATTTACTCAGAGTTCTGTTATTTTTCTTATTTGTTTTTAAAGAATTCCATAGCATGATGTGGAAATGGTAAAATATTCTATAACACCAGCTCTGGAGTTTGATTGATGGCTAGGAGTAAAATAATATATTGTTGGAGATGGTTTTATTGCATGCATGTTTATTAACACTTGATATGGCCCTTGCATGTTTTCTAATAGGGAGCATTAGGATTACTCTGCTTCCCAGCTATAATGCTCCTTTTCCTTGGATTTATTCTATATGAACCTCGTCGTACTAATAATGCACACAAGCAGGCAAATCATTGAACTCTCTTCATCATATCGAGTTGTCAATTTGCTTACAGTTGGACACTGAGCATAACTTCAGTTCTTGACCTAGTCTTTCAGAATTTGTTTGAGGCAAACCAGACTATGTGGAAAGAAAGTGCCCTGAAGTATGGAGACCTTCTCTCTACATGTACATATCATTAGCTATGAGTTTGAATATCCAGGAAGGTAAATTTTACTGGTATACAAATCCCAAAGCAGGCCCAGCATTCTCTCAGGTATGGTATTATTTTGGCTTCTGCTACACTCTTTATTAGCAGATAATGTCACCAAGGCTGTCCTTCCCATATCACAAATCTATTGGGAGAAGAATGAGCTGCCCCAGTAATTGCTATAAAAGACCTATCATTAGAATAGTTGCAAACAATGTGGCACAACCAATGCTACCATTGTAACTCCCAATTTTGACCTTTCATTTTGCAACGCATTCATGGATAAGAAAGCAAATCATGTTGGACAACCAAATCTATAGAATACTAGAGTTGACTTTAGAATATAATGAGTAGAACAACAGAAATGGAAAAAAATTATATTAAATGGAAATTGAGAATGATAGCAACGCTTAGTTAAACAAGGCACATTCATGGAATACTAGAGTAAACATGTTTGCAATGCCTAGTTTAACAAATTTATGCACAACAACAAAAACAATGCAGCACATTCAATGCTAATTGCTAGGACCCTAACGCCTAGCTTTTACAACCAAGGTACATTTTATTATGCTTATTTTCTTTCTTTCTAATTAGAAATTAAAAAGCAAGGTCTGTTAATTGTTGATTGTTTAGGATACAGGAATTTGTGGGTATAATCTTCTCCATTGGCTCAATGGGGTCACTTCTTGGAGTGCTAGTGTATCATAAAGTGTTGGAGGATTATTCATTCCACAGCCTGCTTTTATGGGCTCAGCTGATTTTTGGACTTGTAGGAATGCTCGACCTAGTCATGGTGTTGCGCTTGAATCTAAAGCTGGGTATTCCTGATTACTTCTTTGTTATAATTGATGAGAGTTCATTTTATATTATCAACCAGCTCAAATGGATGCCCATGCTGGTACTCAGTGCAAAACTTTGCCCTTCGGGCATAGAAGGCACATTTTTTGCTTTGCTTATGTCCATTGACAACATCGGTCTTTTATCATCTTCATGGGGTGGAGGTTTGCTGCTTTATCTACTTAATGTAACTCGTACAAATTTTAGAAATCTCTGGTTGGCAATTCTGATCAGAAACATCATGAGGATTTTACCTTTGGTGATGCTGTTTTTGGTGCCCAAAATTGATCAGTCATCTAACCTTCTTCCTTCTGAATTAATTGAATCATCAGATGCCACTAAGACATGTGAAGAGGAGAATATCCAGCTGGTCTCTACAATTCAGAATAATCAAGTATAGATTCTGGCAATCTCCCAAAGAGAGTTTTCCAAATCAATTTTTAAAATATCATGCCTTTTCTCCCCGGTCTATGACTACTAATATTAACACTTTAAGCCATGGCTCTATGAGAAAGAAGAGGACTTTGATGATGTGACATGCTGCTATAAGTGGCAGTAATGGCATTCTCTCTTGAATTTTGTTGTTGGGAGATCTGTTGGCATACAGTTGACACTGGGAAGCACCTTTCGAGATGACTGTTTGGTATCAGATCCTTGCACACCTACTATTTATTAAAGAATAACAATGTGAAATGTATTCTCCATTCTGGATCCTGCAGAAGAGGAACTGAAATCTGCGTTTCTCTATAGAGTTAAAATCGTAAATGTTATTTTTTAAGTCAAAACCTAGCCAGCATCCTTCCTGGAATATGAAAGCCTTATGGGAACAAGGGGACTTATCCATTATGAGCTTCTACATACATGGTTAGATGACCCCAGTTTGATCTTTTGGTTGAGGATTCATGTATCTACAAGTACTAAGTTGTAATTTCCATATATACAATGCAGGATTAAATGAAAAAAAAACCAAAAAAGTTATGGTAAAGGCCAATTGTATTTTGTAAGGCCTATTACAAAGGCTACATTACAGAATGAGAATAAATTCTCTTTGCGAATGGATCCATGATTGATCAACTATTTCTTAATCAGTATTTCTGATCTGTGTTTAACTTGTACATATTTCTAATTTCAATGTTGTGTATGGGAACCGTTCACTGGCATTAAAACCACCAACTTTTCAGCCAATTCAAGATCAGAGAACAGTCTATCTATCCAAACTCGATCATGGTAGATTTTTGGTTTCTGTTTGCCATGCTATTAAAATGAGATGGTCCCTAATAATTCCTTAGGACCTATGCTTTTGTGGGCTCATGTTTAAGGCAGCCCACGTGGTGAAAAACTTGGCA
Source organism: Sequoia sempervirens (assembly GCA_007258455.2). Classification (NCBI taxonomy): domain Eukaryota; kingdom Viridiplantae; phylum Streptophyta; class Pinopsida; order Cupressales; family Cupressaceae; genus Sequoia; species Sequoia sempervirens. Next base: position 678,784,967 of record VDFB02271358.1, read on the forward strand.
AGGAAGACATACCTACACACCAATGCATGATCAAGCGACTACAACGAAGTACATAACATTGTAGCAATGGAAGATCTCTTAAAGAAGTGAGCGCATCAATCAAATAGATGATGTAATTTGTGTTCAAAGACTCATATTAATGGGAAATGCATTCCATACAGGGGGACAAATTTTGTGCCATTAATATTAAAAAAAATCCTTACTGCAACAATATCAATGTCAACTAAACATAATATAATCTTAGCCTTAGGGCACCGCCGTGCATCCAACATTTAAACACACACACAAATACACAATGATTGGATGGGAAGTTTGAGCGAGATTTTACACAATCACAATCCCATTATAACAAGTCTCTAACTATTATGTCTTGGCCTTCACAATCAATTCAGATTTTACCCATCTTCTTTTTAGGCGACTCCAAACTCCTATGTACAGGCTGTCTCATTCTTGAAGTGTTAATGATTTTTGTTTGAATGTTTTTGGATGAAATTATATAATAATTCTAAGTATTTCAGATCACATTTTATGAGGAAAAATTCTTCCTAATTTATTATGGAATGGAAAACAATGATTATGAAATGTGATTCAAAACTTAATGTTAAAAATTATTGTGTAATAATATCTAAAAAAATTCTCAAACACTATGATAAACTCTAGAAATATGACATCTCTTATTAATAGTTTATTAAATACTTTAAATATATTCCATTGGAAAAATTCACATTAGCAACCATGGATTACATTAATGGAGTGTTAGAGAGTTACAACTCTCAAAGGTGGCCTTATAGATTGAGGACGTGTTAAATTAAGGAAGCCATAACTAGGATGATAAAAATTATATTATGTTAAAATTCATCACCTAGTGAACAGTTACCTCTACATTCTTGTATTAGAACTTCTATTTCCCCTACCACTTGTCCTTATGAGTTGTCATTCTCTTGCTCTACTTTTTTATTCTTATATGATGCAACTTCTAGTTCCCAAGCCTTAGGCAATGTGTCTTCAAATTGAGTATGTATTCTATTATCTAGCATGACTATCCTTTGCTTCTAGGGCCTAAATTTGATGCTTGTAGGGCCATATTTGATCATTTTAGCGAAAAAAATGCATTCTTAATGTTAGGAACATTGTATCACTTGAAAGGGGAAATTTCAAACAAACCTTCAATACACACATGAAAGTTTTTTTCTAAAATAAAATAAGACTTAGTGTTTCAAGGGAAACTTTAAATAGATAAACATCATGAATTTTTTTCTTGATAGACATGGTTGATAATCAAATTTAGGCCCTATTTGCTTCCATATCTTGAGCCCGCATTTGGCCTTGCAAATCCATCTTGATTTTCTAGAATGTGACCACTTCTATAATTTCTACCTCTACAAAATATGTGAGGTATTTTTCACACTTAGTTTGTGCCATTGTTTGATCCAACTTATGTTGTTTTATTGTATGCAATGTGGACTAGAGATCATTTTGTTGTATTTTGGGTACACAAGCCATCATCCAATGGTATGTGGCATACTCCACAAAAGCTTTCTAGTTTATAGTTTTTTAAAGTGTCCGTCATCAATTTATTATCCTAATGTTTCTATTTTGCAATGACCAAAATACAAGTATTTCCACTTCAACGTGTGCATCACATATTGTTGCATAAATTTCACTTATGTTGCTCTAACCTTGCATCTTGATAGATAACCAAAATTTTGGAGGTTATGATATTCAAACTTATCTTTCTTCTTGTAAAATTTTTGTAAAGCTTTGATTTATGCAAAAAATTGTATACAACTCAATTCACTACTCTTGAACAAGAATCTGAATTTATGCACAAATTATCTACATCCCATCTAAAAAAAGGTGTATCTAGTAACATATTTAGATAGTATTACTATGTATGTTGTATCCTTATATTCTCCAATATCATTTGTCATTATTACATTAGTCTTCATGATAATATCCTCCATGTGTTTGGGATGCTTGTTGTGCACCTTTGTCTCATTATAAATTAGATCATCCTCTTCATCTTCTTTTGTGGTAAGACCTCTTGGTAATGTGTCCTCACAATTCTTGCCTTTGTTCTTTGTATTAATTAAATTTTCATCCTTAAAATCATTGGTCATGCTATACTAATTGGCAAGTCCTTTGATCATACCATCTTCCTCAACATTATATAGGGATGTGTGCAAGAATTTGAGTTCACTTTTTGGTCAAAAAGTGGAAGTGTTTTCCCTAATTTTCAAAATTTGTCAAATTTGACCTAAAAATTTGAAGCACTTAAAGACTAAACCTTAAAAAAAATCAGTAATATGAAATTTAGTAATCAGAGTCTAGTTTCCAAATATGTAATTTATTTTAATACCCAAATGACACAAATTTATTTTCAATAGGCATGTCTAAAAAACACTATTTAAAAGTCACTTTATTTTTACCATACCATGCATGTGTACGTCATCCATATCATGACCTAAATAATTGTATTTTTCTAAATCCTTTTAGGAAATGATCTCTAACATATTGAAGAATGTTCATGATATTTTTATGTAATTTTTTTCTAATATATATATTTTTTGTTAATTTTTTATTGGCCTTAATTGTTGTTTTGAAAATCCCACGTGTACGTCACACATATTATGACTAGGTAAAATTATCATTTTCTTTTATTCTTTTTTCCAAATTGAAAAGAATTGGACCTAGATATTGTTCATGTACAATTTATTTTTCAAAAAATATTTTAATAAAAAATTGATATTTTAGGTTTATGGAGTAATTTCATCAAAAAATATTTGAAAAATAGAAATAATAATCCAAATGGAAAATAAATTACATATTTAGAATCTACACAATATCATCTAAAATTGGTTTTAATTTCATAAAATAATTTTAAAAAAAAAACCTGTCATCCATATTGACATAGTTTTTTCTCTCGATATTGTCATGACCTTGTATTTATAGGTCCAAGGATAAGGTTTGGGTTACCACACATTTTCTAAGCCTAAATCCAAATGACAAACATGGATTGTGATTTTCAAACCTTTTGGAATGAGTACCCACTTTAAAATGGTTACCTATTCTAACAAATGAATGGCTACCTATTTTAAAGCTGAAAAATAACACTTCCACTAAAAGTGGGCTCAACTGCTTGCACTTACCCATAGACACTTCTCTAGTTTGATTTGTGTCATGGCTAGTTTGAGAGTCTTCCTACGTAATTACGTATTCTAGCTCTACTTGTTGCATGTTCTATATAAGAAACAATCTTTAGGGAAAATTAAAAATAACGATGATCTAAGAGGACATGACACTTTCATCATCTTGCAACACAATGGTAGAGATGTATCACATTGTTGTCTTCATTAAATGATTTATGACCTTCCTAGGGATACATGATTGAATTGCAATGTCTTAATATCTCTTATTCTATATCACAAACCCTTGGTAGCGTCACTCTTATTTTATGTAGTTGTTTGAAAGAGTTTCTAGAAAATGATCAAAAAATGAATTTTAACTTGATCAAAGTTGAAAAGTTTCAATTCTTGAAATATGTCATCCATCCATCTCTCTTCCACATTTATATTTTTATGTATATTATTCATTATTTGAGTAGAAATCAAAATAGATAAATGAAGTAGATCTATAAGAGTTTTTGAGGTATTTAGCCTTGCTTAGTACAAGGTGGAGAACTTCCATTATTAAAGAGAAACTTGCTTCAAGTTGATAATGGTAATTTATTTGTAGGCTTCTTAAAAAAGTTAATTGAAACATGCACAAACTATTGAACTATTGAGTGTTGCACTTGTGCATTAAAAAATTAGGTAATTATTCAAATAACAAAGTTATAACCCAACTCCCTGCCCTACCCCTAGCCCCACAAAATTTAGCTACCCTTTTTGCAAATAAGACAATATTGGCTCATAGCTAAATAATAAAATAAGACTCTTATTCACACGCATTGCTTAAACTCGCTCAAATTTTTATATGAACATACAAACCTGTATCATGTACATATTTATATAAAAGTATGCACATATATGATACATATGTCTATATCTGTATATATATATATTTATAAATTATTCAAAATAGAATGTTTGCATGATTCCTTCTCTATTGAAGTCTACTAAGCTCATGTTCAACATATGTTGCCACCATGGACTTTCATGAGACCACATTGTTTTGAAACTTTTTGTCAAATGATCTACGGATTTACAATTTAGGTCAAGGTGAATGCCAATAATCCTTCAAACCTTCACCATGCAAAGCCCCAAACTTGATATTTGGACCAGTCACAACTCTATTAAAAGGATGTAGAACAACTGAGAGGGGGGGTGAATCAGTTGTCACAAAATTTACAAACTCAAAAACTCCAACACATATCAATTTCATAACCACATTATTTGTCATTAAGTATGAGCATGAACATAGATAGTAGAGAGTAATTCAACACAACAAAAACCATATTTTTTACATGGAAAACCCAAGGAGGGAAAAACCACAATGAGGATTAACTCACAATATAAAGTAGTTTCAAACTAAAAATAAAAAGGCTCACTGCCAAGGGCTCATTTCCCTGAAAAAGGAATCACTATCCAAATAAAAAAATCTCACTGCTTACAGGGAGGCTCACTACCTACAAAAAGTTACAAAACAAATTAGGCTTCACAGCCAAAATGAACTAAGAAAAATGCACCTAACAAGTGTTGATGCAGTTCTGGTGATGCTCAATAGACTAATTCAACACACTTCATCCTTTCCACTCACATCCAACTACTTTATTAATTTTTCATACACACACTTCTACTCTTTTGTCTCTATCTTGCATTTGCTCGCTAAAAACTATTCAACATATTCATTTATATACTTGATCTTTCCTGCAAACATCAATTAGGTTAGCCTAATTAGATGCTTTTCATATTTACCAAAAATACCAACTATTAGCTCCAATCATTCACAAAATATTTCAAGACGGTAATTCAAATCTCCAGCACACTACATTATGTCAGTGAGGACTTAAACTAGGTCGCACATATATCCACATAGCAAAATTAATTCACTGTATCACAATTACCCCAAGAAGTCGGCCAGGAATAGACTTCAAATACAAAAAGCAATAAACATTTTGTACGAGCACTGGAGCACATAATATTCTGATCATGCATGCCTTTGACAACCATAAACAATTTCTCAAAACTGTAAGCATCAACTACTGACTGTTGGGGAATGCGGACAAGAATATTGAAGAGTATAGCTTGAATATCGGTTCAGATAACAGACCAAAATACTAGATCAAGCACTGTCTTAAACTTGCAGTCACAACATGGTGACATCAATGACAACACAAAACTATAGAGATAGTCAATCTTCTTCGTTTTTCCAACAATATCCCCCTTTGTCATTGATGGCAACATATGAAAACTTCTCCTTCAAACTCTCCCCATACTTTGCTCTAACTCTCTCCATACTCTAATTCTCTCCCCCTTTGACATCAATGGAAAAGGGCGGCCAAAAAAAAAGATATAAAAAAAGGTTTAAACCTAGTGACATCAAAAAGAACAAAAATACTTCCAACCATCCAAAAGTTTCAATCAACTTCTTTTTCTTCCTTTTCTTCCTTTCCACAACAAAAACAACAAAAATTTAACACTCAGGATTCAAGTAAAAATGACACTCTTCATCTGAAACACTTTCTTGTATCTTTCCCTAAGAACTGGATGCAATTTCTTCCAATTAAATGTAGTTGAATCCATTCTTGTACAAATTCTTTCCAATAAGCCCAACAGAGTAAAAGACGGAGACCAATATGAACTCTGTCTTTCAACATCTTCTACATTAGTAAGTATTCTAGAAAGATATTCTAACTAGACCTCAACAATCTCCTTAAGAAACCAAGAGGTTTTCACTACATCATCTCTTTGTCTTTGTACAACTACCAGTTCAACTTTTAGTTCACCAACTCTCAATCTTTGCTTTCCTTCTTTGTCTTCAAAGATATCAAAATTCTTCTCAATGTTGTTAACTTCAGTTTCAATTGCTTCAATTTTACTTCTAAAATTATCTATCGCAACAGGCCACCGGAGACAATACTTGTAAATATTAGATATTTATTTAATGCATTTCTTTGTTTCCATGACCAATTTAGATAATCTCTCCTTAGCTTTAACACACCTCTTTTCAACCAAAGCTTCAAACTTATGTCCTTTTAGACCTTCAAGCAACATCCTTTCCTCAAAAATTTCAACTAGATTTTCTGATAAGAAATCAAAAATAGTTAATACTTTGATACCTTTCTTTTGAAGCAGATATTCTACAAAAGCATCATCAATCTTCAGTCTGTCAATAGGAGAGGTTGCACTCCATAATTCACCAACCATTTTCAACTTCCCCTTAACTATCATAGACTAGATGTCATTAGAGGATATTTTCTCCTTTTCTTTTGAAATGTCAATGATATCTTCAGTTATAACCTTTTTCTTCTTCGATTCCGGAGGGGGTTCATCAATGATAACCTCCAATCCTCTTTTACCAAAGGGAGAGCCCACTTCAAATTAACTCGAAGTAGATATACTAGAGAAAACATTTATTTTCAAGGATGTGAAATAGGATTTGCACATACTTGCATTATCTTCCAACGCTCCTAGATATCTGAAGACCTATATTCCAATCAGAATCCTAGATTCCAATACCACATTTTCTTTTCCCAGTAGGGAACACAAAAAGTAAAACAACAAGCACACCAACAACGATCCGAAATGAAAGCGATAACCCTCAATTACCGACATATGAACATTTTTAGAAAGATTCTCAAGTAACAAGCTACACAAATCAAATTTCTTGTTCTCCTTGACCATATCAAGAAATATCCCAAGATGATGATTTAGTATCACCCACCCACGACCTTCAGGGTGAAGCCACATAAGTGGTTTACACTTTTGAAGAGGAAGGAAATTTGAGAAAAAACGACCCCATGGCAAAAAAATTGGTTTTAGGGGTTCGCATGAACCTAGATGTTCGACCGAACCATAAAGGGGTTCGACCGAACCAGGGTTCGAGCGAACCCACTAACTATTGGGCCCACATTTCCCACCAAAAAAATAAAGGAAATGTGCATATTAGGGGGGGTTCGCATGAACCAGGGTTCGAATGAACCACTGGTTCGATGAACCGAGGGTTGAATGAACCACAGTTAGCTAGAACTAGGGTTTTCTAGAACCCCCGGTTCGCTAGAACCCCTAGGGGTTCGCTAGAACCCCCTGGTTCTAGCGAACCCCCTTTTCCCTAATTTTTTAATTTGTACACACAAAAAACCTAAAATTTTACGCTTTCAAGCTCGGTTGGGGATGAAAATGGGGGAATATTTAGAAACCAAACTTGGAATCGAGTAGCCTTCAGAACGAGCTATCCAATAAATATAATTTTAGTATGTTTTGGTTTTATTATCTATCTGTTTTTTAAGTTTTATTAAATATAGGTTTTTCATCGAAAACAAAAATATTTGTTCTGCACAAGTGGAAAAATAAGGATTATAAAAAAAAAATTTAAAATATGAGTGCACCAGATATTGAAGTCCTTGATCCAACAAAAAAGAATAATTTTGATACATACAGTAAAAGTTATGTGTTATACGGTCGCGCTAGGTCTGAATTGTCATTTGATTGACTTTGAAACTTGATTAAAGAAAAAATATTCAATAAAAAACTATCTAACCAAGTGGAAGCACTAGATATCGGAGTTAGAAACTAAATTTGAAAGAATTGGAATTTTATCCTTCATGGAAAAAAAGTTATGCGTTATACGGTGTGCGTCACTTTTTAAAAATGCTATTTTTTGAAAAAACCAATTTTGTGGGAGATGGAAAAAGAATTGCAATCTAATTCCAAAAAAATTGAAAAAAATATTTTTAGAATCTACAGACAAAATGTGACAAGACTCTAGTTTACATTATCTTCAAATTCCTTACGGTTTATTCGCTATAGGTGCCCGAATGTGGAGATTGTGTTAAAAAAAAAATATCAGTGTCCAGTTAGGCCAAAAAGTGTAAACCACTATTGTGGGACCACCCTTCACCAAGTGGGGAAAATTGGGAAAGGAATGTATCGAGGAAGACCTTTCTAAATGGATATATACAGATCAAGAGGATGAGATAAATGCATATCTACCTATAGATAAATATGGCAAGGGGTTTGACATAATGAAGTAGAAAGGCTACAATGGGCACAGTGGCCTTGGACTACAAAAATAAGGTATGATGAAACCTATCCTAGCAAGCAAATGGCTACACAACACAAGGTTGGGATATCAACCTCTAAAAGTGAAAGCTCCAAGTACCACGATATTTCAGAAGGAAGTTGTTAACATTTCTAAATTTTTTGAGACATATAAGGATTACCATATCGAAATGAACTCTAATGAATGGGAATGAGGTTCCAACAAATCCTCTAGCAACTATGATCTAGTTGAAACCTTTTGAGGACTTGGCCAATCCTCCACTCAAACCAAATATATGAATGGCCATGCCTGGATCGATACCTTTTGGGATCTAGAAATTCCTCCATCTTCACCCTATCCACCTCATCCATCACCTTTGTTGATACTAGTGATGACATGCCATTACTTCACCCTCAACTAATCGATTAGGACCAACAAGGTCCACCAAGCTTAGACCTATTCAAAAATGATGAAGCAATTGTTGAATTTATAAGAATTAGAGATAAAATATCAAGTGGGGATCACAAGGTTGGATTCACCATCAATCTTGACACGACTGCATACTATGGGGAGTCATCCCCACCATCCAGTTGTAAAACAAAAGAAATAAAGAAAAACAAGTTTACGGGTGAAAATTGAAAGGTACCTACAAACATAGAAAAAAATAAGAAAAAGGATGTATCTAAAGGTGAAAACCTCTCTAAGACACCTAAGTATGGAAGGATTGACCCACTCCCCAAAAATCAAGAGAAATCCCCAATGTTGGTCAAGAAGTCATAGGAGGTCAACATCAACACATCAGAAGATCCAAAAATTATACACTTTGCAATATCCCTGATAGATACAAAGAAGCCAAAATTCACCATTTTTTTCTCAAAAATGAAAATAAATTTTATGTGGTCCTATGTAGACATGTCAAGACTAGACCCTAAACTATTCCTCCATCACCCATCTCTCCTTCCTAATGCTAAACCTTTTAAGAAGAAGTTGAGGAAGATGCACCCAAAAATTGCCTTACTAGTTAAAGTGGAGTTGAAGAAACTACTAGATGTTGGGTTCATAAGACCCATCGATTATGTAGACTAGATTTTAAATTTGGTGCCAGTTACCAAGACGGCTAGGGAATTCATATTTGTACTGGCTTCAAAGATCTGAACAAGGATTTTCCAAAGGATGATCTCCCATTACCCAATATAGATATGATCGTGGATCTTACAATGAGATACGAGATGCTATTCCTAATGGATGGTTTCTTTGGTTATAATCAAATTACAATTGTAGCAAAATATCAACACAAGATAGCTTTCACCTGTGCTTGGGGCACATATTGTTGGAATGTCATGCCCTTCAGTCTTAAAAATTTTGGAGCCACTTATCAAAGGGAAATGACTACAATCTTCCATGACACGATGAATAAACTAATGGATGACTATGTGGATTACCTCATGGAAACATCCCTCATAAGGGATGACCACTAGCAGTACTAGAAAAAAAATTTACAAGGTTTGAAGAATATAAGCTTCCACTAAACCCAAATAAATGTGTCTTTGGGGTGACCTCCAGGAAGCTCCTTGGATACATTATTTCGCACAGAGGCATAGAGGTTGATCCTACAAAGGTGAAAGTCATCATTCACATGCCACTAGCTTCCACCATCACTCAGCTATGGAGCCTACAGGGAAAACTACAATCTATCCATATGTTTATAGCTAAATTGGTAGACAAGTGTCGCCCTTTTCAATATCTCCTATACAAGGATGTCCTGTTGAGATGGACTAATTCTTGTCAATAGGATTTTCAATAAATGAAGGAATATCTTCTATCACCACTGATACTAAGGCCACCTATGAATGGGAAACCACTTATTTTATACATATCAACATCATTAACAGTAGGAGCTATCCTAGCACAAAATGGTGAAGATGGGAAATAACACGCAATATATAGCATCATTCATACCCTTGTAAAGTATGAAATTAATTATACTCCCATTGAGCAAGCATGTATGTCTATACTCTTTGCTACACAAAAACTATGACACTACATGTTAAATCTATAGACAAATCTGAAATCAAAAAATCAATCCACTGAAGTATTTACTTAGCAAGGTGATAGCAACCTAGGTGGTGGATACCCCAATCCAACACAAAATTATTAGACTCAATCAAGGAAACCAACCCTTGTAACACTATTCTCACAACTTATCCCACACACACACACCAAAAGGCTTGTAGCCCTCTAAAAAACAACTCTTGGAGATATCTTTTAGAGAAGGTCGCATAGGGGCCAACCAATCACCAGCCAAGACACACCACAAGGTCTAATACAACATTCCAAAATATTTCAAGAAGTTTCTTTGAGACAATATTGTGAACCAATAGACTACCCTATCTTAAAACCACCCAAATAGCCCTCTTTCACAAAGGAGGTACCTTCAAATCACCAAGTTTCCACCCAAAGTCAATGTAAAGTCTTTAGTTGTGAACAAAAACAACATATTTCACCATTATTTCTTAGGTTTATGACCTCTAAGTCATTGTTCCATGAAAAAAAACCTACCACAATATAAGCCATTCCACTGAGATATAGGGTCTGACAATAGGTGGAATGACTAAAACGTCATTTAACTTCAATCAAAACCCTTCACTGGCCTTTAATAGGTAGTTTTCAAAAAATTACAGAGATCTTCTTTGAGTCTTAATGAAAGACCATCAAACTTGATTCAAAAGAGAGTTAGAACATGCTTCTACAAAGTATAATAAATTTCAATGCATAACAGAGATTGTACAAATCGTACAGAGCTTAGAAAGTTCATAAATACAGTGAATTTGTAGAAATAATGTTTTTTTTATGGAAATGATTTCAATACAATCATCGACAACCTTGTTCAAGCCATTTTGGAGGCCTTTTATACTTGTTCTATTCAAACTATAACCACCCAACTCCTATAACTACTTTTGAAATTCCAAGACCCTTTCAACTTCCACAAAAATGCAATTTTGCAACTTTTTATGCTTAACAACATTTGCAAGAAATTGTAACTTTGCTATATCAACACAATTGACCCCCTAATCCCCTAATATCCATCACATATGACTAATTACAATAGAGAATGGTCTTAATGACACTATTTTATGCAAAAACTCCAAAATCCTAAAGCCTACTTAATATCAACCTTGATTGACATTTTAAAAAAAAAACTTGATTGACAATTTTTGTTTAATGGTGCCCCTGCACCATACACCCCAACTTTGAAGTTTTCCAAGTCCCTTGGAAAGGTACTGCATCTTTTCCACCATTGTTCTGCACTTGTCTTTGACATCCTTGATCTCCTTTATCAGGTTTATCTTTCTTGTGATTCACTTTGTTCTTGACATGCTTGTCCTTGTCATTACTTGGTTCATGCTCCACTTAGTCACATCTCTGTTTTGTGGGGTGTTCTTCAACTTTCTCCTCATCAAACTCTAATATTGCACCTTCTTTTACATTTGCACACAAACCTTTAACAGCTTCCATCACCTTCCTCTATTTTTCATGCATAGATCCTTGTCCAATGCTCTTTTTGTATGCATCTTTACCACTATCAACTGTACCATCACAGTCATTAGCCTTTGTCAGAATTGCAAATGCCTTTTCCACTATCCTATCAACATCACAATCCACTATCCTCTTATCCACTATCTTACCAATCTCACAGACTTTTGTTTCAACATCACTAGACTACATTTTCACTTGTTTCATCACCACAGGGCACATGACTATCCCTACCAATATACCTTCGCTCACTTCTTTCTTTTCCACAAGCTCTGCACACTTACTCCTTACTATACCAACCTGAGACACATTTCCATGTTTTCTCTTCCACATGAAATTATCTTTCTTTATCACTTTCTACACATTATCTTCATGTTCCTTCTTCCTACTATCCCAACAGTGTTAAACCTTACATTGGCTACCAACTCTTTATTCTTACTTTCTTCAACATTCACAAACTCTTTTCTCCCTAGCATAATGATTTTTCCTTGCTATTTTGTCTCCTCAACCAATGGAGTTAGTAGGAATGTTCTTCCATCCTTTTCAATTGAATAAGTGTTTTGTCTTCCATTGTACATTGTTGACCTTTCAAACTGCTAGGGCCTTCCTAACAACATGTGGCAACAACTCATAGGCAATATGTCACAAACAACTTTATCCCTGTACTGACCAATCTTAAATTCAACCATAGCTTGTTCATTCACCACAATGGATTGATTCTCACTAACCCAAGACACTTTGTATGGCCTTTCCCTATGTACTCTTTGCAAATTCAATTTGTCTACCATATCACTAGATACCATGTTATTAGTGCATCCAAAATCAACTATCACTTTGCATACCTTGTTTTTACATCTGCAGGTTGTCTTAAACAATGATCTTCTTTGAATCAACTTCTTCTCCTTATATGTCTTCAAGACTTGTCTTTTCATCATCAAGCTTTGACCTACTTCAAGAGCAGTAAGAAGTCTATTGGAGTTTGAACTTTCAACTTCATCTTCTTGAACTATTTTTGCTATTCTTTCAATTTTCCTTTCTCCTCCACTTGTTATTGAACCAAGTTTCTTAGGGAACTTTCAAGAAGGATGACCATAATCTTGGAAATTGTAACACCTACCAGCAAAAATGTTAGGATTTCTTCCACCACCACCAAATCTACCCCTTGTGCCTCTATAACCTCCTCTAAAATATGCAACTTGCTCATCTCTTTTGTTTGTCTCTTCTTGATTATCATTTGTTTGTCTTACTGTAGAGAAAGGTCCTCTTCCTCTTGTGTTGCTGCCTCTTCCTCTTATTTTTTTCTATTGTCTCCTCTTCACTTTCTCTTCTACCCTTATAGCCATTTGAAAACATTACTCAACTATTTTTGGTGCCAACAAACTGATTTTATCTTGAATATTGTGCCTCAGTCCATTAAGATATCTAGCTATTCTTTCTTCCTCATCTTCCTCATGCTTTGTTCTTATACTTAACCTATAGAACTCCTTGGTGTTTTCTTGCACATCTTGATCCCTTTTCCTAAGATTTTGTATTTTTTTTAGCAATTGAACATTATAATCACTAGGAACAAACTTTCCTTTCAATTTTGCCTTCATTCTCTCCCAAGAAGTGATCTTGTTCTTTCCCTTTCTCTACCTTTCATCTTGCACAAAGTTCAACCACAGAAAAGCATGTCCTTTCAATTTGGTTTTGGCCTTCTTCACTTTATGTTCTTCATCTATCTCTTCACTATCAAAGTAATTCTCCATGGCTCCTACCCAATCCAAGAGCTCTTCACCATCTAGTGTCCCTCCATACATAGGCACATCCATTTTGTTTTGTCCACCACTCTTCACAGCCTTCAAAAACTTCATCATTCTCACATCCTCTGGATCCATCTCTTCCTCTTCACTAGAAGTCTCTTCTTCTTCAAAATCACTCTCATCCATATCCACTCCAGTTTTAGATTTCAATGCAATCATCTCCCTTTTCAAGGCTTCTATTTCTTTATCCTTCTCACCAATCTTTCTTGCAACTATGCTTCCTTTAGGAGGCATCTTGACAATATTGCCTCTTCACCTTCCAAACTTGCTTCTACAAACTTCAATTTTCTTCCACAAAATATCTACTTCCTTACTCTGATACCACCTGATAGCAACCTAGGTGGTGGATACCCCAATCCAACACAAAATTATTAGACTCAATCAAGGAAACCAACCCTTGCAACACTATTCTCACAACTTGTCCTAGACACACACCAAAAGGTGTATAGCCCTAAAAAAAATAACTCTTGGAGATATCTTTTAGAGAAGGCCATATAGGGGCCAACCAATCACCAACTAAGACTCACCATAGGGTCTAATACAACATTCCAAAAGATTTCAAGAATTTTCTTTGAGACAATAATGTGAACCAATAGACTACCTTGTCCTAAAACCACCCAAATAACCCTCTTTTACAAAGGAGGTACCTCCAAATCACCAAGTTTCCACCCAAAATCAATGGAAATTCTTTAGTTGTGTATCAAAACAATAGATTCCACCATTATTTCACAGGTTTATGACCTCTAAGTCACTGTTCCATGAAACCTTCACTCTACATGCAAAATACCAAGGGTTTATTGAAACTTCTATATCCCAAGCTTGTAGAACACAACCAATGCATCCAACACCTCATACACAACCTGCAAAAATCCAATCCACCCTTACATAGATAGTTCCAATAACCTTTTGACAAAACCTAACCTTAACTCACCATTTTCACATGGAAAAATGCACTATACAGCCCTAGGGCATCATCCCAAATTGATCAACTTGACTCCTTTGCCTTTTAAACCATAAAAAAAACCTAACCTACCACAAGATAAGTCATTCCACTAAGATGCAAGGTCTTACAATAGGTGGAATGACTAAAACATCATTTAAATTCAATCAAAACCCTTCACTGGCCTTTAACAGGTAGTTTTTAGAAAATTACAAAGATCTCTTTTGAGTCTTAATGAAAGACCTTCAAACTTGATTCAAAAGAGAGTTAGAACATGTTTCTACAAAGTACAATAAATTTTAGTGCATAACAAAGACTGTACGGACCATATAGAGCTTAGAAAGTTTAGAAATACAATGAATTTACAGAAATAATGCTGTATTTTTATGGAAATGATTTCAATACAATTATCAACAACCTTGTTTGAGCCCTTTTGGAGGCCTTTTATACTTGTTCTATTCAAACTATAACCACCCAACACCCATAACTACTTTTCAAATTCCAAGACCCTTCAACTTCCACAAAAATGCAATTTTGCAACTTTTTATGCTTGACAACATTTGCAACAAATTGCAATTTTGCTATATCAACACAATTGACCCCCTAACCCCCTAATATCCATAAAATATTACTAATTACAATAGAGAATGGTCTTAATGACCTTATTTTATGCAAAAAATCCAAAATCCTAAAGCTTACTTAATATCAACCTTGATTGACAATTTTTATTTAATGGTGCCCCTACACCAGAAGGCCATGTTAACAAATAGACTAGAAAAATGGGTGATGCTCCTCAGTGAGTTTGATATTGAATATGTGGAAATTAAAGTTATTAAAGGGAAATTCATTTTTGATCAGTTAGCAGATGCCCCAATAGAGGCATTCATACCTCTTGTATCCAAATTCCCAGATGAGGCAATCTTCAAGATAGATACATCTACAAAGTGGAAAATGTACTTTGATGGATCATACACAAATCACAATTCAGGAGCTAGTGTGTTGTACATTACACCGCAAGGGGACACTATCCCTAAATCATATAGAATCACATTCTCATGCATGAAAAACATAACAAAATATGAAGCATTACTCATAGGTTTGTGGGAAGCAATTAGATGGAAAATGAAAGACTAATAGGTATATGGTGACTCGTACTTAGTAGTCTGAAAAGTGAATGATGAATATGAGACTAAGGATGAAAAATTGGTACCATATAAGAAAATGGTGGATAGCCTCAAAGAATACTTCAACACCATTCTATTTACACAGATCCTAAGAGTGCAGAATAAGGTAGCAGATGCAATGGCCACAATTGGGTCTCTCTTGGACATTCCTAAAAATATACATCAATGTGAGATTTTGGTGGAATAGATGTGTATCCTTGTGTTTGACATCCCTAAATATGAGTTTTTCTATGATATTGTTGGTCCCAATTCACCCTGGTATAAGGATATATATGTTGGAAAAATAAGGACAAAAAACTAAGAGGGGGGGTGAATCAGTTGTCACAGAATATTTAAACTTTTTCAAACTTAACTTAATCTTAGATCTGATGAATGAACAGTAAACCATGAACAAACAACACATCAGAAGCACAAAGAACACCAAGATTTTTTTACGTGGAAACCCTATTAGGGGAAAAACAACAGTGGATGTTAGTCCACAATATTATACCCTATTAAAAGTATAAGAAAAATAATGGGAATGCACATGCATGCATTCAGGCACACTGCCTAGAGCTCACTACTCAAATACAAGAGGGATCACTGCCCAACAATACACAACAATATGAATTAGATTCATAGGGTATGAACTAAGGAAATAGCTTCTTCAAAAGCCTTATTATAGTTCCAGTTAAGCACAGAAAACCTTCTTCACACTTTGCTCAAACTTCTTCTCACTCTGCTCTACAATCAAATGATTAGGACACTATTCACACATTTGCACTTTCTCTAGCATACATTCATTCTTATGCACACACTAACTTCACTCAAAAAATTTCTCTTATATATCGGTAACATGGAATTACATCAACAACCTTGTCGGCCAAAATATAAGACATTTTCAATGTCAACCCAAATTTACAAACAAATTTTCAATGTGGATCAAACACCATTAGCTAATATCATGATGCGACCTAAAACAATATCCTCTAGCATGCCAAACATTCAAAATTAAATCTTCAAGGATCCACAACACACCACAACCATCATGTTGACCAAGAACATGAAAACTCAAACATATCAAGAAAAATCTTTGACCATGAGCACACTGATCAATGTGAACATACAAGGATAGAGAATGATCTAGAGGCATCCACAAACAACAAGAACTAACAGAGAAATATCTGCACCAATAGAAATTATTAGAAACACATAAACTTCAATCGGGAACACTAACAAAACCCACATAAATAGTGTCAAAACACAATTGTTCATAGCATGATCAAATCTTCACACAGACCTCTAAAAATTTTGATAGATGAACTAGATACTCTCAGCAATAAACCCTTTAGTCCATAGTAGTTGATCTTCAACGTACAGAAAAAGACACCTTCATGACCTTCATAGTTCAACTAGCAACCTGAAACTCTTCCTTTAAAATTTTTCTCAATATCCTCGACATATACAACCTTCAATAGAATAATGCTAATAGTGTTAACATCAATGACAACCTCATATCATCAACACAACCACAACATCCAACAATCTCCCCCTTTGGAATTTATGGCAACACATGATGTGAAAAACACCATCAACCCAACTCTCAATCAACACTTCCCCTTAGATTCTGAATCTTCTTCCTTAACCACTTATGCGTGATCTTCTCCCCATAAGACTCTTCATTCCAAATAAGCAACAGTTTTTAAGACGACTCTTCTCCCCCTTTGACATTAATGGCAAAGATAAGCATTATCTTCCCACATACAAGCTCTGAACCACATATTTGCACATTTGACTACTCCCTTTGAGTAGTAGCCACCGAACATCAATCTAGATCAGGAAATATCTATGAAGCACATAGATTGATGCAAGTAAATGCATCTTTAGTTCAAATCAAGAGGGGTAATCACCCCTAGCATCCCTTTGAGATACTCAAAAGTATCCTTTGGCAACGGCTTAGTGAAAATGTCTACAATCTTTTCTTTGGTAGGCTCATACTCTAGTCTAACTTCTTTCTCACTCACTTTTTCTCTTAAGAAGTGAAACTTGATTGATATATGTTTGGTCTTAGAGTGTAGCACCAAATTCTTTGATATGTTAATTGCACTTGAGTTGTCACAGTATATGGCGATAGGTTCATCATATACTACTTTGATATCTTTCAACATTTGTTTCATCCACATCACTTGAGTACAGTTATTTGCAACACCAATATAGTCTACCTCAGTAGTAGATAGAGAAATGGAATTCTATTTTTTTCTCAACCAAGACACTAGCTTCTTCCCTTAGAATAAGGCACCACCACTAGCACTCTTCCTGTCATCTACATCTCCTTCCTAATCCACATCAATATATGCATTCAAAGTAGGGTCATCATCCTTAGGATACCAATGCCCAAAATTAACTGTTCCTTTTAGATACCTGAAGATTCTCTTTACAACAGTCACATGAGACTCTTTTGGATCAGCCTGAAATCTAGCAACCATACATACAACATTCATAATGTCTAGTCTAGTCTGAGTTAAATAGAGCAATCCACCAATCATTGACCTCTATCTTGTTTGATTTGCCTTAGGAGAATCATCATTCTGTGTCAACTTACATCTAGTTACCATAGGAGTACCAATAGGTTTTGAGTCATCCATACCAAACTTCTTCAACAACTCTCTCACATATTTGGACTGAGATATGAAGATCCCCTTGTCTAACTGAGTAACTTGCAATTCCAGAAAGAACTTCATCTCTCCAATCATACTCATCTCAAATTCACTCTTCATTTCATCAACAAACCTCATACATAGATTGTCATCTCCTCCAAAAATAATGTCATCAACAAAGACCTCAATAATTAATTATTTGTCATGATCCAATTTGAAATACAAGTTGTTGTCAGCAATACCTTTATTGAATCCAAGCTTCAGTAAATATTTGTCCAATCTAGCATACCAGGCTCTAGGGGCTTGCTTGAGTCCATATAGAGCTTTCTTCAATCGGAAAACCATGTTTTCCTTATTAGTGAGTTGAAATCCATCCAGTTGTTCAATGTATACTTATTCTTCTAGCTCACCATTCAAAAAAGCTGACTTCACATCCACTTGATAGACTTTATAATTTTAATATGTAGCATAAGCAAGAAATAACCTTACAACTTCAATTCTGGCAACAAGGGAAAAAGTTTCTTCAAAATCAATACCTTCCATTTATGAATACCCTTTACATACTAGTCTTGCTTTATTCTAGACCACTTCACCTCAAGTTAATTCAACTTATTCTGAAAGACCCATTTAGTACCAATCACATTCTTATCTCTAGGTTTGGGAACAAGTATCCATGTATCATTCTTTTCAATCTGCATCAGTTATCCCTTCATAGCTTCCATCCAGTGTTCATCATTACAAGCTTCATTGACATCTTTAGGTTCAATCTTGGAAATTAGGAAATACTCTTCTGCAATCTTTCTTCTAGTTTGTACACCTTTATTCTTGTCTCCTATAATTTGATTTTCAAAATAATTTAGCTTTACATACCTCATAGTTTTAGGATTCTCTCAAACTTTTGATTCTTTTGTTCTTTCTTTTGCACTTGCACTTGTCTCTGCTTCCTGACTATCTTGATTTATCGGGATAAATTAAAGTTGTCTTACTAGAACATATGGCACAATTTGAAGTTGATTTTGTGTTTGAACATTCTTCCCTTTGTTTGTATTGTCTTCATCTAAATCATATCCACAATATCTAGATGATCTAACAGAATCCTCATCAACTCTGGCATTTTCACTCTCAACCATTTTTCTCAATCTTCTATTATAGCACCGGTAGGCCTTGATTCTAGTAGAGTAACCTAGAAAGATTCCTTCATCACTTCTTGCATCAAACTTTCCTATAACGTCATCTCTCTTAATGTAGCATTTACTTCCAAAGATCTCAAAGTATTTAGCAGTAGGCTTATAACCAAACCACAGTTCAAAATGAGTCTTACCAGAATTACTGCTTACATTTACCCAGTTCAAAGTGTACACAGCAGTGCTTACAACTTCGCTCTAGTAGATGTGAGGCACATTTCCTTCAATCATCATTATTCTAACAACATCCAAAATTGTTTTGTTCTTCCTCTCTACAACTCCATTCTGTTGAGGGGTTCTGGGACCAAATAATTGTCTTTTGATTCCATTCTCTTCATAGAAAGAATTAAACTCCCTAGAGGTGAACTCACCACCTTTGTTTGACCTTAAGCATTTTATTTTCAGACCTTTCTTGTTTTCTACCATAGCTTTGAAACTTTTGAACTTTTCTAATACTTCACATTTTTCTCTTAAGAAGACAATCCATATGGATTTTAGTGGATTGGATTTGGGTGTCATCAATGGGTTCGATGACTCTCAGAGTAGGAGGTGGGTGTTCAATGGATTTGGAAGATGTGATGGTAGGAGATGGGGGCTCAGTGGATTCAGAGGATGTGATTTTTTCGATGGTTTGAGTGGTGCTAGGGGTGGTATCATCATCATCAATGATAGGTTTTGGGTGGAGAAGGGTCTTGTCACTAATAGCCATGGATGATGGGTTGGGATGGCATGATTCCACAACTTCAAGGTGTGGAGTGGGAGATGTCCTCTTTGTTGTAAGTCCTTGGAGAACTTTTGGAGTGAGAAACTTGAATACTCTAGGCTGAGATGGCATGGTAGGAGTGGATGAAGGATTATGGATTGGTGGAGGATTAGGACTAGGGATTGGTGGACTAGGATTAGATAGGGGAATGGGATTGGATGTAGGAATGGGAATAGATGGGGGATTAAGATTAGATGAAGAGTTAAGATAGAGGTATTGGAATGGTGAATTAGGACACGAGGATGTGAGTGGTGGATTGTAGTAAGGGTATTGGGATGGTGGATTAGGATGGGAAGATTGATGTCATAGATTGAGATAGGAAAATGTGGATGTCGGATTAGGATAAGAAGATGTGGATGTTAGATTAGGATAGGTTGGTGTGGATGTTGGATTAGGATGAGAAGACTGGTAAGGAGGATTATGATAAGGGGACATGAATGGGGGATTGTGATAGGAATACTAGGATGGAAGATTAGGATAAGAGGATGCGAGTGCTGGATAAGAGGATGATGTAGATGAAGGATATTACAAATATGCGGACGGGGAAGGTACTGGATATCCCTTGTCAAAGGTAGCATAAGGAACATGATTAGGCATGGATGAAGACATAATGGGATAGCTCGAAGGAGTAGTTGGATTTTGGAAAGTGAGTGGAGAAAGCTTACTAGCAATGACAGTGTCAAGGGGATCCATGTCATATACCTCTTGATCGACAAGAATTTCATTATTGCCATTGACGTAATTAGGGTTTCCCTTGACTACTATTGATGGAGGATAAGGATTCATGATGATAAAAGGATAAAGAGAATGGACTAAAGCTCAAATTGAGATTTAGGTCAAGCACAGATCAAGATTGGATTAAAGCTCAGATTAGGATGATCAGATGATGCAATGGGATTGATTCTGATGATCGGATTTGATTACCAAAGGATGACTTCAACACTAAATCTACTTTGA
Source organism: Sequoia sempervirens (assembly GCA_007258455.2). Classification (NCBI taxonomy): domain Eukaryota; kingdom Viridiplantae; phylum Streptophyta; class Pinopsida; order Cupressales; family Cupressaceae; genus Sequoia; species Sequoia sempervirens. The sequence goes on from VDFB02271358.1 coordinate 678,806,169, forward strand.
GATGGAAGTAGATTGATTGGGTTGAAGGTGATTGGATAAGGATGTGATTGGATTGGATTGGATAAGATTGATCGATGATTGATAAGATCGAATGATGGATTGGATAGGATGACGAAAGGGATTGGAAAATCCCATTCAGAGATTACCCTACGTGACTTAGGATACTGATTGATTGGATTAAAGGATAAATATATGATTGCAACACTGAATCCACCTTGAGATTGAAAGTGAATTGATTGGGCTAACAATGATGATTAACTTAGGATGGATGACAATCCTAAGAAGATGTTGATGATGATGATCAGACTAGACACTTAGGTCAATTTGGATAATAACCTGAGGTGAAGTTCAAGGGATTTGGATGGGGAAAATGATGATTTGATTAGAGGAACGAATGATAAAAATGGATGAACGAATACTCAAAATGAGTAAACGATTGATCAGAATGGATGAATGACTACTCAGAACGAGTAAACGACTGCTCACAATGGATGAATGATTCTCAGAACGAGAAGATGAAGGTTTGGAATAGATGAAAGATTACTCAGAATGAGTAAATGATTGATCGAGATTGTTGAACGAGATTTTGAAATGATAGAAGGAGATTTGAAATGGATGAATGTTTACTCAAAACGAGTAAATGAATGATCGTAATGACAAAAAAAGATTTCAAAATGATGAAAGGAGGTTTGAACGTTGACTCAGAATGAGTAAACGAATGATTGAAATGATAGAATAAGAATTCAAAATGATGAAAGGAGGTTTGAAATGGATGAACGTTTACTCGGAACGAGTAAACGAATGACCAAGATGACATAACAAGAGTTCAAAATGATGAAAGGAGGTTTGAAATGGATGAATGTTTACTCAGAATGAGTAAAAGAATGACTGAGACGACAGAACGAGAGTTCAAAATGATGAAAGGGTGCGTGAAATGGATGAACGTTTACTCGGAATGGGTAAACGAATGATCGGAATGGTAGAACGAATATTTAGAATGGATAGATGAAAGGTCAAATCAAATGGAAGATTACTCAGAACGTGTAAAAGAATGATCAGGAGGGATGAACAACTACTCAAAATGAGTAAACGACTGCTAAGAACAGATGAGTGACTCTCGAAATGAGAAGATGAAAGCTCAAAATGAATGATAAATTACTCGGAACGAGTAGATGATTGATTGAAATGGGTGAACAAGAGCTTGAAATGATAGAAGAAGGTTCGAAATGGATGAACATTTACTCAGAACAAGTAAAAAAATGATTGAAAAGGGAGAATGAATGTTTAGAATGGATGAATGAAAGCTTGAAATTAGTAAACGATTGATCAGAATGGATGAACAAATGCTCAGATTGGGAGACAAGATTGGTTATGAAATGAGTGAACATTTACTCAAAACGAGTGAACTAGAGCTTGAAATGATAGAAGAAGGTTCAAAATGGATGGACGTTTACTCATAACAAGTTTACGGATGATTAGAATGGATGAACAATCACCCAGAATGAGAAAACAGTCAATCAGAATGAAGAAACGACACTCGGAAGACCAAACGGAGGATTGGAAAATCTTTCTAAAGGTTAGGTCCACCCCTGGAGGTCAATTCCACCCCTAATAGGGTAGGTCTACCCCTCCAAAGAAGAACAGGGGAAAACGATCTAAAACAATGCAAATTGAAGATAAAATAGCCGAAAAAGTAAGCAAAAATAACTGTTTTAGGGTCTGGGAAGCCTATCCAAGGGTAAGTATGCTCCTCCAAGGTCAAGTCCTCCCCTACTAGGATAGGTCCACCCCTTCAAAGAAGAACGAGTGAAAATGATGCAAAATGAAGACAAAACAGCCAAAAAAGAAAGCAAAAATGGTTGTTTTAAGGTCCGGAAAGACTATCCAAGGGAAATTCTGCCCCTCCCAAGGTCAAGTCCACCCCTACTAGGGAAGGTATGCCCCTCCAAAGAGGAACAAGTGAAAAAAATTGAAAACGATGCAAAACAAAGACAAAACAGTTGAAAAAGCAAGCAAAAATGGTTGTTTTAGGGTCCAAGAAGACTATCCAAGGGAAAGTCCACCCCTCCAAGGTCAATTCTACCCCTACTAGGGTAGGTCCACCCCTCCAAAGAAGAACAGGTGAAAATGATTGAAAACAATGCAAAACAAAGATAAAATAGTCGAAAAAGCAAGCAAAAATGGTTGTTTTAGGGTTTGGGAAGACTATCCAAGGGAAAATCTGCCCCTCCCAAGGTCAAGTCCACCCCTAATAGGGAAATTCTGCCCCTCCAAAGAAGAATAGGTGAAAATTATTGAAAATGATGCAAAACAAAGACAAAACAACTAAAAAAGAAAGCAAAAATAGTTGTTTTAGGGTCCGAGAAGACTATCCAAGGGCAAGTCCACCCCTCCCAAGGTCAAGTCTGCCCCTACTAAGGCAGGTCCACCCCTAGAAAAGGTTAGATCCGCCCCTAGAAAAGATTAGGTCCGCCCCTAGAATTGAAAACAAATAAAAATAATTATTTGAAACAAGTAAACAGGTGCACAAAACGAGGAAATGAATGCTCGGATCAAGGGGATGAATGCTTGGGATGAGGAATGTATTCTCAGAATGAGTGTATGAATGTTTAGAATGGGGAAATGAGTGATTAGAACAGTGAAATGAGAGCTTGAAATGATGAAATGGGTGTCTAGAATGATGAAACAGGTGATGAAACTGATTGCTAAAGGGTCAGGTCCGCCCTTACAAGAGGTTAGGTTCACCCCTAGAGGTTGGGTCTACCCCTACAAGAGGTCAAGTCCGCCCCTAGAGTTTAGGTCTACCCCTAGATAGGTTTGACTTGGTTTTTTGCAAAAAAAGACTAAGGCAAAGGACCAAATGCACAACAAACAACAATTAGAGGATAAGGCTGACTTGACTGGATAGAAAATTACTAGTTTCGAACAAAGAATACAATTCAAGTAGCACAATCCTAAGACTAGTAGAATGGGGTATGGCCAACAAATTTTCTATTCTAGGATGAACATAGTTGCTAAGGAGTCCTCGATATACACCCGATACATGAGGGCCAAACCGTTAACACCAACTCATTACAAGTGCGAGTTGGGAACCTTAGCGAGATACTAAAGGCTCATACGAACTCTTCACGTCATCCCGATGCTTCGCCCATTACAACGTGGTTGGATTGGAGTACAAATTTGGCTCTCCCCCCTTTATATACCCACTGGTACACGTGGTTGGGATCATCCCTTGGGGTGATGAAATCCCCAAGCAAGTCCCCTAATAAAAAGAAAAAAGGGAGACACAAAGACTTGGTAAGCTACAATTTATCGTCACTCAAGATTGCCAAATGGCTCGAGGGGATTGGATACATCAAATAACCTACCAAGAAACACGACACAAGATTAATTGACACCCCTGGTTAAGTTATGTGCCTAAGTTATCAAAAACAACCAGCAGCAATTGATAAATAGATAACCCTGCAAGAAAAATTTGTTAGTGATTTTTCTCCTTGTTTCTTGCCAAACATTGATTAGATGCTTGCACAGACTCAAACAGGACACATTAGGAGGTCTGCCTGTCTGTCAGGTCAGGTCTTCCTGTCTGTCAGGTCAAGTCCACCCCTCTGAAAAACTATAATTTTTTTGTTTTTGGAGTCTGTGGAGGGCAGGTCCGCCCCTGGGCAAGGTCGGGTCTGCCTCTGGAGGTCAGGTCCACCTATCTATCAAGTTAGGTCTACCCCTCAAGGTCAAATCTGCCCCTCTATGAAAAATTTGCAAATTTTTAGTTTCTAGAGTTTGTGGAGGGCAGGTCCACCCCTGGGCAAGGTCAGGTCCACCTCTAGAGGTTAGGTTCACTTGTTTGTTAGGTCAAATCCACCCCTCGAGGTCAGGTCCACCCCTGGATGGTCGAGTCTGCCCCTTTGCTAGGTTAGGTCCACCCCTCTGCAACTTGCACCTACAAAAAGTGAAAAAAATAGAGAACGTGAAAGATACAAACCCATTGATGGGTCCCACTAGGCATGCAAAAAATGTGATCAGGAGAAAATGTGGTCCCAAAAATGAGCAGCAACACAAAACATGTAAGAAACCACCTAAACACCTAACACCTCAAGATTGGGCAAATGATTAGTTTAACAGAAAAAAAGGAACATTTTACCTTGTTGAGTTGTCTTTTGGTTGACCCTTGATTGTTGATGCGATATATGCTCCTCTTGATGGAAAAAGATGTATGATAGAGATGCAATATGGATGGAAAATAGATGGGAATGCTATGGTGTATGCAAGGAAATGGAAATTCTAGCTAAGTATGGTTCAAGTGTAAATTTTGCAAGAGTTTTGTTAGCATAATGATCTCCCCCTAAAATGAGAGAAAAGAGGGGGTATTTATAGAGAATTTTGAATTCTCTAAAGAAATGGACGGTTGAGATTAAACCAACAAGGCCAAGATGTAGGGCTATGGTGAGTTGAGGACTCACAAGCCCTCACATCTTGACATGTGGCGTGTGAAGTGGCTTGGAAGTGGTGATGTGTAAATGAGGTGGAAGGAGGGTACATGAGGTGCAAGAAGGACAAGTACCTTGAAAGTACATTGGGAGATGAGAAGATTCCTTAGAGGAATAAAAAGTGAATTTAAAATTCACATGATTGGGGAATCTTGTGGATAAGACAAGGTTCCAAAGGGCAAAGGCTATGGAGCCCCCAAAATGGCATGGCCCATCGATGTCTATGTGTCTGCATACCCTCACCCCCCATGCTCCAACTGCTGCTACAGGTCGTAACTATCATATCAGTAACTATCATATTTTTATGTTTTACCATGTACAATGTATGTTGTATAATATATGTTTATGTTTATAAAAAAATTATAAGTTACATATTATATATGTTCCTTTTATTGTTATGTATAATAATATATATTATAATTATAATTAAATTATATTGATACATATTTATAAGTATAAATAGTAAATTAACAGTATAATAAATAAATGGTATAAATATTTATATTATATATTATAATTAAAATATTTATATTTTATTATAATTATATAATTTTTTAATTATTAATTTATGATAAAAACAGGCAAATGGAATTTTTCACTTTAGAAACAAGCTTGTTTTTTTAATTCGATTTTTGGTTTTTATGTCTTTCTAAGCTAACAAATTCATCTACTCATTAGGTTTTTCTTGTGACTTAGTTGTTTAATTTATTTTTTATCTTAGAACTATTGAATTTTCAAGTGCTTTTGGAATTATTTTTTTCAATTTTTTTAAATTTTATTGTTCTAGTTTTAATTATTCTATTTGTAATTTAATTTTAATTTATTTGTCTTAATTCTTGGTTTCTTTTTAATTTGTAATTGGTTAGCTTTTATTTTTGTCTTATTTATTTATTTTTTTATTGGAGTAAGCATATAAAAAAAATTACAAGAAGGAATAGTTATAAGCTGTTAAGGTACAGCAACTGGACAAACCGAAAGTGAGCAGCAAAAATGCTGAAAAGTAACAACAATACACAGCAGCAGAATGTTGCCAAATTCAGTGAGAAGCAGCCCCACACCATAAAGATTACAATACAATTAGGAGCTGATGAATAACAGCAGCAGTCTTTCTAAAAGAAGACAGCTACAAGGTTGTCAAAAATAGAATAAACACAGAACAACAAGATGATGCCAAGATCAACTAAAAGTTGCATAACACAGGCCTGCAAAGAGAACAATACAAGTATCCACCAGTAGCCACAGAGTGTTGTAGAAGAAACCTGGAGTCTGTGAAAATTCTTTCCATAGCATCTTTGCACAAGAACAACCAACTATCACACAAAAGCACCCTCTTCCTCCAAAAAAAGCTAGGCAGAGTCAATCCAAAGAGCAGTGATCGTTGTTGATGAACTCCATAGCAAGGAAGATGCTCTAAGAAGATTCATTGCCGGCAAGTTACAGCTGAAACAGTCACATCTCTATCATCAACAAGGCTGTCAATCACATAATATAATTTGGAACCCCCAACTGAAGAATTTTGTTGCCAACCTAAGTGCCCTATATTTTAAATTTTTCTTCAAAGGTGTTGAGTTGTGTTTGAAAATCATCCAATATCTTTTTGAGTTCAGCCTTAGTCTGGATGGCAGATTGAAGAATGGGGATCTGCAAAGAAAGGTTAGCATAAATAGTCATCAATTCGGCTTGCAGGGGTTGAAAGGTGTGAGAGAGAGCTACCAAACATCGGAATCTCCAAATGTGTTTAAGAGTGATGTGTCTGAGGGTCTTATTTCTTGATTTCTTTTTATTTAGTAAATGGTTAGCTTTTTCATTTAGTTTTCATTTTCAAATTATGTTGTTTAGCTTTTTTATCTTAGAGCTATTGAAAGGCAAAACCAACAATAAATTAACCAAAAAGAAGACAAACAAAGATAAAAGAAATTTCAAAACAAAAACCAAAAGATAAAAATATAAACTAAACAATGATTCCGTAAATAAATTAAAAATAACAAAGGAACAAGTATATATATATATTTATCCACAACATAATTTGAAAAGGAAAACTAAAGGAAAAACTAACCATTAACTAAATAAAAAGAAAGAAACCAAGAAATAAGACAAAAATAAAAAGCTAACCAATTACAAAAATCCAAGAAATAAGACAAATAAAATAAAACAAAAACAACCAAAAGCTAAAAATCATGATTCAATATATATATATCCACAACATAATTTGAAAATGAAAACTAAATGAAAAACTAATCATTAACAAATAAAAAGAAAGAAACCAAGAAATAAGACAAAAATAAAAAGCTAACCAATTACAAAAAAACCAAGAAATAAGACAAATAAAATAAAACAAAAACAACCAAAAGCTAAAAATAACGATATATATATATATATATATATATATATATATATATATATATATATCCACAACATAATTTGAAAATGAAATGAAATGAAAAAGCTAACCATTTACTAAATAAAAAACTAAGAAATAAGACAAAAATAAAAGCTAATCAATTACAAATTAAAAAGAAACCAAGAAGTAAGACAAATAAATTAAAACTAAATGACAAATAGAATAATTAAAACTAGAACAATAAAATTAATTTTTTTGAAAAAAATAGGTCCAAAAGCACTTGAAAATTCAATAGCTCTAAGATCAAAAATAAATTAAACAACTAAGGCACAAGAAAAAGCTAATGAGTAGATGAATTAGTTAACTTAGAAAGAGCATAAAAGCCAAAAATTGAATTAAAAAACAAGCTTGTTTCTAAAGTGAAAAATTCCATCCCACTATTTTTATCATAAATTAATAATTAAAAAATTATATAATTATAATATAATATAAATATTTTAATTATAATATATAATATAAATATTTATACCATTTATTTATTATACTATTAATTTACTATTTATATTTATAAATACATATAAACATAATTTAATTATAGTTATAATATATATTATAGATTATTATACATAACACATATATATATATATATATATATATATATATATATATATATATATATATATATATATATATATATATATATATATATATATATATATATATAATATGTAACTTATAGTTTTTTTATAAACATAAACATATAAAAATATAAGTATAAACATATATTATACAACATATATTGTACACGGTAAAACATAAAATATGATAGTTATTGATCTGACAGTTACGACCTGTAGCAGTTCGAGCATGGGGGGTGAGGGTATGCAGAAGTATAGACATCGATGGGCCATGCCATTTTGAGGGCTGCATAGCCTTTGTCATTCCAAAGAGAGAGGTAGAAAGTACCTCAAGGATAAGACAAGGTTCCTAAAAAGGTAAGCACTTGTCACATGTGACTTGATGTGACAAGTCAAAGATTCTAGAAGATGCATGGGAAAAGGGGAAGATTTCACATGTGACGTGATGTGACAAGTCAAAGATCACATGGGGAAGAGAAAAATGATTTTAATATTCCTTGGAAAGATAAAAGGAATTAAAAATTCCTAGGGAAAATGATTAGGCTAGTTAATGAAGGATTAGAGGAGGGTTATGTGGCTAAGAGAGATTAGCGGCCAACTTGCAAAAGTTGGAGGATGTGACACATCCTAATCACATCCTAATCAAGGATTAGGCGTGTGCACATCTCTAATGATGAGATTAGAAGATGGATTACGATTAGATAAAAATGATGGAGGATGTGACATATGAGGAATTAATTCATTTGATGAAAGTGGAAGGTATTTAATTATTTAACTAGATACCTTAGGGATTAAAAGAACTTTAGAGGTATTAATTAAATAGTAGTGATATTACTTAATTAATGCACGTATAAGGGGATGTTTAGATGAAAAGGGATAAATTTGGATAAATTAAGTGTCCAAATTTAGGTGTCTACACTACCAAACAAGAGTTGTGGGTCACAACCATGTAACACAAACACACAAGACCAAGAAAAAGATCTTCCATTGTAAGCATCTAAAACCTAATGTTGGTTCCATCTGACATTATACAAATGTTTTCCATACTATTTCCTTAAAAAATAAGATCCATTACAAAACTCTCACTCAAACAAGGATCAATAATCAAAACATTCATTCCTACAAATTCTCACAAGCTTTCTAGGCTAACTATTTAAAATGAATGAATACCTAGAACTCATATCTCCATGGACCCCTCACATATACAAGCACATGCAATGCACGAAACCAACCAATTGCTTTGATACCAAATATAAGGGAAAATAATATCAAACAACTTAGTAGTTAAACTAAAAAACTTTACTTTAAACATGTTGGTATTTTTCCATTGATCATATGAGGACAATATTATATAAAATAATTTAAGAAAATTTAAACAACATTTTGGCAAGTAAAACTACACTTACACAATAACAAGGATGTGAGAAGAAGAGTAGAAGCAACCACAAAAAATAAAAGTAACATAGATATACCTTGGTAAAACTCATTTAGGAAAAACCAAACCTCTAAAGTAGTGAAACCAAAGTATTTTCAATGTAGCAACAATGTTACGATATAATATGAGACTCCATGCCTTTTATGAAGATCAACACTCCTATAATCCGAAAGGCAAACCATCAACATAACCCTATATTAAATATTCTTAATGCCTAAATTTTAATCCCTCAATATGTAGACTCAAGGAGGCTCAAAAAATAGCCATAATACATTACCATGGGCGTGAAATGGTCCTAAAGTACTATGGTTAAAAAATACATGACACAACAAGAGAATGACCACCAAAATAGAATGAAACTCCCCACACAAGCATATCTAACCTTCATTCAATGCAATTTGGCATATATAATTCCCAAGCACTCCCCATAGATCACTAATTATACCTACATGCCAACTAATAATAAAAGATGCCCTTACAAGTCAATCATGTAACACCCTCTACAATGTCTCATCATAACAATATTTTTAAGTCTTGAGATAATTTTAAAAAATGCACGTGTACCTACCCTCACATATATATCACATTTGATTGCTCTATAATAATTGGAGATACATAAAATATTTGCATGTCTTCAATAAGTAAGTTATAATAGAATTTAAAATATGCAAGGTGAATAACAAGCATATTACTAACAACATAGGTTGAACTCAACATAAAGCCTTTTTTATGGGTGAGTAAGAAGAATATTCTAGTTTGACATGAACATGGCCTAGAGAATCCATAATATGGTCAAGAAAAGGTGAAGGCCATGGAACTTGACCCAAATAGGGACTCAGAGTGCATGCTCCTCAAAGAAAACAAACTCTCTAGTCCAAGGGTTTAAAACCAATCAAGATTTTTGAATGTACCTAGAGCCATGTTCAAAAATATCCTTAGCATACTTAGCATCCAAGAAACAATAAAGGAAGAAACCCTTTATAAGGTTTTAGAAAACTTCCATGTGGAACCCATGAGGGAGCTCAATATAAATAACCCATCTCTTTAGCATGCTCTTAAAGGGGATTCTACCAACAAAATAATTGGTAAAATTAAAACTTTTCAAACCAATTATGTATACTTTGCCAAAATCTAAAACACACAAAACAACATTGAGTATAGGTGATTTACCTTGTGAACTAATTTTAGGATGAGTTTGTGAGGGTGTTTTGATGCCATTTTCCTAAGCATCTAAGCTAGGGACCCCAACATGAACTATTGGGCCACTATTGCTTGCAGTCATTTATATAAAGAAAAACACTTTAAGGTAAGAAAAAACCTTTTAAAATTATAATAAATGCAAAGGACTCCTACACTAAAAGTCTATTTTGAAACAAGGGTGTTAAGAACAAGTGAATGACACTAGTAGGCACATGCAAACCAAGCCTTAAGCCAAAATGCTATGAGAGCACCCCAAATAAAATCTACATCGATTATTGACCCTAAAAATATTGATTTAATATAGACCAAAAAATTGTAAGTGAAAAATAGTATTTTGGAATTTTGCTATTTTAAATATATATATATATATATATATATATATAATTCATTAAAATAATGTCAAGCACTACATTAACATTCTACATGTCATAGCCACCAATAATGCTAACATAGATATCTTTAATACATCTATATAAAAGATGATGACAAATACCAACCTCAAGGCATCTATCTATCTTTAAAAAAAATCAAATATAGATGCCTCAAAACTATCTCTTCATATTTTTCGGATAAATGTATTTAACATATCTATATTACTTCTAATTTACATTTAAGTTTGTATTATTTAAGTTTAAACTCTAAATTAATATCAAAGGGTTGTAGTTCAATTAATGAGGATGATGGTATGTTTGTTCATTACATCATCTACCAAAATTCAAATCTCCAAAGATACAATTGAATCAAATCTAATCCTTAAATAAATTTGACATTAACAAAAATAATTAACTTTTGTTTAAATATATACTCTTATAATATTATAATCTACTATATAAAAACCACACATTATATTCATTATTTAAAAGAATATTAAAATGAAGCAAATAGCTTAAACTTGATGAGCATGATGTGAACCTTCCCTCGATACTCCACACTACTTTTTGACCTAACTAGATTATCCTTTCGGGGGAAAAGAGGGAAATTAATATAGAAAGGCTCACGTGAAATCCATTAATGCCAATTTAAAAAGATTGGTTCCAATGCTTTGAATAAGTCAACTTGACCTTAATCCACTTATTGGAAAGACCGTCCATTTTATAGATGATGCAACAGATTTTAGACTTTTGCGTTATAGGTTTTGTTTCACATTACCTTTTTCTCTTTATTTTGACTATGTGCACATTAAGTTACGCCAAGATGATTTCATGACCAACTCATTGTATTCGTGATATATATATATATATATATTTTAATAACTTTGGATTAATGGATTTATCCAGCATATAAGTATTTTAAGTATTTGTTATTATTGTTATGGTTAATTTTAAGTTTTAAATAATAAGGCTTTGACAAAATTAATTTCAAGATTGGGTCTTATTTAAATCTTGAGCACACTTGAATAAATTTGAAATTATAGACCCATACTCACTAAAAATTGGTTAAGAAAAAAATAGCTAGTTAATCATAGGACTATAGTAACTAGAGAATATAACCATTGAATAATATAGTCTATAAGAATATAATAAAATAAATTAGCCAAGTATTATAGTCTAAGCATGTGACATTAAAGGCTTGCAAATGAGTATTGGGGTCACCTTTGTCATGCATGGTATAGTTTAAAGCGAGGTGTCATAAAACCAACATGCAAAGGATAAGTCAAAATTTTAAATGCAAGAATAATGTGGTATGCTAGAGAATAAGTAATAGCATATTTCCCACTAGGCAAGGAATTAACTTTGTTCTCAACTTTGTCTAGCTTTTGAAAAAGTGTAGCAAGGGTGGAGCTAGGGATAGTGGTGGTAGTTATAGCATGAATACTAGCAGGGGGAGTATAAAGGGGATGGTAGATAAGAGGCAAGGATATAACACTAGAGGGTTGAAAGGAAATATTATAAGCAAAGAGGATGATACAACACTAGTAATGTGCAATAAAGGGATGACATTGGTGATTGAGGAAAAAGGGATGGAACTAGTGGGATGAGAGGTAAGTGGAATGGAAGAAGGAGTGATAGCTTATATGGACACTAGAAGAAGGAATATGAGAAGTGGGGGCTATGCTAGAAGTGGTAAAACATGGGAAGCAGACACAACTAGGGGATCCAACTCATGATGAGAAGAGAAAGGGTCAATGGAAGAAAAAGGGTGGGTTGGTAAGAGAGGTAAGATGGACCATGTAAAGAATTAAAAGAGGTCATTATAGTACTAATTCCATGGAGAATATTTGTACCAAAGTGTGCTCCAATTAATAAATTATGAAGATATGTAGCTAATTGTGAAAGGGAGGTAGCATTAGCGAGCTCTTAAAAAAGTTCTAAATCCAACGAGAGAAGATCTTGATTATCTAAATGTATATTATGATTAAAATCAAATCACTCATTATGATTAACCTTAATGGGGGTCCCCTACTATGTAAAATAAGAACTTATATGAGGATTTTGGTGAGCACTTTATTTCAAAGGTAAATTAGGGATTCAACTAGCTCTTAGCATAAAAAAAAACCCTAGAAAGATAATCAATGATAAATGAATAGTATCTTAGTAATAAAATTAGTCTTAGATAAGAAAATTAATAGTGAAAATTAAAAGAAAGCACTAAGGTGGTGTAGGAGCAAAGAGATTCACTAAAATGAAAATGGAAATAAAAAACCTTTCAAATAAAATGGACTAAGGTGGTAAAATAGCTTGCAACAATAATCAAATAATTACTTTAGGATTAATATAACCAGTGCGAGTAACTACTTGGAGTAAAATAGAAAAATAAATTTAGGAATTAGATAAATTAAACAATAACACTTTGTTAGAAATTTGTAGGTATGTTGTGATAGGTGATTGAAGATGATTCATCAATATGTAAGCAAATCAAGAATAACTAGAATAATGCCTTTGGGATCTTAAAACCCACTATCTGTTAATGTTGGCCACTTTAACAACCATGAGATCAATTATGCAATTATGAATCCAACCTGTGTAACTGTGGATTTGATCTCTATAAACTTTTTATGCTTTCTCTTAGTTCACCTTAATTCTTATATCATTTTCCATGTAAAAACTTATGTGGTTGGCTATGTCTCCCCTTGGTAAAACCACTAGGATGTTGAGTCAGTGCCTTCTGGAAATGATTGAAGACAACATGTAAGCATGTAGGAGATGACCTAGATGAAGATGCAAGAATATAATGTAGTAATAAATTATTTAATCATGTGAATGAATGTATCTTGAATGCTCTTATTAGATCTAGATTAGACACCTAACAATAAACTAGGGTTAGTCTTTAAATACAACTCCAAAGATGGCAAGTGAAAAATTTTGTGGTTCAATTCAACACATAATAATTAGTTATAAGGGTTTTAGGTCAACCCTAAGTTTGAATTTGTAAACTAAAGATTATGGTTTCATTTCTATGAATTGTGCAACTAACTTGGGTCACTTGCACAACTCACAAATCTAAATCTAGGGAGAAAAATATAAAAAAATTGATGATTAAGACTAGTCCTTGGGAGTGAGTGAAGATGGAGTCAAGTAGGGTTCATGTTATGTGCTAGCTTTTAGAAAAAATCACACTTAAGAAATAATCAAATAAAAAAATTCAAAATGAAAGGGAAAAGTACAAGGTGTATAATTTTCACCATTACAATCTTAGATAACATTACTAATGATTGAAAATCTTGAGAACTTTTAGGTTGCCCATAATCAATTAAAGTCACAAATGAGGAACCTCATCCCCTGCATTAATTTATACACTTAAAGAAATAATTAGATAAAAAAATTCAAAATGAAAGGGAAAAGTACAAGGTGTATAATTTTCACTATTACAATGTTAAATAACATTATTAATGATTGAAAATCTTGAGAATTTTTAGGTTGCCCAAAATCAATTAAAGTCACAAATGAGGAACCTCATCCCCTACATTAATGCAAGTGATCCAAACCTACAAGATCGACAAGCTAATGAGAAAATAACAACAATTAAATATTAATGTCAACAACAACAATACCAAATTTTCACAAACACACCATGACATTACATCTTAAATTATATTTTTATTAAATAATGTTGCCTAGAACTCACCTTTCTTAATCTCAAATTTAAAATTATAGATTAAATTAAAATACAAAAAATATACCAAGCTATAAATTTTTAAACCATAATTTTCATTATAAATAACTATATAAAATTCTAAGAAATCTTTGAGTAAAAAAAAATACAACATTTTGAAAACATAATAATAAGGGAGAGGAGGAAGGTGCTCCCAACTTTAGAAATTAATATTCAATAAATAAATAATAAAAAAACATGTTCTTTTAATTTTAATTTTTTTTTTTTTGGCATCCGGGTTACATTTGATTTTTTAACAAGTAAATTATTTTGTTGAATAATATAGAAGATTTTAGCATTCATGAGGTTAAACATAGTCTAGAGGACACCCAAACCTGCTGTTTTTGCTCTTTTAAGTGTTGATCTTCTGTCATTCAATTTGATTATGAACTCTCTCATTCTTTCAACCATCTCCTATCTCAATAAATCTTGAAAAGAAGTTGCTGCTAAATTATTCATGAACTTGATTTGAATGCTTTTTAAGCTTTACAATCTAAAATAAAGTGTTAATCTCCTTCAATTGTCTCTGATGTATAAAGAGACTACCCTTTATTCTCATAACTCTTTTGATCTTTTACATCTTCCTGTTTCACACCAAAAGAACATTTGAGTGAATCCTCAACTGAACAAAAATAATCTTTTATTCACTCCTTCCATTACATCATGAGGAACTACATCTTGATTTATGACTAATATTGTTAAAAATGAGTAAACTACTCTCTCTATCCAGCATTTACCAGCAAAATAAATGCACACTTGACTATAAATACAAATTAATTAGAATGAAAATGTTGTACACATTTCTGGATTAGATTGTCTGAGAGTTTTTTGCATCAATGTTTTCTCCTTGAGCTCTTTTATCCTGATGATGGGTTACAGAGTGTGATCCGAAACATTGATGCAAAAACTCTTACGCAATCTAATCCATAAATGTGTGCAACATTAATCAATATGAATTGTAGAAACTTGATATATTAAAATTCAAATGACAACACTTATTAATTTGGAGCTGAAGTTAAAAACTTAAAACTAACTGAGGAATTTCATCAATTACTTCTCACCCAGCTGGGCATCGTTTGCTGTCTTGATCGAAGAGAGCCCCAAACAACTGGTAGCCAGATGGAAGATAACTGGGTAGACCATGGGAAGTGGGTCTACAGTTTTTATTTGCAGACAAATTTGTCTCCAACAGGGTAAGCACTTCTAGTCCAAAGGTGAAAGTCTGTATATATGTTTGGTGTAGTAATATCATATAATTTGTTCAACGTTTTACCTGTTTCAGGGGCTAAGAGGTGTCCGTGTGACAGAACACACAGTGGCATAAATTACAAATTAGATGTAAATGTATGTCAAATAACATATGATTGCATACAAAGGCATTCTTCTAGAAAACGGCCTTGGGGAAGGAATAATTGGTTAGTATAAGATTGAATCTCAGGAATTTTATATTCGTAGGTTTGTATACTTATAAAAATGAGAGAAACCAAAATTTGGGGTAAATATATTTGAAACTCCACGTCATATATGAAACATGGGAAAGAATATATGAGTATATACAGGGGATTTTCCTTTTTAATTTATCGTTCCTGGTGTACAGATGAGAAGAGGGGTACTACTCTAAATGGATGAGCTGCTAAATTCGAGAAATAAGGGGAAATATTTAGAATCATATGGATGAATGCAGGTGTGTTTTGAACATGACGTTTTTAGTGTGTCCATGTTCGTTAAATCTTTTGCTATTGCACAACATTCATACATGATTGTCTCCCCTTGCAAATGTTTGTAGTTTATGATTTGGGTTGTGATTTTATTATAGTTCGTGTCACTTCGTATGCTGGTACAAAGAAGGGTACTACTGTAAATAGGTCTAAATGATAAAAGTTGGGGTGATAAGTTTGAAGAATAAGTGAGACTATTTAAAAGCCTATGAATGAATGCAGTTGTATTTTGGACAGATTTATTAACTGAGGTCTCTGTGTGCATCAGATCTGTTGTTATTGTAACAAATTCAAATAGGTCTGTATCCTGTTGGAAAAGTCTATAGATTAGAATTGTGCAGCAGTTGTGGAATTGGATTCAGAGATTCCACATATTGAGGAATGGAGGAATCTGAAACCAGTAATCTTAAGGAAGAGGTTGTTGTTGAGGGACCAACTAGAAAAGGATGGGTCGATTATTTATGGGAGCCTTATGAATGGTTGACCATTCTTTCCAGAGAATTACATGGGAGTTTTGTGTTTGGAGTGGTGGTTGTTTATGGAGTTAGTCAAGGGCTTGGAGGGGCATTCTACCGGATAGTTTCATCATACTATTGGAAAGATGTGTAAAAGGTCCAGCCATCTGCTGCACAAGTGTATCAAGGGATCATATCCATTTCGTGGATTGTGAAACCGGTTTGGGGTCTGCTCACAGATGTTCTCCCAGTTGCAGGATATCAGCGCCGCCCTTATTTCATCCTTGCAGGTTCTGTTTTTTTCCTTGTTCCAGTGATCAACAACTTGCTTTTAACAGAGTCGGCTCTTGTATGGTTTTCTTTTCCTTTGAATGTGTTGATTTTTATTTTGAGAAATTGATTAAGGTAGTGGTCGATAATAGATAGTAATCATTGAGCAACATTAACATCTCAAAATATACATTTCAAAAAGTACAAAGTATATGTTCCTGTTCTTCACAGTGTAGTAGTTTCATAAAAATACCAAAATTTTCTCGCCTTTTTGTTGGAAGCTACGTTGATGGCTTCTTGCCCTGTCTCTTTGACATTGAGATGAATATAGCCTTCCAAACTTTCTGAATTCAAATTGTCCATTGTATGTTAAGCAGGCTTTATGGGGCTGATCTCAATACTGGTCATCTCCCTACACAGTATGATGCCCATTTTCATTACTGTGATGCTGCTTATGGCTGCAGCTGGCAGTGTTGCCATTGCAGATGTTATTATGGATGCTTGTATAGCAAAAAACAGTATTCACTATCCACTCTTGGCATCGGATATGCAGAGTTTATGTGGCATGAGCTCATCAATTGGAGCACTTGTAGGTTTCTGTACAAGTGGTGTGGCAGTACATCTCCTTGGTGCCCAGGTTGTGATTTATATATTTCCCACCCGTAACAGACAGATTGTGTGTTGTTTCTTTGATAATTTGAATCCTGGTCTTGGAAATTTACTCAAAGTTTTGATTTTTATTTTTTTAAGAATTCCATAGCATGATGTGGAAATGGTAAAAAAAATCTATAGCACCAGCTTTGGAGTTTGATTGATGGCTAGGAGTAAAATAATATATTGTTGGAGATGATTTTATTGCATGCATGTTTATTAACACTTGATATGGCCCTTGCATGTTTTCTAATAGGGAGCACTAGGATTACTCTGCTTACCAGCCATAATGCTCCTTTTCCTTGGATTTATTCTATATGAACCTCGTCATAATAACAATGCACACAAGCAGGCAAGTCATTGAACTCTCTTCATCATATCGAGTTGTCAATTTGCTTACAGTTGGACACTGAGCATAACTTCAGTTCCTGACCTAGTCTTTCAGAATTTGTTAGAGGCAACCAAGACTATGTGGAAAGCTCTAAAATGCCCTGAAGTATGGAGACCTTCTCTCTACATGTACATATCATTAGCTATAAGTTTGAATATCCAGGAAGGTAAATTTTACTGGTATACAGATCCCAAACCAGGCCCAGCATTCTCTCAGGTATGGTATCATTTCGGCTTCTGATGCACTCTTTGTTAACAGATAATGTCACCAAGGCTGTCCTTCCCACATCACAAACCTATTGGGAGAAAAATGAGCTGCCCCAGTAATTGCTATAAAAGACCTGTCTTTAGAATAGTTGCAAACAATGTGGCACAACCAGTACTACCATTGTAACTCCCAATTTTGACCTTTCATTTGCAACACATTCATGGATAAGAAAGAAAACCATGTAGGACAATCAAATCTATAGAATACTAGAGTTAACATTAGAATATAATGAGTAGAACAACAGAAACGGATAAAAATTGTATCAAAAGGAAATTGAGAATGATAGCAACGCTTATTTTAACAAGGTACATTCATGGAATACTAGAGTAAACACGTTTGCAATGCTTAGTTTAACAAATTTATGCACAACAAAGAAAACAGTGCAACACAATCAATGCTAATTGCTAGGACCCTAACACCTTGCTTTTTCTACCAAGGCACATTTTAATATGTTTATTTCTTTCTTTCCAATTAGAAATTAAAAAGCAAGATCTGTTAATTGTTGACTGTTTGGGATACAGGAATTTGTGGGTATAATCTTTTCCATTGGCTCAATGGGGTCACTTCTTGGAGTGCTAGTGTATCATAAAGTGTTGAAGGATTATTCATTCCACAGCCTGCTTTTATGGTCTCAGCTGATTTTTGGACTTGTAGGAATGCTCGACCTAGTCATGGTGTTGTGCTTGAATCTAAAGCTGGGCATCCCTGATTACTTCTTTGTTATAATTGATGAGAGTTCATTTTATATTATCAACCAGATCAAATGGATGCCCATGCTGGTACTCAGTGCAAAACTTTGCCCTTCAGGCATAGAAGGCCCATATTTTGCTTTGCTTATGTCCATTGACAACATTGGTCTTCTCTCATCTTCATGGGTGGAGGTTTGCTGCTTCATCTACTTAATGTAACTCGTACAATTTTTAAAAATCTCTGGTTGGCAATTCTGATCAGAAACATCATGAGGATTTTACCTTTGGTGATGCTGTTTTTAGTGCCCAAAAGTGATCAGTCATCTAACCTTCTTCCTTTAGAATTAATTCAATCATCAGATGCCACTGAGACATGTGAAGAGGAGAATATGCAGTTGGTCTCTACGATTCAGAATAATCAAGTACAGATTCTGGCAGTCTCCCAAAGAGATAAAGTTTTCCAAATCAATTTTTTAAAATGTCATGCCTTTTCTCCCCGGTATATGACTACTACTATTAACACTTTAAACCATGGCTCTATGAGAAAGAAGAGGACTTTGATGATGTGACATGCTGCTATAAGTGGCAGTAATGGCATTGTCTCTTGAATTTTGTTGTTGGTAGATCTGTTGGCATACCGTTGACACTGGGAAGCACCTTCGGAGATGACTGTTTGGTATCAAATCCTTGCACACCTAGTATTTATGAAAGAATAACAGTGTGAAATGTATTCTCCATTCTGGATCCTGCAGAAGAGGAACTGAATTCTGCGTTTCTCTGTAAAGTTAAAACCGTAAATGTTATTTTTTAAGTCAAAACCTAGCTGGCATCCTTCCTGGAATATGAAAGCCTTATGGGAACAAGGGGAGTTTTCCATTTTGAGCTTCTGCATACATGGTTAGATGACCTCAGTTTGGTCTTTTGGGTAAGGATCCATATCTACAAGTACTAAGTTGTAATTTACATATACACAATGCAGGATGTAAATGCAAAAAATATGTAATGGCAAAGGCCACTTGTATTTTGTAAGGCCTATTACAAAGGCTACATTACAGAATGAGAATAAATGCTCTTTGCGAATGGATCCATGATTAATCAAATATTTCTTAATCAGTATTTCTGATCTGTGTTTAATTTGGACATATTTCTAATTTCAATGTTGTTTATGGGAACCGTTCATTGGCATTAAAACCACCAAATTTTCAGCTAATTCAAGATGAGAGAACAGTATATCCATCCAAACTCGATCATGGTAGATTCTTGGTTTCTGTTTGCCATGCTACTAAAATGAGATGGTTCCTATAATTCCTTAGAACCTATGCTTTTGTGGGCTCATTGTTTAAGTATTTTGGAAAAATTCTTCCCAATTTATTATACGATGAGGAAAACAATGATTATGAAATGTGAAACTGGTTGTCCAACACTTGTGGTGGAGGATTCTTCATTTGGTGGGAGAAACTAATACGGGTAAGTGTGACTTGGCTGAGGGTGTGGATCCAGGAGAGGTTGCATTTTGTACTCATCTCAATCTTCCTCTTCAAAGGGCTGCTTAGAGTGTTGGTTAGATCAAGAGAAATAGATGCCGTCATCCACTTCGGAAGATAAATAGGGAGGGGTGTTGGAGCCCTCCCCCTCAGGGTGTGTTGAAAATCAACACGGATGGTTCTTCTCGTGGAAATCCCGGCCATGTTGGTATTGGAGGTGTTGGGCGGACTAGTTCGAGGACTGTTGAGTTTATCTTTTCTGTTTATAAGGGTTGGTATACTAACAATGTGATGAAGGCTCTTTCCATTTTATGTGCTATAGAGCATGGTTGTGCTCTCGAGTGGAAACGGATCATTTGTGAATCGAATTCTCAGATGGTAGTGACTTTGCTGAAGAGGCAACAATTAGAGGATGTTAGTTGGCATTTGGCTGTTATTATAAAACAGATTCTTAATCTGTGTGCTTCCTTTGATTCTATTTCTTTATGTCATATTCTGCGTGAATGGAATGGGGTTGTTGATTGTTTGGCTAAATAGGCTTCTAATCATTTGCATGATTGGAATATTGTGGATAGGGGCCAATTACCCCCAGATTTGTCACAAAAGTTGGACCAATTAGTGAAGATTGATAGGGATGTGTAATTCCCTTGCTTTGTACTGCTCTTTTTTGGTTTGAATAAAACCCCTCTTTTAGTTCAAAAATAAATAAATTAATGCTAAAAATTATTATGTAATTATATCCAAAAAAAATCTCAAACACTATGTTAAACTCTAGAAATATGATACTCTTATTAATAGTTTATTAAATACTCTAAATATATTCCATCGAAGAATTGATATTAACAACCATTAGTTACATTAGTGGAGTGTTGGAGAGTACAACTCTCAAAGGTGGCCCCATGGATTGAGTACATGTTAAATTAAGGAAGCACTTGGTCACTTGTTGGCCATAACTAGGATGATAAGAATTATATTATGTTAAACTTCATCGCCTAGTGAATAGTAACCTTTGCATTCTTGTATTAGAAGTCCTATTTCCCCTACCACTTGTCCTTAAGTGTTGTCATTATCTTTTCCCGCTCTACTTTTTTATTCTTATATGATGCAACTTCTAGTTCCCAAGCCTTAGACAATATGTCTTCAAATTGTTTATGTATTCTCTTATCTAGCATGACTATCCTTTGCTTCTAGGGCCTAAATTTGATGTTTGTATGGTCATAATCGATCAATTTAGCCAAAAAACACATTCTTAATGTTAGGAACATTGTATCACTTGAAATGGGAAATTTCAAACAAACCTTCAATACACACACAAAAGTTTTTTTCTAAAATAAAATAAACCTTAGTGTTTCAAGGGAACCTTGAAATAGATAAGAATCGTGATTTTTTTTCTTGATAAACATGGTTGATAATCAAATTTAGGCCCTATTTGCTCCCATATCTTGAGCCCACATTTCACCTTGCAAATCCATCTTGATATTCTAGAATGTGAACACTTCTTCTTCTATAATTTCTATCTCTACAAAATATGTTAGGTATTTTTTCACACTTAGTTTGTGCCATTGTTTGATCCAACTTATGTTGTTTTATTGTATGCAATGTGGGCTAGAGACCTTTTTGTTGTATTTTGGATACACAAGCCATCATCCAATGGTATGTGGCATACTCCACAAAACTTTTTTAGTTTATACTTTTTTAAAGTGTCCATCATCAATTTATTATCCTAATGTTTCCATTTTGTAATTATCAAATACAAGTATTTCCACTTCAATGTGTGCATCACATATTGTTCTAACCTTGCATCTTGATAGATAACCAAATTTTAGAGGTTAGGATATTCAAACTTATCTTTCTTCCTATAAAAACTCTATAAAGCTTTGAATTTGTGCAAAAAAAATGTATACAACTCAAATCATTACTCTTGAACAAGAATCTAAATTTATGCACAAATTACCTACATCCCATCTAAAAAAAGTGTATCTAGTAACATATTTAGATAGTATTACTATGTATGTTGTATCCTTATATTCTCCAATACCATTTGTCATTATCACATTAGTCTTCATGATAATATCCTCCATGTGTTTGGGATGCTTGCTGTGCACCTTTGTCTCATTATAAATTAGATCATCCTCTTCATCTTCTTTTGTGGTAAGACCTCTTGGTAATGTGGCCTCACTATTCTTGCCTTTGTTTTTTGTATTAATTATTTTTTCATCCTTAAAATCATTGACCATGCTATACTAATTGGAAAATCCTCTGATCATACCATCTTCCTCAACATCATATAGACACTTATCTAGTTTGATTTGTGTCATGGCTAGTTTGAGAGTCTTCCTAAGTAATTACATAGTCTACCTCTACTTGTTGCATGTGCTATCTAAGAAACAATATTTAGGGAAAATTAAAAACAATGATGATCTAAGAGGATATGACACTTTCACCATCTTGCAACACAATGGTGGAGATATATCCGATTATGACCTTCCTAGGGATACATAATTGAATTGCAATTTCTTAATATCTCTTATTCTATATCACAAATCCTTGGTAGTGCCATTCTTATTTTATGTAGTTGTTTGAAAGAGTTTCCAAAAATTGATAAAACATGAATTTTAACAATCAAAGTTGAGAAATTTCAATTCTTGAAATAGGGTGAATCCATCCATCTCTCTTCCACATTTATATCTTTATGTATATTATTCATTCTTTGAGTAGAAATAAAAATAGATAAATGAAGTAGATCTATAAGAGGGTTTGAGGCATTTAGCCTTGCTTAGTACAAGGTGGGAGACTTCCATTATTATAGAGAAACTTGCTTCAAGTTGATAATGACAATTTGTTTCTAGGCTTCTTTAAAAATTTAATTGAAACATGCACAAACTATTGAACCATTGAGTATTGCACTTGTGCATCAAAAAATTAGGCAATTATTCAAATAATAAAGTTACAAAATTTAGCTACCCTTTTTGCAAATAAGACAATATTGGTTCATAACTAAACAATAAAATAAGACTCTTATTCACACACATTGCTTAACTCACTCAAATTTTCATATGAACATACAAACCTATATCATGTACATATTTATATAGAAGTATGCACATATATGATGCATATGTATATATCTATACACATATATACATATGTATCATATATTTATAAATTGTTCAAAATAGAATGTTTGCATGATTCCTTCCCTATTGAACTCTGCCAAGATCATATTCAACATATGTTGCCACCATGGACTTTCATGAGACCACATTGTTTTGACACATTTTGTCAAATGATCTAAGGATTTACAATTTAGGTCAAGGGGTGAATGCCAATAAATCTTCAATCCTTCACCATGCAAAGTCCCAAACTTGGTGTTTGGACCAACCACAACTCTTGGAACATAAAAAAAATAAAACTTGTGCCCTAGACCAACCACATCCCTTGTATAAAAACAAAAAATACAACCATAAATAGACATAGGAAAACCTCTTTCACATAGAGTTGAACAACACACACTCAAATATAAATTAAATATGAATATTTATCAGTACAATCACAAAATTTGAAGAAAATACAATTCATGCTCATAATTTCATTAGTTAGCCTCATACATATGTATATACATACTATATGTACATACATCACACATATACATACATCTTTATGCATGTTTATACATACTCTATATACATACAATACAATTCCACTTTTAACATGATGTAAAGCCATAAAAATCCTAGGCTTCCAAAGGATAACTTGCATCAAGTTGATAATGATAATTTGTATTTAAACATACTCTATATACATACAATACAATTCCACTTAAATAACATGATGTAAAGCCATAAAAATCCTAGGCTTCCAAAGGATAACTTGTATCAAGTTGATAATGATAATTTGTATTTAGGATTTCTAAAATATTAATTGAAATATACACAAACTATTGAATTTCTAATCTTATAAGTGCATTAAAAGATTAGGTAGTAGTTCAAATAATAAAGTAATTAGTTTCTCTTGTAAAATTTAGGTGCAAGTCTTGCAAATGAGAGTAATATTGGGTGATTTCCTTCATAGAAATGTATTAGAAAAGTCCTCTCATTTTCTTATTGTCCTTAGAATTGAAAGTGAAGATCTAAATAGAGATCCATTAAAGAAAAGCACATACCTAGAAAAAATATTTGCAACAATGACATGGAAAGAAGAACTATGTAAAATGACAAATAACCTTCAAAGATTCTCTATATACATGCAATTTAGTCCCACATTTGATAGTATGCAAAACTAAAAGAGTAGTGCTTAACATCCACCAATTTCCCCATTGCTTAACACACATTAAACCCTAATGCTCCTTAAAAAAATGTATTAATTTTCTTATTTTTCTCAATACCAAAAGTGAAGAGAACAAAGACCTATTAAATACAAACTCACACTTAGACATAATTATTTGCAACAATGATACAATAAGAACAACTATATAAAATGATAGTAAACCTTCAAACCCTTATCATGCAAAGCCACAAAATGGCCTTTTAGACTATTGACAATTCTTGCATCATTAAAAACAAAATTTATGCTCTAGACCCATCATGCCTTCTACACAAAAAACCCCTAGAAATATACACATGAAAACCTTTCTCATACAAAGTTGAGCAACACACCCTTAGATGAAAGTTAAACACAAATATCAATAGGCCAAATCATAGATCTTAAAGAAAATGTATTTTCTACTCAACACACCTACTTTTTTTTTTTTTCCAATAATGAAAAGAAAAATGTATAAAATGATAGTGAACCCTCAAACCTTCACCATGAAAAGCCCCAAACTTGTCCTCCAAACCAACCATGACTTCTGTGCCATAAAAATATATATGCTCCAGATTAACTACACCTTCTACATAAAACCAAAAAAGCACAACTATAAATAGACACATGAAAATCTCTAACTTAGAGCTAAACAACACAAAATCAAACAAAATTACATAAATATATATCAATACAGTCATAGAGCTTGAAGAAAATGCTTTTGTTTGCAATTCCAACCTACTATATATCATTTGAGCTTCTTATATGTTTACATTTTGTATTCATGTCTACTAGGATAGCGCAAACTATACACAAATAATATGAAAGAAACTTAAATGAAAATATTAATTTTATGAGCTAGCCACATAACATTAATTTGATGGGCTACACAAACAATTTGTTTATAATATTCATACATATAAACATTAGAAAACAATTTTTGTTTTGGTCATATGAATTTGATTGGTTCTATAATTTTTCCCTTTTTTCTTAATAAAAAATAAAAAATCTAAATACACAAAAACATTGACTTCATGAATTGGCTGAAACTGTGTGCAATATGCATACATATAAATATTATAATTTTTTTGTTACATAGCATTTGATTGACTTTGAGATTTTTAATATTAAAAAAAGACTACTAGCACAATTATAACAAACTAATCAACATGTACTTGTATCTGGGAAAAAAATATAGAAAAAAAATCAACTTCAGAAAACTTGATTAACTATTCCATTTACTGACAATCCAATATACATGTGATCTGAAACTAATAAAATATATCTTAGATATTTTTAGATGGATATATTTAAAATATCTATAATAGTAAATAAATATATAAAATTCTAGAGAATCTTCCAAAAGAAAGAAAATACTAACAATTTTAAAATATAACAAAGGTTAAGAAGAAGATGCTTAACTTTAGAAAATAAAATATATAAAATAGTAGTTTAGAAAACAATTCACCATTTTCTCTAACATATCTTTTTACATCCAGGTTATTTTTGACTTTTTTTAACAGTGAATGAGTTACTCTGTATCCACCTATTCCATTACATCATGAGTAACTACTTATTGATTTATGACTAATATTGCTAAAAATGAGTAAACCCACCAATCTTCATCGACGAAGAAGCTACTTTCTTTATCAAGCAAAATAAATGGACGTTTGACCGTAAATACAATTTCATTATAATTCAAAAGAAAGCACGCTATTGATATGGAACCGAAGATAAAAAAACAATAAAACTATAACTGCTGACTTTAATTAATTACCTCTGACCCAACTGGGCATCATTTGTTGTCTTGATTGAAGAAAACACCAAACAAATAGTAGCCAGGTGGATGATAATTAGGTTGGACATGGATCTCGGGCCGGATAGTAGGTCTACAGGTTTTAGTTGCAGACAACTTTGTTTCCACCAGGGTAAGTATTTCAGTCCAGAAGGTGAAAGCCTGTATTTATGTATGGTGTAGTTATATCTTAGAATACTAAAGAGGAGGAGGATTTAATGAGCCTGATTCAGTCAACGTTTTACCTGGTTTAGGGGCCAAGAGGTATGACAGCACACAGAGTGTCATAAATTACAGATTAGTTGTAAATTTAAGTCAGATACCATGTAATTGCATACAGAGTTTTTCTTCTAGAAATCGGCCTTCAAGAACAATTGGTCTGGTATAAGATTGAATCTTAGGAAGTTTAGATAGTCATACAGAGGAGAGAAACCAAAATCTGGGGTCATTTTATTTGAAACTCCACATTTCATATATCAAATATGGGGTGGGAATCTGGGAAATAATATACGTGTATATACAGGGGATATTCTTTGTAATTTATAGTTCGAGGTATACCGGTCAGAAGGGTACTGCCCTAAATGGGGGAGGTATTAGACTGGAGAAATGAGAGGAGATATTCAGAAGCACATGGATGAATGCAGGTGTGTTTGAACATGACGTTTTTACTAAGTGTGCCCATGTTCATTAAATCTTTTGCTGTTGTATAACATTCATACAGGGCTGCATCCCTTTGCAAATGTTTGTAGTTTATGATTTGGGTTGTAATTTTATATATGGTTCTTGCCACTTTGTATACTTGTAAAAATAAGGGTGCTCAATGGGTTTAAAGAATGAAATAGATGGTGATAAATTTGAAGAATAAGGAAGACTATTTAGAAGCCTATGAATGAATGCAGTTGTATTTTGGACAGGTTTTAATAACTGAGGCCTCTGTGTGCATCAGATCTGTTGTTATTGCAAAAAATTCAAATAGGACTGCATCCTGTTGGAAAAGTCTACAGATTAGAATTGTGGCAGCAGTTCTGTAATTGGATTCAGAGATTCCACATATTCAAGAATGGAGGAGTCTGAAACCAGTAATCTTAAGGGAGTGGTTGCAGTTGAAGGACCGAGTAGAAAAGGATGGCTTGGATATTTATGGGAGCCTTATGTATGGCTGGCTATGCTTGCCAGAGAATTACATGGGAGTTTTGTGTTTGGAGTGGTGGTTGTTTATGGAGTTAGTCAAGGGCTTGGAGGGGCATTCTACCGGATAGTCTCATCTTACTATTGGAAAGACGCGCAAAAGGTCCAACCATCTGCAGCACAAGTGTATCAAGGGATCATATCCATTCCATGGATTGTGAAACCGGTTTGGGGTTTGCTCACAGATGTTCTCCCAGTTGCAGGATATCAGCGTCGCCCTTATTTCATCCTTGCAGGTTCTCTTCTTTTCCTTGTTGGAAGATCCTCTTGTGATCATCAACTTGTTTTTAACAGAATTGGCTATTGTATGGTTTTTTGTGTTTATTGTTTTCCTTCGAATGTGATGATTTGGATTTTGAGAAATTGATTAAGGTAGTGGTCGATAATATATTCTAGTCATTGAGAAACATTGACCTCTCAAATTGAACTGGTTGACCGAGCAAGATGATAAAATATCTGTACCTACAAGTTTTGTATGAGCAAGCATTGCTGCATCTTTTCCTTGTGATTTGAAACTCTATTGGGGCACAAAAAATATTGATTTTTGAGATGATGATCTAGGGATTAGACTTATTTGAGGAAGGAATCACCTTAGCCTTGCCTAAATAAAAGCCAATAATCTCCTCTGTTAGAATTACTTTATTTACACCAACATCCTCTGCTACCCAGAAAGAGCGTTTGACCTATCCAATTAGGTGGAAACTTGAAAGCATTCTTCCCCTGAAGCACATGTGACTTGAAACTGGCTATAACTGTTGAACACACTGTCTTTGAACCACTAGGGGATCCCATGGTCGATCAAAGTGCCATTCATTCTTTCATTATCTAACTACCCTTGACCCAGGTTACTTATAGCTATTTTTAACAATGTATTGTAAAACATTGCCAGCAGGACATACGGTAACTGGGTTAATGATTGACAAATGGCCTAACACAAAATGAAAGTATTTAAGCTCTGTTAATCACGAAAGGTTAATTCTTGAGTGGCTGCAATCTGCCTGTTAGAATCTGATGGCTTTGTGACGATTGAACTCATTATCACCTGTTGGAAAAGTTCAAAATATACATTTCAAAAAATACAAAATATATGTTTCTGTTCTTCAGTGTAGTAGTTTCAAATAAATACCAACATTCTCATGTCTTTTGTTAGAAGTTATGTTGAGGGCTTCTCGCCCTGTCTCTTTGACATTGAGATTAATATAACATGACAAATTTTCTGATCTCAGATCATCCTTTGTATGGTACGCAGGCTTTATGGGGCTGATCTCAATACTGGTCATCTCCCTACACAATATGATGCCCATTTTCATTACTGTGATGCTGCTTATGGCTGCAACTGGTGGTGTTGCCATTGCAGATGTTATTATGGATGCATGCATAGCAAAAAACAGCATTCACTATCCACACTTGGCATCGGATATGCAGAGTTTATGTGGCATGAGCTCATCAATAGGAGCACTTGTAGGTTTCTCCACAAGTGGTGTGGCAGTGCATCTCCTTGGTGCTCAGGTTCTGATTTATATATATTTCCCTCCCCTGACAAACAGATTGTGTTTATTTTTCCTTTAATAACCTGACACCTGGTGTTGGAAAGTTACTGGAAGTTAGCATTTTTTTTGTTTAAGAATTCCATAGTGTGATGTGAAAATGGTAAAATATTCCAAACCACCAGCTTTGGAGTTTGATTGATGGAGAGGACTAAAATAGTATATTGTTGGAGATGCTTTTATTGGATGCATGTTTATCAACACTTGATATGGTCTGTGCATGTTTTCTGATAGGGAGCATTAGGATTACTCTGCATCCCAGCTATAATGGTCCTTTTCCTTGGATTTATTCTATATGAACCTCGTCTTACTAACCATGCACGCAAGCAGGCAAGTCATTGAACTCTCTTTTATGATATTAAGTTTGCCAATTTGCTTACATTTGGGAACTAAGCATAACTTCATTTCTCGACCTGGTTTTTCAGAATTTGTTGGAGGCAACCCTGACTATGTGGAAAGCTTTAAAGTGCCCTGAAGTATGGAGACCTTCTCTCTACATGTACATATCATTAGCAATGAGTTTGAATATCCAGGAAGGTAAATTTTACTGGTATACAGATCCCAAAGCAGGCCCAGCATTCTCTCAGGTATGGCATTATTTTGGCTTCTGCTGCACTCTTTATTGGCAGATAATTTCCCCAAGACTGTCCTTTCCATATCACAAACCTATTGGGGAAAAAATGAGCTGCCCTAGTAATTATTATTAAAGGCCTATCAGTTTCAAACAATGTAGTACAACAAATGCTACCATTGTAGATCTCAATTTTGAACTTTCATTTTGCAGAGGACCTTGTTCATAATACATGTTGCAACATATTCATGGATAAGAAAACAAACCATGGAGGACAACCAAATCTATAGAATACTAGAGTTAACATAGAATATAATGAGTAGAACGACAAAAATGGATGGAAATTGTATATATGGAAATCGAGAATGATAGCAATGCTTAGCTTAACAAGACATATTATGGAATACTAGAGTAAACATGTTAGCAATACTTAGTTTAATGAAATTTATGCGCAACAAAGAAAACAATGTAGCACAATCAATGCTAGAACCCAAACACTTTGCTTTTTCTACCATGTTGAAGGATTATTCATTCCGCAACTTACTTTTGTGGGCTCAGCTGATATTTGGAATCGCAGGAATGCTTGACCTGGTCATGGTGTTACGCTTGAATTTAAAGCTAGGCATCCCTGATTACTTCTTTGTTATAATTGATGAGAGTTCATTGCATATCATTAACCGGATCAAATGGATGCCTATGCTTGTACTCAGTGCAAAACTTTGCCCTTCTGGCATAGAAGGCACATTTTTTGCTTTGCTCATGTCGATTGACAACTTTGGTCTTCTTTCATCTTCATGGGGTGGAGGTTTGCTGCTTCATCTACTTAATGTAACTCGTACAAATTTTCAAAATCTCTGGTTGGCAATTCTGATTAGAAACATCATGAGGATTTTACCTTTGGTGACGCTGTTTTTGGTACCCAGAAGTGATCAGTCATCTACCCTTCTTCCTTCTGAATTAATTCAATCATCAGATGGCACTGAGACATGTGAAGAGGAGAATATCCAGTTGGTCTCCACAATTCAGAATAATCAAGTATAGATTTTGACTACGGCCCAAAAAGAGATATAAATTTCCAAATCAATTTTCTAAAACTGCATGCCTTCTCTTCCCAGTATATGATTACTAATATTATCACTTTAAAACCATGGTTCTATTAGAAACAGAAGGACTTTGATGATGTAGCATGCTGCTATGAATGCAAGTGATGATAATCTCTCTTGAATTTTGGTTTGGGGAGATCTGTCAGCATACAGTTGACACTGTTAAGCACCTTTTGAAATGAATGTTTGGTATCAGATCATTCCACACGTAATATTTATGCAGGACAAACAGGGTGAAATGTATGCTCCATTCCTGATCCTGCAGCATGGGTAGAAGAGGAACTGAAAGCT
Organism: Sequoia sempervirens; assembly: GCA_007258455.2. Taxonomy (NCBI): domain Eukaryota; kingdom Viridiplantae; phylum Streptophyta; class Pinopsida; order Cupressales; family Cupressaceae; genus Sequoia; species Sequoia sempervirens. The sequence goes on from VDFB02271358.1 coordinate 678,837,081, forward strand.
GTATTTCTCTATAAAGGTAAAACCGGAATTGTTATTTTTTAAGTCAAAACCTAGCCAGCATCCCTCCTAGAATGAGACTCTTGTGGGAAGAAGGGGACCTTTCCATTTTGAGCTTCTATATATATGGTTAGATGACCTCAGTTTGGTCTTTTGGTTAAGGATCCATATCTGCAAGTACTACGTCTTAACTTCCATATATACAATGCAGGATGTAGATGCTTTAAAAATGTCATGGTAAAGGCACTCGTATTTTATAAGGGCCTATAACTAGGGCTACTTCACAGAATGAGAATAAATGCTCTTTCCCAATGGATCCACGATTTATCAAATATTTCTTAATCAGTATGTCTGACCTGTGTTTAACTTGGGAATATTTATAATTTCAATGTTGTGATGGGAACCCTTCATTGGCAATTAAACCAACTTTTCAGCCAATTCAAGTTCAGAGAACCATATGTCTATCCAGATTCCAAACTCGATTATGGTAGAATTCTTGTTTTCTGTTTGCCATGCTACTAAAATGAAATGATTTCCAATAGTTCCTTAAGACCTAAAATGTTGTAGGCTTGTGTATAAGTCAGCACATATGTGAGGAAAAACTTGCCAAGACTGCAGTCCCATGGAGGGGGCTTCTTAAAAAATTTCAGTGGATGCTGCTGAGATTTTTTAGGAGTATTTAAAAGGAGGTGGACCTATGAATTTTGTAGTAATAGTTTAAAAGTTTAAGGTCCAAAATTTATGGAAGTTGGTGGTCTCATGAATTTCATTGTTTTGCATATTCAATTCAAAAGAATATATGAATATAAAATGATAAAAAAATTTTGATATATAGTGTGTAGAAATATTTGGTGTCTAGATATCCACTATTTAAAGAGCAAAGAACTTCAACTAAATTGCTGCAAACTTTGATGTCTAAGTTTTCTTATGTTTGAACTTTCAAAATGCACGAGGAAAATCTCCAAAACAAGCCTATATTCCATAAGGTCTATGGAATAATAGTGAGGAGAATATAAATTGATAAAATTAATTTTATTATTGAAATATACAGATAATAATTTAAAGTATGTGTGTTGTTCTTTGGTTTATGTACTCTTTGGTTGATTTGCAAACAAAGAGATCACAAAAAATAAACATAGTCCTTTCAAAAAAATTCCTAGATCAATTGGTGGCAATCTAAGAACTCCATATGATTGACAAGTGGCAGAAAATTTTCCTAAGCTAGTAGGGGAAATTTTTAGTCCCACCTTAAATGCACCTACTCAAAATTAGAAACAAAAATGTAGGTGCTCCTATTTATTAGGAAAACATTCTGATTAATCTTGTAGCATTTTCTTTTTGCCTCATGGAATACCCTACTCCATCAAAATAGTTCTTGAAGCCCCTCCA
>VDFB02271358.1:678838566-678904706 GCA_007258455.2 Sequoia sempervirens
GAGTTGTAAACTTATAGTATCAAACTCTTGTATTCCAAGGTTTTGTTGGTTTAGGTCACTCATAATAGATAAAATTTGGTTTTGTTCCATGTATTTCTTGTGTTTTTATCTTTTTGCAAAAGTGAACCTCTAAGGTGTTTAGGACCAATGATGTGAATGGATGATGAAAGAATTGGTGATGTGGATGATAAGAACTCTCAATTTTGGATAACAATAGACTTTAGGTTTGATGTTGGTGTTTTGATAAAGATGCTAATGAACTTGTGAATCCAAAATGTAGACTTGTGACCTTTAGGATAGACTTGTTCAAAAGGATGATGGATAACTTAACTAAATGTATGAAAAATGATTCATCTACACACATTAGCTAAACTAGGGGATTAATTGATGATAACCTAAGTCTAGAAGGTTGCCGTGTCAAAAGTTTTAAAGTTGTTTGTTTGTGAGATGCCAATTTTTTGATGTGAATGTGATGGTTGATACTAATGTGTTAACCTAAGAGCTCAACTTGTTTTAAAAGATCAAGGTAGTGAAAAAATTTCTTTACTCTTAGAGTGATAAACCTAAGAACTCAATGTTTGGAAATATATTTCCTTGTTTTCACTTTGTTTCTTTGGAAGTTTGGATGTTTTGAACATAAAATCAAAGTGGGGTGTTCATTTGATTTAATCTTAGATAAATAAAATTGTTTTTACCACATTCAATGTCTTGATTAATTTTAAACTAAATTTCTATAACTAAGAAACTTTCCTTTCACAAAGCTCAAAATGTGAAGATCAAGATGATAAAGCCATAGTCTCCTATGTTGACTTTGGAATAACGTGAATTTTATATAATCCTAAATATTCGGAAGCCTTAGAGATATTGTTTTGAAAAAAAAAAATCCTTAAGGATGTGAAAATATAGGGCTTTTCAAAGGTATTCACACTAACCAAATAGTTTAAAATTTGAAGAACATGTTGATGTTTGTTTGAATCATTTTGAAACCAAGCAATGTATTTATTGACTCAATGAGTGATGGAGATAAAAAAATCAGTCACTTAAAAACCCTAAAGAATAAAGGTACGCCACTTCTTGGTAGGCATACCTCACCCTTGAAGGAATGATGTAATCTGTGAAGATGGAGTGGAAAAATAGGCTATATCAAGGAAATGTATTGTCTTGATATTCCAAGCAAAAGAGTCCCTTCCCTATTTTCTTTATTTCCTCAACCAAAAACCAGATGTGGCCAGTAACTCTTGGGAGTGGTGTGATGTTGAATGAACAAGACAACTGAGAAGGGGGTGAATCAATTGTAGAAAATTAAAACATCAAAACCCTCAACAACAATCAAATCCACATGCATTCATTAAACCATTATTTTTTAAAAGTGATTAGACATGAAATGTAGATAAAAGAAACTAAAATAACACCATACACAAGAGAACACAAAATTTACATGGAAAACCCAATCAGGGAAAAACCACGGTGAGGATTAGCTCACAATATAAGTAATTGAAAAATTGGTACAAGGGCTCGCTACCAAAATAGGACACACTGTCCAAAAAGGCTCACAGCCAGGGTTCACTACCACAAAAATAACACAAGAAGGTAGAAGAGAAATGTTACATAGAGAAAAAATTCTCAATGCAACATGGAATCCACCACAAATGCTCCAACAATCTCGCAACCTTGAATGAAAGATTTCAGACACCTTCAACTCATTGCCTTCAATAATCCAATATTTGAAATTCACACTCCTTTTCTCAAATTTGCATCACACATATCACTCACATCAATCTCACATCTATCTTCCCTCTATCTTGATTCTTTCTTACATCTCATAAAAACACCACTCTTATTAATATCATCCTCAATCTTGAACACCTTCTCCAATGTCAACAACTATCTGTTACATTTACAAAGTCAAATTAGGTTGGCACCTAAACATTCCCACGATGGATAGGAATGAAGGAGACCTAATATAAATCCTTAATTAGTACCAAAATATATCCCAACACACCTCATCATGCTTTCATAAGCCTCACATGTAGTGCTAACACAAGGCGACCAATACCCGTGCTAAACACCATAAAAAATTAAGTACATGCTTCCTCAAATCAATCTGAAACTTATCAACAACAAAATTTTCTTGAACAAAATCTAGAATAATCCTTGAATCACTTAAGATTCATCAAACACTTTATCCAAACTTGCATCATACAAATACTTCAACTTAGAACAACTAGTAAACCTTATTCGCACATTGACTCATGAAACACACACTGTACTATACTAAATCAAGTGAAACCTTGAATACTAAAAGATTCAAACAATATAAGCAACTTCCCAAATCTGCATGACCTAAAGACAATCTATGGAGAAACACAAAGCAATTACATTTCTCCCAGGCTACAAAGAACACCTTTGAAAAACTAGTTCACACATTGGTGAAAATATCTCAGACTGTACAACGATCTAGAAACCCAAATTCTGAATATATCAACCTTTGGAAACCTTGAAAAACATATTAGATCCACATAAGCATATCATCAACATAGAAGAAACACAAGGCACAATACCAAAGCATATTATGAACACATGCACAACAATTTTTTCTTTGTTTATCAAATTTTCTCAAAAGCACTTGGAAAAAAAGTACTAGAGACATCATCTTACCTCATTATACTATTCCAACACATCTCTAGACACTGCAACAACCTATTTTCCTCTTTTCCACAATTTTCTCAATATCCTCGATGAATTCATCATGCAAGGAACTTCCTCAACATATAGTTGACATCAATGAAAAAATTAACCAGTAGAAAAGCCTCTTGAAATTAATGACAACATCTTCATACTTACAACAATATCCCCTTTTGTCATTGATGACAACACAAGAAGTGAAAAACCATCAAAGACAACATACATACTCTCCTTTTCTTTCAAATTAGTTAGCCTACACAACATTCCTGCACACTCTCCCCCTTACATGATTTTATCTCCTTTTGACAATAATTATTAGTCAATATACACAACTTTCTCCCTCTGAAACTTTTCACTTTTTCATATGAATCTCTCTCCTCATTTAACATCAATGGTAAAGGATAAAATGTTTTGCATTGTTCTCCCCCTTTGACACTGAGCCAAAATACCTGCTATGAATACTCCCCCTTAGGAGTACACCCAAATAAATCAAAAACTCAATGACAACACATGACACTACCTACTCCCCCTGAGAGGTATCCACCAACATCAATCCAAAAAAGAGATAGATCCATAGATCCACTAGAATGATGCATCCCCATATGCATCTAGTTAAAAGGAGGAGGGGCAATAACCCCCAAATTCTCCTATAGATACTTAAAAGTATCTATTGGAAGAGCCTTAGTAAATATGTCAACAATCTGATCCTTTGTAGTTACATACTCAAGTTTCACCTCATTCTCCATAACCTTCTCTCTCAAAAAGTGATATCTATTTGATATATGATTTGTCCTTGAATGCATCACATGATTGTTTGAAATGTTAATTGCACTTGTATTGTCACAAAAGATAGATACAGGCTCATCATACACTACTTTGATATCCTTCAATGTCTATCTCATCCACAAAACTTGTGTACAACATGATGCTGAAACAATATACTTAGCCTTGGCAATGGATAGGTAAATTGAATCTTTCTTCTTACTTAACCATGAAACCAATCTAAATCCAAGAAAGAATGCACCCCCACTTGTACTTTTCCTATTATCAACACAACCAACCCAATATGCTTCTGTATAAGCACTTAATGTGAAATCAATATCCTTAGGATACCACAACCCATAATTTGGAGTGCCTCTTAAATATCTAAATATCCTCTTCACTGCTGCAATATGTGGTTCTTTAAGATCTTCTTGAAATCTAGTCACAAGACAAACTATATGCATGATATCCGGTCTAGTAGAAATTAGATACAATAGTCCACTAATCATAGATCTATATTTTCTCTGATCAACCTTAGGTGAATCTATTGGAGTAAACAAGTAATTATTTGATAATTAATTAATCATCAATTAATTATTTTAGGATTCTTTACTTTAGTTCACTTAAGCTAAACTTAGGAGTTCATATTTAATCTTTAGTTTGATTCTTATTATTAGATTGGACTAAATTTAGGACAAGTTGTCTCATTGCATGAGATTATCACACTTGTCTCTATCTTGTTAATCCACATGTAGGGTTTGCATTGTGCTTTGCTTATATAAGCATGCACATTCATTAGTAATTTCCATCTAGGTTATTTGCATCAATACTAATTCTCAGGTTATTAAGCACAATCTCGCTTTTGATCTTCTCTATTGTGATAGGTAATCGCTTGCAGGTGTTTCATGGGAGCTATGGATTAAATCAGTCAATTCTAACATGGTATTAGAGCCCAAATTTGTATCCCCTATTCAATTTTTGGAGGGATCTTTCCTTGAGAAAATTTTTGGTGCATCCTAGAGAAAAATGGGCCTCTGCATTGCATCTAGAATGACCTAAAACCTTAAGAACGCCTGCCATTTTGCTCAAATCTGAGTAGTTGCAAGGAAATGAATTTTTTTAAGGGCACGCAGATTCGTACAGATTTGTACCTTATTTTGTCTCAATTTCTGTGCAGGCGTACGATACAGACCTGTTCTAGGAAAAATCAAGTTTTTCAATTTTTTATTTCCTCAAAATAAAAAGAAAAATATATATTTTCTTTTTCAAAATATCTTTTTGCAAAATCAAAATTTTTGATTTAAAAATAAAAAACAAAAAACAAAAAATAAAAAAAGGGTAGAGTAGCTCTATGCAAGGTTTGTACCTTGACGTAGGCCCCATATTGTGTACAGAACGGTGGGCTCCACAAGGCCCGCACTGGCCACACAAAATAATCAACAACCTTCAAAATCTGCCGCCGTTTCACAAATCCTGGTGCCTTCAAAAAAAGTGGGCTCCCCAAAACCTTGGCAACACACTCTGCAAACTAGCATCGAGCCCTCAAAACGGTGACCAAAATCTTTAAAAAGGTTCCTTACATATTCCGGTAAGCAGACAGATTCCGACGACTATAAATTTTTCCCGACAGAAGGGCGGATTTTTTTCTCAGCGACGATTGTCAAATTTAAGCTTATATTTTGCTGACATTAGCATGATGTCATTGTACAGATGACCCTCTTTTCCCCCTCCTAGCCCTAATTTTCCATAAAGGAACAACATTTTTCTTTTTGGCATAACTTTCGTATATAGAGTTGAAATCGAGCAAACGAGATATCGTCGGAAAGCTAGTTCCGCAATCTTTCTAGTGGTATAGGTCTCATTATCATATTTTTCCAGTGGTTCCTATTATTCTTAGTAAAATTCAAATCTTAATTTTTTGCTTCCGAGCTTGTAAACTTTTTTCCTGTATCTCCGATTTTTGTGACTCATGCGGCGTTGGAAAGTTATTTTAGAGCTCTTCAAATCTATTCATGCACTTTTTTCCAGAATCTTCCCCAGGTACAATTTATTCAATATTTTGTGTTTTCACACTTTTCTTAATTACTTGGACATCTTGGCACCTAGAAATAATCTGTTTGTGTGGGATGACATCTTTTGATCTACTTTATTAGTACTAAGGTTTTTAGTCTCTGATTATTTCATTTGAGTGAGTATCATGGGTTTTTTTGTTCATCCTTCTATGATAAACTTGGATAAGGATAACTATGAGTGTTGGTGAAATGGCATCTTAACACATCTTAGGTGGCTTGATATTTTTCCTTATTTGTATGGACTCATACCTACACTAGACAAACTAGGGAGTTTATCAGCATGGGGCATCATCAGAGATCATATTATAGGGGTTATATGTTCTAGTGTTGATCTTGACACTATGTATGTTGTATTGAGCATTGAATTCCCCCACATACTTTGGACATGACTTTGGGAGATCCATGGAGACCCTCATATCTCTCCATACCCAGAGGATCCTATTGTAGATTGCCTCATCCCTCTTGCAGATGCAGATTCCAAACACTTTGATGACAATACTTTAGAGGAGCTTGAGTATATCATAGGTCTTGCATGTTCTGATGGTTCAAAGACTTATCTTCTTGTTCCCACTGTTCAGATTGAGACATCTTCTATTGTTCCTGATCAGCAGTACATCACCACATTGTAGACATATCATCCTTGTTTGTAGAGTCTCAAATTGCAGATCTAGAGGATTACTTTGAGGACATTCATCTCCTCTTTATTGAAAACCACATCACCATTGTTGGCCCACCATCTTCATCGCCTTTGCATCTTGTTCTATATCAGTCTTCATAGGATTCTTGATCGACATCATTGATTTCTAACATGTGGAAATGTGAGAAGTTTTTAGAGGCACACATCATATGGATTTGGATTCCAGAATCACCCATTCTTTTGGATTGGATTCTCCAATCACCAATGGATATATTTATTCCTAAGGGGAGAAATGTAGTTTGTAGGCAGTGGATAATATTTTGTCTTCAGTAGTTCATCATTGGAATAGGAGCACTCTCTTTCTGGGGGGATTCATATCCTCATTTTCTCTCTCCTATTGGGGGGACATCTATTGTACTTGCATGATAGATGTAGTCTTTTGGGGGTCACATTGAGTCCTCCTATCCTTCTTTCACTAGTGCAATCATTTATTTTTCTCTCTTTTGGAGAGTAGTTTTTCCCACGAGGTTTTCTACTTTTCTCCTATTATGAGAGTTTCATTTATGTACATGGGTACCTCATCAGGTCTTGTAGTTGGGACCCATTTTGCATTCATTTAGCTTCCTTTATTTGTTGTTTAGTTTCTCCCTAAGTTTATCTTAAGGGGGGGTGTTGGAGTAAACAAGTCATTATTTGATAATTAATTAATCATCAATTAATTATTAGAGTCTTCTTTACTTTAGTTCACTTAAGCTAAACTTAGGAGTTGATATTTAATCTTTATTTTAATTCTTATTATTAGATTGGACTAAATTTAGGACAAGTTGTCTCATTGCGTGAGATTATCACACTTTTCTCTATCTTGTTAATCCACATGTAGGGTTTGCATTGTGCTTTTCTTATATAAGCATGCACATTCATTTGTAATTTCCATCCAAGTTATTGAGCACAATATCGATTTTTATCTTCTCTATTGTGATAGGAAATAACTTGTAGGTGTTTCTGTTAGAGTAATAAGGTATCTCACTTAATTAATTTAATCATATTGGTTAATTAATTAGGTCACTTATTACTTTAGGTTTACTTAAGCTAAACTTAGGCCCATTAATAATTAATTATATTTATTAATTATTAAGTGTGCACACTAGGGTTTACCTTTTTAGGTTTTCTTTAGGGTTTCATGATCTCCTTCATAAGGATTGATCTCATTGTAAATTACATTACATTCAATAATCAAATTCTGGTTTTTGGCTTGCATATATTGGCTTTGAGGGTTTACATAAAATCTCTTCTTTTTTGTTCTGAATATCTGTTGCATGTGATAGGTGATTGCTTGTAGGTGATTCTTGGGGGCTGTGAAGTTGGTTTTTCTGTAGATTTCATTGTAAGGTACTGCAGGGTACCTGCACATGGTAGGTCCCTACAGGCCCCGTACTCCACCCATAGTGGCTCATTTGTTCTCCACCGGTGGTAGCTTCACCCACCACTGACCTTTCCTCTAGTTGGTCTTCTTCTACCAGTGGCCCACCATCCTCCGACGGCTCCTCACTGGTTGCTCTTCTCTCTCCTAGTGACCTACCTCTCTTCCGACAACCACAACTTTTTATGGCATGCACTCAAATTGGCAGTAGAGGAATATTCCTCCTGAATATTTTAGCTGGTGCATTTGGAATATTTTGGCGACTTGTGCGAATCCGGCGGTAGAAAATTTATTTGCATGGGGGGTTCTTTTTTGCTGTGATGGTCTACATGACATCAAATTTAAGCTCGTTAGTCACTGACATCAAGATGACATCATCATACGACCGACCCTTTTTTCCCCCTCCTAACCCCAGTTTTCCTTCAAGGAGCAATTATTTTCTTTTTGGCATAACTTGGGCATACGGTATCAAAATTGAGAAAACAAGATATCACCAGAAAGATGGTTCTGAGCACTTTCCTATGGTGTAGTTTAGTTTTTAGTATTTTTCTGTTTAGATATATTTATTACTATTTGAAGTCAGATGTTCATTTATGGCCTCCAAGCTCAACTTTTTGCCATGATCTCTGATTTTTGCCATCTTTGCAGTGTTGGAAAGGTATTAAGGAGCTATACATTGTTGTCCATGCACTTTTTTTTGTATCTATCCCAGGTTGATTGTTAATCTAGATTTGTACCAATGGGTGTTTTGGAGATTACTTGGATGTTTTGGCAGTTGGAAGGGTGAAACTTGAATATTTTCACTTCATTTCAGTATCACATCATTTTATTTTCTATTTATGCATGTTTAGCATTCTCTCCTTTTGCAATCATTAGGTATTGTAATAAATGAACTGAGATAAAGTTCCATCAGGGGGTTTTCTTGCATAATAATCTAATTAGAGTGTGCATGCACTTTGATCTCCATCTTGTTTTGATGACAACTCACATGGGTTATATCTAGTTTCTTAGTTTCTTTTGGCCACATCTTGCTTATAGCTTGACACATATCAGATTCACATCGATTCACACTTTAGATTAAGAGCCCATGTTTCTTGATCCACATTGCTTCATATCTATCTTAGTTTGAGGGCCATGTTTTTATGGTTAATGTTCCAAAGTCTTTATGGTACTTGTTTCCATGGAAGAGTTTTTGTCTTAGTTTGGCATCAACATCGAGATACACGGTTTCTAGATTCTATCATCATTTCATCTACTGTTGCTTCACAGATTCCAAGGCTATTCCAGTTTGTGAGTTTTCCATTGTTCCATGGCATCAGGTCTGCTATTGCATTTTTATGATTCCGCTTTGGTTTCTTGTAGACAAAAGTATCTTTCCTTGCTTTCTGTATTATGGTTCTAGTGTTACTCCACAGTGTTCTTCTAGTGCTTCTTTGCAACAATCATCTCATTGTAGGGGAGTTTTGTCCCACTAGGTTTTCCTTCTCTACCTCATTTTTGCATTTGTACATGGGTACCTGATTAGGCCTTGTTGTCGGGACCCATTCATGCTTTCTTGCATTCATCTTAGTTTTAGGTGCATGCTTTGTTAGTCTCCCTAAGTTGCACTTATGGGGAGGTGTTAGTGTAATTAATATTTAATTACACTTGCATAACTTTACTTAGGTATATTTTAATTCCTAGGTTAATTATTCTCATCCTTATCTTGTTGAGCTATCTTGTTGCTAAAGATAAGATTAGGGTTATGCATACTTTATTTTATAAAGAAAATCATCTCATGTAATTATGAATTCCTGAATAATATTACTTTGCACATCTTTTTGCAATAGCTTTGCTTTTTCTGATTTTCTCTTTCATGGAAGGTTTTTTCATTTGCATGTTTGATCTTGGTTTCTAATAGTTTCTTGGGAGGTGTGGATTGAATTAGTCAATTCTAATAGAATCATCATCTTTTCTCAATTCACAACCAGTCACCATAAGAGTGCATAATAGTTTGGAGTCGTCCATTCCAAACTTCTTTAACATCTCTTTGAATACTTTGACTATGAAACGAAAATCCTTTTATCTGTTTGATTGTGATTGATTTTTAACCCAAGGAAGAAATTCATTTCCCCAAACATTGACATTTTAAACTCGTTTTGCATCTCTTCAACAAATTTATTACACATGGCTTCATTTCCTCCAAAGATAATATTATCCACATAGACAACCACTATCAAGATTTTGTCTTCCTCAAATTTTAAGTAAAGATTACTATTTGTGGTGCCTTTACAAAGCTTTGTTGTATCAAATATCTATCCAATCTTGCATACCAAGCTCTGGGAGCTTGCTTCAATCCATATAGTGTCTTCTTCAATCTACACATCATATCTAGTTGATTTGATAATTCAAATACTTTCGGTTGTTCCATGTAAACTTCTTCCAATTCACCATTTAGAAAAGCAAACTTCACATCCATGTAATAAAATTTAAAGTCCTTATGTGTTGCAAATTCCAAAAAAAATTTGATAGCTTCCATCCTAGCCACAAGGGAAAATTTCTCCTCAAATTTTATACCTTCCACTTGTGAATAACCCTTACACACAAGTCTTTCCTTGTTTCTTACCACTTCTCCATTCTCATTCATCTTATTTCTGAATACCCACTTAGTTCCAATTATGTTCTTGTTTACCGGTCTATGAACCAATTCCTAGTCTGTTTTTTCTCAATTTGCATAAGTTCTTTCATTTCCTTCATCCATTGTTTATCTTTGCATGCCTTATTCACTGTTTTAGGTTCAACTTTAGAAAGTAAACATATATTTACCTCAACTTCAACAACTTTGCTTCTTTTCAACACTCCTTTCCTCTTGTCTCCAATGATCTATTCTTCAGAATGATTCTTTTGCACATACTAAGGGGTCTTATGGGTCTTCTCCAGAGCTTCATCCTCTTAATTCTACACTTATTTTTTCAACAATTTTTTTTCTACTTCTCTACAATCAGGTTCATCTAATACATATCGATCTACTACAATTGAATTCTACAAATTTTCATCCACCTTAACATTTTCACTTTCAACAATATTTCTTAGCCTTTTGTTGTAACATCTATAAGCTTTTATTTTACCACAATATCCAAGGAAGATACCTTAATCAAACCTTGCATCAAACTTTCCTAAGTTTTCTTCAACTCTCTTGATATAATTTTTGCTTCCAAATACTCTAAAGTACTTCATAGTAGGAGTCCTTCCATACTATAACTCATAGGGAGTCATTGTGTTGTTAGCTTTTGCTTGAACTCTATTAAGTATGTAAATAGTAGTATGAATTGCTTCTCTCCAGTATAATTCTGATAGATTTTCTTCTTTCATTATAGTTCTAGCAACTTCTTGAACAATTCAGTTTTTCCTTTCAACAACTCCATTCTGTTGAGGAGTTCTAAGTGCAAAAAAATTCCTTTTTATTCCATACACTTCACAAAACATGTTAAAATCATTGGATTTGAATTCTCCACCTCTGTCAGATCTCAAACATTTTATTTTCACATTCATTTCATTCTCAACCATAGCTTTAAATACTTTGAATCTATCTAATGCATCATATTTTTCTCTGAGAAAAGTAACCCATGTCATTCTAGAGTAATCATCAATCCAAAGCATAAAATACATGTCACCATGTACAATTATCACTCTTGTAGGATCAAAAAGATCTATATGTATTAATTTCAATAGTCCAGTAGCATAATGTTCCTTTCCTTTGAAACTACTCCTTGTATATTTTCCAAATTGATAATCTTTGCAAACAACATTGATAGGATTGGTGATTCTTGGTAGGTCTCTTATTACATGAACTGAATTGATTCTTACCAAATTATCAAAATTCATATGATGCATCCTCTAGTGTCATAACCAACTCTCATTAATCTAAGACATAAAGCAATGACCATCAACACCCTTAAGCTGATAGATGTTCCCATCCTTCCTCTTACCAACAACAATCATAGTTCCAAACCCTTTTTTGATATCACATATTTCATCCTTAAACACAAGATTATATCATTTGCTACACATTTGTCCAAAACTCAAAATACTATGTCTTAAACCCTTAACATAGTAAACATTATTAGTATCATGCTTTCCATCAAAACTAATTGAACCTATTCCAAAAATCTTAGCTCCTGAATTGAATCTCCAAATTTAACTACTCCTCCATCATATTTTTCAAGTTTAAAAAACTTACTTTTGTCTTCGGTCATGTGATTAGAGTAGCCACTATCAACAACCCAATAATTCTTATCCTCTTTAACATGAAAAAAGATACACCTTCAACCGTATCCTTCTTCTCTAGATCACTTTCCTTCACACAACTTTCAGAGTTAGCATAACTAGATTCTTCTTTTATAGCCAAGAATAAGCATTCATTGTCATAAAAATCTCCATAATTAGATTCATCATCAGAAATACCAACATCTCTAACATAGTAAGCTCTTTTGATAATCTTTCCTTTATCTTTACTCTTATTGTTCACAACTCTTTTAGGACATCTTGAAGCATAATGACCTACTTCACCATAGCTAAAAGAATTTAAAGGTAGTTTACCTTTGTACTTATCGGTGCCCTTTTTCAACCTTCTTACAAAGTTAGATTCCACATCATCAAGATCATCTCCATTTGAATATTCAACATTTTATGATTTTCCATCCATAAAAGTAGTCTCCATTTTTGTTTCGTTTTTATAACCAAGCTTTCTCATTTCAAATGAAGTTAGTGTACCAATCAACTGATCTCTAGAAAAATTATTGTAATTTGCAACTTCCTCAATAGAATATACCTTTTCATAGTATGAATCAAGAAGAGTTATGAGAACTTTCTTTACCACCCTAGGTTCTTTAACTTGTGCACCAAGACCTCTCAGAGCACTTACTAGTTCATCAACACTTTGCATGTAGGTTGTAATTGTTTCATCTTCAGACATTTGCATGGTTTCAAATTGTTCCTTTAGATTTTTCAACTTTTCTTGTTTGACATTTTCATCTCCTTCATAAATAATTTCAAGCTTATCCCAAACTTCTTTATCAGTCCTAAGATTCATAACTTTAACCAATTCAAAATTTGAAAGACTATTTGTAATAATAAATTTTTCCTTAGCATTTACCTCATGTGCCTTGATCTCATCACTGGTGCTTAGACCATTTGGAGGTGGAGTTTATGGATTCTTATAAGCCTTTTCAATCTTGTATCCTTGACATGCTAGATATCCTTCCATCGTTATCTTCCAAAATGCATAATCTATTTTATCAAATCTAGGGTAATCAATTTGCTTCACCATCCTAGATCTGCCTTAAGTGGTTAAGCTCTTCTCTAAGGAATCTTGATCTGATACCAATTATTGAATGAATAAGACAACTATGAGGGAGGGTTGAATCATTTGTATTAAATTAAAGCATCAAAACCCTCAACAAAAATTAGATCCACATGCATTCATTAAACCCGTATTTTGTTAAAGTGATTAGACATGAAATGCAGATAAAAAAAAATGAAATAGCAAAACCATACACAAGAGAAAACCAGATTTATATGGAAAACCCAATGAGGGAAAAGCCACCATGAGGATTATCTCACAATATAAGTAATTACAAAACTGGTACAAGGGTTCACTACCAAAATATGACACACTATCCAAAAAGGCTCACAGCTAAGTTTCACTGCCAAAGAAAGAACACAAGAAGATAGAATAGAAATTTTACAAAAATAAAAATTCTAAATGCAACAAGCAATCCACCACAAATGCTCTAACAATTATGTAGCCTTGCATGAAATATTTCAGACACCTTCAACTCACTACCTTCAGGAATCTAATACTTGAAATTCATACTACTCCACTCAAATTCACATCACACACATCACTCGCATCAATATCACATCTATCTTTCCTCTATCTTGATTCTTTCTTGCATCTCACAACAATACCACACTTATTTATATCAACCTCAACCTTGAAAACATTCTCCAATATCAGAAACAATCTGTTACATTTACAAATTCAAATTAGGTCAACACCTAAACATTCCCATGGTGGATAGGAATGAAGGTGACCCAATATTAATCCTTAATTAGGACCCAAATAAACCCCAACACACCTCAACCTAATTTCATAAGCCTCACATGTGCTAACACAAGGTCAGCCAATAACCATGCTAAACACCATAAAACGTTAAGTACACGCTTCCTCAAATTAATTTGAAACTTTTGAACAACAAAATTCACTTGAACACGATCTAGAATTATCCTCAAATCACTTGGGATGCATCAAGCACTTTATCCAAACTTGCATCATACAAATACTTCAACTCAGAACAACTAATAAATCTCATTCACACAATGATGCATTAAACACACAATGTATTGTACCAAATCAAGTGAAACCTTGAATAATGAAAGATCTAAAAAATATAAGAAACTTCCCAAATCCACATGACTTGAAGCCAAATTGTGGAGAAACACAGAGTAAATACATTTCTCCCAAGCCACAAAGAACACCTCTAAAAAAATGGTTCACACATTGGTGAAAATATCTCACACCAGGTACAACAATCCAAAAACCCAAATTATAAATATAGCAACCTCTAAAAATCTCAAACAACATATCATCTATCTGTACAAGCATAGCATCAACACAGAAGAAAAACAAAGCACAATACTGGAGCACATTCTGAATACTTGCATAACATAGTTTTCTCTATTTATCAAATTTTCTCAAAAGCACTTGGAAACCAAGTACCAGAGACATAATCTTAGCTCATTACACTATTCCAACACATCTCTAGAAACTACAACATAAAGATAGCCCCATGTACTCACAACATTTCCTCAATATCTCAACTATACATGCACAACCTGCAACAGCCTGGTTTCCTCTTTTCCACAATTTTCTCAATATCCTTGATGACTTCATCATGCAACGAACTTCCTCAACATATAGTTGACATAAATGACAACACAAGACATTAGAAAAGCTTGTTGAAATCAATGAAAAAACCTTCATACTTGTAACAATGCACCTCCCATGCACTAATTCAAAGTACATTTTGGAAAACAAGGATATGTTGTTAAGACAAAGTGTTTAATGATGTCATGAACACAGGGGGTATAAACCATACATAAGCTACTAAAATATTTAGTTTTTCCTACCCAAATCATACATTTGGATGAGGATTAGGTACTATCATGTTACCATGCCCCTGCTATAAGCTACTTTCTTTTGATTTTACAAACTTTACATAGCCCATCGATAAACGTGTTTTGAATCTAGTTGCTTATATAAGTTCTCTATTGCAGGATGTATCTCATTAGCATGCCCTTATCTAAAAAAGACAAGAAAAATACTAGTTCTCTTCACCCAAGATCACACAAGGTGCAAGGGGAGAGGATTTGTAGCAAGTTTTTGGGGTGACCAAAAAGGTTTGTGAACTTGGAGTGTTTCTCTTCACCCAAGATCGCACGAAGCGCAAGGGGAGTGGATATACACTAGAAGTTCACACAAGCATAGAAAGCATGACATACAATCATTCCTTTTAAATCCTCAAAGGAAATGATGGATTCATTTTAATAGTACCAAATTGAAGTATGAAGTTTTGTTTGTTCAATTTTAAACCAACATTACAATGGCGAGGATGTATGGGTTCAATTTTAACCAACTTTGAGAGATTATAGCATTGTAATTTTTAAACCCAATTGAAAGCTAGTTGTCCTAAAACTTGAAATAAAGTAGCATATGATGGGTTATATCATACCATAAGTTTTTGAAACACTTTTACAATATATATCAAGTGAAAATATGCTCTTTTACTTCAAGATTTTTCTCCTCTCCAAATATATAAAACCAATTAGCCTTACAAAAAAACTAGAAGTTAGTAAATGACCAGAGAACAAATAAACTTGATAAATTAAGGTAGACATTGAAATTTAACTCTCTATTTTACCTTGCAATAGCATTGTTCTGTCAGATAACAATAGGGAGGCTATTTCACAATAGATAGGTCATTTTGATTCTACAATAGTGAGGCTATTTCGAAATAGCGAGGCTATTTTGATTTTTCAATAGCAAGGCTATTTTGATTTTGTAATAGCGAGGCTATTTTGTAATAGCGAGGCTATTTTGTAATAGTGAGGATATTTAATAATAGCGAGGCTATTTCAATTTCGCAAAAGTGAGGCTATTTCGCTTTTGATTTTGCAATAGTGAGGCTATTTTGTAATAGTGAGGCTATTTTGTAATAGCGAGGCTATTTTGTAATAGCGAGGCTATTTTGTAATAGCGAGGCTATTTTGTAATAGTGATGCTATTTTGTAATAGCAAGGATATTTCGTAATAGTGAGGCTATTTCAATTTTGCAAAAGTGAGGCTATTTCACAATAGTGACATTATGGAAAATTTCAATAGCACTGCTTTGCCTCGAAACTTGGAAATCAAGGAAAACTCGAGAAAAAATTGTTAAATTTGGTTAATTATTTTGTCCTTCTAGCTCCATAATGTGACTATAATTATAACATAAGCTAAATATACCAGATCCAATAGATTCTAGGCAATACTTAACTAGTTAAGCTATAATCCCAATGAAATTCTTAAAAACATAGAATGAAGAATCCATTTTAAAAAAATCTATTAAGAAATGCGTAAAGGAACCTAGTTGAAATTCCTCAAACCTCATCCTATTGGGGGATTGGCGCTGCATTGATATGGAATATCATTCCTTTCCCAATCCCTTTGATGAAACAAGCATCTAAACAAAGTCCATTGTTGAAAATAAGCTAATATTGTTGAAAGCTAAGCTAAAAGTGGATGAAAAGCTAAAATGGATGCAAGATGAATGAAGATGAGTATTCAAATGTGTAGCATAACTTTTCTAAAATGGAAGAAAATCCATTTCTCATAGAAATGAGGAGTATTTATAAGAGAAAATGGTGAATCAATGGCTAGGATTGTTTTGATCAATCAAGGGATGAGAAGCCATGAGAGGTGAAGGCATGGATCAAGGATTCTCATCAATGGATGAGAATACAAGTTGACATGGATCAAGGAGTTAATCAATGACTCTTATTGATTCAAAGAAGCACTCTTCCTAAAATTTAGGAAGTTGTTAGGAATTTTGTTACAAAGGAATATTCCATTTTTGGAGTTCAAATGGAGGAATATTCCAAGGGAATATTCCCTTGCAAGTGGGAGGGTGAGGGAAAATAGGAATCAAATAATTAAAACAAAGTTTTAATTATACACGTTGAGTGAAATTAGGATGCTCATTAAATAATTAATTTATTTAATGAAAGAGGGTCAAATGACATTTAATTCAATAATTAAGATTATTTAATTAAATGAGAGGACATAAGCAATTTAATCAAATAATTTGCATTACCTAATTAAATAAGATGAAAATTAGTGTGAAAGGGGGTGAATTGGCCAAATAATAGTGATCACTTGATTAATAGGAGAAAATGATGCATTTAATTAACCAACTAGGATCATTAAATTAAATAGTCGAAAAGGAGGTGAATTTAAGACAAAATGGTGTTAGGAATTAGATTCAAGTGTGCAATATCAATTAGGACAATTTTAAGTGTCTATAGACATGTCTCTGAAGGATTTTGAGGAAATGCAGTACCAATTTAAAGGATGCCACCCAATGGAAAGGATGAATCAAATTATGTCAACTTGGTCTGATCACTTTGCCAGATGACTGGAGATAGGTGGAGATCGCTGCTAATATCTACCCATGTTTTGTAATGAGAAACACTTCCAATTATGTGAATGATGTGTTCTCCCAATGCTGCACAAGTTAAAGATCTCCAAGGATGTGCATGATAACTACTAGAGAAATCAAAGAACATATCATGTGCCTATGTTTAGTGACATTAGGAATTTTGAAGATCATCACTTGCTTCAGTTTACTTTTGGTTGTTGTTTTCATGCTTCTCTAATGTAGCAAGAGACTCGATTCCAACTGGGGCCCCAGTTGTGGTTTTATTTAATTTTCAATTTTCTTTTAGTTAAAAACTCAAGTGCTGGAGATACTTCCAGTTAGCTTTTTTATTAGATCCATAGTTTTAGGAACTTTTTTTCTATAAATTTTTTATTTTGGATCATTTCTAAGGGTCTGAATTCTTATATAATTTTTGCAACTACAAATAATACAATCTTGATGTGGAGTTTACCTACTAAATTTTGTGCAAAAATCTTTGATTTATTTATCTGAGAATTACATCTATATTGCATGCATTAGGATTCAACACCATGGTGATGGTATAATGATTTTATCTTAATCACAATTACTAAATTAATGAGATATGAGTTTAATATGTGAAATTAAGTAGGATTTTGTCCTAGATCTGCACGTGATTGATGACGTCCTGGTTGAATGAAATTCAAAAATATTATGTGTTTGAGTTTCCTTCAAAGATTGCACTCCATTAATAGTAAATGTGTGAATGTTATTTATGTTAATGGTTGTATAAAAGATCTTGTTTAAACATGTAGACATGGTTAATGAAATGCTTTATTCTATTTTCCAAATAGAGCTAGATTTATTTCAATAATTTATGTAGGTTTATTTTGAAATATCTTTTGTTACCCTATTCTCTTTTGTCTTTTATTTTGAAACATGGTTACCAAAATATTTTGAAAGACCATTAAATTGTCTTAAATCTGCTTATGTTCTATATGCAATCTAAGTCTAATCAATGAAATTGCCACATTGCGATTTTATTTAAATTTCCAACTTTTTTAAAATTCCATATCCCATGTAATCACATTGGAGATAACATTGTTCTCACCTCTATGTCATCCACACTATCAAGACCTGATGATAAAGGAACCTTGGAGTAGTTTATACTACTTTTCAAGAGGGGCAATAATCTTATTGCCTAGTATGTTGTGAGTGACTAACATCCACCTCAACAGTTACTAAATAGTTTGAATACCTAGATTAAAATTTAACATAAGGGGGTGAATCCAAGGAACAACAACTAGTATAATATTCCATGAGGTGATGATTAGAGATAACCAAAGAAATTTACAAAATTAAAAAAAATCCCATCACATAATTCATTGTCGTTCCAAAGAAGTCAATGCTTAACAACTTCCTAAGATTTCCAAATATTTTTTATCATTAAAATCCTCAAAATTTTGGCTAGCACTAGAGTAATTAAAAGGGAATCAAAGCCCATATTTTCCATGTTGTATGGACATATGGAAGACCTAAGGAAATGTAATTCCCAAAAGAATCTTCTAGAACTAATTCTCTTTGATAGCCTAGATGATCCACTTAGAATCTAGGATGATTCTTTGATGATGAAAATCAACCAAATCCAAGCCACTAGAATCTTAGAAAGGAAAGAAAATCACTGTAACATGATTAAAGACATTTCCTAGCTTAGTACTATCCCAAAAAATATATAAAATGTTCAACTTATAATAAGAATTCTTAAAAGACACCCCAAAAAAGTAATAAATATGTATGACCTAAAGAACCTTACAAATTTAGAACTTTTCTAGAAAAATAAATTTTATTTTTAGCTAGTTGGTTGGTATTATTTGTGATGGTTAATTTTGACAAATAGCCAGTATTTTTCAAAAAATGTCAAATTAAGATATTTAATGAGGATTCAATTGCATTATTTTTTTAGTCAAACTCATCAACCCATATTTCATGAGTAGTGGTTCACACAAATTCACCTTTCATGAGAATGAATGGTCCAATTAGCATTAGTTGCATCTAGGTGATGCTCACATAAGTGAAACATTAGAATTTCATGGAAGGTCACCCATCCCAATACTATTCCAACTTAAGCTCACACTTTAACCATAGAGTTTCCTCCAAGATCAAGCCACTTAGCTTGCTACCCCATTTGTAAAACTTTTAATAATTTTTTTGCTTTATAAACCAATCAATATAGAGTTCCCTTAACTTATCCATTAACAAGTAGGTATAATTTTTCACAATGTATTAAAATACATGTTTTTATCAAGATTCATTTGTATATTTTTGAGTCAACATCTTAGATCCATATTAATTAATTTTGGTAAAAAGAGAAAAAAAATTGAGCATCTAATTCTCCATAAGGCTAACTATATTAGAAGTATTTTTAAATCTAATTCCAAATAGAGCTTCTTTCCAATTCAAATAATGTCCAAATATAGCTATACTAACATATTTTTTAGTTTGCATCTTTATACGCTCAACTATAAGAAATGTTAAAGATGAATAAAGAGGTTCAATATTAGCTTCAATAAATTTAAAGGAAAATCACTCATCTCTAAGTTAATGGAAATAATATAATGCTCTCATGGAACACAAAGAATGCTAAGTTCTATGAATTAATTGTGTTTTATCTTCTTATAATTTAGTTGTGGTATTATTTGTATGTACCTATGTATATTGTTATGACTCTTTTTTTCATTGATGTACCTTAGTTGTAATGTTGTTTCTATGAACTTGTGCATATAATCTTGACTTGCTTATCTAAACAACCCTTTATGATTTCGTTCTTTCTTGTAAATTATAACTTTATTTTTTTAAAATATGCATCAATTTTTTGACAAATAGATTATCAAAATTGTAAAAGATAATTTAGTCACAATAAAGTTAAATGTGAGAATGATAATTCATGCCATATTAACTACCAATATAATAAAATGGTCATGTTTAGTTTCCCTGTAGGGAAAACAAATTACCAAAGTGGAAGAGAGTGGCTATAATGAAGTCAAAAGACATTCAACAAAGATAAGAGGTAGATCTACTTTCAATATAGTTTTGTTAGGATTCCATATGACCTCTTCATAAAAGGAAAGGTGTTCATAAATTATATTATTTAATTGTTTTCCTAGATTTGATGATTCTCATTATAAGAATTTTCTTTTATTAAATTTTCTCTTTGGAATTTTTATAAACATTTAAGCTTAAGTAGGAAGAGAATTTATGATAAGTTTTTAGATATGTTGATATCCATAAGATGTTATATGATATGATTTATTTTTAATATATATTTGGGTTTGTTCAAGTTACACATATACTACCTATTCTTTATTTTTCAATCACAAAAATCAATTTCAACCTTTCATAAATAATAATATTTTGATCTTATCTTATCATATACACAGACTTATATCCATATTAAAAATAAATTTTAAACATTTTAGATTAAGTAGGAACATAATTTATGATAAGTTTTTAGATATGATGATATACATAAGACATTATATGATATGATTTATTTTCATATATGTTTGTGTTTGTTCAAATTACACATATACTCCATATTCGTTATTTTTTAATCACATAAATCAATTTTAACCTTTCATAAATAATAGTATTTTGATCTTATCTTATTGAGAGTAAAGATCAAGTGATTTTAAATTTGAAGGTCTTATTAAAAACAAAACATAAGGTTCTTATTCTTATATTTTATCTCAATTAATTATATTTGATCTTAATTAATGTATTATATTTTGTTTATAAGACTTTATAGACCATCTACCTAATATAAGAGTGTATGGAATTTAATCACTTTTACATAGATACCTAGGATAATTTAATAAATACAAATAATTAGCAAAAAATAAATCTAGATAATAAAGAGGGGATATATAACATAACTTAAATAAATATAATAATTAAATAAGAGGACATGCCTACTTAACTATACAATAAAAGATAAAGATTTAGTATTGACTTTGTGGTACATCACTTCACCGTGCTATTAAAAAATTAACGGCCTCTATTTGTTATGCTCTTAAAAATTTTTATCTCAAAAACATATACAAGTGAATACCACATCCTATGAGGCTGATCCCGATTACTATAAAATTGATCCTAGTGTGAAAAATTGATCTAGAATGACTGGGAATTGTTAGACAAAAAAATATCTCGTAGAATTGTCCCCCTTCAATTGCTAGGTATTTTAGAAGCTAAGGTGGTGTCTGGAGACACCATAGATGAGGTTGCTAACTTGATAGGTGAATGGATTATTCTAGCTCAAAACCATTGATGGATAAAATTAATAATGATGGGAAAATCAAATACAACATTCATAGATATAGAAGGTGATTCTAAGTCTATCATCAATGCTGTTAACTTTGGCAGATTACTGGGGTGGAGTACTAAAGACATTTTATTAGACATAAAGCTTTTTGTGTCTAAGTTGAATTTGAAGATTGCTACCCACATTTACCAGGAGGGTAATCAAGTGTTTGATGCTTTAAATAATTAACTTTGGCACCCATTGGAAAGTCTCTAAGTGTTGGCGTAATTTGGGGAACCTACCGCCAGGTATTCAAGGTTTAATCATTAAGGAGTAAAGCTCTTATTTGACCCATGATAATAACTAATTATGTGATTTTTTGGGCCTTATGGGGAGTCCACATTCTTTTCTTATGGGCTATGTGGATGGGTGTGAATGTTGAGGTGTCTTACAAGTGGAAAAACTTGAATAATGGGGCAGAGTCCATTTTTAAAAAGGCCATTATGAGGAATTATGGAGAGTACTTTATGATTAAGGCCAAGCTGGGCCGTGCTTACGTAATCTCTTTTTGGGGTTTATGCTAAGCTCTTGTATATCCTTGAATATTTTTTATTTTATTTTGATGTGATAAATAATTACAAGGTGAAGCTTTTGATTGGTCCTATTTGTTTCACTAATTTTCCTCCTTTACTAAAGGCCAGGATCTTAGGTTTATCTAGATTTTGCCCCGCAACCATCTTACATTGGTACTTGTGCAAAAACAATGTGGAAGGAAAACCTTCCATTCCCATCATGTCTTTCTTACCTAGCCGCAAGTGCTTGAAGATTTTAATTAATAAGATCACCAAGATTTCCTTTAGGGATTTAACTCCTTAAGTGTGTTTTTTGTACATTGCTTTGATTTCCCAAGGCTACATCATTTGGCTTAAAGTCTTAAGTGTGCGGGTGACCTATCACTTAACCAATTCCTCTAACCTTTTTCTCTCATAGGTTTTCTAGTTCTTTCGTGTGCAGAGTGGAAACATGGGTGGCGATAGGGTGAGAATGAAGCCTGAAAAATATGGTGAATTTCACAAGGATCCATTGGTATGGCACATTTATGTTGAAGGCGAGCTGGCACCTCTGATGGAAAGTTTGGCGGGTCATGACCCTAGTTTATCTATGCAATTTTCAAATTCATGGAAAGATAAAAAGGTTACCGTGGGTGGTATTTCCTTCAAAGTGAACAAGGAGGTGATTGAGCAAGCGACAGGGTTGTTGTGTACTAGTAAGAAGTACCCGAAGCATACAAAGGCCCAAGATAACAAAACTCTAAATGCCTTCTTTGTGGCTAATGAGAATCTGGTTTGTAACCAATTGGGGTTTGAAAGAGAAGCTCTCCCATAGCCTTGGGACCAAGTCTACCTCACCCTCATGAAGTACTTGACCCTTGAAGGTAGAGACAAAACCTAATATTTCTATCACTTTCCTCTTTTAAATCACTTCCAACACAAAATTTTGTTAAGCTTTCCTTTTTTCTTACTTAAGGACTTAGAAAGCTTTGTTGAGAAGTGCATTGAGGTTGTTGGCCAAAACCCAGAGGATACTCATCCCCTTCCGCTCCACCAAGGCCTCATTTTGAGGCTCTACCACTTCAATCTTGTGTTATGCCCACCCAAACCCATTTCTGATGTTCGTGTTGAGGAAATTGAACCCCCTATTGTAGCCTATATCTCCCCGGATGAGTCCAAAGGGATTGCCTAGTCTAGTGTTGTGGCTAGTCTCTGTGAGCTTAAGTCGTCCCCTGCCAAGTCTGTCAACAAACCTACCTCTAAAAAGAAAGTTAAGGATGAGGGGAAGGGTTTGATGGAGCCTCCAACCATGGACAACAGAGGAAAGAATGTTGTGGGTAGGGACTCCAAGGGGGACACTGTGGTTGTTGCTACGATGGAGATTGGTGGTGAAAACCCCATCATTAGGAGGTCTGATAGGCTAGCTAAAAATAACAAGAAAGTGTAGGTTAATGACATGGAAAAAGATGAGAGGCGGTCTAATAGCAAAGGTTGTAGGGATGAGGAGGAGTCCGAGGATGGTGAGGAGGAGTCAGGGGATGGCGAGGAGGAGTATGTTGGAGGGCCCCACACCATTTTGGATTTCAGCAAAGTGCATAAGGAGAACTCAGATTCCCAGTCCTTAGACCCTCTAGATGTGGAGCAAGCTAATATTGAGAAGATTGTGGATAAAGGGGAGGAGCTTCGTGTGCTGCAGGAAAGGATGGGAAAGATGGACAAGAAATTCAGTGGCTTGACCTGTTTCACTATCAAGTTAGTCCACTATGTTACCAACACCCTCTCTACTGTGATGAAGGATGAAATGGACAAGAAGACTGCTAAAGATGGCCCTAAATGGGTTGGGGATGATGTTGTTAATCTCCTTTCTTAGAGCTGGGAAAATACTAGTTAATATGATGTTGCTACGTAGTGGTTTGTCGGCTGTTGGTCCACCGTGTATGTGTTTTTTGGCTTAGTTGTTAATGTTTTTTGGACTTGATCTTTTCTGGCCCTTGTGGCTCTCTGTGTAAAGGGTTCAACACCCTGTAAATGTTGTTTACCATATCCGTGTAAAGGGTTCAACACCCTGTAAATGTTGTTTACCATATCAAAAACATTCATAGACATGAAAATGGCCTATATAATGATACACATTTAATTTCTATATTTCCCTTTAGAATTGAAATGTGCTCTAACAATACACCTTTTGAATTTAAGTGCACAATGAATGTGTTTAGATAATATTATATTGAAACATTAGACTTGAAACATGTCATAGGTTGGCTCATAACTAGTGAAAGGGGGTAAGAAAGATGGAATGATGAATCATTTTTTTCTCATTAAGGTTGGTCTAGGCTAATACCACATGAATCGACAAATATTTGAAGGAATAATGTGTCAATTATGAGGCAAGGAATGAATATATGGGAATAAGTAAATGTGAGTGAAATAAAGATGAATATGTGTGTGTTTGTGATACAAGGCTAACACAAGAGTATGCTACTTATTTATATGTTATTTTATTCACACTTCCATCAAATTTAGTATAATATTAAATAGGAAAATACCATGTGTACATTGATTTTATCATTATACTTCTCCTCCACTTTGATGTGCATGCAAATCTAACATGAAATTCATTTCAATGTACATGGACTGTAATGAAAAAATTACATATGCTTGCAACTTCACTCTATATTTTGTATCCACTTTGGTGTTTATTTCCTTAGTCTTTTTGTAGACTCATTTCATCCCTTACATTAGCATTTTTCCTTCCCATGGTGCTTAGCCCTTGTTTCTTTTGGTCACTTTTGTGTTAGCTCTATGTTCTTATAGTCTCTCATAATTTTTTAGCCCAAAATATCTAGACATTAATGCATCACATGGATGACCACATGTCATGCTAACATCCTATGATAATTTCTTGTTTGATAGATTTTTCAAAAAAATTCACTTCTCACCTTCCCAAGTCAGTGAAAATTTCTCAAAATTATGTCAATTGACTCATCAACCACTTCCTTTTTCCCTCTATCTCCCTTTTCAAATTTAATTTTTTATTTTGTCTCTCTCTAGGCCCTCTCTTACATTATATTGCACTCTACAACTTGATACAACTCTATTGTGCTCTCTACAATAGTCTCCTTTGAGCTCTCTTTTCCTCTTGGATTTTTCAAGCCCCTAAAGGTGATATTGTTCTTGCTCCTTATTGTTATTATAGATTTCTTTTATTGTGCCCCTTGAGCACCTTGGGATTATCATATCCTACAATATTTCATTTTAGTCAATGCTCTTATTTCTAAATGTTCAACTTATATTAAAAACGCACACTATTTTTTCTATCTATCTATCTTGGTTGTTATTAAGGTAGAAATACCAAAGTAGGGATTTGATTGAGGTAAATTCCCAAAAAATCCCAAACATTTTTAATTTTCTTTGTACTCATAGGTATTTTATGTTAGAGTAAAGGTTTTAACTTAATTATGTTAATTAAGTTAGCTTTATTCCTCTCTTAAGATTTCACTTTAGTTTGCATATTGTGACATTTAATAATATTAATTATTAAATGTCTTCCTATTAGGGTTTCTTTAGGGTTGCACAATCTCCTTTTATAAGGATTGATCATTGTATTTTATCCCTCTCTTTGATTAATACATTTTCAGCTTTTAGAGCACCCTTGCTTTTTTGTCTCCATCTCCGAATTGTCTCTGACAGGTTATTTGCATGCAGGTGATCTTCGAGGTCTGTGAAGTTTGCTTTCTCAATTTCTACATGGTATCAAAGCTCTAGACTTGCTGCTTCCTATTTGGCTTCTGAAGGATTTTTGGAGCTTTGAGGGTTTGGGGTTTTCCTTTTTGATCCAGGGCATACCTTTTTTATCTAATGCAGTTTGAGCCCAAACCGACCTCACAGTTGCGCTTAGGAGGCCATTTCCAAGTTTTTTGATATATAATTCATCCAGTTTTGGTGCAGTTGGCTTAGAAAGAATTTTTTTTTGCCCCAAGGCCATACAGAGCCTAGGGCACGTAGATCGATGCATAAAATAAAATAAAATAAAATAAAATGTAAAAAATCAAATTTTTAATTATTTTTTTACACCTCCCGTGTAAAATAGGAGCGTTGCCCAAGGTCCGCCCGGTGGCCACCCGAGTGCCACTCGCCTGGCGGCTCCACCGCGACTTCTTTTCCAATAGCCGCCACTGGCTCCACCGCCCACAGACAACTTTACAAGCCCCTGCTGGCTCTACAACCTACACCACGGTCCTATTGGCATCTGAGGCCCCTGCCCTAAGCACCTTGCGACCGCCAAGCCCCAGTTGGTGGTCCTATCAATGACGACAGGCTCCATCGTAGGCCCTAGCTGCTGCCCCTGGTCCTGCATGCGACCAGGGGCTATTTTTTTTAGCCCTTGAGGGTTGTAGAGGGCTTTTTGTGCAATTTGGAGTTGTTTTACAGAATTGAGCATATTTTTTGCGTTTCAACTCTATTTTTTGCAAACGAATAGTCGTTGGAAAGCTGATTTTGGCACCGATCTGATGGTATTAGTGTGGTTTCTCCATTTTTAAGTTTTGATGCTGTTTTCCTTAGTCAAAGTCAAATCATGGTTTTGCACTCCGGGGGGCATAACTTTTGCATCCGAACTCCATTTTTTGCAAAAAAATAAGCATTGGAAAGGTGGTTCTATGATCTTTCTAGATATGTCATTTATTTTTCTAGAATCTACCCCAGGTACATTTTATTTAGTATTTTGTGTTTTCACAGTTTTGTCAATTACTTGGACGTTTTGGCACCTGGAAAGGATATGTTTGCATGAGATGGAATATTTTGATCTTCTTTATATGTATTGAGGTCAATTTTCTCATATTTTTTAATTTGAAGAGTTATCATGGGTTTTTCTACTCACCCTTTAGTTGTAATTCTGGATCAGGGTAGTTATGAGTCATGGGCAAAGGGCATACTTACAAATTATAGGTGGCTTAATATTTTGAATTATTTGTATGATATCATACTTGAACCAGCCACTTTAAAGGGAAAACTAGCTTGGGATATCATTAGATATCACATAGTAGGACTTATATTGTCTATTGTTGATGATGACACTATGTGGGATATATCAAACATTGATTGTCCTCACCACTTTGGACACATCTTTGGGAGATCTATGGAGACTCCAATATCTCTCCATTCCCAGAGGATCCTGCTTGAGATTGTCTCTTACCCATTTCTTGGAGAGATAATACACCTTTTGATCAAGATACTTTAGAGGAGCTTGAGTATTTAGACACCCTTACATGTTCTGAGGGATTAGAGGCTTGTCTCACAGTTCCTAATCTTCAGACTGAGATTATACATGTATCATTCGTTGTTCCTGATGACATCAGTATTGCCACATTGGCCCCTATGGATTCAGTTCAATATCATGACCATCTTGGTCATTCATTATCTGCTACATCATGGGATTCTTATCTTGTAGACACATTCTTGTTTGTTGAGTCTCACACTGTAGATCTTAAGGATTATTTTGAGGACATTCATCTCCTCTACCTTGAAAATGAGGTTATCATTGTACACCCACCATTATTTGTGCATTTAGAGGTTGCATTTTAGGATTCTCCACATCAGTTTGGATTCGATATCATTTGTTTCAGTTCAGACAGAGAGATTCTTCAACATCCTATCATGGCACACATCTTGAGATAGATTGGTTCATCACTCTTCATAGGGTTTCTTCACCATCATCCTTTGGATCCGTTTCTTCCCAATGGGAGGAATGTTATTTGTCACTTCAGGATTTCTTTCTGGATTCTACATCAGGCATCCACCATTGTGACATGAGTTTCTTCATTGTGGGGGGGCCTTCTAGTCTCTTTCTCTCTCTCCTATGGGGGGATCATATTTTGTACTTGTGTGATAGAAGTAGTTCTTGGGGGGCCATGTTGAGTCCTCCTATCTCTCTTCTTCTTTCACTCTTGTATTTCCATCTCTTTTTGGAGAGGAGTTTTTCCCACTAGGTTTTCTCTTTTACTCCACTTTATAGAGATTTGGTTGTATTCAGGTACCTGATCAGGCCTAGTTGCCAAGACCCTTGTTTGATTTCATGCATTGTAGTTACCTTTGCTTTCTTGCACATGTTTGTAGTTTCACTCTTGTTCATCTTAAGGGGGGGTGTTAGAGTAAAGGTTTTAACTTAATTATGTTAATTAAGTTACCTTTATTCCTCTCTTAAGATTTCACTTTAGTTTGCATATTGTGACATTTAATAATATTAATTATTAAATGTCTACCTATTAGGGTTTCTTTAGGGTTGCACAATCTCCTTTTATAAGGATTTATCATTGTATTTTATCCCTCTCTCTGATTAATCCATTTTTAGCTTTTAGAGCACCCTTGCTTTTTTGTCTCCATCTCTTTTGTCTATGACAGGTTATTTGCATGTAGGCGATCTTCGGGTCTGTGAAGTTTTCTTTCTCAACTTCTACATTTTAAAGGAACTCAATTGAACAAAAATTTGCAAGTACTTTCTTATTATAACTTCATTTATATTGTTCATTTGGTTCATGTACTTATTATTATTTAGTTTATTTATTTATATTTTTATTGTGTAGTATTTGTTGGTACATTTTTGTTGTTGGTTTTGCAGATTAGGTAAACAACATAATTATACTTTTTTATGATTTCTAAATTATTTTATGGATTTTATTTGTATGGGTGACAATGTACTTACATGCGCATCCATGCAGTTGTGGTAGTTTCTTAGATAGTGAATTCCTCATTGTAGCTCTATATTCCTCTTTTCATCCTCTTATATTTTGTGAATTATTATTTTATTTTCCAAAAAAATGGTATTTTATTAGGAACTTCTTATATCATTTTATTGAAGTAAAATTATTTCTTTTAAAAAACTTCTAGGATTGTAGAGTTATTCTATTAAACAATAGTAAACTAGTGCAATCCTAATATAAAATTAGGGAAAATGGTTTGGCTAATATAATTTAGCTAAATCACAAATTTTCCTCTTCTACATGGAAATTTTCAACCAATATGTAAACTAAATATTCAAATGATCATAAATATAATTTGTCTTCTTGTTCCTTCGAAGGGGTGAATTGGTTGTTGGATTCAATGGTTCACTAGATTCATCAAATTTGTTCATCTTTGAAATCAATTTCCTTTGTCCATATCCCAAGGGAATGGAGGAAGGTTTTAGATTATTTGGTGAAATGGGATTCTGAGCATATGGGTACTTGGCAGATTGACGGTTGGGAGAAACTTCCCTCAGACTGCTCCCAAAGGTTGAAGTTGCTAATCCAGCAGAATATTCAAGGTTCTTAAGTTGGGTCTTGTGGTCATGTGGTTTTGACTACTTCAATTCCTGGTCTTTGCTTTGCTGGTTTATCCTGGTGGTCCCTATTGTAAGGGAATTTTTATTGATTGTAATTCCTTTCTTATTGATTGAATAAATTTTTACCCCCTCTTTTTATTAAAAATATATATATATAATTTTTCTTCTTGTAGTCTCTTTAGGATGAGTGCTCCATTAAAATTTTTGAAACAAAAAAAAAATGTATCAATTGAGTAACATATACGGTCACATGAATAAAATAAGCACAAGCTACAAGTTTCTTTACTTGTTTATGGAAATTGAGAAGAGAAGAAAATTAAAGTAAATTCAAATAATTTCTTACATTAACCTTGTGATAAGAGATTTCAAAAATTATATGATCTATACAAGTTCCAACATAAATAACACATACTAAGAATAAAAGGAAGAACAACCATGTAATATAGAGTCATTGATATACCCTAGGAGAATATTTTAGGGAAAACTCACCTCCAAATCACAAAAATAAATGTATCTCTAGAAAAAAATTGTAATATAATACTAGGCTTCAACTCTTAACATGGAGATCAACACTCTCAATAAAGGAAGAAATTATGCAAGATATTACTTTCTACAAAAGTGAGAAACTAGTGTTAATTTCACCATGAGACCAATCCAAGAATAAGAGGAAGCAACACATCCCATTCTAAGCTCCTCAAGGTCTCCTCAAAAATAAATTCAAGCCTCTAGGTTCTTGAACCAAGCTTCACTTGCAAAGATTATTTACAAGATATGAATAAGTTTCATTCTAAGGATTTTATTTATAAGAAAGAGAGTAGTAATGGGAGGAAAGCTTACTAGAAGTTTCCTAACCAAAATTTCCATAAATAATTAATGTCCCAAGCATAAAAACACAATTCACCCAATCCACCCATTTACATCTCCAAGGTGGTCACCCAAGTATGCCGCGAAGAAAAATGTAACATATTCTCTAAGGAACCAATATTGCCCTCCAATCCTAGTTCCCACATTTGGTTTGTAAAATTTGGCCCAATAATTATAATTTATATAATATTGAATATGTTTTACAATAACCTCCTACCCATTCTATACAATCCTTTAATGAAACCAATAAACCATGTGTTCACCAAACCATGACCCCATAGATATCAAATGTATTTTTCCCAATATGGCATTGACATTGAACACATTTCCAATGTTATGCATAAAAACCACTTAGAAACATATTGGGTTCTTGTAGGAGTTGAATGTGAACTCCCAACACCCCATGATCAACCATGAAACCAAAATATCTTCCATAAGAGAGAAAAAAAAAAAATATCTTGCTTGATTATGGATGTAATATTTATTGATTGAATATGAAATATACATGAGATTCCTTGCTTATAAAGGCAAAGCTGTGAGATAAGATTAGAAAAAATCATGACATGTATCTTAATCTTGTACAATTAGACAACTACCTCAAAAATTATTAAATGACCCTGGACACTATAATTAAATGGCATGATATGAATTAAAGATAAGATCACATAACGCCTAAGACTTATAAAAATATTCCTAAGACCTAAGTAAACTTACCATGTGAATAGGACCTAATAGTGAACTAGATAGGTTAAATACATATTTACACCAACAATTATGTCAAAGTGTACCACCCCACATACACATGGATTGTACCTTTATAAAATATCACACTTTTATGCAAGGTTTACAACACCTTATCCCAAATTTCGCCCACTTGTTGTAAACATTTCTTTAAGGGACAAACATGTAAATGGACAACAATAAATAAAATAAGATCATTTCAAAGAGAAAACACCCACATAAGAATCCTGAACCATCTAAACTTATTTTTTACTAATGGGATTCCAAAAATAAACTATTCATCTACTTTATTTGAGCACACATAAATATTAGTTTTTTACCACTCTAGTGACACTTTGACCATCACACTAAATCTGCTTCAACTTGATATTTAAAAACACTTAATATAGACAAATATACTCCTTACAAGCATGATAAATTTCCATATACTTTTCCTCTATGCTGAAAGTATAGTTGAAAGAGTAATGAAAATATATATTTTTCTCATCTAAATAATTGCACAAAAAAACATGGTAAATACATTTTACCCTAGTATAACTTCTACCATCCACATCTCATGCCCAATTAAAATATGAATCCTTGTGCATCCAATATATTTAATAAGGTTTATCCTCTCTAGTAGCAAATCAAACACTCAAACATCTCTTGAAAATACCTAAATACCCTCTTCATTCCAATATAATACTCCTTTTCTAGAATGGACACATATACCTACTTAAGGCTACCTATACATAGGAAACGTCTTGTCTTATAAAAACCATAGTAGACTAATAGCTATGCTCACATAAAAGGACATGTATGATATATTTTATTTCACTTGGTGTAAAATAACACTACAAACCATATCCTTCTTAAAAATTAAAAATTCTTTGGCTATGTAATGTAGATTTTCTCCTCTAAATTCCTATACATATAATTAATATCCACATATACATGTTCAACCCTAAGGTCAAACATGACAATAATAGACCAAAAATTCTAAAATATGTAAAATCCTTAATAAGAGAGAATGTATCAACAACATTTATTCCGAAATCTACAAAATTATTCCTTATCTAGTAACCATTCCCTTTATTTCTTAATCATTTTCTTAGAATTTACTCCATAGTCCTAAACCCATAAAATAAAAACTAAAAGAAACAAAATTATATGAAAAAAACATATAAAACATACCTATTAAATTACATTTTTAAATAAGTATACCTTATCAAGAGTGAGTTAATATATTTCTCCTTTTCACATAATGCTTTGAATCAATCTAACTCACCAAAAAATCTCCTCATCATGTTCATGCTTAGCTCACATCCAACTCTAGGTTTAGGATCCTTGATCTTCCTATTAAAACCTGCCAAGACACTCATCTTATTCCAAAACTTTATCTCAAACAAGTAAGAGATATCCAACCTCACCTCAATCTATCTATAAATAATAGAGACTCCTTACAACATCTCATGGTGAACCAATAACTAACAATAGAACCATAATATACAAGATACTATCTCTTGAAGGTAAAATGATTAGAGTACTCAACACTAGAAGGTTTCCATTAAATCATGGACAACATGCTCTCATTGAAAACTCCAAGAACTCCTTCATGGCACCATGAGTTATATTTTCACAATGAAAGATGACTTTTCTTTAATTAAAAATATTATTAAGAGTATCTATATCATGTTAAGACTCATACAAATGATCTAAATTTCATCACGACATAATAATAAATGTCCTCAATACTAGAATATCTTGTGCTAAGAATTAAATAATATAAATTACAACAAAAAGTCCCAGTGAGATTGTTCTAGATCTACCAATGACAATGTGATAAACATCCCTATGATAGATTCACAAACACAACCATTTCATACCAAAAGTCCACCTGTACACATGATCTTTGTTAGAATTGTGAATAACACAAGATGCAAGATCAAAAAAAGAATAAAGACACCTTTCACACAAGAGATCTGAAAAAAAGAAAAGATTTTCTATTCCTCAACAAGAAAAAATTACAAAATGAAAATCTTCTATGAATCTCCAAAGCGATAATACAATGATGGTTGAATGCTTTATAGGATAAACCCTAAATGATAAAGGCATTATATTATGACAAGTGTCAACATCCTATGTGATGAGACAAAATGATCTAATATATTATCTCTCTAGCTAACATGAAAAGAACTCCTAAGTTTAGCTTAAGTGCATGAAATGAACTAGCCTAATAATCGATCAAAGATTAATTAATTATTAGCTAATGCATGATTACTCTAACATGCCCCATTGAGATGTGTTAAAGAAGCACAAGACAATTGAGAGGGGGGGTGAATCAGTTTTCACACAAATTCAAATTCAAAACTTCAACACTTATCAATCCCACAACCACACTATTCTGTTATAAGTATGAACATGAAACACAAATAACGGAAAGTAAAATCAACACAATGAACACCATATTTTTACGTGGAAAACCCAATGATGGAAAAACCACAGTGAGGATTAACTCAAAATATAAAGAGATAGAAAAACCAATTACAAAGGCTCACTGCCTAGAAAAGGACTCACTGCTTGAATATAAAGGCTCACTGCCTATAGAAAGGACTCACTATCCTACAGGGAGGCTCACTGCCTAGTGATACAAAAGAAAACAAAAGATCCACCACAAAAATTAAACACACATTCACATCCTTGATCAGGAGATTGCAGAAACCTTTAGCTCACTACCTTTAGGAATCTAACACAATGAAGTACTGCTACCTCAACTCACTTTCACACACACTTCTGCTTTTGATTTGTGGCTTACTTCATCACTTTGCATCTACCTTGAATTCTTCACAATTTGACTTGCATTTATACCATCTTCAACCCTAGAAACTTTCTCCAAGGTCGACCACATACTCTTCATTTCATAAATTCAAACTTGGTTGGAAACTCAACATTCCTGTGGTGGAAATGAATGAGAGTGGACCACTAAAACATTTATCCAAGATCAAAAATAATATCTTGGATCTACCACACATTTCCTTAATTAAATTTTATTCTTCGAATGAAGTGTAAACACCAAGTCGACCAAACCTAATGAAAACATAAAAGATCATTGATGTACATGCTTCCCAACAAGAAGATAACATGTAGACGATACAACACACTTCATTATGCACGATAACATATCTCAAGTTCCTTTTGATACATCTGCAACAAGTGAAACAATCTTCAAACACCAAACTACTTCCATCAATCCATCCAAATTGTGCAAACACATACAACAATTCTAAAACATGACTTTTGGATCACCAAACCTCACACATTTTTTACAAAACCAAGAAAACACCACTATGAGACTCATTCCAAATCTGCAAGCTCTGAAATAGAACAATGGAGGACTACAGAGCAAAAACATTTCTCCCAGTCATAGAAAGACCAACTCTGCCAGAATAGTTCACACACTGGTGAACATAAATTTCACATCCCATCGAATCAAAAGCTACAACTCAGGAGATATTACCACTAGATCACCATTAGAAAACCTTTAGATCTGTACAAGCATAGGATCAACACAGGAGAAACGCAAGGCACATACTGGAGCACATTCTCAACTTTGACTTCTTTTCTTTATTAATTTTCTCAAAATCACTTGGAAACTCATAGATTCAGCACATCTACAACATCATAAAGATAGCTCCATGTACTCACAAAATCTCAATAGCATCTCAACTATAAATGTACAATATGAAACATACTGAACTGTGTTGACATCAATGACAACATTAATGAAAACACCATGAATCTTGCTCATACTTGCAACAAGATGAACTTAGGGAGTAGCTAAAAAACCTAAAAATCTAATGCATAAAAAGAAAATAATGAATGATGGGTCTTGAAAAACAAGGCCTAATGAGGTACCTATGTACAAACAAAGAAATCTCTCAAAATTGGAGAAAAAGGAGAAAACCTCATGGGAAAATCCTCTCTAAAAGAGAGAAAGGCGAATGAAGGACTAAAAACCTCCAAAACAATGTCCCAAAAAGATAGGAACATGAAGAACATCACTAAAGCATGGAGTTGTAGACAACTATCAAATGATGACTACTGAAATGAAGAATCTCCTCTAAAATAGATGATGGTCAAGATCAATACGATAATATTTTGTATGATTTCTCCCAATGACACTACTCAAATCAGACGGTGAATAAAGGCAAGCATATTGAAACAAAAGATAAAAATGACACATGTACCAATATTCTAAAGAACATAGATCAAATGAAAATGGAAGGTTGCCTCCAAAACTAGGAATGTAAGAGTGTCCATATGGAAAATTCTCCATCACATCAAAACACATGGGTAAACAACTATTGCATATGCCTAGTACATAAGAACAAGAACTAGATACATAGATCACTCCAAAAACAAACCAAAGAAGCATTAGAACCAATAGTAGAAACTCCCCCATAATGCAAAAAGGGAGAGCCAAGATAGGTACACCGAAATTGTGTGAAACCAAGAAGTGCATGAAGGAGAAAAAAAACATTTGAATGTGCATAAAAGAGTACCTGCAAATGCAAACAAGGCACACACACATGATGAAAGAATCATTGAAATTTGATGTTTTCGTGGAAGGAACACTTGAAAAAATGAGTGTCTTCTCAAGAGTGTGAGCATTGGTTCATCTGGGAGTTTCAAGTAGTCAATTCTAAAGGTTGCGTGGGGATTCAAACTATGACAAGAACAAGAATATTGAAGTTATTGTCTTTATAAATTGTGGTTTCCTAATTTTTCTTGTATAATTTTAAATGCACCAAGATTTGTTCCCTTGGCCTGGGTTGTGTATTGATTTCTGGTTATTACTTTCACGTTTAATTTGGTGTATGTTTCTCTATCATTCATGCTATGATTTGCCTAACTTTGTGTTTAAGTTGGGGCCCATGTTTGTGGGTCAAACCAAATTGATTTCTATAACAATCTGAATAAATTAAATTGGAGGTTTTTGCTTATTGAGGTTGAACACTTCCTTCCTTGCATTAGTATCGATTCAATTGTGTTGGGAAAAATTTTTGTAGAAAAACCTCATAAAGTGTGGATAGCTATCATAGATATTTTCCTGTGAGTATTGCAGATTGTTTGTGTTTGAAACAAGGAGGTTATCAATTTCAGTATCAGTGCAGAAGGACATTGGGAATCAGGAGGTGGGAAAAATACCACCAAGAAGAATGAGATATGGAGGTGCTCGAGGTGGTGGTCAAAGAGGCCATGAGGAATGAATTTTGGAGATGTTGCAGAACCTCACAACAAGAATAGATGCAATGTAACAAGCACAACAAAGGGAACTAACTGTTGATGATGTAAGTGAAATTGAGGAAGAAGAGCAACCACAAGCTGATGATGAAGCTCAAGAAGAACTAGAAGGAGTGGAAGAAATATTGATCAAAGCCATTATGAATGTGGGAGCTAATCCAAGAATTGAGGTTCCTATGTATTTTGGAAGCTTGAATGGGGAAGAGATCATTGAATGGATCAATGATCTAGAGAAGTACTTTGAATATGGAGCTGTAGAGAAAAGAAAGGTCAAGTTTTCCTATATAAGACTTAAAGTTCACACTGCAATGTGGTGGGATTTTGTGTAGTCATAAAGATGAAAGAAAAAAAAAGAATATATCACTTCTTGGGATCAAATGGTTTCCAAATTGAAGACAAAGTTCCTTCTAGCAGATTATCAAACCAATATTTTCAAAAGATTACAAAATTTCAAGCAAAAGGATATGTCAATCAAAGAATATACAAAATAATTCTACAAATTAGTGATTCAGTTAGGCCACAGTGAAGAGGATATGGAAAAGGTGAAAAGGTATCTAAATGGATTGAAATATAGTTTACAGGATGAGTTAAGTTTAGTGTCTTTGAGAACTCTTAAGGAAGCCTATCAATTTTCCATTAAGGCAAAAGAGAAGCTCGTGAGGAAGAAAAATCAACAAGTAAGAAATAGAGGAGAGTCTTTAGAGGAAGTAGACCATAGGATGGTAGGGTACAAAAAAATCATCAAGAGGAAGGGGCTAGTAGTTCTAGTGGACTAGCTAATAAGGAAAGAGGAGACTATCAAAATAAAGGAGGGAGATATTTTGGTAGAGGTGGTTATCAAGGATGAGTAAGAGGTTTCACTAGTAAATTCTTCAAATGAAATCAATATGTTGGTTAGAAGAGTTGGGAGTGTCCGAAATTTGTAAAGGAAGGGAACACAAGGCTAGAAAGGAGAACTCAGATTGTGCCAAGAAGAGAAAGAAAGTGTGGGATCACCTGCTCATCACACTAAGGAACCTAAGATAGGAGAGTCTTTGATGTTCAAGAGAGTGTTGTTGAAGCCACAAAAGGAGAGTAAAGAATCAGAACAAAGAAGAGCCTTATTCAAGACAAAGTGCAAGGAAAAAGGTAAGTGTTGTAAATTGATTATCGATAGTGGAAGTACAAATAATTTAGTAGCTATAGAAATGGTGGATAAGCTAGGTATTAAGAGAACTAAACATCCTATACCATATAAAGTTTCTTGGCTTTAGAAAGGGCATCAATTGTTGGTAGATGAACTAGCCTTAGTAGAATTTTAAATTGGGAATTATAAGGATAGTGTGATTTGTAATAGCATGCCCATGGATGTGTGCCATGTATTACTTGGTAGACCTTGGAAGTTTGATCAGAAATCTGTAAATGATGGAAGGAGTAACACCTATACCTTTGAGAAGGATGGAATCAAGCATACATTGTTTCCTATGCATGAGCAAGAAGAGGGCAGCAATAGTAGTAGTAGCAAGGTAACTTTGGTAAGTGGAAAAGAGTTCTTACATATCATGAAGAAGGAAGAAAGGGGAATTTCTTTGGTGCTCAAACCCAAGGAGTTTCTTACCTCTACACAATTGGAAGAATTTCCTAAGGAGGTACAAGATATCTTGGTGGAACCTAAGGATATTGTTCTAGTTGATTTACCTGATGAGTTGCCTCCTATGTGTAGTATTAGTCATCACATGTATTTGATTCCAAGGGCTAGCCTTCCAAACAAGGCTACATATAGATTGACTCCCCCAGAGAATTATGAGATTAGAAGGCAAGTTGAGGAATTACTTCAGAAAGGGTTTATAAGAGAGAGTCTTAGTCCTTGTGTATTTCCTATAGTTTTGGTGCTAAAGAAGGGAAATGAATGGAGAATGTGTACAGACCCGAGGTCCATTAATAAGATAACTATTAGATATAGGTTTCCAATTCCCAAAATAGATGATTTGATGGATTTCCTAGGTGGTGCTTAGTATTTTTGAAGATATATCTGAAAAGTGGTTATCATCAAATTTGTATTAGACTTAGAGATGAGTGGAAGGAATCATTTAAAACTAATGATAGACTATATGAATGGCTAGTTATTTCCTTTGGGCTCACAAATGCACCCAATAATTTTATGAGGCTCATGAATCAAGTATCAAGAACTTTTCCAAGGAAGTTTGATATTGTGTATCTTGATGACATCTTGGTGTTTAGCGGGTCTAAATAATAGCATCTACAACATTTATGACAAGGCCGTATGAAGAGAAGTATATTAATCCACATAAGTGTGTGTTTATGCAAACAAAATTGATTTATTTGGGTTTTGTGGTATCTAGTGAAGGGTTGAAAATGGATAAGGATAAGGTTCAAGCTATTATTGATTGGACAAAACTAAGGAGTGCACTTGAGGTAAGGATTTTTCATGGGATTTCTAGCTTTTATAGGAAGTTAATTAGAAATTTCAGTCATGTAGTTGCTCCTATACTTGAAACCATTAAGGGGTATAAAAAGCAATTTATATGGACTTAAGAGGCTGAAAATAGTTTTAAGTTTCTTAAACATAGAGTAACTAAGCAACCTATACTTGCATTGCCTAATTTTAGTAAAATATTTCAAGTTGAAAGTGATGCCAGTGGCTTAGGCAATAGGGGTTGTTCTTAGCTAGGAAGGTAAACTAGTGGCTTATTTTAGAGAGAAACTGAATGACGATAAGAATTTTTTTTCCTATGATCTTGAATTCTATGCATTGGTTCAATCATTGAAGAAGTGGAGGCATTATTTGCTTCCTAAGGAGTTTTTTGTTTACATTGATAACCATGCATTACAATTCATTAATAGTCAACATAAATTAAATCAAAGGCATGCAAAGTAGGTAGAGTATCTTCAAATTTATAATTTTGTTTTGAAGCATAAGAGTGGACAAACAAATAAGGTTGTTGATGAATTAAGTAGAAATTTTTTATTGTTGCATGAAATTCGTGCTAACAGTGTTGGTTTTGATAGTTTGAAGGAGTTGTATGTCGATGATCCATATTTCAAAAATGTATATGAAGAATGGTGTAGTCCAATCAACAAAGATAGGGGTCCTTGGATTGATTACATGCTACAAGAAGGTTTGATGTTCAAAGGTAGTCCATTGTTCATACCTAGGGGATCAATGAGGGATAATTCTTGAAAGAGATGAATAGTGGTAGTATAGGAGGAAATTTTGGATAGGATAAAACCCATCTATAGTTGAGTATGCACTATTATTGGCCAAGAATGAGAGCCGATGTCAAGAAGTATGTGGAGAGATGCAGAGTATATCAACATGTGAAGGGAAGAAGTCTGAATACAGTGTTGTATCAACCAATGCCAGTTCCATCTCGACCATGGGATTTTGTAAGTATGGATTTTGTTATGGGTTTTCCTAGGACTCAAGGAGGCAATGATTCTGTATTTGTAGTTGTGGATAGGTTCTCTAAAATGGTGCATTTTATCACATGCAAAAAGGCTAGTGATGTAACCAATATTGCTAATTTGTTTTTCAAAAAAGTGGTTCATTTACATGATATTCCATGGAGTATTGTGTCAGATAGAGATATAAATTTTGTTGGGCATTTCTAGATAACTCTTTAGAAAAATTTGGGAACACAACTCAATTTTAGTTTACCTTATCACCCCCAAATGGATG
Source organism: Sequoia sempervirens (assembly GCA_007258455.2). Lineage (NCBI taxonomy): Eukaryota > Viridiplantae > Streptophyta > Pinopsida > Cupressales > Cupressaceae > Sequoia > Sequoia sempervirens. The sequence goes on from VDFB02271358.1 coordinate 678,878,571, forward strand.
GCCAAACCAAGGTGGTGAATATAAGTCTTGGTGACATGATGAGGTGCCTTGTTGGGAAAATTCCTGGTCACTGGAATATGGCTTTGGCACAGGTTGAGTTTTCTTACAATGATTCTCCAAACCGGAGTACAAGTTTTAGTAATTTTTATATAGTTCATGGCATGCATCCTAGGGGTGTCTTAGAACTCAAAAATCTTGGTGACATAGAGAAAAGAAGTGAAAATGGAGAATATTTCACATAGGTCATTCATGACCTTCATGAGGAGGTTAAGCTAAACATTAAAGGAAGTAATAAACAATACAAATAGTATGTGGATAAGAAGTGGACAAAGGTTCATTTTTAGGTGGGTGATCTTGTTTTGACACGTTTGAGGAGGGAAATATTTCCTACAAGTGAATACAATAAATTGAAGATGAAGAAATTTGGTCCTTACAAGATTCTTCAAAATTTCTAAGCGAATTCCTATGAGATTAGTCTTCCTTTAAGCATGGGGATTTAACCAATCTTCAATGTGGCAGATTTGTATCCATATCATGGTGCTACAGATGAATAAACAATAGAGTTAGAATTGAAAATCATTGAAGATCAACATGCGACCACACCTATTCTATTGTACATTTAATGCATTCTAGATAAATAGTTGTTGAAGAAGACTCATGACAAAGAGTATTTTAGGCATTTGGTGAAGTGGTGTGATAATCCTTTAGAGGATGCTTCATTGCTATCTATACCTAAAATTGCTGCCTATGGTCATTCCATTGATGACCTCATGAAAAAGAGTTCATGATCTTTTGCTTCCCTCGTGGAGCTTGATGTAGGGGTATTACAATTTTAGTGTGCAAATTTTTGGTTTTCTTCTTGGTTTTTTGTTTTCTTTTGTTACCTTGTCTTTTTGTGAAAAGTGGTTACACTTGTACCTTGTTCTAGTGGTTTCCTATGAATTTCCATTGGTATTTAGAAGGAGAGTGATCACCACCTTTAGAAAAAGAAGAGGAGTATTTATGAATAAAGGGGGGTGGTTAATGAAAGGAAAAGTTTGATCCAAGGCTAACAAACAAGAAACAGTTTTGAAAAAAAATCAAAGGAGAAAAAGGCACTGATTTAGTTGTGAACCATTTTTCCTTTATCGAAAGGAAACCATTCTAACAAAAACAAAAAGACAAGGCATCGATTCATTGACAATGATTGAATTAGCTTTGGAGGTTGATTGGGTTGGCCTGATCAAGAAGGGAATCGATACATTTTCCTTAAGTATTTGGTTCTACCTAAGAATAGAGTGCAAGTGCAAGAGTGTGAGCATTGGTTTGTTTGGGAGTTACAAGTAGCCGATGTTGAAGGTTGTGTGGGGATTCAGACTATGATGAGAACAAGAAGACCGAAGTTGTTGTCTTTATAAATTGTAATTGCTTGATCTATCTTGCATAGTTTTAAATGCACCAATCTCTGTTCCCTTAGCTTGGGACATGTATTGATTTCTTGTCATTACTTTTAGGTTTAATTTGGTGTATGTTTCTCTATCATTCATGCTATGATCAACTTGAATTTGTGTTTAAGTTGGGGCCCATGTTTTTGGGTCAAACCAAATTAATCGCTATAACAATCAGAAGTAATTACATTGGAGTTTTTTGCTTATTGAGGTGGAATACTACCTTCCTTGCATTAGTATCGATTCAATTGTGTTGGGACAACATTCTATAGAGAAACCTCATAGAGTGTGGATAACTATTGTAGATCTTTTCCTTTGAGTGTTGAAGACTGTTTAAGTTTCAAACAAGGAGGTTATCATTAGAGATTTTTGATGAGAGTTCCTAGCTCATTCTATACCTTCCAAAACTACAATTATGTTATCTAAAATATATTTGGATTTAATGAAACCAATTTTCTCAAGCCTCACAATTTAAGGAGATGACACACTTTCAGATCTAAAGCTTTGGAAATCATTTTATAAGAGACATTGAAGAAGGTGATAGATCTCCAATTACAAATATTGTTTGGGTCTCTAAAATTAGGTATGAATTTAATATTCCCTTTGTTTATTACTTTTCCTAATGACTTAGAGTGGAAGGCTTCAATTTAGACTTTGTGTAGGTCCTCACCAACATAATCCCAAAGGGACTTATAAAATTTACAAGGGAAAACATCAAAAATAGGGGCCTTGTTATTGGACATGGTATGAACAACCTTTGTGAGGTCAGCAATGGAGAGAAATTGATCATAAAATACTTGTTGAGTGAAGGAAATCCTATTAGGAATAACCTATAGATACCCCTGAAGCACTTGGTCACACTCAAGAGAGTTTTCCTAGGCAATGATGCAGGAGCATCCCAGGTATATTTAATCAACATCATCAAATTGGTTTCTAGGCATAGAATGGAGTTGAAATGATGAATAGGTTGCAAAAATTTGTCAGAAACATGTGATTTATTCATTGGCACACATTGCTTAAGGGAGGCGGCTTAGTATGATTAAGAAGGAAATTGGAATATTTAAATTAAAAATTAAATTTTAGGATGGAGGTGAATGTGAGGGGTCACACTGCAGGTAAAAGCCACACCTATCATAAGATAATTTAAGAAATTTAAAATGCAATTTTTGGACAGGTGAAGGAGCATGACATATCAATGGGGAATAAAAATTCTATAAATATATTTTGAAATACAAGGTGATGCCCATGCAAAAGCCAATTTTAGAATTTAAAAATGAAAAATGGAAAGGAGATAAGGGGGGGTGCCAATCTAGAAGTTGAAGAGCTACTAAAGGCAGTGATGTAAATCTGGAAACAAAGAGGCATGAGGGGGGAATTTTGAATGAGAGAATGGAAAATTTGGAAATAAATAAACCCCACACATTCTCCAAAAAGACAAGGAAGAAGATGATAGCAACTGTGGAAAGGAAGATCAAGATGTGTAATTGAAGGATGTGTGGTGCTAGAAATGAAGGAGGTAGAGGGCATGAGGAAAATAAAATGGAGGGGTTGCATTAACATTAAGGAGGCTATGCATGAGATAAGGATTGTAAATTTCATAATTTATAAGGCACAAAGGTTCAAAGAAAACTACACAGAAGCTGATATGTCAAACAAGAAAACAGTAAAGTTGCGAATATGAAGGTGGAGAATAAGAGGCCATGTCAAAGAGAACAAGAGTGGGGCACACAAGAAAAGTAGAAAATAGGTTGCGTGAAGGTACAAAATTAGGCATAAAAAATGAAAGATTAATCAATAGAAAAATGAGGATTTGGTTCACATGGAGTAAGAAGACAACTTAAAACAAGAGAAGAAAGGGTTGTAATAAAAAGAGAGCAAAGAAAGGTGAAGCCCATGGTGTATCTAGGAGAATTTCAAAAATGCTAAGTAAAGAAAACATAAGTAGGATCACGCTATAGGAAGTGGAGATTGAATTTTGAAATGAATTTTAAAGTTCCTAAAATAAGTGCAGGTCCCATTGTGAGAGGAAGAGGGAGTGTTGGAAATACAAAGGAGATTATGAAGTAAAGAGCTTGTGAAAATATGGAAGGAAGATGGAGAAACACAAAGACAATCAAATTGAGTATGGTTATTGTATTAACTATTTTCTTGGATGAAAATTGAATGAAAATTAAATTTGGAATCAAATTTTGTTTGGTAGTGAATGAATTTGTTTTCCTAGAATTAGTGAAAGATTGTATTTTGGTGGAATCTTTAACTTGTTTTGATTTGACAAATGAAATTGCTAAAGAAAATTGTGTTGCCTATGGTAATCATGATTTTTGTGGTTGAGATTGTTCATGAAGAAAGAGGGAGTTGAAGTTAATTTACATCAATTGGTATTAGAGCAAGGGCTTCTGAGTGTTTGGACAGACTATCAAATTTGAGTCAATTCACACCAAGACCTATGGGTAGAGGAGGGCAATTGTGATAAGCTCGAGATAATTGTTGCAGGTGTGTGAAGTCTTGAGCGACTGAGATTTAAAATTGTGAAAAGATTTTTTTTTTTGGCTGTTGTGGATATGGTTGCTGATATGTGGTTGTCATTGATGTCAACACTAGTAGCATTTGGTGTACTAGAGGCTATATATGTTGAGGATATTGTGAAAATTATAAAAGAAGTGTTCTAGGTTCCCAGTGGAACTGTGCAGGTCATAGAAGTGTCTTGTTTTGTACGTAAAAGATTAGTTGGTGTGGATTTAAGGGTTTATTGTTGAGTATATCTAGATCATATATCAAAATTTTTAGAGGTTCGCATGAAGTTTTGAGTGTGTTGTGGCCTGACAGTGTTTCTGTGGTCTTTGTCAGTGTTCTTGAAAGAAGATTGTGTGATTCTGGAAATATCTATTGTTGTGGATGCTTCTCTATTGTTTCTTGGTGTTCTTGGATGTCTCTAGATCATTATTTATCTTTGTGGTACGTCCACATTGATTGGTGTGTTCATGGTTGAAGATCTTTTCTTGCACATGTTTGGGTTTTTCATGTTCTTGGCCGACATGTTGGTGGTAGTGTGTTGTGGATCTTCGAGGTGAAAGTAACTAAAGTATTTTTGTGTTGGAGATGTTATTTTGGGTCTCCACTATGTTGTGGCTGACCTTGGTGGATTTTCATTGGAAATTTATTTGTGAATTTGGGCCAACATTGAAAATATGTTTTATTTTTCTGGCCGACTAAGTTGTAATGAAATCTCATGTAGTAGATATATAAGAGTGTTTGGTTGAGTGAAGTTAGTGTTTGCATAGGTGTGAATGTATGACAAAGAAAGTGTAAATGTGTGAATAGTGTTTCTATCATTTGATTGCAGAGAAGAGAGTGAAGAAGGTTTTTTGTGCTTAATTGGAACTGTAATAAGGCTTGTGTAAAATCTATTCTTTCATTTCATACTCTGTGGATTTAATCCTATTTTGTATTGTTGAAAAGTGAGTCCTCCTTTGTATTTGAACAGTGAGATCTAGGCAATGTGCCTGAATGCATGTGCATTCCCCTTATTATTTCTCATTATACTTTTAATAGAGTATAATCTTGTGGATTAACATCCATCGTGGTTTTTCCCCTAACAGGGTTTCCACGTAAAAAATCTCGCTGTTCTTTGTCTCTCTGATGTGTTAATTGCTTGTGGTTAATTGCTTATTCATCAAATATGAGATTAAATTAAGTAAGAAAAGTTTAAGTTTCTGACACAATTGATTCACCCCCCCTCTTAGTTGTGTGTTCTTATTTTTCCAACAATTGGTATCAAAGCAGGTTCCTCTGAAGAAGTCTAAAAGATTAAGGTGATCCGGGATGGCAACATTCAAGAAGGATAGTCTAAGATTTGATGGTACCAACTATTCAACATGGAAAGTTAGAATGCAATGTCACTTAAAGTGTATTGGTGAAGCTTTCTGGAAGATTACAAAAGATCCATATACTATTCCTCATAATGGTCCCTCAACTTCTCATGAAATCAAAGATGCTGAAAATAATGTTAGGGATATTGAAGCTCTGGTGAGTGCTTTGACAGATTCGGAGATGGCTAATGTGATGGGTCTGTAGATAGCTCATGAGATTTGGATGAAATTGGAAACTGTGTATGAAGGAGATGCACAGGTGAAGATGGCTAAGCTATAGAGCTTGAAAGGAAAGTATGAGAATTTGAAGATGGGTGAAGATGAAAATATCACTTCCTTTATGTAGAGTAAATGAAATAGTTATTGGTATCAAATGCGTTGGTGGTTCTATTGATGAGGATGAAATTGTGGCTAAAGTACTTAGATCCTTGCCTCCCTCCTACAAAATGAAGGTTCATGTTATTGAAGAGTTCAGATCAGTAAAAAAGATGACAAGAGACACATTGATTGGGAAGCTTGTTGCTTTTGAAATAAGTGAATTTTGTGAATCTACACCAAAGACTGTATTTGCATTCAAAGCCACTATATCTGGAGGTAACAGACAAAGATATAGTCCAAGAGAGAGTCCAAAAAGATATCCATTGAAACAACTTGAAGAAAAAGAAAGAGAGGTAGAAGAATTGGAAACAATGATTGCAAAGCAAGAAGGAAGAGGAAAAGGTAAGTATGAAGATGTATTTCCTATTAAATGTTTTTCATACAGTAAAATAGGTCATTTTTCATCAAGATGTTCTCAAAGAGTCCCTAGATCTAAGCCTAAAAAGTATAGATTCCAAAAGAGATGCTACTTTGCTGAAGAAGTAGTGATTGATGATGAGTCTGATAAAGATAATGGAAATAAAGATGAATGGGCTTTCATTTCTACCATTGAAGATAATCCTATGGCTATCAAATCTACTAAAAATGAAAAAGCTCTTGCAGCCCAAGTTGAAGAAAAAGATGACTGGTCATTGATAATGGATGCTCACATCATATGACCAATGATAAAAGTAAATTTGTGGGTCTAGAGAAGTATGACGGCGGGGTTGTAAGATTTGGAGATAACAATGCTGGTGTGATTCATGGCAGAGGATCTATTTGCCTTGGTGGTAAGGATAACACTGATGATGTCCTCTATGTTGAAGACCTAAAGCACAACTTGTTGAGTGCTGGACAAATGGTTCAAAAGGGATATGATCTTTAGTTCAAATATGGAAGATGCAAGATACGTGGAAGTTCCAGAAATATGATTGCAATAGGAAAACAAACAAAAGGTAATATTTTTCATTTGAATACTGCTAGTGGAAGTTGTTTAATTGCTCAAGTAGATGAAAGTTGGCTATGGAATAGGAGGTTGTGTCATGTAAACTTTGACAACATTATCAAGATAAGTTCTACTCAAGCAGTAAGAGATCTTCCTAGGTTAGTCAAGCCTGCTAATATAATCTACAAGGAATGTTAGATGGGTAAACAAACTAGAGTCTCTTACTAGAGCAAACAGTTTCATTCAAATAATTTTCTAGACCTACTACATACTGACCTTTGTGGTCCCTCCAGAGTTAGAAGTATTCATGGAGAAAGGTATTTTATGTTGGTTATTAATGATTACTCTAGAATGATTTGGGTTTCCTTTTTAAGAGAAAAGGGTGAAGCATTGGAGAAGTTCAAAAGTTTCAAGGCTATGGCAGAAAATGAGAAAGGTCTGAAAATCAAGTGCTTGAGATCTGATAGAGGTGGTGAGTTCATCTCCAAGGAGTTCAACTCTTATTATGAAGAGCATGGTATTAAAAGATAGTTATCTACTCCCCAAACCTCTCAACAGAATGGAGTCATGGAAAGAAATAATAGAACAATTCTGGATGCTTCCAAAACAATGATGATGGAAGGAAATGTGTCTCAGATGTACTGGAGTGAAGCGGTAAGCATTGCTATGTATACTTTGAATTGGGTAAATGTTAATGGTAATTCTGGTAAGACACCTTATGAGTTATGGTTTGGTCACAAGCCTATTATTAAGTATTTTAAGATCTTTGGAAGCACGTGTTATATCAGGAGAGATGATGATATAGGAAAATTTGACACAAGAAGTGATGAAGGAATCTTCCTAGGTTATTCCACTAAAAGAAAGGCCTACCGGTTCTATAACAAAAGATTGAGAAAGATGGTTGAGAGTGCAAATGTTAGAGTTGATGACAACTCTGCCAAATCATCCAGACATTATAGTTATGATTCAGACAAAGACATTACAAGCCAAGGGAAGAATACTTAGACACATAATCTACTTCAGATTATTCCATATGTTCCAGTGAAGCAGCCTCAATTTGTTCCAGTAAATCAAGTCAGTCAGGAGGCACAAACAAGTGCAAGTGTAGAAGAAAGATCAAAAGAGTCAGAAGTTCAAAAATGTCCCAAAACTCCAAGGTATGTAAAGCTGAATCATTCTAAAAATCAAATCATAGGAGATAAGAGTAAAGGAGTGCAAACTAGAAGAAAAATTGCAGAAGAATATTGTTTGATTTCCAAGATTGAACCTAAAAGTGTCACTGAAGCCTATGAAGATGAACACTAGTTGGAAGCTATGAAGGAAGAACTGACACAGATTGAAAAGAATGACACATGGCTACTAGTTCCGAGGCCTAAGGGAAAAAATGTGATTGGTACTAAATGGGTATTTAGAAACAAGTTGAATGAAGAAGGTGAAGTGGTCTGGAATAAAGCAAGACTAGTATGTAAAGGGTATTCTCAAAAGGAAGGTGTTGATTTTGAAGAAACCTTTGCCCCTATTGCTAGGATTGAAGCTGTTAGACTATTTCTTGCTTATGTTGCACACAAGAACTATAAATTTTATCAATTGGATGTAAAGTTTGCATTTCTGAATGGAGAACTAGAAGAAGAAGTGTACATTGAACAATTGGAAGTATTTTAGCTAACAAACAAAGGAGATATGATTTGCAGGTTGAAGAAAGCTTTGTATGGACTTAAAAATGCCCCTAGAGCTTGGTATGCTAGATTAAAAAAATACCTACTAAAGCTCTAATTCACTAAAGGTACTGTTGATAGTAACTTATACTTCAAATTAGATAATGATAAGGAGTTAATTATAGAAGTTTTTGTTGATGACATCATTTTTGGAGGAGATAATCTATGTATGAAGTTTGCTGATAAAATTAAGAGTGAATTTGAGATGAGTATGATTGGAGAAATGCAGTTCTTTCTGGGATTGTAAGTTACACAATTGGACAAAGGGATCTTCATATCTCAATCCACATATGTCAAAGAATTGCTAAAGAAGTTCGGAATGGATGATTCAAAACCTGTTGGTACCGCCATGGTGACCAAATGCAAGTTGACACAAAATGATGACTCTCCTAAGGAAAATCAAACTAGATATAGGTCAATGATTGGTGGATTGCTCTACTTGACTTAGAATAGACCAGACATTATGAATGTTGTATGTATGGTTGCTAGATTTCAGGCTGATCCAAAAGAATTACATGTAACTGCTGTCAAGATAATTTTTAGATATCTAAAAGGAACAGTTGACTTTGGAATTTAGTATCCAAAGGATGATGATCTCACTTTGTGTGCATATAGTGATGCGGATTGGGTTGGTGGTGTAGATGACATAAAAAGTACTAGTGGCAGTGCTTTCTTCGTAGGGAAGAAGTTGGTGTCTGGTTGAATAAAAAGAAGAATTCCATTTCTCTATCTACTGCTGAAGTGGAATATATTGCTGCTGCAAACAATTGTACTCAAGTAATATGGATGAAATAAATGCTGAGAGATATCAGGGTGATATATGAAGAGCCTATTTCCATATACTGTGACAACTCAAGTGCAATAAATATCTCAAGGAATCCGGTGCTACACTCTAATACTAAACACATATCAATCAAGTTTCATTTCTTGATGGAGAAAGTGAATGAGAAAGAAGTCAGACTGGAGTATGTGCCTACTAAAGAAAAAATTGCAGACATATTTACTAAGCCACTACCAAAGGATACTTTTGAGTATCTCAGAGGAATGCTAGGGGTAATCACCCCTCGTGATAAGAACTAAAAGATGCATTTTCTTGCATCAATCCATGAACTTCATTGCTATATTCTGATCCAAATTGATGTTTATGTGGCTGCTACTCAGGGGTAGTAGTCAGATGTGTAGATATGTGGTTCAAAGTGTGTTTATGGAAGGTTCATTATTACCTTTTCCATTGATGTCAAAGGAGGAGAAGTGTATTGTGAAAAATATTTTCAAGAGGAGAAGTGTAGAAGAAAATTGGTGTTGGGTTGATGGTATTTTTCACAGCATGTGCTGCCATCAATGCCAAAGGGGGAGATTTTTTGATGCTGTGTATATGGTTGTTGATATGTGGTTGTCATTGATGTCAACACTATTAGCATTTGGTGTACTAGAGGTTGTATATGTAGAGGATATTGAGAAAATTATAAAAGAAGTGTTCTAGGTTCCCGATGGAACTGTACAGGTCATGGAAGTGTCGTGTTCTATACGTAAAAGATTAGCTAGTATGGATTTAAGGGTTTATTGTTGAGTATATCTAGATTATCTATTGGAAATTTTAGAGGTCCGCATGAAGTTTTGATTGTGTTGTGGTCTGACAGTGTTTCTGTGGTCTCTGTTAGTGTTCTTGAATGAAGATTGTGTGATTCTGGAAATCTCTATTGCTGCAGATGCTTCTCTATTGTTTCTTGGTGTTCTTGGATGTCTCTAGATCATTTTATATCTTTGTGGTATGTCCACATTGATTGGTGTGTTCGTGGTTGAAGATATTTTCTTGCGCATGTTTGAGTTTTTCATGTTCTTGGCCGACATGTTGGTGGTAGCGTGTTGTGGATCTTCGAGGTGAAAGTAACTAAATTATTTTTGTGTTGGAGATGTTATTTTGGGTCTCCACTATGTTGTGGCTGACCTTGGTGGATTTGCATTGGAAATTTATTTATGAATTTGGGCCAACATTGAAAATATGTTTTATTTTTCTAGCCAACTAAGTTGTGATGAAATCTTATATAGCAGATATATAAGAGAGATTGGTTGAGTGAAGTTAGTTTGTGCATAGGTGTGAATGTATTCCAGAGAAAGTGTAAATGTGCGAATAATGTTTCTATCATTCGATTGCAGAGCAGAGAGTGAAGAAGTTTGTGCATAGGTGTGAATGTATTCCAGAGAAAGTGTAAATGTGCGAATAATGTTTCTATCATTCGATTGCAGAGCAGAGAGTGAAGAAGTTTGAGCGAAGTGTGAAGAATGTTTTATGTGCTTAATTGGAACTGTAATCAAGCTTCTGTAGAAGCTATTCTTTTAGTTCATACTCTATGCATTTAATCCTATTTTCTATTGTTGGAAAGTGAGTCCTCCTTTGTATTTGAGCAGTGAGCTCTAGGCAGTGTGCCTGAATGCATGTGCATTCCCCTTATTATTTCTCATTATACTTTTAATAGAGTATAATCTTGTGTACTAACATCCACTGTGGTTTTTCCCCTAACAGGGTTTCCACGTAAAAAATACTGGTGTTCTTTGTCTCTCTGATGTGTTAATTGTTTTTGGTTAATTGCTTATTCATCATATATGATATTAAATTAAGTAAGAAAAGTTTAATTTTCTGACACAATTGATTCACCCCCCTCTTAGTTGTGTGTCCTTGTTTTTCCAACATTTTTTGTAGAGCATGTGATTTGAAGGTTGTAGCAGACAAATATGGGATGGGTCGTGATGAGACCTTTGCAAATATTGTTTTGGAAGCAATATTGGGAGAAAGTGGAGAATGAGAAGTTTGAAAATATGGGACAAATAGTTCATGAAGAAGTGGGAAAGATCGAGGTGAGGATTGAGAGATTGGAAAAGAATGTTGGGAAAAGTGAGAGAAAAATGGTAAAGAGAAAGGAGAGCAACCTAAGATGGAAGGAGAAAGAAGTGAGAGCAACCCCTACTGAAGAAGTTGTAGTGAAGACATGCCATGAGGAAGGCATGAAGAAAATGAAAGACAAGAATGAAGTGGGTAGCGAAGATGATGCGACAAAAGGTGAAGGTGAAGAAAATTTGTTCACACAAGTGTTGGCCATTGAGGAAGAATAGATGTCGAAGCTTGTTGTTGTAGTGAATGGAGATGAATAAAAATTTGTAGTTGACGAGGATGTGGAATATGCCATAGTGAAATTCGATGTTGCAACTGAAAATGAAAATGAAGTAAATCAATTTTATGATACTATTTTATTTTCATATAAGGTGGTAGAAGGGGAGGTGGATATATAACAAGAGCATGTGTGCACATTTTCTTGTAGATATTGTGGAGGATGATGTAGGTGATGTTTGGTGGAGGTGGTTGGTTGAAGGTGGGTTTGATCCCATAAAGGAGGAGAGGAGAATATACATCATTTGGCAGAGGAGGTTAAGATTTGGTGGACATTAGTCCACGAGGGGGAAAAGGAAGAAGATGATGTGTTGTTGGAGGGAGGTGGTGCATGTTCTGACACAATGCTAGAAAAAGTAGAAGAAATATTGATCTTGATCACTTTGGACAGTGAAGGAGTTCACTATAGGTTGATGGCAATCTAGAAGAGTAGTGCAACTACTCAACTCCACCATTGTGAGTCTGTGATCACAATATTTCTACCCAATGTGTCTGATGTGGGAGTATCTCAAATATATGGTAGTAAACATCAATTGAATTGGTTTCCAAACATAAAATAGAGTTCAAATGATGAAGAGGTTGCAAAAACTTATCAAAAACATGTGAGTTGTGTATTGACACACATTGTTGAAGGGATTCTACTTAGTTTGATTAAGGAGGAAATTGGAAGATTTAAATTAAACATTAAATTTTAGGATGTAGGTGAATGTGAGGGGTCGCACTACAAGTAAAATCCATGCCTATCATAAGGAAATTTAAGAAATTTAAAATGCAATTTTTGGACAGGCGAAGGGGTGCAACATATCAATGGGGAATTAAAATTGTATAAACAGATTTTGAAAGGAAGACAAGGTAGTGCCCATGTAAAATCCAGTTTTAGAATTTAAAATCAAAAAATGGAAAGGAGATAAAAGGGGGAGATAATCTATAAGTTAAAGAGCTACTAAAGGAAGCAATGTATATCTAGAAACAAAGAGGTGTGAGAGGGGAATTTGGCATGAGAGAGAAGGGGAAATTTGGAAAGAAATAAGCCCCATGCATTCTCCAAAATGACAAGGAAGAAGTTGATAACAGCTATGGAAACAAAGATCAGGCTACATAATTGAAGGATGTATGGCTCCAGATAGGAAGGAGGATGAGGGCATTAGGGAAAGAAAATGGAGGGGCTGTGTTAACATTAAGGAGGTTGCGCATGAGATAAGGATTCTAAATTGCATAATTTAAAAGGAACAGAGGTTCAAAGAAATGTGTGTAGAAGGTGATGGTTGAAACAAGAAAATAATAAAGTTGCAGACAAGAAGGTGGAGAATAAGAGGTCGTGAAAAAGAGAACAAGAGTGGGGTGCACAAGTCAAGTAGAAAACATGCTACGTGGAGGTAAGAAATCAGGCATAAAGAAATAAAATATTGCTCAACAGAAAAATGAGGATTTGGCTCATGTGGGGTAAGAGGGTGACTTAAAAAAAGAGAAGAAAGGGTTGCGATAAAAGATCTCGAGCAGAGAAAGGTGAAGCCCGTGGTGTATCTAGGAGAATTTAAAAAATTCTAAGTAAAGGAAACATAAGTGGGGTCACACTATAGGAGGTGGAGATTGAATTTAAAAATGCATTTTAAAGTTCCTGAAATAAGTGCAGGTCACACTATGAGAGGAAGAGGGAGTGCTGGGAATAAAAGGAGATTATGAAGTAAAGAGCCTATGCAAATATGGAAGGAAGATGAAGAAACACAAAGAAAATTAGATTGGAGTATGGTTATTGTATTAACTATTTTCCTAGATGAAAATTGAATAAAAATTAAATATGAAATCAAATTTTGTTTGGTAGTGAAAGAATTTGTTTTCCTGAAATTAGTGTCAGATTGTATTTTGGTGGAATCTTTATCTTGTTTTGATTTCATAAATGAAATTGTCAAAGAAAATTGTGTTACATGTGGTAATCGTGATTTTTGTGGTTGAGATTATTCATGAAGCAAGAGGGAGTTGAAGTTACTCATTGAATCAGGCAATGAAATCTTACTCACAATGCTTTAGAGAAACCTAGAGAATATTTTGAATTTCTTTGAGAACCTTCTACCCATCCTTAATCTACTTGATGGTATGTGAAGTGTGGTGATCTTTGAGAGCTTGGAAGAATTCCTCAGAAGATCTATCCCTAACCTTAAGCTAGTGCAATATGGATTTGATTTGAGTGCATGCAACCACATGGTTATAACTTTTTTCTTCTAATGGTAGAGATTAGCTGCCCTAACTTGCATAATTGGAGAAAATGAACTAGCTTAAAGAGCTATAGTAACCCTATGAAGCTTTGAGGTTGTGGTGTCATATGCATGACACTGAAAGATTGATGACAATATCATTCCCATTAGTATACATGGGATATTGATATTTTCATGTGTATATGATTATCAAATTTAACATAAAAAGTATATTAATATTTTAATGTGTATATGGTTGTCAAATTTAAGATAAAAAGTAAGTTTTTTTAACACACTCATATCATTATGTTCCACCCTTATTTTCATTATAGAATACCTCTCGACATTACACACAAATATATCAATCTTGAATTATTTTATTTATTTAAGAATTATTTTATTTTTAAATATATATTGATTTATTTTGACTTTGAAATATACATGATTGAAACTTAGAGAATAGTTTAAATCTTTCCTAGTTAATATATGAACTCTAAAATTCTATATAATTATTTTTTTACCATTTTTTAGATGCAAAAGGATTCTAATAATATAAAACTATTATTAATAATTTAACCTTTGGAGTATACCTAGCATGTATAAGATATAAAACCAGTCTACATAAAGAATAATTATACAAAAATATTATTAGTAAATACACATGTAGCGTCTAGCCAATAGTGGCATGGTTTGTTGGTTTAAAGGTGGCATTGTTGTTCTTGCCACCAAGGTTCAAACCCCATTGGGGTGGTATTGTTGAGTGGTTGTATTCCGGTTCATAGCTCTGGTTCAAAAGTGTTTACCCCTTGAGTTAAAAAATAAATAAAAAAATATGCATGTAGCGTCCATCCATAGTTCTTGGGGTGGATAAGTTATTTTCTATAATAGTTCATGTTATGAAAATAAAGACTTTCATGCTTTACATCAAAATAGGTATGATGGCCAAAATATTCTAGGAATTAAGTTTAATTTAATCTAAGGAGTGACCAAGCATTTAGATTTAAATGAATCCTATATCAATTCCAAAATAAGTTAAATTTTCAATTTGATTCTTAGGAGTTTAATCTCATGAGTGACTAAGTGTTTTGATATATATTAATCTTTTCAATTCTGAAAGTAGCTAGTTAAATGATTGTTCGTAGTTATATCTATTATATAGAAACCATAATGAAGCACATTGAGTGAGTTTTCTATTTCATGAATGAAGTTCTTTATCATTTTGATCACAATTTTTTAAAGCAAGTTAATTTTAGCATGAAGGAAGAACAAGGGTCATTTCTTTATGGACAAAGGAGATTGTGTTACTTTTTAGTTTAGATGTCTTTTTAGTAGATAATTTATTTTACATAATATAAGATTGTATCAATTTTTACAAATTGAATTTATATAAATATTTAAATAGGTTTAATTTATAACAATAATTAGAATATATCAAGAAATTTAAATTTGTATTCATTTTTAATTTTACAAAGAAGAAATATTTGTTTAATGTTTTTTCTTGTTGTAAATAGTCATAAAAATTGTTTCACTTTATCAATGATGACATTATCCATATTTAATATAATGACTTGATAATGACCTTCATTATTTTGTATTTTCTATGTACATGATCATGATAAAATTTCATTAAAACTTTTTAAACACCTCTTGACATAATTTTTTAATTAAAAAAATTATTAAAAAAATTTATACAATCACTAAAAATTATTAAAAATTATTGAAATGAAGAACAAACTACATATACAAATTACATAATTCTTTTGAAATAAAAATTAATAATATAATTATAATCATTTCATTATTTTTACATACAAATACTTATAAAATATTGCATTTTCACATAAAACCTTCTAAAATTTCTTACACAAATAATTTCTAACTCATTTCTAACTATATAATATTTAAACAAATATTAAAATAAATTTATTTTAAATAGATTTTTTTACTAAATATTATACCCACCTTAGAATTTTGAGTGCCACATATGCCTTAACTCATTTTGGCTTGGCCTCAATATCATATAAATAAAGGGAAATAGTAAGTGGAGTAGTGCTAGAATACAAAAGCATTATTTTCTTGCCGGATTGTTTAACTATATTTCTATAAGTACAAACATAATTTCCTCAAGATTTGAAACTAAAAATAATAAAAATATATAGAGTGTTTTTCATCTTAGTGTGAGTGTCAAGCCAAGATTCCCCAACTTTAAAATTCCACGAAGTTGTTAGATATTTTTATTTTTATTATATGTTGAATCATCATAACTTAATCATGTGGAAGTGACCATTACATTGCACTAATGTCTCATAATAGTCATGCAGAGGATAAAATCCCAAAGCATGTTGTCTACCTTCCTTTCTCCCATGTTTAGGTAAGTGTATCTCTCTAGTTTACTATTTATTTTTATATAGTTATTTGGTATATTAATTTGTTTTTATATTATTAATTTAATTGTTATGTTTTTATGTTTGTATTTTTTAAATTTTAATTTCTATTTTTGTTATATTTTATATATTATGTATATAAATAGTCATAAACAATCATGTCATGTTTAATATTAAAAATAAGAGTGAATTTAAAAAAGAGATGGAAGTAATAATATGTAAAGAATACACAAGGAAGAAAGATTGTATACACAACCAACAACATAGTGGGAGCAATATATTTTAAAATTTCTATTTGCACCTCTTTAATTGTACACATCTAAAAAATATAATTTGATTATCTTGACATTTTTACAAGTTTTCAAAGATTCATTCTAATTTATCAAATCAATTTGTAGAGGTTGACCAAGGTGTGCAAGGGAAAAGATAGACACTTCTACACATAACAATCCTCTAACATGTCAAATTGACCACCTAATATAGACATACTATTTTCATTGCAAGTATAGGTTAGAGGGTTGCAGAGGACATCACCACAACTATATAGGAAAAATTATGACTATGAGAAACTACCATGCCGAGAAGGATATAACCATGTGTAGTCATGTTCATCTATAAATTTTGAGGATCTAGTTTATATTAATCATTAATCACATCTTTGAAATACAAAAAATATATCTTTGACCAGTAAATTTTTTATTATTCATAAACCTCTCTTTCTTTACCTCAAATTTATCATATAATTCCTCATGAAATATATTTTTTGGGGGATATATTCTACCTTCTTCTTTATATATTATGTAATGGTTAACATGTCTCTTTATGAATTCTACACCACACAAGCATGGATAAATTGACTTTTTCTAGCCAACACTTGTAGCAGAGTTGGTTGGGGCTTGAAGTTTGCATCCCTCGAGGTCACAGGTTCAACTCCACTTCATAGTGGGAAAGACAAGGCTCAGTATTATTGTGTCAGTTCTTGCTCTGCTGACTAGGGTATAAGAATGGACTTTTCCCCTAACCTCCTTGAGGTTAGATACTTTTATCCACCACTTTTAGCGGAGTTGGCTAGGGCTTGGGGTTTGCATCCCTCGAGGTCATAGGTTTGACTCCGCTTCATAGTGGGAAAGGTGAGGGTCAGTAAAATAGTGTGCCAGTTCTTGCTCTACTGACTCAAGATATAGGAATGGACTTTTCCATAAACATTTAAAGGCCACCACTTGTAGCGGAGTTGGATGGGGCTTAGGGTTTGCATCCCTCGAGGTCACAGGTTTGACTCTGCTTCAAAGTGGGAAAGGTGAGGGTCAGTAAAATAGTGTGGAAGTTCCTGCTCCACTGACTTGGGGTATAAGAATGAAATTTTCCATAAACAATAGCCACCACTTGTAGCGGATTTGGCTAGGGCTTAGGGTTTGCATCCCTCGAGGTCGCAGGTTTGACTCTGCTTCATAGTGGGAAAGGTGAGGGTTAGTAAAATAGTGTGCTAGTTCCTACTCCACTGACCCAGGGTATAGGAATGGAATTTTCCATAAACATTTGGCAATGATTCCAAATTATTTCATAGTATTTCTCAAGGCTTCTGAATCAGTTGTTGCTTAGATAGAGAAGATTATAAGGATTTTTTTATGGAAAGGGAACATTTTTTTTAAAGGTGCAATGCACCCATATTATTAAGGGTAAACGCTTTTGACCAGAGCTATGAACCGGGTACAAGAAACCACAAGAAACAACCAAACCCACGAGTGCAATGGCCCAGCAAAGGCACAAGGCCTATGAGCACTTTGAACCAGCGAGGGTTTGAACCCTAGTGGTCGTCACCACAACCAAGTGACTTGACCACCAAACCATGCCCTTATAGGCTTATGGAAAGGGAACATGAACGATAGGAAAAAAGTTCCTTTAATCTCCTTAGATAGTATGTCCTATGATAATTTCAAGGGTGGGGCAAGCATTCATAATATCTCCAAATGCAACAGGGCCTTTGCGGGAAAATTGATATGGAAAATTTTCACCAAATCAGATTCAAAATGGTGTAGGATAATGAAGGAAAAATATTTAGATAGTCAAGATCTAGCAAGAGTATTCACTATATCCAATCATCCTAATGGTTCAACCATATGGAACTTTATGGTCTCATGTAGGGAAGTTTTTACTTCATACATCTCATGGGAAGTGCACAAAGGAGAAGAAGTTCACTTTTGGAATGATCTTTGGAATGGATATCCTCCTTTGAAGGGCATTCAAGAATTGCAATCAACCATACCAGTGTTATCACATTTATGGGGCACTAGGCTAATTGATTATGTTTTTTCAATAGATGAAGTAATTGGTAAAGTAAAATGGAAGGATCTTTTGGAAACACAAATAATAGTAGCACAAAAGGACTTGATTCAACCAATTCTAGTAGAGAGACTAGTGTTCCTAATAGGGAAACCTGAATAAATCATATGAGCATCCTCCAAAGATGGGTGTTTTTCAGTGAGGCGGGGGTATAAATCTCTTCATAACAAAGATGTTCAACTAAAATCTGAAAGAGCTTACTCATTCTATTAGAACAACATGATTATGCCAAAAGTAGGGAGTTTCACATGGTTAGTATTACGGAAAAGAGTGCTCACAAGTGATAGGCTAGCCAAACTAAGTCTTTTTGAGCCTTTAAAATTTGTTTTATGTGGGGAAGATTTTGAAGATGTTAATCACTTATTTTCTCAATGCTCATATGCTTAGCTTTGCTAGAAGTTCATACTGCAAAAACTAAGTTTTTTTTCCCCTTTACAAAAAAAAGTTTGGGAAATTTTTTCAGCTTGGTAGGTGTTATATAAATATTCTTTCTTTGCATACATTTTGCATTTAATTCCAATGACAGTAATTTGGTCTATCTGGTGGGAATGGAATAAGCATATTTTTAGAAAAGTATCTTCCTCAATGCAAAATGTTTGAGCTATAATTGAAAAGTTAGTCATAGAAGCAACCAATGCATATGTTCAAAACCATAAAGGTGTTAGTCCTCTCTTCACATCGCGAGATGATAGTATCCTAAAGAATTGGTAAGGTATAGTTTTACCTTTCAAAGGTAGTTTGAAACAAGCTCATAAGTCAAGGATTGATAGGAACTCAATTAAATGGTAGCCTCTAATCCCATGTTTCTTTAAGTTAAATTTTGATGGTTCCTCAAGAGGGAACCTAGGTGTTTCAAGTGTAGGGGTGTGTATTTAGGATTCCTATGGTGTGTTAAAAGTACCAATTCAATTGCCCTTCCATTTGGAATGAATAATGTAGTAGAATCAATGGCAGTTCTACATGGTTTAAAGCTTGCTAGGCACTTAGGAATATCTCAAATCCATGTTGAAGGCGATTCTTTAATAATCATAAATGCATGTAAGGAGAGAATTTGTCACAATTGGCATTTAAAATATATTATGCAAAAATTTTGGGAACTATTAGACAAGTTCCACTCTTTCTAGATTTCACACACATACCATGAAGGGAATATGCTAGCAGATCAACTTGCAAATATGGGATGTCAAAATCAAGAAGTGACCATTTCAGAGGATGGAGTTAAGTTTGATGCATTTCCAAACCTAGCCGAGATTGTAGTGAAAGAATTGGTGTAATGTAAAAATTAGGAAGTCAAGCTTCTTCAAAGATGGTCACATGGGTGCAATTATCGGGTATCAAAGATATCACTTAACTCATACTTGAGAAATGCCTTAGAAAGTTGAAAAAATTCGGGCATTGTACTTTCAGAGATTAGAGGTCAGTCTTAGAGATCAAAATTTTAGAGATTTTGCATCAAGTTTTTGAAGATCGAAGGTCAACTTTTTGGCTTTCATAGAAGCGAAGGTAGGAAAAGGTAGAAGAGAATCTCAAACCTCGAAAAGACTAAAGGTAAGTAGGTATTCTCAGTTCATAATTTCACCTCCAAACTTCATAATGTTTTTAGTCAAAATTTGGCTAAGCTCATAGGTAACAGAAGTTATAAAGTTTAACAAAATTGAGCATTGAACTTTTGAAGATCAGAGATCAGCTTGTTGGTTTTCACAAAAGTGAAGGAAGGATAATGTAGAAGAGAAAGCCGGTTCCTGACAAGTCTAATGAAATGATGGGCTTCTCAAACCAGAATTTTAGAGATTAGAGTTCAGCTTCTTGTCTTTTGCAAAAAGTGAAGGATAAGGTAGATGAGAAACCTGATTCTTGACAATTCGAAAGGAAATTCAGAATTCTCAATGATTAAAGGCAAGTCGGGCTTCTCAGTTTGGAGTTTCACATAGTAGCTTCAACATATTTTCAATCAAGACTTGTCTAAGTTCACAAGCAACAAAAGTTAGACATCGAAGATATGTCTTACATCGAAGATTAGAGTCCAACTTGTTTGCTTCCACAGAAGTGAAGGAAGGATAAGATAGAAGAGAAAACCAATCCCTGACAAGTCTAAAGGCATGTCGAGCTTCCCTATTTGGGGTTCCACCTTAAACTGTACCAAGTGTAACAGGTTTCTCAGTGATTAAAGGCATGCCAAGCTTCTTAGTTTGGAGTGTCAGCTAGTAGCTTCAACATATTTTCAATCAAAATTTTCCAAAGCTCACTAGAAATGGAAATAGGAAATATTATCATGTAAATCTTCTAACTGGATCAAAAGCATAAATTAGGCCCTCTTGGGCACTTTTTTAATTACTTACTTTTATTATTAATATATATAGACTATTTTCCTTTTTCCAAAAATAAAATAAAAAATAAAAAATGTTTTTTCGTGGTTCTTACACCATTCTAGTTAAAGTGGCTTCTTAATTCTTACATCATTCAAACTTGAACATAGATTATATCCTGCATGAGATTAACTTAGTAATAAATCTATTACTATCAAATTTAATGAGTCCATCATACTTGCTCAAGATTTTTTTTTAGGTTTCACAGAGACCAACTTTGTCACATATTAATGAATTCCTTCTAAAATTGATATAAGAGATTGGATTTATTATAACTACATTGTTTATCTACCAAGGTATATTCACTCTATGTTTTGATTTCTTCCTATGTGAGTTTTCTAGATATGAAGATATTCGTTGAGAAAAGATAATAAAAATAAAATTAGATAATATTTTTTATATCCTTTGATTTAGGTAAGACAAATATAAGTTTTAATTTTACTTATCATACTTCATCTTTGTAGTATAGATCTAAGGACTACCATATTATTGGGAACCCATTTTTTGACATACTTATTATTAATTTTGGCATTCCTTATTATTTCACATTATTATATTTTAGACATATGGTCTTAATGATAGATCATACTTATAATAGTTTTATTCTTATCTGTGTTTGGTGATGATATAATTAGTAGATGAAAAAGTTATATGTTTATTTTATGTGATGGATGTATTTTATGTATTCTCCTTTTATTCTAGTGGTATAACATTAAATATATATTTTAATTATGCTTTGAATTATCTAGTTAACCTAGTCTAATTTTGAACTGATAATAATTACCCATGAATAGTGTATTAGGAGAATGAATAGGAGATGTCATTATGAGGTGACATGAAATTAAATTTGAATTGATATGAGTATTGTGATGATAAATTAAATAATGATTGTCATGTGGATTATAAATTTTATATAGTATATAATTGTATTAGTAGTTTTAATTCAAATTTTATTTAGGTACTTCATTGACTGTATGAATATTATCCATTGCGTGTGCTAGTAGTTTTCTATGGCCAAAAGAAACTTGGAGGTCCTCTTATATTCTCTAATTATGTTTATCCTAGTGATTCCTCGACCTTAGTCCATGATCAAGATTAAAGCCTTTATTTGTAACTAAAATTTTCATATAATTTCTATGATGTTAATTATTTTTTTTGGTTTTTCCTTTTTTTTTTGAGTTGGGTTTTGGAGTGAATGTCATCCTAGTTGAAAAATCTCAAATTTGTTCATAGTGGATTTTTTATTATTTTATTTTTCTTGTTGGTGGTTTAAGTCATTAGAAAAAGTACCGATGAGTTGGGAAATCATTTTAACATAAATATTGGAGTTTGAACAAGGTGTGACCAATACTAAGTCCCTTAGCAAGAGTGTGATAAAATTGATCTTGAGGTAGAAGGTAGTGTTAGCTCTCAAAGCTGTACCCTTTCTAAGTTGCAGAACTTAGCAATTTGGACTAACATGGGAACACTCTTAGGATGTGGGTCACCTAAACTTGGAGTGGAACTCTAGATATGAATGGCTCCTAAATGGTGTCACCTAAACTACTGCTAAACTAATGATTTTCTAAGGAAAAGGGGTAAAAGGATAACTAAAAATAAAACTAACTGAAAGCTTTAAAAGGCGATGCACCAAATCAATAACTAAAACCTATAAAATAGCTCACATACACAAGTCAAACAATGATAAAGCTTCACATACACAACTCATTTCCATATGGTTCTTGCATAAAAATTGCATAAGAAGGTTTTAGAGCTTAACTCCTAGAAGGAAAGATACTTTCACAGCTAGAACATTCTACTTTCAATACAACCTATGACTTGCAACTTGCATATTCTTCTACAAAAGGTGCTAACAATGAGACAAAACCACAAGGAAAAGACAATTTCACATGTAGTATCATCAATCAAACAAAATGCAAACCATAAAATAGAAAAATGTGAAGGGAAAACAACTTTACTTCATTGATATCCAAGGTATCCACTCTCATACAAGTATGTAAAAGAGTTACAATGATGTCTTTTCCTGAAAGAGCTCCAAAATAAGCTACAATACATATTGAAAAAGAAGAAAGAACTAACTTCTAGAACATTTGTTTGAAGTTACTTATGCTTTTTTGAAAAAACTGCCCCACACAAATCCTTCTAGAATCTTCTAGTCGTATGCCACAAAAAAGCCAAAATAAAAGCACCCAAAACCTCTCCAAAAGGTCTCCAAAGTGAAGGAAAAGTCAAGCAATGACCCAACCCACACTAAAAGCATGAGAAACTTCCTCCAAATGCTCTCATTCTCTCCAAAACTCAGTCAAAAATAACCCACACCTTCCACATGTTGGTCAACCTCCTCCAACTTCTCCATATGCATGAAACAAGTCATTATTATTCAAACATGTCTCCAACTACTTTGAATCATACCTTTGGTGTGTTTTCAAAGGCATAATACACCTTATTTTGCATTTAAATAACACTTAATTAAGTGGCTTATAACTACACCACTTAACTAAATATTTTACATTTGAAAGTGAATGAAAAAGAATAAGGGATCAACCATATCCCCTCTATGACTTGGTCTTATCAACACATGCTTCTCTATTTTTTATTTAAAAATAACAATTTGATTAAGTGATTTATGACAATATCACTTAACTCAAATGCTTTACATTTAACAAGTGAATGCAAAATAACAAAGGCCAAGATTCGGCCTATATGGGAGATCAAAATGCAAAAACTCTAAGTACTAAAGGCCTCTTATGCATTAGCATATACACGACATAAGGACTGAAATGTTCACCATGACCTACATTAGTTACATTGCATATTTTAAAGAAATAGACAAAAATACCTATCTCAAATCGGTATAGACCTACGGTAAGAAACCCTAAACAAAAAAACCAGCCAAAAAGAAAGAAATGCATTTTATTTTTTACTCAAGCTTTCTAGAGAGCTCAACCCTACTGCCAACGTAGGGTTTTCATCATGGATTTTCTGGTTCTTCCATGGTAGTTTCTAAGTGCTATAGAGGAATTTTCCAATAGATTTGTGTGATAGATCAATATACAAAAACTTGGGTAAGTGTTTGGTGAAGACATTTGGTCATTTCTATTCCATTTTTTGTATAATAATGCTTAACTCAAACTCGAATGTTGAAATATGATGAATAATTTGTTGTTCCTACCACAAACTCTCTGTATATTTCATGCAATTACCTCTTTCAAAACTTGAATTCATGCAAATCAATATAATTTAGGGTTTCTACTTGCAATAAAATATGGTTTCTATGACAAAAATGATGAGCACATCACTTTACCTATGCATTTTTTCCTGCTTAAGCGACTTCTGTATGTATTTTATATGGTCATGGCTCAACCTAGGATTTTGTACAGGTATTAAGAGCTCCAATGTGAACCATTCTAAAAGCCTGGCCATGACTATCTAGATGGTTTTCCATTTTTTGTTGTTTTCACATATTCCTCTTGGAATTCTATGCCATGGTTGTGTGTTCCTCATTTCTCTAAAATGATGATGCTTTCATTTCTATTGAACATATCAAATCTTCTCATGGGGACTTGATTTCCCATTAAATATGAATTTGTGCATCATGTGGCTGCGTCAAACCTTGACCACTTCTCATCTCTTGGCTCTGTGGTCGTGGCTTCACTTCATGTTTGGCATACATGTTCGAGGGTTTTCATTTTTTACGCAGAGAAGGTTTATCTTTTCTAGGTTTTCCAAAAACCTGTGCCTTTTAAGCTCCACTCTTTACATTTTCTGGGTTTCATTCTTTATTTATAGAAAATGATTTAAAAAATTTTGCTCACGGCTTCCTGGCTTTATGTATTTTTCCCTCCTTTGCCTATATCGAGGGCTTTGCTTGTAAGAAAATTTTAAACACAATCTTGAAATGTTGTCTCCATTTGTTGATTTGCAGCTGTATGAATCTCATATTTATCTTCTTTGCTATCAACAAAGCTATTATCATCAACATATCTTGCATATTATTGCTAGCAAAGAGAAAATCTTCAAAAATACATTCTTGTTATCACTGGCACATTGTTGACTGCATACTCCCTATGGGACTGTCATATGTTTGGACACAGTTCTAGATTATTTATGTAGATTTGGCTTGTCTCCTTCCATTGCAAGGTGAAGGCTCGTGCAGTGCTAGCATTGCATAATATACTAGGACTATAGGATTAGAAGGATTGCATTTGGCCGATGAAAATTGATACTAATGAAACACTTCTATTTCCTCATGATCTAGAGACCAAATCCCTCCCTAGCACTTTCCTCCTTTGTATTTCTTCCAAGATTATCATCACCCTTACATTTTGATCTAATGTCTTGAATTGTAGCTTGCACTTTTGGAATATTTGAAGGGTTCATTTCCGCTTGACCTGTGAAGGAAAGAATCTAACTCCTAGAATTTTTGACCTAATCACTATAACTACCATATACTTCTAGTGCTTTATATGTGATACTCTTCCTACTGACTGGGACAATGATGTACTATGCAGATGTTGTGCATCCTTGATTCAATTGTTGTAATCATGATGAACATCTAAAGTTTCATTTTTCTAAACTGTATCCTTCTTATTAATGCCTGCTTTTCAGGCATTTCAACTTTGATCCTTTTGTTTCAACATAGCCTTTGTTAGAAACCAAGATCTGAAATGCAAACTAGAAAATCCTTCCACATAAGAGAAAAATAGAAAAAGTAGAAGCTTTGCAAAAAGATGTACAAAAAATATTATTCAGGAATTCTTAATTACAAGATATGATTTGCTTTATAAAAGAAAAGATGCATAACCCTAATATTATCCTGAGAAACAAGATAGCTCAATAAGATAAAGATGAACATAATAAAACTAGGAATTAAATATTACCTAAGTAAAGTTATGCAAGTGTAATTAAATATTAATTACACTAACACCCCCCATAAGTGCAAGTTAGGGAGACTAATAAAGCATGCACCTAAAACTAAGATGAATGCAAGAAAGAATGAATGGGTCTCTACAACAAAGGCTTGATCAAATACCAATGCACAAATACAATAATGAGGTAGAGTAGGAAAATCCAGTGGGAAAAAACCCCCCTACAATGAGATGACTATTGCAAAGATGCACTAGAAGAACGCTGGGGAGTAACAATGGAATTGAAATATAGTAAGAAAGGAAAGATACTTCTTTTTACAAGAAACCAAAGTAGAATCATAATAATATTGACTGATAGACCGATGCCATGAAACACTAGAAAACTCACAAACTAGAACAACCTTGGAATCTATGAAGCAACAATAAATGAAATGATGACAGAATCTGTAAATTGTGTATCTTGATGCCGATGTCGAACTATGACTAAAAATCTTCCATGAGAAGGA
>VDFB02271358.1:678904806-679198168 GCA_007258455.2 Sequoia sempervirens
ATCATGTCATGTTTAATATTAAAAATAAGAGTGAATTTAAAAAAGAGATGGAAGTAATAATATGTAAAGAATACACAAGGAAGAAAGATTGTATACACAACCAACAACATAGTGGGAGCAATATATTTTAAAATTTCTATTTGCACCTCTTTAATTGTACACATCTAAAAAATATAATTTGATTATCTTGACATTTTTACAAGTTTTCAAAGATTCATTCTAATTTATCAAATCAATTTGTAGAGGTTGACCAAGGTGTGCAAGGGAAAAGATAGACACTTCTACACATAACAATCCTCTAACATGTCAAATTGACCACCTAATATAGACATACTATTTTCATTGCAAGTATAGGTTAGAGGGTTGCAGAGGACATCACCACAACTATATAGGAAAAATTATGACTATGAGAAACTACCATGCCGAGAAGGATATAACCATGTGTAGTCATGTTCATCTATAAATTTTGAGGATCTAGTTTATATTAATCATTAATCACATCTTTGAAATACAAAAAATATATCTTTGACCAGTAAATTTTTTATTATTCATAAACCTCTCTTTCTTTACCTCAAATTTATCATATAATTCCTCATGAAATATATTTTTTGGGGGATATATTCTACCTTCTTCTTTATATATTATGTAATGGTTAACATGTCTCTTTATGAATTCTACACCACACAAGCATGGATAAATTGACTTTTTCTAGCCAACACTTGTAGCAGAGTTGGTTGGGGCTTGAAGTTTGCATCCCTCGAGGTCACAGGTTCAACTCCACTTCATAGTGGGAAAGACAAGGCTCAGTATTATTGTGTCAGTTCTTGCTCTGCTGACTAGGGTATAAGAATGGACTTTTCCCCTAACCTCCTTGAGGTTAGATACTTTTATCCACCACTTTTAGCGGAGTTGGCTAGGGCTTGGGGTTTGCATCCCTCGAGGTCATAGGTTTGACTCCGCTTCATAGTGGGAAAGGTGAGGGTCAGTAAAATAGTGTGCCAGTTCTTGCTCTACTGACTCAAGATATAGGAATGGACTTTTCCATAAACATTTAAAGGCCACCACTTGTAGCGGAGTTGGATGGGGCTTAGGGTTTGCATCCCTCGAGGTCACAGGTTTGACTCTGCTTCAAAGTGGGAAAGGTGAGGGTCAGTAAAATAGTGTGGAAGTTCCTGCTCCACTGACTTGGGGTATAAGAATGAAATTTTCCATAAACAATAGCCACCACTTGTAGCGGATTTGGCTAGGGCTTAGGGTTTGCATCCCTCGAGGTCGCAGGTTTGACTCTGCTTCATAGTGGGAAAGGTGAGGGTTAGTAAAATAGTGTGCTAGTTCCTACTCCACTGACCCAGGGTATAGGAATGGAATTTTCCATAAACATTTGGCAATGATTCCAAATTATTTCATAGTATTTCTCAAGGCTTCTGAATCAGTTGTTGCTTAGATAGAGAAGATTATAAGGATTTTTTTATGGAAAGGGAACATTTTTTTTAAAGGTGCAATGCACCCATATTATTAAGGGTAAACGCTTTTGACCAGAGCTATGAACCGGGTACAAGAAACCACAAGAAACAACCAAACCCACGAGTGCAATGGCCCAGCAAAGGCACAAGGCCTATGAGCACTTTGAACCAGCGAGGGTTTGAACCCTAGTGGTCGTCACCACAACCAAGTGACTTGACCACCAAACCATGCCCTTATAGGCTTATGGAAAGGGAACATGAACGATAGGAAAAAAGTTCCTTTAATCTCCTTAGATAGTATGTCCTATGATAATTTCAAGGGTGGGGCAAGCATTCATAATATCTCCAAATGCAACAGGGCCTTTGCGGGAAAATTGATATGGAAAATTTTCACCAAATCAGATTCAAAATGGTGTAGGATAATGAAGGAAAAATATTTAGATAGTCAAGATCTAGCAAGAGTATTCACTATATCCAATCATCCTAATGGTTCAACCATATGGAACTTTATGGTCTCATGTAGGGAAGTTTTTACTTCATACATCTCATGGGAAGTGCACAAAGGAGAAGAAGTTCACTTTTGGAATGATCTTTGGAATGGATATCCTCCTTTGAAGGGCATTCAAGAATTGCAATCAACCATACCAGTGTTATCACATTTATGGGGCACTAGGCTAATTGATTATGTTTTTTCAATAGATGAAGTAATTGGTAAAGTAAAATGGAAGGATCTTTTGGAAACACAAATAATAGTAGCACAAAAGGACTTGATTCAACCAATTCTAGTAGAGAGACTAGTGTTCCTAATAGGGAAACCTGAATAAATCATATGAGCATCCTCCAAAGATGGGTGTTTTTCAGTGAGGCGGGGGTATAAATCTCTTCATAACAAAGATGTTCAACTAAAATCTGAAAGAGCTTACTCATTCTATTAGAACAACATGATTATGCCAAAAGTAGGGAGTTTCACATGGTTAGTATTACGGAAAAGAGTGCTCACAAGTGATAGGCTAGCCAAACTAAGTCTTTTTGAGCCTTTAAAATTTGTTTTATGTGGGGAAGATTTTGAAGATGTTAATCACTTATTTTCTCAATGCTCATATGCTTAGCTTTGCTAGAAGTTCATACTGCAAAAACTAAGTTTTTTTTCCCCTTTACAAAAAAAAGTTTGGGAAATTTTTTCAGCTTGGTAGGTGTTATATAAATATTCTTTCTTTGCATACATTTTGCATTTAATTCCAATGACAGTAATTTGGTCTATCTGGTGGGAATGGAATAAGCATATTTTTAGAAAAGTATCTTCCTCAATGCAAAATGTTTGAGCTATAATTGAAAAGTTAGTCATAGAAGCAACCAATGCATATGTTCAAAACCATAAAGGTGTTAGTCCTCTCTTCACATCGCGAGATGATAGTATCCTAAAGAATTGGTAAGGTATAGTTTTACCTTTCAAAGGTAGTTTGAAACAAGCTCATAAGTCAAGGATTGATAGGAACTCAATTAAATGGTAGCCTCTAATCCCATGTTTCTTTAAGTTAAATTTTGATGGTTCCTCAAGAGGGAACCTAGGTGTTTCAAGTGTAGGGGTGTGTATTTAGGATTCCTATGGTGTGTTAAAAGTAGCCAATTCAATTGCCCTTCCATTTGGAATGAATAATGTAGTAGAATCAATGACAGTTCTACATGGTTTAAAGCTTGCTAGGCACTTAGGAATATCTCAAATCCATGTTGAAGGCGATTGTTTAATAATCATAAATGCATGTAAGGAGAGAATTTGTCACAATTGGCATTTAAAATATATTATGCAAAAATTTTGGGAACTATTAGACAAGTTCCACTCTTTCTAGATTTCACACACATACCATGAAGGGAATATGCTAGTAGATCAACTTGCAAATATGGGATGTCAAAATCAAGAAGTGACCATTTCAGAGGATGGAGTTAAGTTTGATGCATTTCCAAACCTAGCCGAGATTGTAGTGAAAGAATTGGTGTAATGTAAAAATTAGGAAGTCAAGCTTCTTCAAAGATGGTCACATGGGTGCAATTATCGGGTATCAAAGATATCACTTAACTCATACTTGAGAAATGCCTTAGAAAGTTGAAAAAATTCGGGCATTGTACTTTCAG
This sequence comes from Sequoia sempervirens, assembly GCA_007258455.2. NCBI lineage: Eukaryota > Viridiplantae > Streptophyta > Pinopsida > Cupressales > Cupressaceae > Sequoia > Sequoia sempervirens. The sequence continues at coordinate 678,908,400 of VDFB02271358.1, forward strand.
AGATTAGAGGTCAGTCTTAGAGATCAAAATTTTAGAGATTTTGCATCAAGTTTTTGAAGATCGAAGGTCAACTTTTTGGCTTTCATAGAAGCGAAGGTAGGAAAAGGTAGAAGAGAATCTCAAACCTCGAAAAGACTAAAGGTAAGTAGGTATTCTCAGTTCATAATTTCACCTCCAAACTTCATAATGTTTTTAGTCAAAATTTGGCTAAGCTCATAGGTAACAGAAGTTATAAAGTTTAACAAAATTGAGCATTGAACTTTTGAAGATCAGAGATCAGCTTGTTGGTTTTCACAAAAGTGAAGGAAGGATAATGTAGAAGAGAAAGCCGGTTCCTGACAAGTCTAATGAAATGATGGGCTTCTCAAACCAGAATTTTAGAGATTAGAGTTCAGCTTCTTGTCTTTTGCAAAAAGTGAAGGATAAGGTAGATGAGAAACCTGATTCTTGACAATTCGAAAGGAAATTCAGAATTCTCAATGATTAAAGGCAAGTCGGGCTTCTCAGTTTGGAGTTTCACATAGTAGCTTCAACATATTTTCAATCAAGACTTGTCTAAGTTCACAAGCAACAAAAGTTAGACATCGAAGATATGTCTTACATTGAAGATTAGAGTCCAACTTGTTTGCTTCCACAGAAGTGAAGGAAGGATAAGATAGAAGAGAAAACCAATCCCTGACAAGTCTAAAGGCATGTCGAGCTTCCCTATTTGGGGTTCCACCTTAAACTGTACCAAGTGTAACAGGTTTCTCAGTGATTAAAGGCATGCCAAGCTTCTTAGTTTGGAGTGTCAGCTAGTAGCTTCAACATATTTTCAATCAAAATTTTCCAAAGCTCACTAGAAATGGAAATAGGAAATATTATTATGTAAATCTTCTAACTGGATCAAAAGCATAAATTAGGTCCTCTTGGGCACTTTTTTAATTACTTACTTTTATTATTAATATATATAGACTATTTTCCTTTTTCCAAAAATAAAATAAAAAATAAAAAATGTTTTTTCGTGGTTCTTACACCATTCTAGTTAAAGTGGCTTCTTAATTCTTACATCATTCAAACTTGAACATAGATTATATCCTGCATGAGATTAACTTAGTAATAAATCTATTACTATCAAATTTAATGAGTCCATCATACTTGCTCAAGATTTTTTTTTAGGTTTCACAGAGACCAACTTTGTCACATATTAATGAATTCCTTCTAAAATTGATATAAGAGATTGGATTTATTATAACTACATTGTTTATCTACCAAGGTATATTCACTCTATGTTTTGATTTCTTCCTATGTGAGTTTTCTAGATATGAAGATATTCGTTGAGAAAAGATAATAAAAATAAAATTAGATAATATTTTTTATATCCTTTGATTTAGGTAAGACAAATATAAGTTTTAATTTTACTTATCATACTTCATCTTTGTAGTATAGATCTAAGGACTACCATATTATTGGGAACCCATTTTTTGACATACTTATTATTAATTTTGGCATTCCTTATTATTTCACATTATTATATTTTAGACATATGGTCTTAATGATAGATCATACTTATAATAGTTTTATTCTTATCTGTGTTTGGTGATGATATAATTAGTAGATGAAAAAGTTATATGTTTATTTTATGTGATGGATGTATTTTATGTATTCTCCTTTTATTCTAGTGGTATAACATTAAATATATATTTTAATTATGCTTTGAATTATCTAGTTAACCTAGTCTAATTTTGAACTGATAATAATTACCCATGAATAGTGTATTAGGAGAATGAATAGGAGATGTCATTATGAGGTGACATGAAATTAAATTTGAATTGATATGAGTATTGTGATGATAAATTAAATAATGATTGTCATGTGGATTATAAATTTTATATAGTATATAATTGTATTAGTATTTTTAATTCAAATTTTATTTAGGTAATTCATTGACTGTATGAATATTATCCATTGCGTGTGCTAGTAGTTTTCTATGGCCAAAAGAAACTTGGAGGTCCTCTTATATTCTCTAATTATGTTTATCCTAGTGATTCCTCGACCTTAGTCCATGATCAAGATTAAAGCCTTTATTTGTAACTAAAATTTTCATATAATTTCTATGATGTTAATTATTTTTTTTGGTTTTTCCTTTTTTTTTTGAGTTGGGTTTTGGAGTGAATGTCATCCTAGTTGAAAAATCTCAAATTTGTTCATAGTGGATTTTTTTATTATTTTATTTTTCTTGTTGGTGTTTTAAGTCATTAGAAAAAGTACCGATGAGTTGGGAAATCGTTCTAACATAAATATTGGAGTTTGAACAAGGTGTGACCAATACCAAGTCCCTTAGCAAGAGTGTGATAAAATTGATCTTGAGGTAGAAGGTAGTGTTAGCTCTCAAAACTGCACCCTTTCTAAGTTGCAAAAATTAGCAATTTGGACTAACATGGGAACACTCTTAGGATGTGGGTCACCTAAACTTGGAGTGGAACCCTAGATATGGATGGATCCTAAATAGTGTCACCTAAACTACTACTAAACTAATGATTTTATGAGGAAAAGGGGTAAAAGGATAACTAAAAATAAAACTAACTGAAAGCTTTAAAAGGTGATGCACCAAATCAATAACTAAAACATGTAAAATAGCTCACATACATAGTTCAAACAATGATAAAGCTTCACATACACAACTCATTTCCATATGCTTCTTGCATAAAAAATGCATAAGAAGGTTTTAGAGCTTAACTCCTAGAAGGAAAGATACTTTCACAGCTAGAACATTCTACTTTCAACACAACCTATGACCTGCAACTTGCATATTCTTCTACAAAAGGTGCTAACAATGAGACAAAACCTCAAGGAAAAGACAATTTCACGTGTAGTATCATCAATCAAACAAAATGCACACCATAAAATAGAAAAATGTGAAGGGAAAACAACTTTACTTCATTGATATCCATGGTATCCACTCTTATACAAGTATGTAAAAGAGTTACAATGATGTCTTTTCCTAAAAGAGCTCCAAAATAAGCTACAATACCTGTTGAAAAAGAAGAAAGAACTAACTTCTAGAACATCTGTTTGAAGTTACTTATGATTTTTTGAAAAAACTGCCCCACAAAAAAACCAAAATAAAAGCACCCAAAACCTCTCCAAAAGGTCTCCAAAGTGAAGGAAAATTCAAGCAATGACCCAACCCCCACTAAAAACATGAGAAACTTCCTCCAAATGCTCTCATTCTCTCCAAAACTCAGTCAAAAATAACCCACACCTTCCACATGTTGGTCAACCTCTTCCAACTTCCCCATATGCATGACACAAGTCATTATTATTCAAACATGTCTCCAACTACTTTGAATCATACCTTTGGTGTGTTTTCAAAGGAATAATACACCTTATTTTGCATTTAAGTAACACTTAATTAAGTGGCTTATAACTACACCACTTAACTAAATATTTTACATTTGAAAGTGAATGAAAAAGAATAAGGGATCAACCATATCCCCTTTATGACTTGGTCTTATCAACACATGCTTCTCTATTTTTCATTTAAAAATATCAATTTGATTAAGTGATTTATGACAATATCACTTAACTCAAATGCTTTACATTTAACAAGTTAATGCAAAATAACAAAGGCCAAGATTCGGCCTATATGGGAGATCAAAATGCAAAAACTCTAAGTCCTAAAGGCCTCTTATGCATTAGCATATACAAGACATAAGGACTAAAATGTTCACCATGGCCTACATTAGTTACATTGCATATTTTAAAAAAATAGACAAAAATACCTATCTCAAATCGGTATAGACCTAGGGTAAGAAACCCTAAACAAAAAAACCAACCAAAAAGAAAGAAATGTATTTTATTTTTTACTCAAGCTTTCTAGAGAGCTCACCCCGACTACCGACGTAGGGTTTTCATCATGGATTTTCTAGTTCTTCCATGGTAGTTTATGAGTGCTACAGAGAAATTTTCCAATAGATTTTTGTGATAGATCAATATGCATAAACTCGAGTAAGTGTTTGGTGAAGACATTTTGTCATTTCTATTCCATTTTCTGTACAAGAATGCTTAACTCGAACTTGAATGTTGAAATATGATGAATATTTTGTTGTTCCTACCATGAACTCTCTATATATTTCATGCAATTACCTCTTTCAAAACTTGAATTCATGCAAATCAATATAATTCGGGGTTTCTACTTGCAATAAAATATGGTTTTTGTGACAAAAATGATGAGCACATCACTTTACCTGTGCATTTTTTTCCTACTTAAGCGACTTCTGTATGCATTTTATATGGTCATGGCTCAACCTAGGATTTTGTACAGGTATTAAAAGCTCTAATGTGAACCATTCTAAAAGCCTGGCCATGACTATCTAGATGGTTTTCCATTTTCTGTTGTTTTCATGTATTCCTCTTGGAATTCTATGCCATGGTTGTGTTCCTCATTTCTCTAAAATGATGATGCTTTCATTTCTATTGAACATATCAAAGCTTCTCATGGGGACTTTATTTCCCATTAACTATGAATTTGTGCATCATGTGGCTATGTCAAACCTTGACCACTTCTCATCTCTTGGCTCTATGGTCATGGCTTCACTTCATGTTTGGAATACATGTTTGAGGGTTTTCAGGCATACATGTTCGAGGGTTTTCATTTTTTACGTAGAGAAGGTTTATCTTTTCTAGGTTTTCCAAAAACCTATGCCTTTTAAGCTCCACTCTTTACATTTTCTGGGTTTCATTCTTTATTTAAAGAAAATGATTTAAAAATATTCGCTCACGGCTTCCTGGCTTTTTGAATTTTTCCCTCCTTTGCCTATATCAAGGTCTTTGCTTGTAAGAGAATTTTAAACACAATCTTGAAATGTTGTCTCCATTTGTTGATTTGCAGCTGTATGAATCTCATACTTATCTTCTTTGCTATCAACAAAGCTATTATCATCAACATATCTTGCACATTACTGCTAGCAAAGAGAAAATCTTCAAAACTACATTCTTGTTCTCACTGGCACATTGTTGACTGCATACTCCTTATGGGATAGTCATATGTTTGGACATGGTTCTAGAGTATTTATGTAGATTTGGCTTGTCTCCTTCCATTGCAAGGTGAAGGCTTGTGCAGTGCTAGCATTATATAATATACTAGGACTATATAGGATTAGAAGGATTGCATTTGGCCGATGAAAATTGATACTAATGAAACACTTCTATTTCCTCATGATCTAGAGACCAAATCCCTCCCTAGCACTTTTCTCCTTTTTATTTCTTCCAAGATTATCATCACCCTTACATTTTGATCTAATGTCTTGAACTGTAGCTTGCACTTTTGGAATATTTGATGGGTTCATTTCCGCTCGACCTGTGAAGGAAATAATCTAACTCTTAGAATTGTTGACCTAATCACTATAACTACCATATACTTCTAGTGATTTATATGTGATACTCTTCCTACTGACTGGGACAATGATGTACTATGCAGATGTTGTGCATCCTTGATTCAATTGTTGTAATCATGATGAACATCTAAAGTTTCATTTTTCTAAACTGTATCCTTCTTATTAATGCCTATTTTTTAGGAATTTCAACTTTGATCCTTTTGTTTCAGCATAGCCTTTGTTAGAAACTAAGATCTAAAATGCAAACCAAAAAATCCTTCCACAGAAGAGAAAAATATAAAAAGTAGAAGCTTTGCAAAAATATGTGCAAAAAATATTATTCAGGAATTCTTAATTACAAGATATGATTTGCTTTATAAAAGCAAAGATGCATAACCCTAATATTATCTTGAGCAACAAGATAGCTCAATAAGATAAAGATGAACATAATAAACCTAGGAATTAAATATTACCTAAGTAAAGTTATGCAAGTGTAATTAAATATTAATTACACTAACACCCCCCCATAAGTGCAAGTTAGGGAGACTAATAAAGCATGCACCTAAAACTACGATGAATGCAAGAAAGCATGAATGGGTCTCGACAACAAGGACTGATTAGGTACCCATGTACAAATGCAATAATGAGGTAAAAAAGGAAAACCTAGTGGGACCAAACCCCCCTACAATGAGATGACTACTACAAAGAAGCACTGGAAGAACATTGTGGAGTAACACTGGAAATGCAATCCAACAAGCAAGGAAAGATACTTTTGTCTACAACTGAAACCAAAAACAAAATCATAATAATGTGACAGCAGACCCGATGCCACAAAACACTAGAAAAATCACAAATTAGAACAACCCTAGAATCTATGAAGCAATAGTAGATGAAATGATGACATAATTTGGAAACCGTGTATCTCGATGCCGATGCCAAACTGAGACTAAAAATCTTCCATGAGAAGGAGTAAAAAAAAGACTCTGGAACATTAACCATAAAAACATGGCCCTCAAATTGAGATGGATCCAATGCAGATCATTAACCATAGGCTCTCAATATAAAGTGTGAACCGATGTGAATCTGATATGTGTCAAGCTAAGTCAAGATGTGTGGCTGCTGAGCGAGGGGCGCCAGAGGAAGCTGCCAGTCGTCGATGGGAAAGGAAAGGGTCCGACAGAGGAGTAAAGTGACCGGACGAAGGAAGCTATTGGAATTTTCCACCGCTATAGACTATGAAGGATGGGGGGTTATGCATCTTTTCTTTTATAAAGAAAATCATATCTTGTAATTAAGAATTTCTGAATAATAATTATTTGCACATCTTTTTCAAAGCTTCTTCTTTTTCTAATTTTCTCTTCTATGGAAGAATTTTTTGGTTTGCATTTCAGATCTTGGTTTCTAACATGGTATCAGAGCCATGATTTGCAACCCCTTCTTAGATTTTTGAGAAAATTATTGTAGAGTTCGTTCGAGATTCCTCGAGGGTATCATGCCTTGAGTTCATTTATGAGGCATTTTAGATCAGATCGGGCTTCACCATTGGATTCAGATCACTAGAAAAAGTTAGGATTTACTTTTGTTTTGCATATTTTGGCCATTGTTTGCCAGATCTATGAGGGCTTCAAGCTCAAAGATTTTTTGCAAGCTCTGGAGGTAGCTAATTTTTTAGAGAAATTTGGGCACAAACGGAGGTCACCGTTGCATTCACAACGGCCAAAAACCCTAAGAATGTCTGTCGTTTCGTCAATTTGGTGAAGTTTGTTTGAAAGGCAAAAAAAATTGTTTGGGGGGTTGTACAACCTCCCCAACATGCAGTTTGATACATGGAAATCAAAAAAATTTGAAAAAAACGTGTTTTCTTGAACTCCCCATCAGTGCCTCCAGTTCAAAAAGAATCCCACCGCCTGGTGGCCACTGGGTGGCCAGTACACTGCCACCGCCACCAACCTCCACCACTGGTCTGCCGCCAACCCTGCGTAGCCCCTAAGGGATCCTCCAACACCTGACCCGGTCACATGGAGGACCGGGGCCTCTCCATTCAGCCGCTGCTGATTCAAAATATTTCAGCTGAATATTCCGGTGACCTATCATATTTCAATGGATGCAAAATATACTGGTGCTATGTTTTTTTTGTCTGACAAGGGGAACATTTTTTTGCCCCGACAACCTCCAGGCCTTGAAATTTTTTCTCTTGAAGTGCTGACATCAGCATGATGTCAGTGGCTATACAACGCTCCAAACCCCCTCCTAGCCCCGATTTTCCCTAAAGGAGCACTTTTTTTTTTTGGCATAACTTGGGCATACGGTATCAAAATTGGGAAAACAAGATATCACCAGAAAGCTAGTTCCAAGAACTTTCCAGTGGTGTAGTTTATTTTTCAGTATTTTTCTATTTAGCTGAATTTATTACTATTTGAAGTTAGATGTTTGTTTTTGGCTTCTGAGCTCATAAATTTTTGCCACGATCTTTGATTTTCGCCATCTCTGTAATGTTGGAAAGGTATTGAGGAGCTCTACATTGCTTTCCATGCACTTTTTTCTATATCTATCCCAAGTTGATCATTACTCTAGATTTTTCCCAATGGGTGTTTTGGAGATTACTTGGATGTTTTGGTAGTTGGATAGGTGAAATTTGAATATTTTCACTTCATTTCAGTACCACATCATCTTATTTTCTGTTTATGCATGTTTAACATTCTCTCCTTTTACAATCATTGGGTTATTGTAATAAATGAACTGAGATACAGTTCCATCAAGGGGGTTTCTTGCATAATAATCTGATTAGAGTGTGCATGCACTTTGATCTCCATCTTCATCTTGATTTGTTGGAAACTCGCATGGGTTATCTGGTTTCTAAGTTTATTTTGGCCACATTCTTTCTCTAGCTCTGATACCATGTTAGAAACCAAGATCTGAAATGCAAACCAGAAAATCCTTCTACGGAAGAGAAAAACAAAAAAAGTAGAAGCTTTGTAAAAAGATGTGCAAAAAATATTATTCAGGAATTCTTAATTACAAGATATGATTTTCTCTATAAAAGAAAAGATGCATAACCCTAATCTTATCTTGAGCAACAAGATAGCTCAATAAGATAAAGATGAAAATAATAAACCTAGGAATTAAATATTACCCAAGTAAAGTTATGCAAGTGTAATTAAATATTAATTACACTAATAGCCTTGACTATCATTTGGATTCCCTTCACCATGAACAAAACTATGCTCAATCCCTTGCTGCAGGCTTCCAACTATTCCTAGAGTTAATAATAGTTCTAGCTATTTTTGTTATTTTTTCTTCCTCCCTTCCACATATCGCTATGTTCATCTAAGTGACTATGAAAGTACTTTTGGTCACCATGATCCTTTATGCATCAAATATGACTGTTTTCACTTGTATTCACTCTTGGGATTCCTTAAATTGATGCATTTGATATGCTCCTTCTAAGCCAAGCTAACTCATTGACTTGCATTGTTTTTAGTTTCTTCTTTAAACTATGCCTTTTCTTGAAGGTTTGTCACCTTCTTGATAACTTCCTCTGAGCAACTCATTCAATGTAAAATCACCATGTTGATGCTTTTTTTATATTCTTGGTTGTGCTTCTATCTCATTGTGCATTAAAAACTACTATCATATTTGTCTTTGCTATTTTCTCATTACAAGAGCATACATTTAGATGGAGACCTCATTATTATCACATAATTCAGGTTAATGTTGAAAACACAACCTATAACTATGAGCAATCTCATCTCTTGACTTCAAAGAGACCTTGTAGCTTCACACATATACTGCCACTTGAGATTCAAATGAAACAAACAACATAGCATGGACCCTAAGCTGCATAACAAACCTAGCACCACTCTCATAATTTTGGAATTTTTTGATGAAATGTCAATAAACTTTCAAAACACTAAAAATGCACTGACTCTATTGTAACTTGAGAATAAACATTTGGGATAAGTATCAATGGCATCTTTTCTCACAATCTACATGATTTGAGATTACTATCTTAGATAACTGGTGCTCACCTAGTCTTTTTGATGAAGCTATCCTCAATAATCATGTCATCAAATTGTGAACATTCATAGCTATTCACAAGGTCCCTTTATAACTGTTTCATATGATTGCATGTGTGTTTGAGGTTACTGCTTTCTATCCTTCAGTGCTTGCACCTTTGTATTCTTGTGAACCTATCCACCATGTATGATGACCTCCGACTAAATTTATCCAATGCAATAACCTGAAACATATAGAGAACATGGGTTTCCACATGATTCATTTACATTTTGCTTTGTACTTGTTATCCTTGATACAAAATGTTGTCCTTCAATCCCTCTTGGATCCAGTTGACAAGAATTCTTCAAGAAAAATATACCATTTTTAATTTTGCAAAGCAATCCTCTATTAAAAAGTAGAAATATGTGTTAATTTTGAAGTCTTGTAAACTCAGGTAAACTGAGTGCACTAAGAATATTGAAAGACATATCTAGTAGAGTAAGATTTCCAAGAAGAAAAATTTGCTGAGGAACATGACCAGTAAACAGGCTTCCTTGTAAATGGTGACTGAAATGACTTTTCATCTCTCTCAATTAGTGAAAGCATTGTATTTTACATTGCATTTCTCTTCTTCTCCATGACTACCACTTTGATCAACATGATGGTATCCTATTGTTCATTTCATTTTGAAATGATGAAGAGTAATCTTTCTTGATAATTGACATAGTTTTGTTGCATCTTTTGAATCTGATAATGAAATTTCATCAAGTGGTATGATTCCATATTGATTTAATGCATCAAGAATAGGTTTATCATCAACTTTATCAAGTTCCTAAAATTTTCTTACATTCCTACCCCTCTTAAAACACAAGAGGGTAGCATGTTGGGCTCAACCCTCGTGGGAGCCACATTTTACTTCACATGCTATAACCAGATGAAATGAAACAACAACAAAGATTTCACCTATACCTACACAATGAGAAAACATGTTAGATAAAATAGAGCATATGATAGATGTTTTTTATAACTCTCTTGTTTTCCTGGACATCTATGGAATGCAAGCTATTTTAATGCATATGAGGATCAAACTATATGTTTATGGATGTTTGCATATGTATTGATTGGTGATCCTTCATTTCTCTAACCAACTCTCTCTTACACATGCAGGAAATCTTGGAGCAACAGGGGAAAGCAACAACTGGAGGCTGGATAAGTAGAAGGGGTGAAGCTAATGCAAGGCAACTCAATCAGGATTTGTCATTCAGGAAATGATGGGTCCCCATTCTTTACATATGCATTTTTCTTTCTTATATCTATAAATATATAGCTTTTTCCTTATTTGCATTAAAATAGTCAGTCCCTCGGCTTGTGTGGGACACTATACACTTATGATTATCAATAAAGACTACCTTTGCAACAAATGTTGACTCTCTTCTCTATTGTATGCAATTGCATAATCTAATAATGCAGTCTTTTGATAATTTATTTTATGCATATGAATGAAACTTAATAGAAAAGAATGTACCTTTTGTTTCACTTTGTAAAACATAACAACTCTACCTATTTGAGCTTGGTAGCTAAAATAGGTAACATTTTTGGTGACATCTACTAAATGTTTTCTTGCTAAACACCTTGACTAGTTGCCTAAGCTTATCCATTGGGCACAGAGTCAATAGGAAACTTAAAAATACTTGAAAACAGTCTTGAATATTGCTGTAACTCATTAGGAAATGCAAGACACCTTGAAAACTTGTTCCAAACACACCAAAACACTCAAAAAAAAACTAACTAACTGTGCAAAACAACACTTAGAGGAACTGAAAACTTGCATTTAAACTAATGTGCAGTAGCACTTATTAAAATAGGAACTAGTAAACTAGCATGTACAAGGTATATCATACCTCAAAACAATATTTAAGGTGTATCCCATTAATTGGGATAGGAAAAACTTCTCCATCCATTTTTCACAATTGAAATTCATTGTGCTCTTTGCACTCAGTAATAAAAAATGGGCCAGTCCACATACTATCAAACTTGGTGTGTTTTCCTAGCCTAATTTTTAATTCATCCCACTTAAGCACACCATCTCCCTCTTTAAACACCATGGGTGTTTCTTTCTTGTCAAAAAATCTCTTTTTCTGGAGTTGATGTAACTCCATTGTTTTCATCGATTTATCCCTCGTTTCATCCAGCTCCATGAGCTATGCATATCTGATAGCCATTGGATCCTCCTATTCAAACATTTCAAGCTGATTCATAATCTCAAGAGCAGGAAGCTCAATAGATAAAGGCAACCATGCCTCCTTACCATACACTAGTATATAAGGGGATTTTCCAATAGATATTTTTGGAGTTATTTTATCTTCCCACAAAGCAGATTTTAACTTAATGTGCTAGGTTCTCTAGTTATCCTCCATGATTCTCTTAATAATCCTTATCAAATTCTTGTTTGTTGATTATTCCAAACCATGACCTTGAGGGTAATATATGATTAGGTATTAGGTGAATACCATTCTTGACAACCTAATCACTTACTCTCAATCCAACAAAGGATAAGGAATTGTCTAAAATAATTGACTCGGGTACTCCAAATCTGGTTACCAAATCATCATAAAAGTTGAGAACAACAGTTTCATTGGATTCTTTTAAAGCCACAACCTCGGTCCATCTGGTAAAATAGTCAGTAGCAGTGAGGACCCATCTATGACCTACCCTAGAAGGTGGATTAATAGGTCCAATAAAATCAATGCCCCATCTCATAAAAGGTTTTTCCACTTGTATAGGCTTCAAAGGAAAAGTTGGCAGCCTCTCTTTGCCTACAAATAAGGCACACTTAACACATTTTCTTTCCCAAGCATGGGCATCCTTAAAAAGGATTGGCTAATAGTAGCCAACTCTCATGATCTTCCAAGCTATGGTTCTTGGGGAAAAATGTCCCCTAGCTGTTCCATCATGGAACTCATGAAGAACCCTATCAATCTGATCATTATCAATGCATTTTAGTAACACACCATTATGATCTTTTCTAGAAAAAACATCATTAACCAACACATAATAAATTAACTGTAATCTAAAATACATCCTTTTTTCCCTATCTAAACCTTGTGGGAACTCACCAGTCTATAGGAAATGAATCATATCTCGCATCCAACTTGCACCCAATGTTGGTGCAACATTCTGAGGCTCACCATTAGTGACCAAAATTGTCTCCTCTATTTCTAACCCATTTCATACCTTGAAGCAATCTGTTCACACAACCCCTTTCCCCTCACAAGCTTGGTAATTTTGATGTCAATTTCATATTCCATGACCTTTGTAATCCATCCTACCCTTTTCTCATTCAAGTCTCTACTTAACAAAAACTCTTTCACACTAGGGTGAGCAACCTTTAAATGCACCTTATTGTTAGAAACCAAGTGTTTAAAATTTTTCAAACTCCTAATGATTGCCAATACATTTTTCTCAACAAAGCTATACCTCTATTCATAGTCTTCCAAACCTTGACTGAAAAGGAAATGGGCTGTTGTAAATCATCATCATTCTATTGTACCAACATTGCATAAATGGTGTCTATGCTACCAAAGGCATAAAAAATGAAATCTTTTGAAAATTTTGGATTTACCAAAGTAGGAGCTACTAATAAGGCCTCCTTTATAGCTTCAAAACTATGCTTGGTCTTCCTGGCCCAGCTGAAACTTTCATTTTTCTTCATCATGGCAGTTAGTGGTTTCAAGAGATTAGCAATATCAGGAATAAACCTTCTAACAAAATTAATTCTTCCAAGAAAAATTTATAGCCTCTTTTTTATGGATGGGTAAAGGATAATCCAAAATGGCACTTACTCTTTTTGGATCAATGGAGATCCCCTATTTTGACACTACATGTCATAGAAGCTTGCCTTCATGGACAACAAAAATGTATTTTTTGGGGTTGAGGGATATACCAAACTCCCTACACCTCTCAAATACTTGTTTCAAATCTACAAGATGCTCATCTGCATTCTTAGAAAACACTGTTATATCATCAAGGTAAATGAGTATGAGCTTATAGATCAACCCTTGAAATGCCATGTTCATTTCCCTTTGGAAAGTGGCACCAACATTGGATGGAATGAATGACATTCCTTTATAGGCCATGGTACCCCATTTCATGGTAAATGTAGTCTTATATTAGTCTTATTCTTTAACTAAGACTTGGTTATAGCTTGAATAACTGTCAAGTAATGAGAACCTTTCTGAACTAGATACTACTTACAAAATTTGCTCCATCTAGGGAAACAAATAGTGATATTTTAATGAGGCTCTATTAAGGTCTCTAAAGTCTCCACAAAGCCTAATATCTCCATTTTTCTTTCTAACCGGGCAAGGTTAGAGACCCATGATGTATGTTTAGTTGGGAAAATGATGCCTCCCTCAACTAGCTTGGTCAATTCTTTTATCATAAGAGGCTTAAGTTTGGGATTTAAAGGCCTTTGTTTCTACTTAATAGGTTTTGCATTTGGCTCTAATTCTATGGTATGTTGGGCAATTTGGGGATCAAAACTCTTTAAATCTGAATACTCCCATGCAAATACATCTTGAAATTCTTGAAAAAGAGCAATAAAAGTTTTCCTATCTTCTTGTGAACAAATTTGACCAATTTTAAGGAGCTTACCTTTTAATATATCAAGCTATTCATAATGTTCCTCCTTGACCTATATGCTTGTATTTCTCTTTTTGAGCTGGTCATCAGTGCTAAAGATAGATTCCAAGGTGACTAGACCCTTGGGAAACTTGTTAGTTCTGAACTGAATGATTTAATCATCATATTGCTGCTTGAGCTTATCTTGGTTTACCATTGAAAATTTTTTCCTCTTCTAGTAGGAAACTCAAAACCTGTTCATCACTCTCAAAAACTTGCTAGTGAGTGTTATTATCATGAATAGAAGGTCTAACAACAACCTTGACATACTGTTGCACTTTTTCCTTCTTAATATCATTAGTAATATCAAACTAAGCCCCTATTGCAACTACCCTATCTGCATGCTTATTCTAATTCCTAGGAATAGAAACCAAATTGAAAGCATTGAATTCTTCTACCATGTCCCACACTCTATGTTTGTAGGACTTCAAAACATCATTTTTTGTAACATGTAGACCCCTTACCTGATTTACAATTAGCTCATTGTCACCATATACCTGTAAGTAGCCAATCTTCCTCTTTGTAGCTCATTCTAACCCCTGGATCAAGCCTTCATACTCAGTAGTATTATTAGTACATGAAAGTGCAAAATGAAAAGCATAATAACACTTGTCACTTTGTGGAGACACAAGCATTGCACCCCCAACAGCTCCATTCTTGCTTCTAGAGTCATCAAAAAATATTTTCCATACTTCATCTTGTTGTTCTAATTGCTATTCTACTTTCTTTTCGAGGTTTGGGATAACTGCATCAAGTTCATTCAACATATACACACCCAAACCTGCCTCTTCAATGTTGTTACTTGGATTATCTTCCACATTTTCTATTTTCCACTCATTTAGAAGAATGTCTGGGACATTTTCAGCTTGTGAAATTAACTCTTGAGCAACAACATGCTCGATATCATTGAAAACAACACAATTGGCATTAACAATACTTGGTACATAGGGCTCAATATGGTCCTTGGAAAGTGATTTAGATTTAATGATTACTTTGGTCCCATATCTAGTCCTAAATATCATGTGGGACCAATCTGAGGAAAAATAACCTCCTATTTTGGCAATGAAATATCTTAACAAACACAAGGCAAAATGAGGTGGTAAATCAATGATAGATATATCTCGAGGGATGGAAAATTTTGGGCAGGCATGTAAAGTAAGCCTTAAATCCTTAATGACACCTACACTATTAATGGTTGTCCCATCAAGTTGGACCAATCCCTTTTCAAGAGGCTGGTATTTCAATCCTAACCTATTAGCAATTTGTTTGGGCTTGACATAACTACTTTCCCTTGAATCTACCATGCAATTATGAACCAACTTATCCCCTATTATCAAAGATACATAAAAAGGGGGAGGTTTGACATCTTTACTTGGCTGCTTATTGTTGTATTGAGGTGTATTTATAAAATAGCCTTGACTTGACCTACTGGAACATCACTTGAAACACTCAAATCAATCAATGAAGATTGTAATAAATCCTTTTGACCTGAGATGGATAAATAATCCCACATTGACATGGTTACATTCATTTTCTTCATGGACTCAATAATGTTGAAAGGTGCAGCAGTGTTTACCTTTTGATGAGTCCTTGCAATAGCAGGGTCTGGCTACAAGTGAGCTGATTGGGTTGATTCCCAAGCTGCTCTTTACTGGTGCCTTATGGATTTCTTTGCAAAATGTGTGGTACTTGAGGATTGGATGGGACAAAACTTCCTTGTCCTTCTTTGATGTTTTTCCAATTTCAAAATCCCTCTTCTTGTCTTTAGTATTAGTTGCTATTGGAGAATCATCTCTATTCACTCCACAAAAATCCTCTCCTTGCCAATTTAGGAGAGTTGTATCACTTGCAGGGAGATCCTACTATTGTGGAGATTCATCATTAGGCACATTCTGCATACTTGAAGCATTCTGCACCATCAAAGCTTGGTTGATAACTCCATTTGAACATGTAGCTTGATTATGGGGTTGGTTGTAGGGAAAGCACCACTCATAATTAGCTGCAAGGTTAATCTGAATAGGTACAAGGTCCCTAGTTGAACTAATTGGAGCTGGATTGTATGGCTAAAAAGGCCTTGGATTGAGATTTTTCCTTGCATCTTGGTAATTCCCTTGATATAACTGACTTTGACCTTGATTTTGAGGCTGATAATACTTAAAACCTTGGAAGTGTTGCTTCTTAATGCTCACTAGCTCATTGCAGGACTGAAGTATACTTTCAATATTTTGTTGACTGCTTTTAATCTCTTGTAATTCCTGAGATGGACTTGGGACAATAATTTCTTGGCTAACAACAACTGGTAAAGTGGCTATTTGAGGTGTTGGTAAGGTCATAGGAGGCTGCATGTCAGGGAATATGGGCATAGGAGATCTAGGAGCAATTCTTCCAACTTGTATGAGGTTATTTTTATCCCTTACAACTATGTCACAAGATAATGGCAATGTGTTTCCACCCATTGATTGTATCATAACACCAATTTCACTATTTAAAGCTCTTAAAAAGTAAAGAAATGCATACTCAGCTCAAGGCCTTGTGGTTTCTAGAATTTTTTCCCATGTCCTTTGGAAATGAAAGTTAAAGTCTATCATCTGTTCATGGGGAGATCTCTTAATATTGGTAAGCTACTCCACTAATGACAAGTTTTCATGTACTTATCCTCAAACTACTTGCATAATGCTTCACCTAGTTCATCCAATGTTCTAATGGAGTTAATTGTTAAATCTCTGAACCATTGAATTTCCTTCCCCTTAAAATATGCTACTAGCAGACTCAAAAGCAACATTTTCTTGTGTTATATGATGCACTGAACACATATTTGCTACATCTTTGATGTGTTCTATTGGTGTGGTTTGATCCTCACCTACGAAATATGGGACACTTTTGAGGGTAGCCATAGGAATATCATCATGTAGGGATAAATTTAGTGGGCTACCTCCATTAAAAGTAACAAAGGATTGATTCCTTGGAACTACCATTGGTGGAACCAAAATTTACTGCCTCACAGTGGGATTTGTAACTCTCATTGCAGGTGGAGTTGAAGTTGTCTTCCTTGATGAACAAGAGCTCTCTTTTTTATTTTTCCTTGTCTTCTAGGTGGTGACAACTGCAAGTATTCAAAAGAAATGGAACTTACTCTTGTCTGTATTTTTCTCATAAACTGTTTCAACACTGGTTTTTTCTAAACTAGAGCTTTAGAGTTAACAAATATTCTGATTTAACCTCTCAAAAGTCTAAAAACTACTAGTTGCATATAAAAACCAATAACAAACATGTATTTCCTTAAACTGTCTTGATTTGATGGTCCCACCAGGCATGCCAAAACTGCACCCTTTCTAAGTTGTAGAACTTAGCAATTTGGACTAACATGGGAACACTCCTAGGCTGTGGGGCACCTAAACTTGGACTGGACCTTCAGATAAGGTTAGCTCCTAATTGGTGTCACCTAAACTACTAATAACCTAATGATTTTCTAAGGAAAAGGGGTAAAAGGATAACTGAAAAAAAAATTAACTGAAAGCTTTAAAAGGTGATGCACCAAATCACTAACTAAAACCTATAAAACAAATCACATACACAATTCAAAAAATGATAAACCTTCACATACACAACTCATTTCCATATGCTTCTCGCATAAAAATTTCATAAGAATAATTTAGAGCTTAACTCCTAGAAGGAAAGATACTTTCATAGCTAGAACATTATGCTTTCAACACAACCTATGACCTGCAACTTGCATATTCTTTTGCAAAAGGTGCTAACAATGAGACAAAACCACAAGGAAAAGATAATTTCACATGTAGTATCATCAACCAAACAAAATGCACACTATAAAATATAAAAATGAGAAGGTAAAACAACTTTACTTCATTGATATCCAAGGTATCCAATGTCATACAAGTCTGTAAAAGAGTTACAATGATGTATTTTCCTGAAAGATCTCCAAAATAAGCTACAATACCTGTTGAAAAAGAAGAAAGAACTAACTTCCAAAACATTTGCTTGAAGTTACTTATGCTTTTTTGAAAGAAATGCCACACATAAATCCTTCTAGAAGGCACTTCTGCTTGTATGCCATAGAAAATCCAAAATAAAAGCACCCAAAACCTCTCCAAAAGGTCTCCAAAGTGAAGGAAAAGTTAATCCATGACCCAACCCACACTAAAAGCATCAAAAACTTCCTCCAAATTCTCTCATTCTCTCCAAAACTCAATAAAAAACAACCCACACCTTCCACATGTTGGTCAACCTCCTCCAACTTCCCTATATCCATGAAACAAGTCATTATTATTCAAACATGTCTCCAACTACTTTGACTCATACCTTTGGTGTGTTTTCAAAGGCATAATACACCTTATTCTGCATTTAAATAACACTTAACTAAGTGGCTTATAACTACACCGCTTAACTAAATACTTTACATTTGAAAGTGAATGCAAAAGAATAAAGGCTCAACCATATCCACTCTATGACTTGGTCTTATCAACACATGCTTCTCTATTTAGCATTTAAAAATAACAATTTGATTAAGTTATTTATAACAATATCACTTAACTCAAATGCTTTGCATTTAACAAGTGAATGCAAAATAACAAAGGCTAAGATTCAACCTAAATGGGAGATCAAAATGCAAAAACTCTAAGTCCTAAAGGCCTCTTATGCATTAGCATATACAAGGCATAAGGACTGAAATGTTCACCATGGCCTACATTAGTTACATTGCATGTTTTAAAAAAGAGAGGCAAAAATACCCATCTCAAATCGGTATAGACCTAGGGTAAGAAACCCTAAACAACAAAATAGACCACAAAGAAAGCAACACATTTTACTTTTCACTCGAGCTTTCTAGAGAGCTCACCCCTACTGCTGAAATAGGTTTTTCTTCATGAATTTTCTTGTTCTTCCATGGTGGTTTTTGAGTGCTACAAAGGGATTTTCCAATAGATTTGTGTGCAAGATCAATATACAGAAACTCAGGTAGGCCTTTGGTGAAGACATTTTGTCATTTCTATTCCATTTTTTGTACAAGAATGCTTAACTCGAGCTTGAATCTTTAAATATGATGAATATTTTGTTGCTCCTACCATGAACTCTCTATATATTTCATGCATTTACCTCTTTCAAAACTTGAATTCATGCAAATCAATAGAATTCAGGGTTTCTAATGCAATAAAATATAGTTTTTGTGACAAAAATGATGAGCACATCACTTTACCCATGCATTTGTTCCTCCTTAAGAAACTTCTATATGCATTTTATATGGGTGTGGCTCGGCCCTACAATTTTGTGAAGGTATTAAAAGCTCCAATGCGAACCATTCTAAAAACCTGGCAACAACTATCTAGGTGGTTTTCTATTTTCTATTGTTTTCATGCATTCCTCTTGGCATTCTATGCCATGACTGTGTGTTGCTCATTTCTCTAAAATGATGATGCTTTCATTTCTGTTGAAAATATCAAAGCTTCTCATGGGGACTTGACTGCCCATTAACTATGAATTTGTGCATCATGTGGCTACGTCAAACCTTGACCACTTCTCTTCTCTTGGCTCTGTGTTTGTAGCTTCACTTCATGTTTGGCATACATGTTCTAGGGTTTTCAATTTTTGCACAGAGAAGGTTTATCTTTTCTGGGTTTTCCAAAAACCCATGCCTTTTAAGCTCCATTCTTTACATTTTATGGGTTTTATTCTTTACTTAAAGAAAATGATTTAAAAATATTTGCTCACAACTTCTTGGCTTTTTGGATTTTTCCCTCCTTTTCCTATATCAAGGGATTTACTTGTAAGAGACTTTTAAACACAATCTTGAAATTTTGTCTCCATTTGTTGATTTGCAGCCCTATGAAGAAGCTCATACTTATCTCCTTTTCTATCAGCAAAGCTATTATCATTGACATATCTTGCATATTATTGCTAGCAAAGAGAAAATATTCAAAAATACATTCTTGTTCTCACTGGCACATTGATGACTGCATACTCCTTATGGGGCTGTCATATGTTTGGACACGGTTCTATATTATGTTTGTAGATTTTTCTTGTCTCCTTCCATTGCAAGGTGAAGGCTTGTGCAGTGCTAGCATTGCACAATATACCAAGACTATAGGAATAGAAGGATTGCATTTGACCAATGAAAATTGATACTAATGAAACACTTCTCTTTCCTCATGATCTAGAGACTAGAGCCCTCCCTAACACTTTTCTCCTTCGTATTTCTTCCAAGATCACCATCACCCTTATATTTTTATTTGATGTCTAGAACTATAGCTTGCACTTCTAGAATATTTGAAGGGTTCATTTCTCTTCAACCTATGAAGGAAAGAATCTAACTCTCAGAATTGTTACCCTGATCACTATAACTACCATATACTTCTGGTGATTTATATGTGATTCTCTTCCTACTGACTGGGATCATTATGCACTATGTAGATGTTTTGGATCCTTGATTGAATTGTATTAATCATGATGAACATCTAAAGTTTCATTTTTCTAAACTGTATCCTTCCTATTAATGTTTTTTTTTCATGTTTTTCAATTTTGATCCTTCTATTTCAGTATAGCCTTGACTATCACATGGATTCTCTTCACCATGAACAAAATTATGCTCTGTCCCTTGTTGTAGCCTTCCAACTATTCCTAGAGTTAATAAGAGTTTCTGTTGTTTTTTTTCTTTTTTCTTTCTCCCTTCCACATACCGCTAGGTTCATCTAAGTGACTGTGAAAGTACTTGTGGTCACCATGATCCTTTATGCATCAAATATGACTTTCTTCACTTGCATTTTCTCTTGGGAGTCCTTAAATTGATGCATTTTATATGCTCCTTGTAAGCCAAACTAACTTATTGGCTTACATTGTTTTGAGTTTCTTCTTTAAACTATGCCTTTTCTTGAAGGTCTGCCACCTTCTTGATAACTTCCTCTGAGCAAATCATTCATTGTCAAATCACGATGTTGTTGCTTGTTTTATAGTCTTGGTTGTGCTTCTATCTCATTGTGCATTAAAAACTACTATCATACTTGTCTCTACTATTTTCTCATCACAAGAGCATACATTTAGATGGAGACCTCACTATCATCACATTATTCAGGTTAATGTTGACAACACAACCTATAACTATGAGAAATTTCATCTCTTGACTTCAAAGAGACCTTGTAGCTTCATACATATACTACCAATTGAGATTCAAATGAAACAAACAACATAGCATGGACCCTAAGCTGCATAATAGACCTAGCACCACTCTCATAATTTGGGCAAAATTTTGATGAAATGTCAATAAAAATTTCAAAACACCAAAAATGCATTGAGTCTGTTGTAACTTGAGAATAAACATTTGGGCTAAATACCAATGACATCTTTTCTCATTGTCTACATGATCTGTGATGAATGTCTTAGATAATTGGTACTCGCCTGGTCTTGTTGATGAAGCTATCATTAATAATCATGTCATCAAATTGTGAACATTCATAGCTATTCACAAGGTCCCTTTATAACTGTTTCATATGACTATACATGTTTTTGAGGTTACTACCTTCTGTCCTTCATGATTGTGCTTGCACCTTTGCATTCTTGTGAACCTATCCACCATGTATGATGACCTCCAATTGAATACTTAACCAATGCAATAACCTGAAACATATAGATAACATGGGTATCCACATGATTCAGTTACATTTTTCTTTGTACTTGTTATCCTTGATACAAAATGCTATCCTTCAATCCCTCTTGGATCCATTTGACAAGACTTCTTCAAGAAAGATATACCATTTTTAATTTTTCAAATCAATCCTCTACTAAAAACCAGAAATATGTGTTAATTTTGAAGTCTTGTAAACTCAAGTAAAATGGGTCCACTAATAATATTGAGAGACATATCTAGTAGAGTAATATTTCCAAGAAGAAAAAGTTGCTGAGGAACATGACCGGTAAGTAGGATTCCCTGTAAATGGTGATTGAAATGACTTTTCATCTCTCTCAATTAGTGAATGCATTTCATTTTGCATTGCATTTCTCTTCTTCTCCATGACTTCCCCTTTGATCAACATGATGGAAGCCTAATGTTCGATTCATTGTGAAATGATGAAGAGTAATCTTTCATGATAATTCAAGCAATTTTGTTGCATCTTTTGAATCTGATAATGAAATTTGATCAAGTGGTATGATTCCATATTGATTTAATGCATCAAGAATAGGTTTATCATCAACTTTATCAAGTTCCTCAATTTTGCTTACATTCCTACCCCTCTTAAAACACAAGAGGGAAACATGCTAGGATCAACCCTCATGGGAGCCATATTTTACTCCACATAATGTAACCAAATGAAACAAAAAAGCAACAAAGATTTCACCTATACCTACACAATGAGCAAACATGTTAGATAAAACATAGCATATGATAGATGTTTTTGATAACTCTCTTGTTTTCCTAGACATCTATGGTATGCAAGCTATTTTAATGCACATGAGGATTAGACTATATGTTTATGGATGTTTGCATATGTACCAATTGGTGATCCTTCATTGCTCTAACCAAATCTCTCTTACACATGTAGGAAATCTTGGAGCAGCAGGGGAAAGCATCAGCTGGAGGCTGGATAAGCAGGAGGGCTAAAGCTAATGCAAGGAAACTCAACTGGGATTCGTCATTCAGGAAATGATGGGTCCCCCTTCTTTACATATGCATTTTTATTTCTTGTATCTGTAAATGTATAGTTTTTTCCATATTTGCATTAAAATAGTTAATCCCTCGGCTTGTGTGGGACACTATACACTTATGATTATCAATAAATACTACCTTTGCAACAAATGTTGACTATCTTCTCTATTGTATGCAATTGCATAATCTAATAATGCAGTCTTTTGATAATTTATTTTATGCATATGAATGAAACTTAGCATAAAAGAATGTACCTTTTGTTTCACTTTGTAAAACATAACAACTCTACCTATTTGAGCTTGGTAGCTAAAATAGGTAACATGTAGGTTGACTTCTCATCATCCAAAATCTCTCCTAAGTTTAGGTTCACAATACCCCACATGTGAGGTCACACGTAAGAGATTCTCTGGAGAAGATTTTATAATTACACTCTACATCCAATACCTCACACATGTAATGGTATGCATAGTAGATTTCATGGAGAAGAGTGCACAAGTATACTCTTCATTCCAATGTTCATCACACATGTGAGCACTTGATAGGACAACGCTACCATTTAGGATTTGTGTGAAGAAAAGAGGGGGATTAGTTGGAAGCCATGTTGTCACTCCTCATTTAGAATAGGATGAATGATATGAAATATATTATATATATCCATCCTATATATTTTGAAAGGAACTTTTATTCATTTTTCACTTCTTTGTTGATAGGAAGAGAGAGGTTTCCGAGAACTTGGAGCTTGAGTGATGAAGGCTTTGATAATTCTAGAAATGAGAAATGTCAAGAGAAATAAATAAATCCTTGGAAAGATTGTAGAGATAGGCTCCATTATCCTCTTGAGATTTATGTGTTAATCTTTTTTTGTTGTGAGACTTATTTTAATAGAGGAAGTTTCTTGTTTTATTTTAATGTGGTGTTTGTTATTTCTTTGAGAAAAGATTATGATAGGTTATAAGGCTCTCTCACTTAATGCGAATAACTCAAGTAAGGGGTTTGAGGGAGTTATGGAGCCTTCACAGGGAAATATTTACTCCTATGAGAAGGATAAGATAAGGTATGAGTTCCCTTGTGGTTATTTGAGTTATATTATGAAAGGAAGATGCGATGTACATTGATATGAGTATGTGATGGAAGAAAAAGTAAAAAATATTATAGAGGATAAATATACTTGGTTTATGAAATATTTGTGTTTTATCATTTATATTTGCCCATTATTGAAGAAAGTTCCATTTTCTCCCCTATCTTAAATCTTTTCAATGATTCATTGTGTTTGTAAAACCTTGGGTAGTGTTGGCTATGTGTCATTTATTATGTTTGAAGAACAGAAATTTATTTCGTTGTGTGTACTACCTATTTTTTAGGACCTCCTAGCTTGGGGGTGGTCTTTTTAGGAAGCCCAATGGTTAGGAGGTTGACAACCTCCATTGGCCTTTTTGTGAAAATCAATTTGTAAGTTTATGAAGAAAGAACGAAGGGTGCTTCTTACCAATGTAATGACTTATTTTGTCTCATCCTTGAGTTTTTATTTTTTATGAACTCCTTGTTCTATGAGGAGAGTGATTACTTAAAAAATTGAATGTATTAGTCATCTTATTACTTATTGTTAAAAAATATTATTCTATTTATTTTCATGTGAAAAATAAGGAGTTTATCATGGTGTTTGGAAATGATAGCTTGTTGGTTTAGATGATATATGTGTCTGTATTTTCTTTCAAATCCTTTCAAACCTTATTGTAAAATATAATTTCTTTTAATTTTGTATTCATAAAATGAAAAAATAAATATTTTCCAATAAATCTTTAGATAAGAAATAACAATAATTTTTTTTAAAAAAATTGAAAATATTTCACCTTAGGTAGACTTGAACTCTCTTTTTGTCCTCTATATCTCCACTTTCCTCTCAAACCTTTAAGAAAAAAGGGATTTCCCAAATGAATGAGAAATGCTCAAGGGAAGGGTATTTGTTTAAAATTGAGACATGGGGTTTTAGAGTTCCCCTAATGACTTAGTGACCCCTAATATTTTTTAGTGTTAATTAAACCTTATGAGTGTGATTTATTTTATTAGAGCTAGTGAGAAATGTGGTAACATAATTTAAATTTTTATTAAGATGGATATTGTGATTATTGCTTTGGGAGTTCTTATTATTATTTTGATTTAATTAATTGTCATTGTTTTTAATTCATAAAATTACATTTTTTTGAATAAATTAATTAAAGATCTTAATTAAATAATTAGTTTTAGGAAATTAATTTTTTTAATTTAAATTTAATTAGGAAATTAATTTTGTAATTTAATTTAAATTGAAATTAATTTTAGGGAGATTTTAGATATCATTTAAAAATAATTTAATACAACTAAATTTTATTATTTAGATTTTATAATATTAGAAATCGTAAGACTTCTTAATAGGTGTAACAGTGGGGCTTCTTTTCTGTAGTGTCATCAACCAAAGTTCAAATCTCATGAGCTTACCCTTTACTGCAACAATAATTGAGAGGTCCCCAATATATTGCATCATGATTTACCAATGACATGTGGAGTGGGGAATTTGCATCCTACCCAAGGGTTAAATCCTTGGTTTAAATTTTTAAAGCCACATCTTTAATTTTAAATAAAGTGGAGAAAATGTAATATGAAGGGAGTTTTTATAAAGATTTAAGGTTTGGTAAAGATCAACATAGAAATCAAATAAATAAATGAGCATATATTGATGAATATGTGAACACTCCATGCTAGTGAAAACCTTCCTTTTACCCACTTTGGAAAAAAAAAATCTCTAACAATTAGGTTTTGAGAAAGTGGCCCCTCTACAAAAATGGTCAAATATAGACCATGAAACAAATTTTTTGAGCAAAAAATATTTAAAGTATGACAATAGTTCAAATTGGAGCTTAAGTGGTTTCCCAAGTCAAGCTCTAACATAGATTATAAGCAACTAAGAATTTTTTTAAAAAGTTCTCTTGTTTTCTAAAAACCACTTGATGGGTGAAAATACTACATTTAAAAGATACAGTTCCCTTAAATTTGACAAATTCAAAGATGTGTAGAGTGAGGACATGTAGAAGAAATATGTGATGCAGAGAAATACCCAAAAAAATGAATATGCAAGGAAAGTGGTATGAAACTATTGGTGTGAATAAGGTTTCCTACCTAACCAATTCACCTAGTAGGTCATATTCAAATGTTAGGTTCACTTAGGTCCTAGGAATGTTTCTAAAAGTCTTAGGTGTCATGTGATATTATCATTTCATTTAGTTCTTGTTTTCTAGATCATGTAATATTTGATGAGTTAGTTGTCTCATGTCATAGGATTAAGGTCCATTTGTTATGATATTGTCTAATATTGTGTCTCACCTTCGATATATAATCAAGGGTCTCTCATAAATTGTATATGGCTTCTATTTTTATTGCTTGATAGGAATACAATTTTTTTCATATTGATCTTCTCTCTTTGTACTTTCCATTTTTCCTCTAGATCTTGGCTGGTTATCTCGATAGCCAAATCTTACAAGGTACCAAAGCAAGTTGGGTTCCATTGGTTAGTATTTTTGGAGAGATCTTCATAGATCTTGAAATTTTGAGTATGCTCTTCTCTTGCATCATATGATGATCTTGAGAATCAAAACAATTTGATAGAAATAATAGAATTTGGGGGGTTCCTCTTTGTGGCTATTTATTGCATATTCATTTAGAGATTATTAGTGTAAATCTAAGCTCACCATTGAGTTCAAGATGTTTGAAAAATTCAATTATGGCTTCTTCTTTTTTTCTGTGATCAATGACGTAGTATAGGCTAACTACACTTGATCCATGAGGATTCAAAGCATATTTAAGCCACTAAACATTAGTCCAATAACATCATTCAATGAAAACTAAGCTAATAATCCATTAAAACTAACATATTAAAATATGAAAGCTTCAAAAACACCTATTCTAATCAATTTAAATGTATCTTATTGGGGGAGTGATGTCGCATTGATGTGGATTGATGACCCTTTCCCAATCCCGTGGATAAATGAGCTTGTTTTGATTGATTCTATTGAAGAGAATTGACGAAATTGTTGAAATATGTGTATGAAAACATGATTTAAAAACTAAATTAACATGATGAGAGCTATTTTAACATGATCTATGCTAAGATGATCAATATGGGTGTATGCAAAGCTATTCTAAATGGAGTTTAAGCTCAAACGATTTAAAACTCTAATTACCAAACATGCTAAGTGTATGCACCTATGTTACCATGGAAGCCATTAATGGAAGCTAAAATAATATGATGCAAGAAATTAACTGAAAATTTCTTTTAAAACATGAAATATGAGTGCAAGATGAGAGTGATTTTAACATCATAAGTTTTCTCTTAAAGATGGATCCATTTGTCTCCAAATAGCGATCTATGTATAGGAGGACAAATGAGAAATGAAGGGCTAAGATTGAAAAATTTAATAAATGGTCAATATGGAAGGAAGAGGGAGGCATGGATCATGGATTCCCATCAAGGGTTGAGAATTCAAAATAATATTTAATCAAGGGCTTACATTCATCCAAACAAACACACCTTCAACCTTACATAAGAAGCTTTGTTGAAAATTTGTAACAAAAAAGGAATATTCCCTTTTTCAAATGAGTGAAGAAAGAGAATATTCCCAAAGAATATTCTCATGGGTGAGAAAATTAGATATTTAGTTATTTAAAACCAAATTTAATTATGCAAAGGAATATTCCATGGGAGTATTCCCTTTTTGGAGGAATGTGAAAAGGAGGAATATTCCCTTACAAATGGGAGGATTATATTTAATTAGTAATTTGATAATTAAATAAAGTTTTAATTGTGAAAATTAGGGGAATTAGGATATTCATTAAATAATTCATTTATTTAACGAAAAGGGGAAGGGATATGATATTTAATTAAATAACTTAGGGTTATTTAATTAAAGAAGAGGACTTTAGGGATTAAATTAAATAATTTGATTTATTCAATTTAATAGGATGAAATGTTAGCATGAAAGAGGGTGAATTAACCTAATTAGGTTAATTCTATAGATGAAAATGATGCGATTAATTAAATAGCTAGGCTAATTTGATTAATCAAATAAAAAGAGGATGGGTTTTAGGATGAAATGGTGTTAATATATTAGATTCAAGTGCATGATATCATTCAATACATTTTTAAGTGTCTATATTTTTTCCCTCTTTGAAGTGAGGTACCTGTTATGTTGGTTCAAAGACTGTCCCTTTTTGGATAAAAACTGCTATTTAGATTAAAAAAAAAAAAAAATCTAATTTTTGGATGTCCCACTATTGCCCTAGTGGAAGGAATAAGTTGGTTCCCTGCTTGCTCGAGAAATTGGGCAAAAATTATGAAATTTGGTTGATTTCTCAAAAAAAGTTAAATATAGGTGCAGGTGCTAAAACAGGCCTCAAGATACCAAAAATGGCCTCAAAAATGCAAAAAATGGCTCAAAATAGGTTGCATAAAATAAAAATAGGTCAAAGTCCTATTTTGGCTCAAATTAGGGAAAAAAACCCTATTTTTTAGGCTAAAATAGGTGAGAAGGGTGACACTTCCAATTCATTTGTGCATTCACACTTGATGTATTTGCTACCTTTTGAGCTTTGAACTCCTAACAAAATGGAGCAATGAGAGCTTTCTCTTCACCTTTTGGAGCCAGTTTGAGAGTATCAATGACGAGAAAATGCAGGACCCTAAGTATGTAACTCAAAACCTATCTCGATTTTCACTTTTAGGTGTAATTAATAGGGGGTCAAAATTAGGTTTCTAGGCACATCACTATATAGCGATGCAATTGATGCGTCAGAAGCATTGCTATTGATTTTATAGTGATGCACCTTCAATCTGGTGGCACACCATTTTTTGGTTGGGTGACGCATTTGATTAGTGGGTTGCTAGGTTAAAATAGTGACACATGATTTTCAAATTTAGTGTCGATCAAAAGTGGTGGGTGATGCATATAGGTTTTAGCGACACACCCCAATTTTTTAATAGATCGATGCATCCAAATGTGAATTCACTATTGAGCATAGTGACACACATCGCCAAATTGGCAACACACCCTTGAAATGGATACAATGATGAACCCTTGAAAGAGTGATGTTATTGATTTCAATGACACTTTTGATGTTTCTAGATGCAAAGTCTCAAATTTTGATCAATTTTTTAATTTTTTGGAAAATTGACACTGTGTGTGTGATGTGTGTAGGAGGATCCTCCCCCATTGATGTTGCGAGAGAATCATTCTAAAATTTTGGCTATGACACGAGATTTTGATGACTTGGAGGTAGAGTGGTTGGGTATACTGGGGTTAGGTTTCATTGATTTCTTTCCTGAGGTCTGGACCCACCTTACTATGATGATGACTCTAATTTAGAGGTGGCACAATGAGAGCTCTTCATTTCACTTTCCCACCAATGAGGTCACCATTACACTAGAGGATGTGTGGCACATATTGCAATTGTTGATTCATGGAGAGCATGTCATATATGACAAAGATGTCAGGAGAGACACATGTCTTTCCCTACTACACAGATGACAACTTGTTTTGGTGAACTCTCAAATTGATCTTGATCTATATCATGATCGAGTTCCCATTTTCAGGTTGTTTGTAGCTACACTAATCTCTGGAGCAATTGCCCCAAACCAATGGGGTAGAGGTTTTAGTCCCAACTAGGGAATAACATGGGAGGGGATGATCAAGAGGACCATCATGCAATATGTGCATGGGGTCCAATTCTACTTGCTTCATTGTATCAAAAAATGCTTGAGGCCATCTACCACGAGGGTAGGAGCATTGGAGCATGTGTTACATTGCTCCATATCTGGGCATATGAGCATATTGTAGTTTTGAGGCCCTTGGTAGTTTTGGCAGACATTCATGAGGATGAGCCTGTGGTCTCTAGGTATAGGGGGTCGATGACTTTCTAGCACATGGGCCCTATAGGTCTAGCTTATTGTCGTCATGTCATTGATGACATTACTATTTTTAGATGGAGGCCATGGCTACAACATCCAACATGGTATGATGATCAATAGTAGTTGTACTTTTCCCAATAGACTCGATACGTACAAGGTAGAGAGAACACCATGCTAGAGGTATTTAGCATACCTCATTTCTCAGTAGTTTGGCAAGGTTCAAGATGTTCCCATCGATGATTACACTACAATCTTCACCAGATCATAGAAAGAGGTGCAATGGAGGCCATATCGACCCTGTTGTGGCGATTGATGGATTTAGATAGCTTGTTGCACAGTCCTGGGCTTACGATCAGGGTATACCAGATGTGATGACCACCCTAGCTTATGATGCATGGTTCAAGCCACCTACTCACCTAAAAAAATTAGTGGGGGATACCTTGGAGGCAAGGTAAAAGGCAGAGGTAGAGGTTGAGGTAGCGAGAAAGATGGTGGCGGGGACAGAGGTAGGGATGGGGGCTGAGGTAGAGGGCATGATGAGGATCAAGACAGGGCCCAGGTTCTAGGTGATGGGCACTAGTAGTAATAGCTAGATTAGGGTCACCAAGACCTAGGGCATCAAGATAGGCATGATGGATAGGTTTCGAGGGAACCACAGCCTCCTCCACTCATACAACTAGATGCTCAGGTGCAGCACATATACAGGCTCTCACTGCCAAGAGAGACTAGTTGTAGGTAGAGAGTGATCAAGTGTAGTAGCAAATTCAGGCCATGAAAATGTAAAGAGACCATGAGGTTTAGTTGTGATAGCAACTAGACTTACAATTGACCCAAGAGATTGGGAAAAGGTAGCAACTTGAGGCATTGATGGTTGCATCATAGGGACGAATAGTGTCTGCCTATTTGTATAGAGAGGAATTTACTAAGGTTGCTTATTACCATATAGATTATCATCGAGATGTTCCTTAGGTGATGAGACAACCTTTTTTTTTTACAGCGGAGTGGAGCACCACCTAGAGCTGAGGATCAACCATTAGTTAGGGGTGTGTTGAGTATCCATTAGGGCTAGCCATTTTTTAGACACCTTTTGATTGTTCGGCTGGTTATTTATACACATATACATTCATGGGCTCATTTTTGATAGCCTCGTGGATATTGTACTTTTTCCTTGATATTCATACACTAACTCAGATATTGTACCATGATAGTCATCATTTTTTGATAGATATACGAGATGATTCAAATCTGATATGTGATGTACCTTTTATTTCATGCTTTATTAATGTATGGATGCATATGATGTGATATGTTGTGCTTATGTATTCTAATCATGTATGGATGCAATGTGATGGATGCACTTCTTTTGTTTATACGATATGTGATATGCGATGATGATCTATGATGTGATGTATATGAGATGCAATGTTATGGGATGGATGCAATGCAATGCAATGGATGTGTTATATTCTTTTTTAGTATCTTTTGATGATATGTTATGGGATGGATGTTATGATATGTCATGATATATAGATGATATGGATGCTTATACAAGATGTATGGATGAATGCATTTCTTTTTGTGTATTTTTCCCATGCCATTTATGATGTCATGATGATGTATGCATATGGATGTATATATCGATAATGCAGATAATCATGATTATGATAGGATAATGTGATGTATGCTTATGCCTAGAATATGTGTATGATATGTGATATTGATTAAGATGACTAGAATAACAAATCTATTTCATCTTAAACAAATTAAATGATAATGCAATGGATTATGTTTTCCTTTATTATGATATGTTGTGATGATGTGAGATGTATGCATGTTGATGTTTTATGGATGTAGGAAGGATGCTTGATGATGTTCTTGTTGACTTTCATGATACCAAGTTAGGGTAGAAAGAAGATAGAAGAAAATAAGATGAAGGATTTGACCATCAATTTTGAAGATTGACTCAAAAGCCCAAGTACATGATCCACCGAGACTTTATTAGATATGGTGATGAGAGAGATGATGACACTAATTTTATCATATCTTGGGATTGGAATTTTCCATCATTCCTTATTTTTGTTATAACACATAGACACGATGCATCATGGTATTGATAACCAGGATGGCATTGTATCTAGTGCAATGGAATTTGACTCTGCAAATAGATAGGATAGTTCTTGTTCACACCTTGAGATATGGAAACCTCAACAGAATGTAGTTTAGAAGCTTAGAATATATTAGACAAAAGCATACACAATATTCAATAGTATACTCCAAACAACCTCCCTACACACAACTAAGCAAGTATGTGCCAAGATTATTTTACAAGAATACCCACGAACATAACAAATGAAAGATAATGATTGATGCCCCATTCCTTTCTCTCTAAATCATTGAGACATCATCGAGAGGTCCTCATAATGGTTCAAGAAGATAAATCATAAGAAAAGATCAAAGGCAAACAGTTAGTGTTATCTATATCTCTTGCTAGTTTAACTTAGCTAAGGTGATTTCTGATGTTGATTTCCATCATAGGAAGGATGCATCCTAGGAATTTTTTATCAAATGTTTTGATTAGGATGAGGTGTGTGATAATTCATTGATACAAACTCTAGTGACTTGTTTAGCTATGATCTAGACTTTAGATTTTAACACTTAGGTTCTCACTTTATGACTTCCTATACCTGCTATCTATTTGTTTTGCCAAA
The DNA here is from genome assembly GCA_007258455.2 of Sequoia sempervirens. NCBI lineage: Eukaryota > Viridiplantae > Streptophyta > Pinopsida > Cupressales > Cupressaceae > Sequoia > Sequoia sempervirens. The sequence goes on from VDFB02271358.1 coordinate 678,940,725, forward strand.
GGTTGAAGGTGATGATTGATTTATTATTGGTGAAATTTTATTGCGAGTGAAAGAAAAATGGGATGGATGATTTTGGGTTTTTCGAAATATTTCATTTTTGATGTTTTGAAAAAACATTTTGAGGTTGTTTTTGGTCTTTTTCAATTGTTTATTTGAATTTTTTGGTTTTTGATTATTTGAGGTTGTTTAGGGTTTTCTAAATTTTCAAATGTTTTTGTGTTTTCTAAGTTTTCAATTTTTTTGTGGTTTTATGAGTTTTGACCAAGAATCTAACCTAAAAGACTACCCTAGGGGCCTCGGGGGCTTATCAAAGATGATCCTTGTCTATGCTATACATGTAGAGACCATGTAGTTCAACTGACTTGACTTATTGATGATGAGATATGTACAGTTGATGGAATGTCAGTTTATTATGACAGACTCATAAAGGACTGACCTAGGGTGTCTTGAGGGAACATCAATGATGGCCTTGCCTACATTCAAGCTCAAAGACTCATAGTTTCACATGGTTCTATTTTTGTATTTTCAATGTTTTGACCTTTTTAGGGATTTTGATGTGTTTTGGATGTTTTGGATTTTGAATTTTGAATTTTTTGAATGTTTTTGAGTTTTAGCTATATAGGATTTTGATTTTTTTTGGATTTTGATGGGTGTTTTATGAATGTTTTTGGGATTTTTGATGATATTCCCAATAACCTTAAGATATACAATAACCCGATCTGATCCATAATGAGTTTCCCCCAGTGTGTGGTGCAATAGACTACCTCGATAAAGGCAGGACAAGATAACCTTAGGAAGATGCCAAGTAGTACTAAAGGGGAATACCATACTTCACAATATCAATCCATGCTTATACATGGATGGGTGATGGAATAAATAGGATGGATGATGTGATGCAAAGAATCATAGGATAAAGAGCTAAAGATAGATGGATGTGCTTTATTTATGCCAGACACCTATTTTCTAGGTTTTCACCAAGGTACTTTCCCAAAGCACCATCAAATTGGTTTTCACTAGAGGACAATTGTTTTTCTTTACTTTTTCAATCCTTTTCTTATTTTTTTGGATTTTTTTATTTTTTTTATTTTTTTGTATTTTCAGATTTACACCCTTCAAGCCTAGGTATAATTTTTTTTAAGATGTAGGCTATTGGTTGGTTCCTACAAGGGTTCACCTTCAAGCATTGATAATTGATATGCTCCTAATCCATAGCTTGTTGTGACGAAAAAGGGACCTAACTAGTTAGGCTCAAACTTTCCTTTATTGTATTGATTTGGAAGATTTTTTTGATTCTGCTTTAGGACAAGATCCCCTACTTGGAAAGACCGAAACTTGATCTTCTTTTTGTATATTTTTTTTAGTCAGTTTTGATATACTTGCAAGTCGTTAAGGGCATCAATACAATGGTAATCCAAGAATTCTAGCTCATTTAGCTTAGATGCTTTGTATTCTTCATCAGTGATTAGATTCTATAGTGACACTCATAGTGAAGGAAGCTCAACCTCAATAGATAAGATGGCTTCTGATCCATAGACCAAGGAGAATAGGGTTGCACCTATAGGTGTATAGATATTGGTTCGATAGGCCTAGAGGGAAGGATTTAACTACAAATGCTAGTCACAACCAACTTCATTGACTATTTTCTTTAGGATCTTTATAATGGTCTTGTTTGTAGCCTCAACTTGACCATTTCCCTGTGAGTAATACAAGGTAGAGAACTTATGTTGGATGTTAAATCTTTTACATAGCTCTTTCACATCCTAATTATTGAAGGGTGTTCCAATTATTGAGATAAGGGCTTGTGGAACACCATAATGGTAGATAAGGTAGTTCAGGATAAATTTGGAAATTTTTTTCCCCATTATGTAAGTCATAGGAATGGCTTCTACCCACTTGGTAAAGTACTTAGTGGTTGTGAGGATGACTTATGGCCATTAGATGAGGTTGGAGTAATCTTTCCTATGATGTCAAGCCTTCACTATGAGAAAGGCCAAGGTGTGACCATGGGTTGTAACTCCTGAGTTGGGGCATGAATAAGATCTCCATGTTGTTGAAACTGGACACACTTCTGCACATATTGATGGGCTTCTCTTTCCATGGTTGGCTAGTAGTACCTCATCCTCAAAAATTTCTTAGCTAAAGTCATACCACTAAAATGGGAACCACATATGCCATCATGTACTTTTGTTAAAGTGGTCAAGGCCTCCTCTTGGTTAAGACATCATAGTAATGTCCCTTTGATGCTTCTACAATAAAGGGTATCACCTAGGATCATGAATCAGGATACCCTTTTAACAAAAGTATTCTTAAGGTTGGAGGTGATATCAGCTAGGAGGGTTCCTTTGCTAAGGTAGGTGAATATATCATGATACCATGGGGATCTATGACCAACAATGACATACAAAAATTCAAATTCAAGGATTTTGAAAGTTGGTACGAGAATTTTTTTGACCAAGAATTCACATTGAAGGACATTGTGTGGCATGTCTAGCAATGATCCAATATTTTCCATAGCATATGTTGCTCGATTATTCATGCGAGGAATTTTCTCAAAAGATATATCAATGAAAAGGTCCTTGATATTATCTACCATCTTCTTGTAAGGAGTAAGCTTTTCACCCTTAGTTTGGTAGTTAACATTGACTTGGTTGATAACTAGCTGTGAGTCCCCATAGAATTTCAACTCTTGTATTTTCCATTGAATTGCTATCCTTAGATCGGTTATTAGGGCTTCATACTCCACAATGTTGTTAGTACATGGAAATGATAGCTGGTATAACTTCAAGATACAATCACCTTGAGGGGTAATAAAGAGAATACCCACCCTGGATCCATGTTGGGTGAACGATCCATCAAAGTACATTTTTCACTGATTTGCTGCATTGACAAGGAAAGCCGATTCATCAAGAAACTCATATATCAAAGGGTTCTCTAAATAGATAGGTTCCTCTTCTAGTTGGTTTGTGATCACTTTTCCTTTTATTTACTTATGCTTCACATAATATATGTCAAATTTAGTCAAGATCATTACCCATTTGGCCATTCGCCTAGTGAGAGTTGCTTTGGATAACATGTATTTTAATGGATTAATCTTTGCAATAAGCTTGATTTGATGCAACAACATGTAGTGTCTATAATTTTGTCAAGAAAAAATACTGCTAAGAATGCTTTCTTAGTGGATGAATAGTTCATTTCATATCCCACCAAGGTCCTACTAATGTAATAGATTGCTCTTTCCTTTCTGTTTTCATCATGTGCTATAAGAGCACCTAGTGCTATTGATGTTGTTGAGATATACAAGATCAATGGCTTGTTTGGTATCAGTGGCGTGAGCATTGGAGGTGTCAATAGGTAATCCTTGATCTATTGGAAAGCTTTATCACACTTCTCATCCCTCTTGTAAGTTATTCCTTTATGGATAAGGTGTGAAAAAGGGTGAATTTTGTCTGATAAGTGTGTTATAAACCTTCTAATGGACAGCAATATTCCTTGTAACCCTCTCATTTTCTTCAATGTTTGTGGTGATTCCATGTCTAGGATGGATTTTACTTTGTTGGATCAATTTCTACCCCTCTATGTGATATAATGCAGCCAAGAAGCTTCCCTGATGTAACCTCAAAGACACTTTTTTAGATTTATTCGTACCTTATACTCTTTGAGCATGTCGAAGATGGGTCCCAATAATTCTATGTGATCACTCCTTTTCTTTGATTTTTCCAAGATATCATCCACATAGTCTTCAACTATTTTTTGGATCATGTCATGAAAGATGAGGTTCATTTCTCTTTGATAGGTTGCTCTTGCATTCTTTATTCCAAATGGCATCATGTTCCAACAATATGTTCCCCATGGACAAGTGAATGTAGTTTTGTGTTGATCCTCCTTGGCGATCATGATTTGATTATAGCCTGAAAAACCATCCATGAGTGACAACATTTCATTTCCAGCTATTAAATCCATGATGATGTCGATGTTAGGAAGAGGGAAGTCATCCTTCAAGCATGCCTTGTTTAAGTCTTTGAAATCCATGCATATTCTGATGCTCCCAGTGGGTTTAGAGACTAGTACTATGTTAGAACCCCACTCAAGATAATCTATTGGTTGGATGAATCCAACGTCAAGAAGCTTTTGTAACTCAACTTTTACCAAGAGTTCTATTTGAAGATGCATCTTTCTTAATTTTTGCTTCACTGGTTTAGCTTCAGGATAGATGGTTAAATGATGCACAACCACTTCTGGATCAAGCCCTAGAATGTCTGTGTATGACCATGTAAAGTTATCTATTTTCTCTTTTAGGAATGTTTCTAGGTTTTTTTGTTCTTCATCCAACAAGGATTCAACATAGAAAGTGATCTTGGGTGCTTCTTATGTTCCCACATTGACTAGAGTGGCCTTTTCTGCTAGAATTGCTAACTTCTCTAGATGCATTTCACTAAGGGGGAGATTGAATCCCTCATCCTTGGGAAGTTCAGAGAGGTTTTTACCCTTAGATGTGTCCTTTCTTTTTACTATTTTAGGATCAAAAAATGCAACAATGTGGTTTTCACTCAAAGATCTGCATGTTAGTTGCATGGTGTCCATTTTGCAACTGAAGGATTCAATTGTCTCCCTGTAGTATGCCCCTATGTTGAGCTCTATATTGAAACTAGCTTTGTGATCTACCCAAGGTAAGTTGTTACAAAGTCCCATGAATTATCAAATTGCTTCATCATTTTTGAATAAATATAGAATCAATGGTCCTTGTTGGTCCCAGTCAATGAGTTGTGGATATACTAGGATTATTTCAGTGGGTTTATCCTTTGGGGTGAAGGATGTTGTGGATATCATGAAGAGATTTATTCTCAAATAGGTTAGAAACATCAAGGGGGAAGTCATCTAAGGTTGTATCATGTAATGTTGGTAACCAAGAGGTAGCCTCAACCTGTTTAGTGGAAGTATCTTTTCCAATAATGGTAACCTTGCTAGTAGCACATCCTAAGCTAAGATTCTTAGGACATTTCTCAAGAATGATTGGTTCTAGCAAACCATTGTCATTTTGTCCTAGTTTCTCATTCTTGTTATACCCCCATCCCTTCATTAGTTGTAAGTATTTGTTGTTGTCTTCCATGGGAAGAGCGGGGATAGGTCGTTCATCTTGATATAGAAGCTTGGATACATTATCCTCATTGAAATATTCTTTTTTCAAACCCCCCCACTTGGTGAAGGTAGTAGCTGCCATCTTTATTGTCTTAGCAACTTTGTTGCTAGGTGTGGGTTTCCCATGGGATTTGGGAAGAATGGGTAACTCCCCCAACACAAAAATATCATTTGTTAATTTATAGCTTCCACAACCATCATCCTGGATCACTACTTTGATGTCAGGAATGTTCTACACAATGGGAGTTTTCATTTCTTAGGTAGATGCAAGGATAGATGGGTCAACAAATTAGGTAGAAGGTGTAGGCCCTTTATCATTTTTAGGGATTTATGGTATTTTGTAAAACTTGGCCTCAAGGTTCTTGCAGTAGTAAAAAGACTCAGGATCTCCATGGATGGTAACTTCTCTTCCCTCAAAAGGAAACTTTACACATTGATGGTAGGTCAAAGCTACAACTTCCAGGGCATGGATCCATGGTCAACCAAGAAAGATGTTGTAGGGAAGATCAAGGTCTAACACTTGGCATGTAGTTTCTGTAATGACAGGTCCTACTTGGATGGGCAGTGCAATAATGCCTTGTGATACCCGCTCTTGATCATTATATTCTCTCATGGTGGTACTCTTTTCTTTCTCAATAGTATCCTCTAAATAGACCAAGTTTTTGATCAACTAAAGGGTGCAAATGTTCAAACTAGAACCTCCATCTACTAAGACTCTTTTAACCTTGTTCTTATGAATAATGACCTCAAGGTGAAAAGCACAATTATGGGATGGTTGTGATGGTAGGTCTTGTTTTGATAAGGTGAGAAGATGATTAGTGATATGCCCTACCATAGCTTGAAACTAATTTGTATCAATATCCTCAGGGATGGATGATGACGACAAATATTTCTCTAAGATTTCCCTATGTGCAAGGGATAGCCTTAATAGTTCTAGGATAGAAATTTGTGTGGGGGTCTTCTTAAGCTGATCGAGGAGACTGTACTTTCTAGGGTTCAATGTAGGAAAATTAGGTTGTGCCCTAGATTGAGATGGGACTCCTTGGATGGTGAGCTTGCCACATCATGTGGTGACTCCACACTCTGCGCTAGGCCCTTTGATGGTGATGATGGTGATGACACTATAACAGGAAGTGACCACATTGGAATATGTATACTACATGTTTGTGTAATCCTTATCTTTTCTAGGGTTGTTTCCTTTACTATGATATGGCATAGGGTTCTTGTATATCTTGAAATCCTAATTTTCAGCTGGTACCTCAACAACTATGTCTCCATTTTCAATAAGATCTTAGATAACATTTTTAGCCTCATACAATTTGATGTTTTGCGTCCTTTGATTTTATGAAAGTCACAGAGATATTTTTTGTTGTACTAGGGTGGTTTATCTTGTGGTTATTGGTAGTTTCCAAAATTAGGAAGCATTATCAAGTTTGACTCTACCAAGTTCTTCATGATGGTTTCAATAGGTTTCGACAATTGTGTGTACTTGTGTTTCGCATAGTTGTTCTTGTTGGGGGTTCATCTTTGTTGCATTTTGATGTTTTGATCTGATTGTTTTGTGATGGTGTAGCTTGTTGCATAGATGGTTGAGCATTAGCTATTTGATTGGTGTTTAGCCTAGGATCACTTAGGATAACCTTAGCATCTACCACACCATCATTTGTTATGTTCTTTTTCTTAGCCCAAACACAAGGCTTGTCATTTGAACTAGTTGATGGGTGGTTGTATTTGTATGCTTGGATATTTTCCTATCAGATTAGAGCTCTCTTGATGTTAAGGGATCTAGGGAAAAACTCATCATAAGAGGTAATCCACTACATTTTCAAGTGAAAGGATAGATCTAGATCTATATTTTCTATGATGATTCCTACTTGTTCATCGGGAATTGGTCACTTGCTTTTACTAGTCCCTTGCCTCCATCATTGTAGGAAATTGGTGAAGGATTCTAATTTTTTTTGTTTGAGAGTATACAAATCTTCTATGCTTACATCCATGTCAAGATTAAAGGAGAAGTGATCTATGAGTTTATTGATGATTTCTTGGAAGGTTTTGATACCTGGAGGAACTTGAGAAAACCATTCAATAGTTGGGCCTGTCAAGCTTCATGGAAAGAGGTGCATTAAATAGGACCCCTTTTAGGAAACCTCCATACACATGACATTAAACTCTTTGACATGGTCCACAAGTCTTCCTCTCCCTTTGTTTTTATCAAATTTGGTGATTTCAAAATTGGGAGGGAATGGTACAATTGCAATGTTTCGATCAAATGGATAAGGGCATATGTTTTGTGTATGGGGATTCTTCATCTTTCCCATCTGGAGATCTACATTTCTTGTGTTAATGCCTTTAGTTGTGATGCGAAATCATCTTGTGGGTTTGGTGGAAGAACATACATTGCGTATTGTGGGATGGTGGATGGATTTTATGTGGGATTTTCATATGATGGAGTGTTGTATGGTGTGTATGGTGGCGTGGATATTGTGAAGGTGATTGTGGTGGAGGTGTATATGTTCCTAACATGTTTGGGTTGACAATGTTCCATTGGAGGTTATAGTATAAACCCTATTGTTTTTGTTGTTGTTGGGCATATTGCTAAGCTAGTAAGGCTTCTTGTTGTTGTTGGGCCACTAGGGCTTGTTGTTTGGATTCCTATTGTTGCTACACCACTAGGGATTTTTTGTTGTTGTTGTTGTTGTGTTGCTAATGTTTCTTGATGGGCTTGATGTTATTGTTGTTGTTGTTCTACTAAGGCTTTCTTGTTGTTGTTGTTGTGCTACTAGGGTTGCTTGTTGTTGTTTCTATTATTGTTGCGCTACTAGGGCTGCTCACTATTGTTGCTACTATTGGAAGGCTTGTTGGTATTCCTGTTGTGCTTACTATAAATTTAATGCATGTTCTTGCAATGTAGGATTAGTTGGTTGTTGGGGCATCTGTGATGGGTTTTAGGTGTTGATGTTTTGTGCAGGTAGTGGGTTGATGATGAGAGGTTGCGTGTTCCCTTGGTTTAACATTCCTTGTAAGATGGTGGATTGGGATGGAGGAATGTAATTTTGAGGTCCCATTTGATTTTGCATGATGAGGGGGACCATTGGGAAAGATGACTATGGTACCATTAGGTATTGCGATGGTAATGACACATTAGGACCTTGATTCCATTGATTGAAAGGGTTCCCTTGACTGATATTTTGGGGATTTTCTTGTGTTTGGTATTTGGCCAAGGTATTACCTTGGTCGATGGGGTTCATGGCCAAGGGGTTATTTTGATTTGGGTTGGTGATGGATGGGACAAATGTCTTTTGTGAAACTAATGGTGCGGATGAACCAATTGGGGGGTTGGATACAGATGTCCCTATTTGTGTTAATGGTTGAGTTTGATCCATTTGGGACACTTAGCCTTGCATGACATTGGGAACACTTGTGGTACTTGTGGGGATGGATGAAGATGGGTGACCTCGATATGTTGAGGTTGTTGTGGATTCATGAAGCATAAGTGGATTCTTTTTGTTGTAAGGGGTGTTCGGGAATGGTAGGAGTGCCAAATGTTGGTGTCCAAGTGGTGCTTTGAGATGAATTGGTGTTTAAGGTACCCACAATTGTGTTTCTTTCAAATGGAAGAGTATGGACAAATTCCTTAGCAATACTAGTTGCAATACTAGGAATGGTGTTTGAATTAGACCTAGCGATGGAGTTGTTTGAATGGTGGATAAAGTCAATCCTTGCATCAATGATTGTGCAAAAAAATATAGGGACATTGGAGCTACATTTCCTAAGGCTTGATGATCTTGTTTGTACTCCATGATTTCCTCCCTAGTAAGTCCAAATGGGTTGTTCGTGACATCTTTTATCTCATATGGCCTTGATGGAGATGAGGGTTGTTGTGATGGGGTAACTTGAATTCTTGGATCAAATTATTGAGGATTGTGATCACTTGAGGTGAATGTGAATTTGGTTTTCTCCATGATTCTCTTGTGTTGTGATATTTTTTTTACCATAAATTTGGGTCACCTATGGGAGAGTTGTGTTGAGATTTGTAATGATTAAACTCTCTAATTGACTCAAATATTGGTAAAAGGGACACTCTAAGTATTTTGGGAACAATGATGGTAATGGGAGATGAAAAGATGAATGATGTGGGAAGTGATATTTGCAAACATTTTGGGACAACACTTTTGACTTACGTTTTATTTTGTGATGTTTGGAAAAAGGATGTTAATGAACTTGTGAATCTATAGAGTAGACTTGTGACCTTCAAGATGAACAAGTTCAAAGATGATAACTAAACCAAGTGCATAGAAAAGGATTCATTCAGATACAAAGTAGCTAAGTTAGGGCTTGTCTTGATAGATGTTCAAGTCAAAAAGTGTTGGTGTATTAAATTTTTTTGCAAAGTTTGGTGAAGAGAAGGATGAAATTTGATAAGGGGTGGATGAAATGTTTGACCCAATGTTGACCTAAAGTGAACCTTTTGTTTTACAAGACCAAGGTAGTGAGAAAAATGCTATACCTCTAAAGATTTCAAATCCTAAAGACTCAATGATCAAGGAGAAGTTCTTGTGAAATGTGTAAATCTAGTCTGTTCATGAAATAACATAGAAAACATCTCCTTATTCATCTATCTCGATTGCAGTGATTTCTTAAGATACGTGTCCAAATTTACTTTGCACTATGATGTCTAAATTTGAAATTGTGGCATGTAGACCTTTGTTTAGGGATTTTGATTTTGTGAGAGATCATTTAAGACAAGCCTAAGATTATGAAAAATACCAATGTTTGACTTAAATGAGAGGCTCATATTGGACATACATGTTTGGAAAATTCATTGAAATGAGTCTATAAAAATTTCTTACCAAAATGTTCCTATTGTGGTAGAAATTCACAAGGTGTTTCTTGACAGACTTTTGACTATGATGGTTAAGTTTGAAGTGACGACATGTAGACCTTCTCTTGGGGATTTTGATTTTGTGAGAGATCATTTAGAGAAGCTCAACTTTGTGAAAAAGAGGATATTTATTTCCATGCGGGAAGTGGTAATATGGGCCTTCTAGGCACAATATCAACTTGTTCCTCTTGTTCATCTAAGATGTATTTTGTGTTTCTCCATTGGATGGGTGTTTCCTTTGTTTCAAAAGTGAAGCTCCTCAAACTACTAATTATATCTATTTTTTTCTCCCTCAAATAGTTCAAAGTTTAGTTGAATGATAGTGGGCATAAGATTTGGTTGTTCAACTAGAGTGATTAGACACCAAATGGTCATGTGGGGTTCAATTTGTCAATTTATCTTGCTTAAATTAGTTTCTTTTTACCACAAACACTTGTCTTGATTAAGTTTCAAACTAAATGTCTATGTCAAAAATATCATTCATTTCACAAAGTCCATTTTGTGAAAAGGATGAAGTTAAGGGCATAGTTACCTAGGTTTACTTTGGGAAGTATGGATTGAGATGTAAACAAAAATAGTTAGAAGTCTCTAAGAATAAATACTTAGGAAAAGCATCAATATCAAGGTTTTTTCAAAGGGTATCATACTTAGACCAAAGGGTTTCAAATTTTGAAAAAACTTGTTGATGTTTGTTTGCAATTTTTTTGGAACCAAACAAGTGTTAAATTGACTCTCAAGCATTTATAATCCTAGGTAGCACAGGTACATATTTCTTAGTAGGCTTATCATCATCAGAAGAGATGATTAATCCATGAAGATGAAATGGAAAAATAGGATATGTCAAGGAAATGTAGTGTCTTGAAATTCCAAGCAAAGGAGTCGCTTTCCCATTTGCTTTATTGCCTCAATAAAAAATTGGACATGGTAAGTAACTTCTTGGAGTGGTGCTACTCCAATGCACTACCTCAAAATATGTTTCAGAATTGGACTTGGTTAGCCACTAAAAACAAGTATTTTAATGACCATATATGGGATAAACTAGTTCCATACATGTGGTGATTCGCTCAATTAAGAGGCCTCCCAACCCTTAGAAATATCTAAGGGTTTTAATTCATCACAAGAATAATAAGGGAGACATTCATCGGTATGGGACAACCAAAACTAGTCAGTTAATGACTTTAGTCACAACCAATTATTTATATAGTGGAATGAAATGAAAGCACCGCTTGGGTCATTCCCTCTCACAAGTTGGGAAGCAGACCCTCTAAAGGTAATACATGTTTGAAGTGTAAAATTCTTTTCGTCACCCAAGATTTCCAATAGGTGCAAGGGGAGAGGATAAACACTTCCAAGAAGAAAAGGTATACTTGTGTGTTTCTCTTCACCCAAGATCGCACGAAGCACAAGGGGATTGGATACACACAACAAGCATACTCAAACAATTCAAACACATGTTCATTTTAATCCATTATAGTAAAATGAGATCATTTTAAGCACCAATTTGAAGTGTTAGGATTGTATTGTTCAATTTTAAACCAACAAGCATAATGATGTGAGGGTTCAGTTTTGACCAATTTGAACGTTCATTTTAAACCCAAAGAAATCTAGTTTGGTCCTAAAACATGAAATAATGCATCATAAATGGGTTATAATTGCCCCATAAGTGTCAAAACACTTGTTACAATTATAAAATGAAATGATGATATTCTCCATTAGTTCAAATTTTATCATCCAAACCTATAAGAAAAGTTAGCCTAAAAAACCAAAATGAGAAGTCAGTGACATGTTAGCAATCAGATGAAATTAAAAAAATAAGAAACATGTCAAAATTCAAGTTCAATTTTGTTTACTAGTAAATCGTGATGCTAAAATCAATTGTGTCACTAAATTTTATCAATACCATCGCTATATCAAAATTGCATCGCTATATTGAAAAGTAAAAAGTGCCACTCTACAACAAATAGTGACATCAAATGCATCGCTATATCAATTGCATCACTAAATAAAATTTTATGGTGTGATGAAAAAATTAATCTAGCGTCGCTATTTAAATGTGCAATGATGAAATCAATTAAGCATCACTAAATTAATTATGAGTTGCTAAAATAAAAACCCAAGTACATCGTTGTATAGCAATGTGTTATCAAATAAGTTGGTGAATCTTCAATAGCATCATTGAACCTGAAAAACACAAGAAAAATGAAGATTTAACAAGAAATTTTTCATATTGGTTAGTTTGAGCCCTCCTTCTAGCACAAAAATGTGATTGATGACATAGTATAGGCTAACTACACTTGATCCATGAGGATTCAAAGTGTATTTAAGCCACTAAACATCAGTCCAATAAGATAATTCAATGAAAACTAAGCTAAGAATCCATTAAAACTAACATATTAAAATACCAAAGCTTCAAAAACACCTATTCTAATCTAATGAAACTTATCCTATTGGGGGAGTGTTGTCGTACTGATGTGGAATGGCAACCCTTTCCCAATCCCATGGATAAATGAGCTAGTTTTGATCGATTCTATTGAAGAGAATCAACGAAATTGTTGAAATATGTGTATGGAAACATGATTTAAAAACTAAATTAACATGATGAGAGCTATTTTAACATGAGCTATGCTAATATGATCGATATGGGTGTATGCAAAGCTATTCTAAATGGAGTTTAAGCTCAAAATATTTAAAACCCTAATTACCAAACATGCTAAATGTATGCACCTATGTTACCATGGAAGCCATTAATGGAAGTTAAGCTAATATGATGCAAGAAATTAACCTAAAATTCCTTTTAAAACATGAAATATGAGTGCAAGATGAGAGTGATTTTAATAGCATAAGTTTTCTCTTAAAGATGGATCCATTTGTCTCCAAATAGTGACCTATGTATAGGAGGACAAATGAGAAATGAAGGGATAAGATTGAAAAAATTAATAAGATGACCTAGGAGATTAAATTAAATATTTTGATTTATTTAATTTAATAAGATGAAGTGTTAGTGAAAAAAGAGATGAATTAACACAATTTAATTAATTAGGGCAAATGGATGAAATTGATGTAATTAATTAATTGGCTAGGCTAATTAAATCAATTAAGTGAAAAGAGGATGGATAAAAAGGAAATGATGTTAATAAACCTTATTTAAGTGTATGACATCGATTAGGACATTTTTTAGTGTCTACATTTTTCCCCTCTTTGAAGTGAGGTACCTGTTGCTTTGGTTCAAAGAACAATGCCTTTCAGATTAAAATTGTTGCCCAAATCAAAAAATAAAAAATTTTCTATTTTTTTAGATGCACCAATGGAAGGATGAAACTGACTCCCTGCCCCCTTGAGAAATCTGGCAGAAATTTTGAATTTTGGGTTGATTTCTCAATAAAGGTTCAAAAGTTGCACCAAGGGTTTAGAAAGGTTCTGGGATGCAAGAATAATGCCAAAAAGGCAAACAACGATGCAAAATTAGGTTCAAATTGGAAAAAGTGATGAAAATGATAATACACCCCATTAAAAGGGGTAAATTAGGGAAAAAAACCCTAATTTTCTAGCTTAAATAGGTTAAGAGGGGTCATTTTCAATTCATTTGTGCATTCACACTTAAGAAATTCTTGTGATTTGAGCTTTGACCCTTTGAAAAAATGGCATGTTGTGAGCTTCCCTGATACATCTCTGATCAAGTTCGTGAGTTCCAGCAGCTTCCGAGCACAGGACCACCGGTATGTGATTCAAAACTTGATTTGAAATTTGAAATTTTGATGCATTTATTAGGCGTTAGAATTTATATTTTGGTAGTGTCACTATATAGCAATGCCCAAACTTCAATCGGCGATGACCAAATGATATATTGCAACACATATGTCTAGGGTGACATTTTCCAAATTTGATATTAGGATTTCAAATCTTAAATGAAGACACATTCTTATCTAGAGACAAACTTACTGATTTGAAAGTTAGGGTTAGGTCATGCAAAATTCTAAATCATGACGCCATCTTGTATGGCGACACATTTATCAATTTGAAATTTAAAATGCATCAGGTGTTGGTACTTGGATTTTGAATATAGCGACGCATTTGTAAACAACACATTTGTGATTCCTAAGATAGAAATTCCAAATAACTTCAATTTTTTTATGATATCCTTACGTCGTGGGATTCGTGAGTGCAAGAGGTCTTCCCACCATTGATGTCGAGAGAGCACATGCCCATAGTACTAGAGAGATTGGGTGATCTATCTAAGTTGCACTAGGAGCACATGGGAGAGATTGGATTGTGGTACATCACATATGCACCCATTGTGAGGACACATTTGGCTATGATGAAAACATTGTGTGAGAGATGGCACAACGAGACCTCATCCTTCCACCTTATGATGGGAGAGGTGATAGTTACATTGGAGGACATGTGGCAGATATTGCGGTTGCCTATCCACGGTGATCATGTGATCTATGATATTGATGCCAGAATTGATGCCTGCTTAGAGATGATGGAGATGGACTAGATTGCTTTGGTCACATCTCATATTGATTTAGAGACATACAAAGTTCACATGTCAACCTTCAGATTGATTGTTGCGGCCATCATTTCAAGTTTGGTGGCTCTAGATAGACGTAGTCAATTCTTCAATCCAAGTTGGGGCTTGACTTGGCAAAGGATGCTTTATCAAATGACTCTTTTTGTGTGGGGGCTAGTGATGCTGGCCTCCCTATATCACGATTTGCATTATTTCATTTATTATGATGGGAGATCCCTTAGTGAAGGTGTGACACTCCTTCATATTTGGACATGGGAGCATATTACCGTGCTTCAGCTGATTATACAGATGGCGAATGTGGAGCTAGATGATCCCGAAATATGGAGATATCGAGGTTCCATCACACTTAGGCACATAGGATAGACTGGGCTCCCATACTAGAGACGGGTGATTGATGATATGACCATGTTCCAATGGCAGCCATGGATTCAAATGTTGACCTAGTTCGATGATGTACAATAGCTTTATTTTGCTAGATAGACATGTTATATGCAAGGTCGAGAGCATACCATGATTGAGCGGTACCTTACTAACATAGTGGCCAAATAGTTTGGTGATGTACAAGACAAGCTCGATGATGCCTAAAGGGCTATTTTTGTGAGATTAGCTAGAGAGGCTTTGGCATGGGGACCAAAAATTCCAACACCAGAGGTTGTCAATAGTTTTCACCAGTTGGTTGCCCAGCCTTGGGCATATGATCAGGGTCAACCCATAGTGTAGACTACTCTAGCTTACAATCCATGGTTCATCCCTCTAAGGTGACTCATAGATCCTACAGGTGCTCCTCCTAGAGGGAGGCCATGAGGTAGAGGTGTGAGGGGTAGAGGATAGGGATGCCAGGGTGGCCATGATGGACAGGTTCTAGGGGCTCATCTAGTTGGAAATCCACCTCTAATAGTGCAACAATAGCCAGTACCACCACCACCACCACTGTCGAATGCTATAGATGCACATATACAACAGCTGCAACAAGAGGTGCAGGCTTTGATGGGTGAGCAAGACTAGGTCCACCAGTAGATTTTGGCTTTGACTGCTAAGTGAGACCGGGCTTAGCAATAGGTGGTTGTTGTGACAGCTGAAATGGATGTGGCTTTGCAGAGAGTTCAAGAATCATAGATGAGAGAGATCAAGAGGTGGCTCGATGTCAGAAGATTGGGAGCCTTATGACATCCACCCATGGTTAGATAGTTTCAACGCGGCTGTATAGAGAAGTCATTACAAAGGCTGCATAGTATAGGAAGTACTACCACAGGATGTTCCAAGGCTCTTCAACAGCCTTATTTTTCGCAGCGTAGTGATGCATGCCCCTGAGTAGAGGATCAGCTTGTGTGCCAAGCTAGAGAGGGTAGCAGCCACTAGGGCTAGCCTTTTTATTTATAAAAACTTTTTGATTTTTACCCATTATTTATACATTCATGGGTTTCTTTTTAATAGCCTCGTGGATATTGTACTTATCATCAATGTACATACACTGATCCAAATTTTTTGTACCATGACACATTTTTTGATATATATGATATGGATACAGATGACTTATGTTATGATATGTTCACTTTATTTCATGTATGAATGATAAACGATCATGCATGGATGCATTTTATTTTTTTCCTATATGATATGTGATGATCATGATATGGATGGATGCAATGCTATATTCTTTTTCATTATCTTTTCATGATATGATATTAATGGATGATTATGATATGTAGATGTTATGGATGCAAATAATGTGGATGCATTTCTTTTTATATATTTTCTATGCATATTTTATGATGATGATGTATGAATGTGGATGTATGGATGCAAATGCTTATGATATGCAATGATTTAAGATGCTTAGAATAGAAAATCTATATTATTCATCACAACTCAAATGATTATGCAAAATGTATCATGTGATATTCAATGATTATGCTGATGGATGTTTGATGATTATGATATGATTATGAGATGCATGTATGCTGATGGTTTTTGGATGCAAGATGGATGCATTGATGATGTTTTTGTGTGTCATGATGCCAAATTAGTGTAGAGAGAAGATAAAAGAATAAAGAATGAATAACCATTATTGATGAGAATTGCTTCAAAAGATCCAAAAAGTCCATGATCCATCAAGACTTTATTAGATATGGTGGTGAGATAATGAAAAATAATGCAAGATGAAAAGGAAGGATGGGATGCTCACACTTCAGGATTGATATTTTTCATCATTCCTTATTGTTTGATATAACACATAGATACGATGCATCAAGAAATTGATAACCAGGATGACAATGTATCTAGTTTAATGGACTTTGACTCGAAAAACAAATAGGATAGTTCTTGTTCACATCTTGACATATAGAAACATCATTGGAATGTAAGTTAGAGGCTTAAAACATATTGGACAAAAGCATACACAATAGTCAACAATATACTCCAAACAGTCTTCCTACACACAACCAAGCAAGTATGTGCCAAGATTATTTTATGAGAGTATCCACAAGCACAAAAAATGATAGATAATGATCGATGCCCCATTCCTTTCTCTCTAAATCATTTTTGATAGACATCATCGAGAGGTCCTCGAAATGGGTCATTAAGATAAATCATAAGAAAAGATCAAAGAAAAACAACCAATGTTATCTATAGCTCCTGCCTAGTTTAAGTTTAGCTAAAGTGATGTCTAATACTAATATCCATCACAGAAAGGATTCATCCTAGGACATGTTGATCAGAGGGTTGTTTGATGTTAGGATGATGGTGCTAAGATGAGCTATTGCTATAAAATTCACTGACACATTTACCTGTGATTTAGACTTTAGATTTTGACTTTTAGGTTTGCACTTTACTACTTGCTACATTTGCTTTCTACTTGTTTTTCCAAAGGGTGAAGGTGATGATCGTTTATTATGGGTGAAATTTTATTGCAAGTGCAAGTGAGATGGGATATCCAGGTTTTAGTTTTTCTAGAATATTTTAAGGCTATTTTTGGTCTTTTTTTTAAAAAATTTTGAGACTATTTTTGGTCTTTTTGAAAGGTTATATGAATGATTATGATTTTATAAATGTTTTGAGGTTGTTTTTGGTTTTTTGAATGTTTTCTATTGTTTTTGTATTTTTTATTTTCAAATGTTTTTGTGTTTTCAAGATATTTGGATGTTTTTGGGATTTTTGAGATATTTGGATGTTTTACGAAGTTTCGGCCAAGAACCTAACCTAAGAGACCTATCTTAGGGGCCTTGGGGGTTGATCAAAGATTAGCGTTGCCTACTTTATACATGTAGAGACCACATAGTTCTACTGACTTGAAATATTTACAAGACAAAGATATGAATAGACGAGAGACAACAAGTAATTATAGCGGACCACTAAAGACTGACCTAGGGTGTCTTGGGGGCACATTAGTGATGGCCTTTCCTACGTTCAAGCTCAGAGACACCGTAGTTCAACAAGAGGTATTTTTTTGGGGGTTTTTGATGTTCGACCTTTTTAGGGTTTTGATGTTTTCTGAATGCTTTAGATTTTTGCTGTACAAGATTTTGCAAATGTTTTGGATTTTTTGTATAAGATTTTATGAATGTTTTTGGTGTTTTCTAATACAATGTCCCATGAATTCAAGATATACAAGAACCCGATTGTGATGCATAACAAAATGCCCCTAGTGTGATATGTTAGCCTACTTCAATAAAGGCAGGACAAACTGACCTTGAGAATATGCCAAGTAGTGCTAAAGAGTTCATGTACCTTACAATGACAAGCCATGATAAGGACACAGATGGGGGATGAATGGTGGTGCAAAGAATGATAAGTCAAAAGAGCCAAAGAATAGATGAAGATGTTTTATTTATGCAAGGCGCCTATTTTCTAGGTTTTCACCAAGCTACTTGCCCAAAGCATCACCGAAGTGGTTTTCACTAGAGGAAAAAAAAATTCTTTACTTTTTTCAATCCTTTTTTCTCTTTTTTTTGGATTTTGATCATTTTTGGATTTTTTTGTATTTTCTGATTTATTTGAGATGCAAGTTGTTGATTAGCTCCTACAAGGGTTCACGTTTAGGGGTTGATAGATGGTATGCTCCAGATCCATAGCTTGATGTGATGACAAAGGGACCCAACTAGTTAAGCTCAAACTTTCCTTTGTTGTCTTGATCTGGAAGGTTCTTATGATTTTTCTTTAAGACAAGATCACCTACCTGGAACGACTAACATTTGATTCTCTTGTTATAGCTCTACTTCAGTTAGTTTTGATACACTTGTAAATGATTAAGGGCATCAAGACAATGTTCATCTGAGAATTCTAGATCATTTAGTTGAGATACTCTATATTCTTCCTCAGTTATTATATTCTTCAGTGATATTCGCAATGATGGGAGCTCAACCTCAATAGGAAAGATGGCTTTTGATCCATAGACTAGGGAGAAAGGGTTGCTCCTATATGTGTGTGGATATTGGTTCGATAAGCCCAAAGAGTGGGATTTAGCTACAAATTCCAATCATGACCAAATTCATTAACTATTTTCTTTAGGATTTTCAAGATAGTTTTATTCATTGCTTTTTCTTGTCCATTTCCTTGGGGGTAGTACGTTGTAGAGAATCGATGTTGGATATTGAATCTTTGGTACAAATCTTTAACATCCTTATCTTGAATGGGGTTCCATTGTTTGAGATGAGGGTTTATGGTATACCATAACAACAAATTAGGTAATTCAAGATGAACTTGGCTAGTTGCTTCCCTGTTATGTAGGTCATAGGAAAGGCTTCAACCCACTTAGGAAAGTACTTGGTGGTAGTTATGATAAACTTATGGCCATTGGATGAGGTTGGAGTGATTTTTCCTATGAGGTCAAGTCCCCACTGTGAAAAAGGCCATGGTGTAATCATTGGTTGCAACTCTTGAGCCGGAGCATGAATCAAATCCCCAGGTTGTTGACACTGGATGTATTTCCACACATACTAATGAGCTTCTTTTCCATGGTTGGCCAATAGTACCCCATCCTCAACAGTTTCTTATCTAATTTCATACCACAAGAATGGGAACCACATATGCCATCATGTACTTTTTTTAAGGCAGTTAAGGCTTCCTTTTGGTTAAGACATCATAGTAACGTCCCTTCGATGCTTTGGGGGTAAAGAACCATATCACCTAGGATCACGAATCAGGATGTCATTTTGGCAAAGTTCTTTTTAAGGTTTGGTGTGATGTCTAATGGAAGGGTTCCTCTATTGAGGTAAGTAAAGATGTCATGGTACCAAGGGGATCTAGGACCAACAATGACACACATGAATTCAGATTCAAGTATTTTGAAAGTTGGTATGAGAAGCTTCTCTATGAAGAATTCACATTGAAGAATATTTTTTGGCATGTCTAGTAGTGATCC
Source organism: Sequoia sempervirens (assembly GCA_007258455.2). Lineage (NCBI taxonomy): Eukaryota > Viridiplantae > Streptophyta > Pinopsida > Cupressales > Cupressaceae > Sequoia > Sequoia sempervirens. Next base: position 678,960,633 of record VDFB02271358.1, read on the forward strand.
AATTGTTGCCATGGCATCTAATGCTCTATTGTTCATGTGAGTGAAAATAACTTTATGAAAAGATCCTTGAGATTGTCCACCATATTCTTGTAAGGGGTGAGCTTGTCATATTTGGTTTGATAGTCATCATTAACTTGGTAGATAACCAGTTGTGAGTCTCCATATATTTTCATCTCTTGTATCTACCACTAAAAAGCTATCCCAAGACCTGTGATCAAGGCTTCATACTCAACAATGTTATTGGTACATGAGAATGATAGCTTGTAATAATTTGGGATGCAATCACTTTGGGGGTGATGAAAATAATTTCGGCTCCTAATCCATGTTGGGTGAACAATCCATCAAAGTACATCTTCCACTGAGTTGTGAGATTAATAAGGAACATTGATTCGTCAGAGAATGTAGCTATTAATGGGTTCTCATCATAGATGAGTTCTTTCGCTAGTTGATCTGCTATCACTTGTCCTTTGATAGCTTTGTGCTCCACATACTCTATGTCAAACTCTGTCAAGATCATTACCCATTTATCCATTCATCATGTGAGAGTTGCTTTGGATAACACATATTTTAATGGATCAATCTTTGCAATGAGCTTGATTTGGTGTGACAACATGTAATGCCTAAACTTTTGTGAAGTGAAAACTACCACTAGGCATGCTTTCTCAATGGGTGAATAGTCCATCTCATAGCCTACCAAGGTTCTACTAATGTAGTATATGGCTCTTTCTTTTCTGTTTTCATCATGTTGTGCTAAAAGAGCTCCTAATGTTGCTGATGTTGCTGAGATATATAGGAGGATCAGTGGCTTGTTTGGTATCAGTGGAATGAGCATTGGAGGTGTTAGTAGATAATCCTTGATTTGCTATAAAGATTTATCACATTTTTCATCCCATTTGCAGGTTATCCCTTTATGGAGAAGATGTGAAAAGGAATGAGTCTTATCTGACAACTAAGCTATGAAACTTCTTATGGATTTCAACCTTACTTGTAATCCTCTCATCTATTTCAATGCTTGTGGTGGCTCCATGTCTACGATGGATTTTACCTTTGTTGGATCAATTTCTATCCCTCTTTTTGAAATGATGAAGCCAAGAAGTTTCCCTGATGTGACCCCGAACACACACTTTTTTGGATTCAGTCATACCCTGTATTCGTCAAGTCTATAAAAGATAGGTCCTAGGACTTGTATGTGCTCACTTCTCTTCTTTGATTTTTCCAAAATATCATCCGCATAATCTTCAATTTTTTTTGGATCATGTCATGAAAGATGAGGGTCATTTCTCTTTGATAGGTAGCTCCTACATTCTTCAACCCAAATGACATTAGATTCTAGCAGTAGGTTCCCCATGGATAAGTAAAGGAAGTTTTATGTTGATCCTCTTTGGAAATTATGATTTGATTGTAGCCTAAAAATCCATCCATGACCAACAACATTTCATGACTAGTTGTTAAATCCACAATGAGATCAATGTTTGGAAGAGGGAAATCATCCTCCAGACATGCCTTGTTCAGATCTCTAAAATCAATGCATATTCTGATGCCTCCAGTGGGTTTTGAGACTGGTACTAGGTTTGAAACCCACTCAGGATAATGTATTGGTTGGATAAATCAAACGTCAAGAAGCTTTTGTAGTTCCAGTTTAACAAAGAGTGCTATCTGAGGGTGCATCTTCCTTAATTTTTGCTTGATTGGTTTGGCATCAAGATAAACTGCTAAGTGATCTACAACGATTTTTGGATCAAGGCCTGGCATATCTATGTATGACCATGCAAAGTTATCTCTTCGCTCTTTGAGGAATGTTGCAAGGTTCTTTTGTTCTTCGTCTAACAAGGATTCAGCATAGAAGGTGATCTTAGGTTCTTTTTTTGTTTCCACATTGATTGGTGTAGCCTTTTCTACTAATACAACTGACTTCTCTAGATGCATTACATTAAGGGGGAGATTGAATCCCTCATCCTTTGGTGCCTTAGGGAGGTTTTCACTATCGGATGCATCCTTTTTTTTAACTATTTTGGCATTAGAGAGTACCACTAGGTGGTTTTCGCTCAAGGATCTGCTTGTTAATTTCATTGCATTTATTTTGTGACTGAAGGATTCAATTGTCTCCCCATTGTATGTTGTTGTATCGAGCTCTATGTCAAAGCCTAATTTGTGACTTACCCATGATAAGTTATCTCAGAATCCCATGAATTTTGAGATCGCTTCATCATTTTGAATAAATTTAGAAATAGTAGTCCTAGTTGGTCCATATCAATGAGTTGTGAGTATACTAGGCATATTTCAATTGGTTGGTTATTTGAGACAAAGGATGTTCTAGGTATCATGAAGAGGGTGTTGTTCTCAAATAGGCCAACAACATCAAGGGGAAAGTCATCTAAGGTAGTATCACGTGATGTAGGTGACCAAGAGGAATCCTCAACTTGTTTAGTAGAAATACCTTTGCCAATAAGTGTGACCTTACTAGTAGTACAACCTAAGCCAATATTTTTTAGTCATTTCTCAAGAACGATGGGTTTTAGTAAACCATTATAATTCTATCCTAGATTCTCATTCTTGTTATATCCCCAATTCTACATCAGCTATAGACCTTTGTTGTCATCTTCCATGGGAAGAATAGGAATAGATCATTCATCTTGATAGAGAAGTTTAGAGATATCTTTCTCATGGACATCTTCTTGATTCAGGTATCCCCACTTGGTGAAGGTAGTAGCTTCCATCTTGATTGTTTCTAGTTCTTTGGTGCTAGATGTTGGTTTCCTGTGAGTTTGAGGAGAAATAGGTAATTATCCTAAGACAAAGGTGTCTTTTAATATTTTGTAGCTTCCACAACCATCATCTTGGATTACCGATTTAACATTGGGTATACTTTTGACAATGTGTACATTTGATGTTGAGGAAGAGGCTAGAGATGATGGGTCAACAAATGAGCTTGATGGTGTAGGTCCTTCATCATTTTTGGGTATTTGTGGGATCTTATAAAACTTGGCTTCAAGGCTCTTGCAGTAGTAGAAATGCTCAAGATCTCCAAGGATAGTGATTTATCTACCCTCAAAAGGAAACTTCACACATTGATGATAGGTTGAGGCTACAACTTTCATAGCATGGATCCAAGGTCTACCAAGTAGTATGTTATATGGAAGATCAAGATCAAGTACTTGGCATTAAGAGGTACCACTTGGATTGTAAGTGTTATGATTCCTTGTGATACCCATTCTTGGTCGTCATATGCTCTGATGGTGGTACTCTTTGTCTTCTCAATAGTATCTTCTAAATAACCTAGATATTTGATCAACTACAGGGTGAAAATGTTTAGACCAACACCTCCATCTACCAAGACTCTTTTGACCTTGTTTTCATGAATGACAACCTCAAGGTTTAAAGCACAACTATGGGATGGTTGTGATGGTAAATATTGCTTGGAGAAGGTGAGAAGATGGCTGGTGATATGCCCTACCATAGCTTGAAATTGATCGATATCAATGTTCTCAGGAACAAATGACTCAGACAAGGATTTGTCTAGTATTTCCCTATGTTTAGGAGATAATTTTAGGAGTTCCAAATTTGATATATGAGTGCAGGTCTGCTTAAGCTGATCTACAAGATTGTACTTGCTAGGATTAGATGCAGGCAAAGTAGGTTGTGTCCTAGATTGAGCTGGGGCAACTCCTTGAATGGTTATTTTTCCATGTCGTGTGGTGAATCCACATTCCATGCTATCTCCTTTGATGGTGACAATAGTGATAATGCTATCATAGGAGGCAACTACATTGGAATAGGTATGTTGAACATTGGTGTAATCCTTAGCTTTTCCATTGTTGTTAGCTTTGTTATGATTAGGCATAGGATTCTTGTATATCTTGAGATCCTGGTTTCCAGCTAGTACCTCAACAGATATGGTATCATTCTCTATGAGATCTTGGATGATATACTTGAGTTTCATTCAGTTTTCTATTTGATGTCCTTTGATTTTATGAAAGTCACATAGATCACCCTCGTTGTACCAGGATGAATTTTCTTGTGGTTCTTAGTAGTTTTCAAAGTTAGGAAGTGTAAATGTGGAATAAGTAATGAGTAAAATAACAAACAACACTTCTTAATAAGACATTATATCAAGAGAATCAATAATAATTAATCTAATTAATATAGGAAAACTCTTGAAAGTGTCATATTGTTCTCTATCTCCAAATATTTATTAAGTCATTGGGATCTCAAATTTGGTAAGCATTATGACTTAAAATTCCAATCTAGAGAATGAGATGATGCTAAATGATATCTAAATGATAATGATGAAGCTACTGTAATATAAATTGACATGAAACTTGATAAAAGAAGCTATAGTAAACTATGATGCAGCCATGATATTGATTCTAAAATGATATGATTGCTATTGCTAAATGATAATGCTATTGCTAAGATGCTTGATTGTTCAATTGGTATTTCTGCAGAGTAAGTTTGCACAAAGTTGGGATCTTTTTTCTATAGGGAGAGGTTGTATTTATAGATTCACGACAACACATTTGTGATGTGGCAGCTCAACAAAGGTCTGGATTTAATCTTGAGGATTGAATGATGGATGATGAAGAAGTTTGAGCTGATTATGGAGATTGTTCCTCCCCACAAAAAACATTAGCCAGAGGATAGGAAGAATCAAAGGAAGAAGATGAAGAAGTTCACCTATAATTTTGTCTCCAAATTTACCCATGAAGGTTGAGTTGAATTTAATTAGATATATCATATCAAATTTGGTAGGTGAATATGATTAACTATAGAACATTTGAATAAATTTGAATATTTGGATTTATTTCAATTTTTGGAAGAAATAACAATTATTAAAATAAACAATTTTTTTTGATATTGTTTATTTAATAAAAGAGAGATAATGATAATTAAATAAAAACTATTGAAGTTTTGATTATTTAATTGAGAGAGAATAATCAGAAGAATATAAATGTGAACTATATAAATAAATATTCCTATTTATTCAATAGTAGATGAATTTGATTATGATAATTAAATAAAACAAAGTGAAATTCATTTACATAATTAAGACAAAAAATAGAATAAAGATTGAAGAATTTAAAAGATGAACTATATAAATAAATATTTCTATTTATTTAATAGTAGAAGAAATAAAGGTTAATTAATCAAATAAATCATATTTAATTAATTAGATTATGCATACCATATTTAGGTGTATACATTTTGTCCCTCTTTGAAGTGATGTATTTCCGCATTGCTTGAAAGAAAAAATTGCTTCTGCTACTTGTACTGACAAAAAAAATTCAGTATGCCCCAGATGTTGATTTTGCTGTGATGATGAATATATGCCCCCTTGGGAGATAAATTGATGAATTTTTTATTTTTTTTGGATTTTTGGAATTTTTTAATTTTTTCGTGATTTTCTGATGATTTCTGATGATTTCATAAAGATATGATGATGAAATAATTTATCTCCCAAAAAACAATTTGAAAGATGCCCCTGTGATGAGTTTTGAATTAAGCCTCTAGTAAATAAAATAAATTAATCCCACAAAAATCCCCTTAATGTTAACTTATAAAAGGTTTAAAAGTTGAGTTTAGAATTCATTTGTGCATGTTTGAGTTTTGAGAATTTGGAGTAAGAGAAATTTGGAGAAAAATGTCAATCCCTTACCACACTCACCATTTCGAGTGTGTGCATCAACACAACCGCCTGACCGCTTATGGACCTCCAGTACATACCCGTCAGCCTCCTCATTTTTTGTGTTTTCTTATTTTTCACGTGTTTTATTCAGTTTGTAATTTTTGAATTCTTTTAGTGCATACATCACTCGATGTAGCACATCTGCTTACTGTTCTAGTGCATACACTTTTTTAGCGCATGGGTCAATTTTTGTAGTGCATACATTGTTTTAGTGCTTAGGATAGATTATTTAGTGCATACATAGGTTAAAGTAGCGCATTTGATGATATGGTGCATTTACCATATAAAGTGGCACATTTGCATCTCGAAATGGTGCATCTGATGAAATAGTGCTTTTACCGCCTGTTTTAGCACATTGAGGTGTTTTAATGGCATATTGAATATTGTGGCACATAAAAACACTGTTTTAGCTCATTGAAATCAAAATGATGTAATCTATCAATTTTGTCCTTGATTATGTCAATTTTTTATCGTGTCAGCTATTGATTTGATATGATTGATGATCCTGATAGAGGAGATGATGTTCAGCCTCATTGGTGAGGTTTGATGATTGATTTGACTATAATTATCCTCATGATAGGTGAGAAATAATTATAGTTTGATTTGATAAACCTTATGATTGGTGAGGTACAATTTAAGATTGATGATTAACCTCATGATAGGCGAGGTTGATTGATAGATTGACCAATAAAATTCATGATAGTCGAGATTCATTAATAGATTTGATGATTGACCTCATGATTGGCGAGGTTGATTTGATAGTTGCTCACAAGATTTTAGTGAAGTACCAATAGAGCTGATTAGATTTGATAGGTTGATTGACATTTGATGAATTGACAAAGATTACTTAATTTCAATATTTCATGAAGATAGGATTCATTTGCAAACCTACAAATTCGAGAGTGGTTTCCTAGGTCAGGGTATGTGCAGGATCATCGTGCAAAAAATAGGCCCTTAAGTGGCAAAAAATTTAGAAAAATCAGTGTTAGGCAACTTGACATAAATATTTGAATAAGTTATCTATATTATTTCAAAAATATGTAAGAATAGAATTTGTAGAAAATTGAGTGTAGTTTCTAAAATACTAGGTTTATTTAAAAATAAATAAAATCTCTTTGGTGAAAATTTGAAATTTCAATGCAGTAGTACTTAAATTTCAGGGAAAAAATAAGAAGTAGGTGTCTGTCTGACCACCCTAACCATAATAAAATGATAATATTTTTTTGTAAGATTTTATATATAAGTAGACTCATGTCCGGATGTGATGCATATTTTTTTGTAATTTTTTCCAAGTAAATAATTAATTATGAATTTTTTATTACAACTTTTAGAAAATATAAAAAATCGTCTGTCTGACCACCTTAACTTGGTCAAAAATTCATGAAATTTAATTTTTATTTTTTTAATCCTATAGTTTGTGAAGCATAGAATGTGACGCATGTTTTGGATTCAAAAAATATGATACCGTTTGAAAGTTATAGATTTTTCAATTAGCCTATCGATAAAGACTTTAGTCGTAATTCTAATAGAAAATGAATAATAATTATTAATTAAATTCAAATTAAATCATAATTTATATTTTTGGAAAGCTGAGAATCTCCTCTAAAAACCCTTTTTGTTTCATTAATTTTGGGTGAAAAAGAGGTCATCAGCCACATACCCCCATAATATTGCCACTTTTTGGCGCACAATGATCCTGCACATACCTGTCATTTGATTTGATACCGCAACTACTGCAGCCCGAGACAATAGTCATTGCACATTGTGGTTTGTCATCTCTTCTAAACATGCCCTAGATTAGGATTAATCAGGGTCTCCTGAAAGCCCTAGCAAAGACGTGGCATAGTGAGCATAATACCTTCCACCTTCCTACCGGCGAGATGACAGTCACTCCTGAGGATGTTTGGAGGATTTTGAGGATACCTATTGTTGGTGATATTATTGTTTATGATTCTTCAGAGCAGGGTGGGACCGATTCTCTATGTAGAGTATTTCAGGATGATCATATTTGTGGATACGAGATTCCATGGTGTGAGATGGTGGATGCCTATGCCACCCTGCCTTCAATACTTGTTGGTTTTATTGGAGGGTTCCTTTGTCCTGATCGCAGGTAAAAGGGACTTTCTATTGGTTGGGGCCATATTTTGGAGAGTATGATTGTTCACTGTACAATATATGCATGGGGTATGTGTTTTCTCACTCATCTTTACCATGATTTGCATCAAGTTGTCTGCATTCGTGGTCGTAGTTTGTCTACAGGGGTTACATTGCTTCACATGTGGGCGTGGGAGCATATAGCTGTTACATGTCCAGTGAAAGTTAGATAGAGATCGGCCATGAGGTCATATGTTCATAGATATACAGGTCATCTTACTCAGCCCAGACTAGGTAAGTTAGAGCATTGGAGGAGAGTTTTGGATGATTTGGAGCTTGTTACATGGCAACCCTATCTGGATTGTGAGCACTAGGATGACAATGATAAAGAGATGGGGTACCTTTGTCAATATATGTTTTTGATTGGTAGGACTCGTTGGGTGATCAATAGATTTTTATTGAGGAGAGTACTCAGATAGTATGGAATTGTACATGGAATTCCCCAAGGCGTTGCACATTATGGTTGACGTTAGATAGATTCTACTAAGTGGGGACTTGGCCTTTCATATGACACTGTTATTCAGGAGTACTTGAACCTATAGCCTTTAGATTGGGATATTCATCCTAACATTATTGAGCCTCTGATTACTATAGATTATGCAGAGTATCTTGTCTTACATCCATTTCCATGGATATATGTTCCTAATGATCTAATGCCACTACTCGACGAGGAGGTTACAGTTGTACATGGCCACCGATGGAGGAGAGAGGAGGGTGTGGAGGAGGAGCAAGATGTGGAGGGAGAGGAGGATGTGGAGGATGAGGAGGATGTGGAGAGTGGTGATGAGGATGATAGTAGTGATGATGAGGAGGTATATGGAGGTGGTGGAGATGGGGGTGGAGATGATGGAGGAGATGGTGGTGAAGGAAGTAGAGGACCGGGTGTAGGTGGGTCGAGTGTAGGTGGATTAGGTCCAACCTTAGATGTCCAAGATTATATGGTGCCTTGTAAGAGGTGATCACTGGTAGCCCCCATGGAGTAGCGTTTTTAGATTGGTGTACCTTATTAGCATCAACAGATGCAAATTGTGAGTCTATAGGTGCAAGTACAAACCTTATAGGGGTAGTTGATACAGGCACAGGCACATATTCATGTACAGGCCCTTGCTCAGGTAAAAAGATAGTTGGCAGCTACTTAGGCATAGATTGCCTCATTGAGAGCCAAGGGAGATGTATCCAAATGGGTTGTAGAGTAGGCAAAATTGATAGCCGAGAGGTTATAGAGATTGGTTGATGGTACATCTATAGTGGATTATATGAGAGAGGTTCTTTGTGTAGGTCAGGAGGCAGAGTACTATAGAGGGTGGTACCATGATGCAGTTCACTTAGAGCAAAGAGTGAGTTATTCCCAGTCTCAATCTGGCAAGAGCCAGTCTAGGACCATGAATAGGGGTGTTACACAGCTTCTTCCAAGAGACCCGAGAGATCCTGGTTCTTCTGGTGGTGGAGAGACTGGTCTAGAGATGCCTGCACCATCCAAATCTAGCAGTACATAGCTATATGATTGTACTTTTTGATGTATTTTGAGATATGATGTATGCTCCAAATTTTTTTATTTACAACCATATTTGATGTTACATCTGCTTACATTTCAAACATCATTGCATACTTGACATTATGATTTTTAGTTTTATATGATATGCAGTGGATTGATCGATCTATATGCATCCTATATGTTTCTATGATGAATGCATTTAATTCCTATGTTCTATATGTTATGTGATGATCTATATGATACTATTATGGATGCATTTAACGATCATGATGATATGCAATGATTTTATGATGTTTTGATTTCCTATGTTCAAATGTGATTATGTGAATAATGATGATGTATGGATGTATGATGTATGTAGTTATTTAGATGGATTGAGAGATGTATAATGATGTGTATATCTAAATTACATGATAATGTAACTATATGCATGATGATGGATATGATGTTTCAATGATATATGAGTAATGATGTAAATAGGATATTATGCACTTTTATTTTTGATATTTCAAATGCAAATATATGATGCAATGAATGTATGAATGAATGATCAATATAATGGTACTTCAAATGTATGATATATGATATGATGAATGAAAATGTAAATGTAAATACATAGAGATTTTTTTTTTGATAGTTTTCTCATGCAATTTTATGATGTGATTTTATGAGAAATATGATGTGATGCAAAATATATGATGGAATGTATGAATGATGAAATGATATAATAATGTTTCTAATGTATGCAATGAAAATGATTATGCATTATAGGATAATGATGATGTTTTTGTTAATTTCAAGTATACTCAATCCATTAATGAGAAAATATAACATCATTTTTGAATTCTTCACCAATATTTGTAACAAATACTCTACAAATGTTAAACTAACATGAATGCATTCTAATTTACCATGCAAATCTACATGCAAACATTGGCACCTTAACAGTCCATTTATTTTTATTTTTATCATCATGGAGCTTTTAAAATATTGAAAGTGAGTACAAGCATCAATGGTATAATTTAGACCATGATGACTTGAGTACTACTTTTCATGATTTTTGATATTGCAAGCTAACACAAGCATCTAGGTATAATTAAACTGAGATGACCTGAGTATTTCTTGCATAAACAGACAAGAATTAATCATTATAGTGTGTGAATTCAAAATTTCATTAGTGATACTTTGTAGAGCACGTCTCATGACAATTCACACAATAAATAATTAATTCACAAACAACAGACAAAGAAAATATCATTCTTCTTCCTAGGCTCTCTAGTTCAATACATCATCGATTTTGTCCAAAGAAATGATAAAAAAGATCAAAGTACAACAATTCAACCTCTGCTTAAAGTATTTCAATCATTATTCAGATTAGATCATCCATTTTGATTTGAAAACTTAGTTTTATACTTTCCAATGAGTGTTTTGATCATGTATGATTGATTGTCAAATATTGTCTTGTCATCATGTTTTGGTTTTGTTTGTTGCATTTGTTGTATTGATGTTTGTCTATTTGATTAAGCTCAAAGTTTATTGCCCCTAGTGAATTTAGGATTTTTCCCCCAAGCTAGGGTGTGACATGACCAATTTTCTAGGATATGTACATGATGTTCTCTTTTCAAATGATAGGCGGAAAGATGATGGCAAAATTGAATGACCAAGTCATGCATCTAATAGATGGAAAATCTAGTTTAAATAAAAATTAGCACCTGTTTCCAGGTTTTTCTCTATTGTAACAATTGATTTGGGTTGTTGGAATATTGTATTGTTGGTTGTGGGATGAAAGAATGACGAATGGGTTGACTATGATTATTCTTTTGTGAAAGAGCTCTTCATTGGAAATAAGCTTGTGAATATAAAGGCTCTAAAGCAAAATCATTAGTATGTCCTCTAGCAAAGTCATGATATATATGGATGAAAGTTTGATGTTCAAGTAAGATTTTCCTACTTTGATATAAGAAGTGTCTCCTTTCCAAAAACAAATTGTAGCTAAGTTGCTTCTTTGGTTTCTTGATTCTTTTTGTAAGGGATTTCTTGAAAAATGTTGTTGATTTCCAATCCCTTAACATAAATTTCACAGGTTGATTTGTCAAACCTTTTGTGTTTTTCTTGGATGATCTTATCTGAATTAATGATTTGAAAACATGGCGAGCAGTTGTAAAATAGTTGTTTTTAAGTCCTAGAATCTAAACAATAAGTGTATGTTCAAGAATCAAACATGATCCTCCTTGATTTCCACTAGTATTTGAAAAATAATACACTTCAAGTAGACTCACTCTTAAGTTCAAAAGGTCATCATAATACACACATCCCACACATCTTAAAATTGTGTCGAATCACATAGCCATGCCACCCCCTAGAGGGCACCTGTGTTTTTTTATTTTCCAAGCATGTACTCAAAGTTAGATTTCTTGATCCCTTGAGAAAACAGTCCTAGGAAATTATTTGGTGAGTTTCTTGGGGGAATATTCTTCCCCCCCTTGCACCGTGAGTACTACAATGTTTAGATACTGACATAGATGGATTCTACACTAAGGTTCATAGATAGGGTATCCGTTCGGAGTGGAAATGGATAAACTCCCTTAGGAGACCTCCCAATCTTTAGAACATAGATTTTGGGGATGGTTATCATGCACACTTCTGGTAAATGTGGGTTTCCCCAGATTCACTTTTATTTTATAGTGGGTTGGAAAACCTGGCTTTGGTTGTTCCCACTCAGGTTGTTCTGGTAGGGTGAGTACTTTTTCCCACTATGGTAGGCCTTCTAAAGGATTTAACAAAGAATAAAGTGCATGAAATTAAAAGATGGGTCTAGAATTTTTATCAACTAGTTAAGGGGAGAGCATAGGCCTATCATCGTACAATCACAACAAAAAATGTTTAGTTTTTAAAGCCCAAATGATAATTTTCTATTCTACGTGAAGATATTGCTTCACAAAAGATATGATGTTTATTTTAACCAAGATAGCAATGTATGATGACTACCCTAGGATTGGTGTATTTTAATCCAAATGACTACCTTAGGATTGGTTCATTTTAATCCAAATGCAGCAATGAAACCACTAGCCATGGTCATGTCAGATCCAAACAACAAATTATAGAAATTAAAAATGCACTAGAACAGAGGTCATATGCACTACAAATTGATCATATGTGCTACATAATCAATCATATGTGCTACAAAATTTATCATATGTGCTGCAAAATTAATTATATGCACTACAAAAAAGTGGTGTGTTGGAAGTTCAGTCAAATGCGCTGGAATAGTCTTCAAATGCACTAGATTTTCTGGTGGATGCACCGAAACAATCGTCTAATGCGCTAAAGTATTTGGTGGATGCATAGTAAAATCTCTCGATCGCATTAAAAGAAACATGTCAAAATCTTGCACAAAAACTTTTCAGAAAAAGATGTAAAATATGGGGTTAGAGGCCCCACAGTGGGCGCTAAAGTGTAAGTGTGGAATAAGTAATGAGTAAAATAACAAACAAAACTTCTTAATAAGACATTATATCAAGAGAATCAACAATAATTAATCTAATCAATATAGGGAAACTCTTGAAAGCATCATATTGTTCTCTATCTCCAAATATTTATTAAGTCACTGGGCTCTCAGATTTGGTAAGCATTATGACTGTTAAAATGCCAATCTACAGAATGAGATGCTGCTAAATACAATAATCTAATCCTATATGATGATATCTAAATAATAATGATGAAGCTACTGTAATCTAAATTGACACGAAACTTGATAAAAGAAACTACAGTAAACTATGATGTAGCCATGATATTGATTCTAAAATGCTATGATTGCTATTGCTAAGATGCTTTATTGCTCAATTGGTATTTATGCAGAGTAAGTTAGCACAAAGTTGGGATCTTTTTATGGTAGGAAGATGCTATATTTATAGATTCACGACAACACATTTGTGATGTGGCAGCACAACAAAAATCTGGATTTAATCTTGAGGATTGAATGATGAAGGATGAAGAATTCTGAGCTGATTATGGAGATTGTTCCTCCCCACAAAAAACATTCAACCAGAGGATAGGAAGAATCAAAGGAAGAAGATGAAGAAGTTCACCTATAAGTTTGTCTCCAATTTTTCTCCAAATTTACCCGTGAAGGTTGAGTTGAATTTAATTAGACATATCATATCAAATTTGGTAGGTGAATATGATTAGCTATAGAAACATGTGCATAAATTTGAATATTTGGATTTATTTCAATTTTAGGAAGAAATAACAATTATTATAATAAAAAAATGTTTTTGATATTGTTTATTTAATAAAAGAGAGATAATGATAATTAAATAAAAACTATTGAAGTTTTGATTATTTAATTAAGATGAAATAATAGAATAAAGATTGAAGAATTTAAAAGATGAACTATATAAATAAATATTTCTATTTATTTAATAGTAGAAGAAATAAGATTTAATTAATCAAATAAATCATATTTAATTAATTATATTATCTAGACCATTTTTAGGTGTATACAGGAAGTGTTATCAAATTCAACTTTACCATTTTCTTCATGATTGTCTCGATGGGTTTCGATAACTGTGTGTACTTGCGTTTGGGGTAGTTTTTCCTGTTACCGGTTTGCCTTGGTTGCATGTTGGTGTTATTGATCTAATTGTTCTAAGGTGGTAGCATTTGTTGCATAGTTGGTTGGATGTTAGGAACTTTATTATTGTTGGGTCTAGGAGCACTTAGTATGACCTTAGCATCTACTACACTGTCATTTGTTACATTTTTGTTCTTAGTCCATACATGAGGTTTCTCATTTGAACTGGTTGAAGGATGATTTTCTTTGTAAGCTTCAGTATTTCCTTGTGAGATTACGAATCTTTCAATGTTAAGGGCTCTTGGAACAAGCTCATCATAGGATGTGATACATTTCATTTTCAAGTGGAATGATAGATTCAAATCAAGGTTGGCTATAATGCTTCCCACTTGTTATTCGCCAGGAAGAGGTCACTTGCTTTTACTATCTCTTTGTCTCCATCGTTGTAAGAAATTAGTGAAGGTTTCCCCTATATTTTTTTTGAGAGTGTACAACTCTTCTAGACTAACTTCCATGTCAAGATTGAAGGAGAAGTGATCGATGAATTTGTTAGTGATTTCTTGAAAAGTTTTGATACTAGGAGGCAAATGAGAAAACCAGTCCATAGCAATACCTGTTAAAATTCAAGGAAAGAGGTGCATTAGATATGAATCGTTGTAAGCCGCTTCCATACACATGAAATTGAATTCTTTGATATGGTCAATAAGACTTCCTCTCCCTTTGTATTTGTCAAATTTGGGGATTTCAAAACTAGGAGGGAATGGTATCATTGCTATGTTTCGATCATATGGGTAAGGACACAAGTTCTATGTATGAGGTTTCTTTGTCTTTCCCATGCGAAGGTCCTACATTTCTAGTGAAAGTGATTTCAATTGTGATACGAGATCATCTTGCGGATTGGGTGGAGGAACATATGATGGGATGAGAGATTAATTGTATGGGGTGTATGAAGGTGTGAGATTTTGTGAGAGTAATTACTATGTTCCTGATGCGTTTGGATTGATAATGTTCGTATGAGGAATTTAATAGGATCCTTTTTGTTGTTGTTGAGCGTATTGTTGAGCTAGTAAAGCTTGTTGTTGAGCTTGTTGTTGGGTTTGTTGTTGTTGATGTGCTAATAAATTTTCTTGTTGTGCTTATTGTTGTGTTGCTAAAGCTACTTGCTGAGCTTGTTGGGAAATGGCCACTTCTTGTTGTTGTTGTTGTTATTGTGTTAAGGCTACTTGGTGAGCTTGATGTTGTTGTTGTGCTAGGGTTGCTTGTTGAGCTTGATGTTGTTGTTGTGCTAAGGTTGTTTGTTGAGTTGTTAAGGATGCTTGTTGTGCTTGTTGTTGTTGTTGGGCTAAAGTTGTTTGTTGTTGTTGTTGTATGGATTGTTGATAAGTTTTCTATGCTTGTTGTAAAGCTAGGGCATGTACTTGCAAGGTAAGATCAGGTAGTTATGAAGGAATAGGGACATTGATTCTTTGAGTGGATAGTAGTCTGCTGGAGAAAGATGGAGGATTCCCTTGGTTTAACATTCCTTGCAATATGGTAGAATGAGGTGGAGGAATGTATGTTTGAGGTCTTGATTGATTTGGCATATAAAAGGGAGTTGTTGGAAAGTATGATGTCATTAAAATTTGCAATGGAAATGACACACTAGGACCTTGAGTCCATTGATTGAAACGATTCCCTTGTCCTATGTTTGGAAGATTGCCTTGTGAAAAAGATGTAAACAAAGGGTTCGTGATCAATGTACTCCCAAGATTGATAACACTTGTAACCAAGGGATTGCTTTGAAGTGGATTGATAGGGGATGATGTTGTAATGGTAGATGGAATGGATGAACCCACCAAAAGGTTTGATAAGGATGTACCTATTTGCATTGAGGGTTGATTCTATGTTATGGTATTGACATTCCATAGTGTGCTATTTTGAGACTTTTGGTCTATACTACTTTGCATGATGGTAGGAATACTTGTGGTACTAGAAGGTTTTCCCAAAAATGTCAAAGTGGTCGTGGAATAGTGAAGTTCGAGTGGAGTGTGTAGTGGTTTTGGATCCTCAAGAACAAGAGGAGCACCAAAGGTCGGTGTCCAAATGGTAGTGGGAGGTGGAGGATTAGTTTCAAGAGTACCCACAAGTGTATTAGTTTATAACATGGTAAGGTGTGACCAAAATCTTTAGCAAGGATGGTTGCAAGACTAGGTATGTAAGTTTGACTTATCCCTTGTGATGGAGTTGTGAAATCCTATGTGAAACTTTGTGCTACAAACATTGGGGAGATAGGAGCTACACTTTCAAAAAGTTGATGTTCAAAAAGTTCTTCCCTAGTGATCTCAAATGGGTTGTTTGTGACGTCTTCAATTTTGTATGGTCCTAATGGTTGTTGTGATGGTGTAACATGAATTCTAGGATCAAATTCTAAAGGATTTGGATCACTTGAGGTAAATGTAACTTTTTCTTTTTCCATGATTCTCTTGTGTTGTGATCTTGTCTTTACCATAAATTTGTTGTCAGCTATGGGAGAGTTGTGTTGAGTTTTTTAATGTTTGAACTCTCTAGTTGAACCAAACCTAGGTAAAAGGGACACTCTAAGTATTTTGGGAGCAATGATGATAATGTGGGATGAAAAGATGGGTGATGTGGGAAGTGATCTTTGCAAGCATTTTGGGACAACACTTTTGACTTAAGTTTGATGTTTTGATGTTGGGATAAAGGTTGCTAATGAACTTAGAAATCTTTAGAGTAGACTTGTGACCTTCAAGATAAACTAGTTCAAAGATGATAACTATCTCAACTAAGTTCATGGAACAAGATACACTTCACATACAAAGTAGCTAAGGTAGCAAGTTGATTTGATGTTTTAAATCCCAAAGTGTTGGTGTATTTGAAATTTTGCAAAGATGGATGAGGTGAAGGATGAAATGTGATGAAGGGGTGAATGAAATGTTGGAACCACTATTGACCTAAAGTGAACCTTTCATTTTGAAAATACCAAGGTAATGAGAATAATGCTAGACTTCTAAAATGTTCAAATCCTAGAAAATGAGAGGATGGATGGGAATGTTCAAACCTATTTGGGCTCTCCTAGCTCGAGCATAAAAGTTTCTCAAAAAAGTGTAACAGTTGCGATAGAATATTGATTCCCACTTTTGACTATACTTTGTTCTACGATTCCTACATCTAAAGGGGAATGCTGGTGATTTTCCTCTACGGATTTTAATTGTTTTATGAATCATTTAGAGGAGTTGAGTATCATGAAAAAGACCAGGATTTTGACTCCAAAAGAATGCAAACAATTCTAGACTATACCTTGAAGTGTGTCTATAAAATTTTTCTACCAACTTGTTTTTGTTTTTGTGAACTACTCGAAGGTGTTTCTTAAGAGATTTTGGAGTGAGATACCTAAGTCTAAAATGAGGACCTCTAGACCTTGGTTTAAGAATCCTAATTTTTTGTGAGATATTGGGGAAACAGTTTAAGTTTATAGAAGAAAGGGAGATATTTATTTCCATGCGAGTGGTGGTAATAGGGGCCTTCCAGCCTCAATATCGGTGTGTTCCTCTTCTTTTTCTAGAATGGTTGCTCTGTTTCTCCACTACATGTTTTTCTCCTTGTTTTCAAAAGTAAAGGTTCTCAAACTGCTAATGAGATCTATTTGTTCACCATTTGCGAATTCAAAGTTTGGCTAAATTATAGCACCTGGAAGATCAAGTTGTTCAATAGGAGCAATCGATCTCCAAATAGTCATGTGGGGTTCATTTGTCAAGTTATCTTTGCTTAGGTGAATTGATTTTACCATAAACACTTGTCTTGATTATGTTTTCAAACTAGATTTTTATGTCAAAAACATCATAACTTTCACAATGTCTATTGTGTGAAAATCATGAGGTTAAAGCCACAATTTCCTATGTTGTCTTTGGTAAATATGGGTTTGAGGTTAATGTCAAGATATTTAGAGATCGCTAAGGATAAATCCTTAGGACAAGGAGTAATATCAAGGCTAACTCAAGAAGTCCATATTTAAACCAAAGTGTTTGAAATTTTGGATAGTGAATTTTTTTTTTTGGATCATTTTGAAATCAAGCAAAGTGTTAAACTGACTCACAAGCATTACAACCCTAGGACAGAAATGGCTATATTTATTGTATTCCCACTTAGATTTCTCCAATTGCACTTATTCAAAGAGAATGATTAGAAGCTTGACCACACTGTCTCCCCTCCATGAAACTCACTTCTATGGGTCAACCAAGCTTCAAGTTCTCATGCATCTCCCATGACAAAATTTTCATCTCTACTAAGAACCGCAAATATTTGGGATGGCTTCGGAGGTCCGACCTCCTGACATCAACAAATATTAGGGATTTTTGGCTACTACACAAAGGTTTTTAATAAGGGAATTCAATTTAGGGGGTGTAATGATAAACTCCTTGTGAGAGGTCTCTAAACCCTTAGAACAAGGGCTTTATGCATCATAATATACTAGGGGAGAGCTATCATGTGCTGCTTCCCATTGATTACGATTTTCATCAAAACTACAAATTTATATAGCAGTCTAGGAGAGCTTGGATTATGCTCGTTACCTCTTGGGTCGTTCCCTTGGGTTGAGTACTTTTTACCACCAAGGAAGGCCCTCTAAAGGTGAATAATAGCAAGTAATTACATCCATAGTTTGATCATCTTTGCTTGCATGCACAAAGAGAGAACACACGCTATGACTTTTCTCACACTAGCATGGTTGTTCAATTTTAAACCCAAATTGAAAGATGGAGGTGACTTTACAAAGTGTTAGAGAATGTTTTTGTTTCTCAAGATCACCAAATGGCATGAGATAATTGCATACACATTCACTAGCAAATTTGAAATCCATAAAACAAAACAAACAATTGTCAATTTTATCCTTCAAAACAATAATGAGTTAATTTTAAGAACCAATTGAAGGATGAGTTTTCCTTGTTCAATTTTAAGCCCAATTGAAAGATGTGATGTGAGGGTTCATTTTATCCAACTTTGAATGTTCATTTAAAACCCAATGGAAAACTAGTGTGTTTCCTAAAACTAAAAGTAAAAAAGCATAAAATTAGGTTATAATTGCCCCAAAGCGTTGAATGCTAGTTTCAATTATAGCATTTTTAGATAGAAGAGAAGGTCTTCAATTTCGCTCCATACCTTTAAACCTACAAAACCTTGTTAGTCTAACAATGAAAACATAGTTAGATAGCCATCAGTAATCAAATAATCAAAAGAAATTAAGTCACATGTCGAAAAACAAACGTGAAGTTTCTTACCCTGGTTGAGTGTCGTTGCACACAATGGAATCACAATTTGAAATTTAGGCGTCGGTCTGGTGAATTTGAGCATTGCTCTACAAAGAGGCTAGTGAGCATGATTGCATCACTATTTTGATGGATGTCACTATAAACAAGTGTGTCACGATTTGAACTTTAAAAGCGTCGGTCTGGTGAAGGTGAGTGTTGCCATTTTTCATCCATGATATTTCAAATTTAAATAAGTGTCACTATATTTAAATTGACATTGGCTAATTAAATACGCATCGTTGTATCAAATTTCTTAGGTGTCACTATATGGCGACGCTATTGAAATAACATCGATGTTTGTGGTTTGAGCGTCACTACAACTTGCAAAACAGCATGAACATGGATTTCAAGCTAAAAAATGGTTAAATGATCAGTTTTCCCTCCTTCTAGTACTAGAATTTTGATGCAAGGATTGCTAGTATGGGCCAAATCATGCTTGATCCATGAAAAATTGAAGCATAATGGAGCCACCAATACTCGAATCTCAACAAGATCAATAAATCAAAATTGAAAGTGAATGTTTTATTAAAAAACCTAACATGTTAAATTTATGAAAGCTTTAAAGAAAAAATCTACTCTAATCTAATGAAACTTATCCCATTGTGGAATTGGTTTCTCATTGATGTGGACCGACAACCCTTTCCTAATCCTGTGATAGTGAGCTTGTTTCAATCGATTCTATGGAAGAGAATTGATGAAAGCATGATGTTTGGTGTATGAAAAACCTAAATTATGCCAAAATGAGCATAATGCAAGCTAAGTTACCATGAATTTATGCTATAAATGATCTAATTAAGCAGTTTCTAAGCTAAAATGAGCTAAAAGATGAAAAAACCTAATTTATTTACAAACTAAGGTGGATGCATGGAATCCATTCATGGATACTCTAAGCTATTACACAACTAAAACAAAATGAAAATAAGATAAATGTGTGAAAATTGAGAGTATGGATGTGAGTAAATTTAATAGCATAATTTTTCAATTGAAGATGGATCCATTTGTCTCCAAATAGTGATCTATTTATATGAGAGCAAATGAGGAATGGATGGTTGATATCAAAAAGCTTAATCGACGGTTCAAGATGAAGGGGATGAGAGGCATGGATCATGGATTCTCATAAACGGATGAGAATGCATGATGAAAGTTAATAAAAGGCTCACACTTGCCTCAAACAAACACACTTTTGACCCGCTCACACAAGTCAATGGTAACTTGCTCAAGAGGTTGAAGAGTTAACTTGCATTTGAAGCTAAGTGAGTTGATTGGAGGAAAGAGAATATTCCTTTAGGGTGAGGAAAAAGGTTAAATTACAAATAAAAACAATTTTTTAATTGTGCAAAAAGGATAAAGAATATTCCTATGGGAATATTCCCTTTGATTAGAGGAATAATTAGTTTAATTGCTAATTAAACAAGGTTTAATTTATGCAATTAGGGAATTAGAAGATATTAGAAGACATTTATTAAATTAGATGATTTAATAAATAGGGGAGGGAAAATGATATTTAATTAAATAACTTAGGGTTATTTAATTAAATAAGATGGCCTAGGAGATTAAATTAAATATTTTGATTTATTTAATTTAATGAGATGAAGTGTTAGTGTGAAAAGAGATGAATTAACCCAATTTAAGTAATTAGGCCAAATGGATGAAAATGATGTAATTAATTAATTATCTAGGCTAATTAAATCAATTAAGAGAAAAGAGGATGGATAAAGAGGAAATGATGTTAATAAACCTGATTTAAGTGTATGACATCGATTAGGACATTTTTTTAGTGTCTACAAAAACCAAATTTAATTGTACAAAGGAATATTCCATGGGAGTATTCCCTTTTTGGAGGAATGTGCAAAGGAGGAATATTCCCTTGCAAGTGGGAGGATTAGATTTAATTAGTAATTTGATAATTAAATAAATTTTCAATTATGCAAATTAGGGGAATTTGGATATTCATTAAATAATTAATTTATTTAATGAAAAGGGGAAGGGATGTGATATTTAATTAAATAACTTAGGGTTATTTAATTAAATAAGAGTACTTTAGGGATTAAATTAAATAATTTGATTTATTCAATTTAATAAGACGAAAAGTTAGCATGAAAAAGGGTGAATTAACTTAATTAGGTTAATTAGATTAATAGATGAAAATGATGCAATTAATTAAATAGCTAGGCCAATTTGATTAATCAAGTGAAAAGAGGATGGGTTTTAGGAAGAAATGGTGTGAATATATCATATTCGAGTGCACGATATCTTTCAAGACAATTTTAAGTTTCTACAATTTCATCTAAATCAAACATACGAACCCATATGTATGAGATTTTTAAGTTGAAGAGTGATTACTAAATCCAAGAGGTAGCTGCAATTTTGGAGCATTTTGTGTCAAATACAATCCTACTATCGCATCTAAAATGCCAAAAAAAGCCAAGATTAATTATCAATTTGTAAAAATCAGGCCTTTCCCTAGGCCATCAGAGAAAAATATCCCCAATTTGATTGTTTGTGTGACAGTATAGTTGCTACACAAGTTGTGGCATGGTTGCTAAGAAAATATTTTACTTTTTGAAATTAAAAAAATTATGAACTATATTCAAAAAAATAAATAAATTTTAAAAGTTGCATACTTGCAGGTTTGCAGGCCTATGGTTGTGGTGCATGTGTATCTCTATTATGTGAGTAGAAAGGTTAAGAAGTCAACTAAAAGCTTGGTGATAACCTCCAATAACCAAAAATAGATTTCCATTGTTGCCACCAATCTTAAATGAATAACACATTGTTTGAATCTATTGATAAAATATTGAATTGATAATTGAGTGAATTGAGAGAAACATAAATAGGGAACACATCCTAGGAACCATGATGTAAGATTTTTCAAATTGAAATCCACACTATGTAGTTCAATCTACAACTATACATATACATTGAAAGTAATATCGCAACCCTACAACATAAAATGAAGAGAACAATTTTATTGGGGTGCACATACCTTTTTACCTAAGGAGGAAGGATGTAAAATCCAACCATTCCTTTGACATAAATTGAAATGAGTAAAAAAAACATCTTACAATCCATGAACTAAACTTGTGTAGGTTAAACACAGTGTGTAGTTCAACCTACAACTTTGTATGTTTCCTAAAACCATAACGTGCAAAATAAAATGTAATTACTTGTACAAATGCATGAAACAATACACAATATTGCAAAACATATTGGTTGTGGTACATGTGTATATCTGTCACTTTTTGTTCTACATAATTTCTTGTTTGCATCTAGTTCTTTGTAACTTTCTTCATACACCTAGCTTTATATTAGTGTTTGGAATCGAATTCAATCCTATAGCACTAAATTACTCTACAATCTACTATTTATTTTCCACCTCATAATGATGAACCCTGGATTTGACATGAATCATTGATGTAAAAAATCTTAGATAGTTACATATAAAAGCAATATTGATTTCTTTTGAAGAAAATTCTACATTTTTTATAACCTAATTCTAAACAAACATTAAACTATCATACATCTTGATATCTATAATAATGATATCCGCATACTTATGTCATTTCCCATTTAGTTTTATGTTTAGTTTGAGAGAATGAATTATTAGAGTAACAAATGACACAACATTATAAGTGTATAATGATGGATAGCACATACAAAGATCAAATATATGAATGGTAGCTACAAGTCACATAAATTATCTATATAATAAAACATACAATAATTTTGATTTAAAAATAAATTAGGCCACTAAAAATCCACAATTTTCCAAATAAGTGATTAAATTGATGGGTTATATAGATCCAATTGGTTTTACTTACAACTACATTAATGAGAGTATATTTTCAATACATAGAGTGCCCCATGAGCCATTGAAAAAATCCCTAAAACAAATTTATGAAATCTATGGGTAAACCCTTGCCTTTGTGGTAATAAATAAAATTTATTTATCATAAAATTAAAACATCACATCAAGGGAAAAGTCAATGTAAATGTGCCTTATCCTCCTTCCTACCTCATTCCACGTAAAAATATTCACTTACATTGACAAATTTTCCTATATAATTGAGGGGTAAAGGTCCTTTCCTTTTTATTGAAATTGAAAATTTTAAAAATACATTTAGAGTCATACCTTGACTATATCCAAAGGAATTTAACCTTGCATAATGGCTAATGAAATGTAGCAAATCTAATTACATTACATGAAAATTTTACAATAAAATTTGATAAGGGAAAAAAATAATGTGACCCAACTTTCTTAATAGAATATGAAAAGAACTCATTCAAACATGCAAAAAATCCAAATAGTAAGTGTAGCATCAAAAATTATCACCCTTGACAATCTCACACTAGGTTTAGCTTCTCCCTATGTGCTTGGACCCAATTATGCATTTAATTTTCTCGCTTTGTATAATATTCAAAAAATAAGTGGAAATGAAAATAAGAATATAGTAATCATTTGTCATTAATTAAGGTCTCAAAAGGACAGGTCTAGGCTAGGGCGCCCATAACCCTTGTCTGCCCTATTTTGGCTAAATTTGAAATATGTCAATGTCGGTATTTTAATATTTGAAAATCCAAAATCATTTTTTTACTACAGATATTTGATTTTTGATAAATTAAAGAAATGCATATAAATACAAGTCATTTTCACAATTTTAATCCTAGCAACTTTGAAGAGAAAATCCTAAGATAATTAATTAAGAATAGTCAAGAGAAAAATTATAGCATCATTACTTCAGCCAAATATCATGTTAGCCATGCATCATGTTTTTATTTGAGTTTTTTTATGTTTTATGTCTATTTGTTTCATTAATACTAACACTTGCAATACTTCAAATCAAACACCAATTCCTCCTTGAAAATGATGAGTACATTGACTTCATCCCATCAAGGAATGCATATTTGAGTGGTGAGTTGCATAAATTATCAATTTATCACTTGTTTATCATTTAGCCTCTGCTTAACTAAGGGTAAGACCTCTTTTACATCATCATAACCATTGTGGAGGTAGAAATACCAAAATGGGGTTTGAGTTAAGTAGACCTTATACAACACAACCCTTCCACCTCTTTCATGTGTGCAAGTTATAGGTCTGAAGTGAATTGCAGGAGGATTGAAGACCTACTTGCTCACTAAATCATTCAAGTCCTACAAGTCAAAAAATCAAGGAAAGTGGATTTTTTGATGACAAAAAAAGTTTCTATAGTGAGCACAAAGAAGAAGAACCTACAAACCAAGAGCAATTAGAGATTGAAGTCTACTTTTGAGTAGGTGCTTGCCAATCTGGGGTGTCTAGTGCCCCTATCCAACTGTTTCAAGCCCAAATTCATATGTTGGGTTCCTTTGTGTCTACACTCTACTATTTTAAACTTTGTTTCTATTTATTAGTGTAGACATTGAAAAATTTCTTGGTCCTGCAAGCAACATTTTATCACTAATTCTCCTTCTTCCATGCATAATTAAATAATTTTAATTATTTAATTATTCTCTAATGCCATTTTCTTCTATTAATTAAATAGTTCTTAATAATTTAATTAATTCACTTTACCTTATTCCTCTTCTTGATTAATTTAAATAAATGTCAATTTATTTAAATTACATCACTAATTTATCTTTTTCTTCCCATAATTAAATAAATTCTTACTTATTTAATTATTTATTTCTATTTTCCTCTATAATTAAATAATTAGTTTTAATTATTTAATAATTCATTAGTATTTTCTCTCCATAATTAAATAAATTCTTATTTATTTAATTACTTATCACTTTCTTCTCTCCATAATTACATATTTATTTTTTAATTATTTATCATTTCCCTACACCTTTTATTAAAGAGTTATTTTTAATTATTTAATATTTTAACACCCCACCTACTTCTATAATTAAATAATTATTTTTTTATTATTTAATTATTCATTTTCCCTCATTTAAATTAAATAATTTCTATCATTATTTAATTTGAATTTCTTCTTAGTTAGGCCCTAAATCGCAACTAACTTCTCAATTTTTGGTCCATCCTTCCCATCCTTGTCTCTTTTCTTCTCAATTAATCCCATCCATTGATCACCATACATCATCTCTCAATCATATCCCTTCATTTGAATTGGGATTTCTATAAAAGAAAGCCATCACCTTCATTTCAACCTTACAACTACAATCATTGAAATTTTCCTATCTTGAGAGCTAGAGCTATCAATCATCATTATCAAGCTTAGTAAGTAAATTGCATACTACAAATTTGAGAACAAACAAAGAAAAATGGAAAGAGCAATGGAGGTGATTCATTTATGACATATGAATTGAGGTTTATTGCTTTATCATTTGGATTTCTTTGTTCATTTATACTTCATTGTTGGATTAGGGTCTTCATGGCTTAAATTAGGTAGTTCTATGGTTGATATTATTGATTCATGCTTATTTCCCTAAATTTTCCTCGATCTACATTTGGTGAACCTAACGAGAACTAATCAAAATTTTCAAAAAAATTGAGAAATTTTGATTTTTAGGAGTGCAGTAATTGATCTGCATAATGATGCTATTGATCTTTCAAACATCACAATCATTGTATGGCATGAGGTACAGAGTTGCAATCATCACCCTGAATGATGCATCTAAATATCATTTTGTAAAAATAAATTTTCTTCAATCATTGCTGCTTCAAATCATTTTCTTGGTTGTTGGTTATCATTCTGACATTCTAATAGTTTGCTTACATCATTTGCATCACCTATTTTTTCTCTTTTTTTTGTCAGATCTATGTTTTTTTTTAGTTATAGGTGCAACACCATAATCATTATACAAAACACCACTATCGTTTACTAGTGCATCACAGTCACCTTTTGATTTTTTGCATTCATATTTTCGTTCACGACAATCGTTTATTCCTACACTACATTACTGTGATGTGTCTAAGCCTCCATATGTCACAACTAACTATCCTAGAAAAAAGAGGGTATCAATCTAATATTTTCATTTTCTATTTTTGCAATCCTTAGGGAAGAGGCTTTTTGTGTTACTAATATCTAGTTTTTCAATTTGTGGCAATCGTTGGGAGAAGACCTTTTGATC
Organism: Sequoia sempervirens; assembly: GCA_007258455.2. Classification (NCBI taxonomy): domain Eukaryota; kingdom Viridiplantae; phylum Streptophyta; class Pinopsida; order Cupressales; family Cupressaceae; genus Sequoia; species Sequoia sempervirens. The sequence continues at coordinate 678,986,912 of VDFB02271358.1, forward strand.
TAAACTACTAATCTAATTTCTTGCAGGGTTCCATTGTGTGTTTGTGATTTTTAAATTAGGAACACTTGGAATTGGTGCTTAAAAAGAACAAGTGTCTTTTGTGTATTATACACTTGCACGTCGTGTGAAATCCAAGATTGGTGTCTATGTATCCTCTCCCCTTGTGCTTCGTACGATCTTGGGTGCATGAGAAACACATAGAAATCTCTTTTTTTAGCGATTCCTACCTTTGAGACACATCTTAATGGATAACTCAAGGGGTCGACCTCAAAGCATGTGTTCAAGCAAGTTATGTCAAAGGTGCAAAGGAAAAAGTCAGTAGCACTATCTAGTGAATTTATATCTTGTGTGTCAATTCTAATGTGGGTGTATAGACCACATATGGGTTGATTAGAGGCTTTAGTGCCTCATGTCTAAATTATACCACTAGTGTTCATTGAGTCACTAGAAACCTCTTGTTTTAGATCCTAAGACCTATTTGGTCATCTTCTACTATTGGTGCATCAGGATATCATCGTCATGAGAAGTTACTTACCACGTACGATTCTTGGTTGAGGTGGAAAGGTTCCTTATTTGGAGTTAATCCTTTCAAGGAAAGAGGTGTCAAGGTGGTACATGACCTTAGAATACTCTATCTTCACCCACTCCTCATTCACCGATTGCATCACTCTCTCGAGGGTGAGACTTTATTAGACAAACCCTATTACTACTAGCTAGGTTGTACTTGTTTTTATTGCTTATGAACCAAGGCCAAGCGAGTTTTGTGGAAGAAAACTTGCAAATATACTTTCCTACCACAAAGTCAAATAGTCAAAATCATCCAAATCTATTTTTCAAGTGTTTTTTGTGTTTAATGATCAAATATAAACTTTCCAAAAATGGAAAACAACTAGAAAACATCAAATTAGGGCCAAAAAAAAAGAACACCACAACTATTTATCAGAACATCGCAATCATCATACAATACACCATGATTGTCAGAGGTCCTAGGAAGCTAGAAACCTACATTTTTCTATGCGCTACAATTGACCGGTCCTACACCACAATTGATTGGCCTTGCACTGCATTTGTGGTTTTGAACACCATAATTATCAAAATCATTTTTTTGGGTGAAATATCTATACACCCAACTTTCAATTTCCTTACACACTATGATTGTATACTTAGATTAGAGACTTTTTTAGGTTCAGTTAGTCCATTCATAGAATTTTATCATTCACCTTAGGCTATATTGCATAATCCTATCTTGCATCCATCCCATCTTAGCTTCATTTCAACATCATCTTTGATTCTTCAAAATTAGGAAGCTTATCATACTATTGGACATACCATTAGTCTCAATTGTAGGTATCTTGACCTTATCATACATCTCATCTATATTATCTTTAGGTTGGGACTACAACTCATGTGTCTAGTTTAGGTTCACCTTTTATCAATCATCATCATCATCATCTTGTTTTATCCTCTTGAGGTATTGACATTTATAGTTTTTAATTTGGTTCATCATAGTTTTCTTAGCATTCTCTTTCAAGGTTCAAGGTTGCATATCCATTCCAAGCATATTCATAGCTTCATTGTCACTTGGGAACATCAAAAATTTTCTCATAGTTTGTATTGTCTTCCTTATAGTCCAAAAAAACACAACAAAATAGCATAGAGTCATCTTCCATTTTCATCCTTAGTTTGCATATTCATCTTATTTGCATACTTTCCAAAAGTCACAACATCTAAAGGTCGAAAGTCTTATATGGTCTTGACTAGGTCACAAAGGAAATGAAAATACATTGATAGCTCATATGACCCCTATATTAATACAAATAGAAATATCAAATTTGATTCAACATCAAACCAACCTCAGCCAACAAAAAGTGAAATTTCAAATCCATTTGACAATTTTACATTGGAGGAGGTTAACCAAAGCCTAACACTTGAGGAAATTGAAGAAGCTTCCCAAGATCCTAATATAGTGTGAATTGTAGAGGAACTAGTAAATATGGATCCTAATAAATATTTTCTTGCACTTGCCAAGAAAGGTGCTAAGCTCCCCTTTAATTTTTACACTTCCACATTTGTAGAAAAAAAAACTCAAGGTATTGGTCATAACACATTTTCACAAGGTCAATTATCCTCGCAACAAATGTACACTAGTTTTCCACTTGGAGGAACAACCCATAATGTGACAACTACACACATCCCCTCTCCTCCAACATTTTTTGTATGAATAGGCATGCATCTATATTAAAAATAAAGATAGAAATACATATTCAAAAAAAAAAGTGGGTGGTAAAAAGACACACCCCGAGAGTTACATGGGTAGAGCCAAGAAGTCCAGAGTCACATGGGTTGAGCCCAGGGTGACGAAGTAACTCTCCTCACCCCCACTCTCAGGCTCCTCCCAGTTGTGGATTTGTCCCTCCTCAACGGTCGTGTTCTTGTCCTCCTCCAACATTTTGGACCAAAAGAATAGATACAATATCTCAAGGGCCAACTCCTAAATTTAGCAATCCACTTTCTCCATCCTCTAGTGCCATGGGTATTACTTTTGCAAATCCATTTACTACAACATCCACTAAAAAAACCACACCATCAACCAATATAAACCCAAAATCACCAACCAAAACAAGAAGGATTCACATTGTCACATCAAGAGTTCTAACCCAAGTGACCAACACTACACCAAGCAACAACATGACTTTTGGGTCAAACTTGAACGTTCCAACCAACTTCCATCTCAACAACATGTCACCCCAAACACCAACTTCACACCACAACCTCAATATATCAACCCAAGTCCATCACGACATCAAACCAATGCCAATACCATTACCAATACCATGTTCACATATCACTTCCAATGAGGAAATCAAAATCCTTTGCAAGAAAATACCAACCCCAACCTAACATTTACATCCAACTTACAAAACCAAAACTTGTTATTATACAATTACCTCAACGCGCTTAACACCAATGTGAAACTTCCTGTGTAAATTCTACCAAACATATAACCATAACCCATGGAAAATTTGATGCAACAAATGCAATCAATGCAAGAAAAAATGGAAAAAATGCAAGTGGGTACAATAAAGAAAACATACTCAATGGAGGAGCTATGTCCTTATCCCTTTGATAGAAGTATATACATGCCACCTTTCCCGCCACACTTCAACATTCAAAACTTTAACAACTATAAGGGGAAAGGAGATCCAGTAGAACACATAAGGGAGTTTAACACTTCATGCATGGACATTGCTTTTGAGCCTACATACTTGATGAGATTATTTCCATGTAGTCTTTCAGGGCAAGCTCTAGAGTGGTTCACACATATTCCTCGTAGGATAAGAACATGGAACAAATTAGTTGATAAGTTTATCACACACTTTTCCTATAACATTGAGAGTGATATGACCCTATACAAATTATGTACAAGATGACGAGCCTAGATTTTGGTCTAGTTTGGGTAAAATCTATAGTGTATTTTCTCATTGATGTCATGGATTTTGATGCTTAAGTGTTGGTATTGGCATAATGTTTCCCTCAAACCATTGAAATTTGACATTACCCTATCTCTGTAGGCTTTAATGATATTTGGAATAACATGTGGTTCATCTATGTTGATTTGCATGCAGTTAATGAGTGTTTCTTAGAGTGATTAATGATGTGCAGTTATTGTGCGTACTAACCTTGGACTGCAGACTTAATACATCAAGTTATGGAGGACATCGCCAACTAGGCTTGCACCATAATGTCTAGCTAAGAAGCTGCTCCAAGTCAAAGGCAGCCAACAACAGAGATTCTTCATGCAATCGAGTGTAACCACTTTGTAGTGGGCCTTAATGATTGAGCAAGCATGGGCATTACTGTTGTGTTGAATCTACACATTGACTTGCATGTTTGACCGAGTTCCATGCATGCGTAAGCACCACCACTCCACTTTTCTCTACTTTCCCTAAATGTTATCCTCTCAGTCATGGAGTTGACTACCTTGTCAGTTGTAGTATAAATAATTATTTGATGCTCCTTCTTCAAGAGGTTACACGATTCTACATTGTACTCTCATTTCAGTGATACAAATACATCACTCTTTGTATGCACAATTTATAGTGAATAAAAATAAAGTTTTGAGTTTGAACATCTGAGTTGTTGTTAGTGTAGAGGATACCTATCCAAGAGGGCTCACTTGGTGAGTAATCTGTTTTCTTAATTTAGCAGTAGTTTAGTATTACTTGTGGTTTGATACTTAGTTTGAAATCTAGAATTGACTATTCCTATAGCTACTAGAAATCCATTTTGTGTTTGTTCCTACAAACAGAGTAGTTCCTATTTGTTTCTCAGATCTTTCATTCTTGCTTTGCATTTTACTTTCAGCATTGTGTTTCTTAGTTGTAGGACACAATGACTAATTGAGCCCCTAGTGCACATACAATGCCAACCCATTTCAAGTTCATGTCCCTGGGTTGACAAGTTAAATGCACCATCATAGTGATTGAATGACTATTTAGGTTAGATGTCCAATCTCTTAATTATGGCCGTAGAAGCCCAATTATGAAATCATTATAGGAAGAAAAAAAATTGGTTTCATTATCAAGGATGGTGTCAAGCTAGGAAGTTTTTGGAGTCATTCCAGTTTTGCTGTAGTATCTTTGGAAGTTGTTCTTAGCATAATATCATATAGGAAGTAATGACCCTCCTAATTCTTTACCAATTTTTTTGTGTGAGTTGACTAATAGTGAGTGATTCCACATGTATAGAGGAAGGAGAAGGGATGCTTATGGGAGATTTATTCCTAACAATCCCCATCCATTCCAATTAGTTGAGTACCAAAACTTATCAGAAGAAGAAGACGATCCACACCCCTTTGCAGACACATATCCTGATTTGACTAGTTCTGAAGTCTCCTCAGAAGATCAAAATTGGCTTCAAAACCCCTTTTTCCTTGAAACACATCAAGCAGACATGGGTGATGCAAATGGGAACAGACAAAACCAACTGGTTTTTCCCTTTCCCATCAGAATGAAGTTGACAACATTAAGAACATTCCTGTCTCAACACTCCCCAAGTTTTATGGATTTGTGACAGAGGATCCTAAGACCTTATTTGAATTTGACATACTCTATAGGAGTTGTGATTATACTACTGATGCCCATAGGCTTAAGTTATTTCCCACCACTTTGAAAGAGGCTGCATTAAGATGGTTCATAAGCCTAGGAAGAGATACTATGGAAACTTGGTAGGACATGAAGACAAAATTCCTTGAGAAGTACAAGGAATATTGTAGGGGTAGTGACATGAGAGGAGGAGAAATTTTTAGAATGTAGCAGAAGGAAGATGAGAGCTTGGAAGACTACATTGCAAGATTTGTGTTTTTCCTACAAAAATCTCTACACCATGCACTTAATGAGGACTCACAAAAGTTACTTTTCCTAAGAAGAATCAATAATGGTTGCATGGATGCTTTGGACCTCATGGAAGGAGGAGACATCTCCCAAGCTCCTTGGGAAGATATCAAGAAGATATGCTAGAATTACTCCAGGGTAGCTTCAAAGAAAGGGAGAGCTTCTCAATCATCCATGGGTAAGTCAACTACCGGTGGAGTTTCAAGAATGGAGATCACTAATTTTCTATTAGACTTCAAGCAAGATATTATTAAAAATCTAGCTACTCAGCTAGATACACTTCAGGCCAAAAAGAAGCTAGAGAGGAATAAATGATGTTGATAGAGTATTGTCCTCATTGCAGAAAAAAGAAGAGGGACTACAGATGTAAGATGGTCACTAATCTAGAAAGTAAGCAGGTTCTAGTAGAGTTCAAGCCAATTCAGATTGAAGAAGACCAAGTCTACTATGTTGCACAGAGGAAGCCCTAGGCTCCAAGACAAGGTATGCCACCAAATCCACTATCCTATGTTCGACCATATTTTAACTCTTATTCATCTAGCAACCAATGGAAGCCCCCATATCCACCCAGTTATGGAGGATATCCACCACAACCTTGGAGTAACCCTCCAAATGCTTGGCCTAGCCATTATAGTCCTCCACCTCAGTGGAAGCAAACTCAAGGGAATTGGTAGAAATTTCAAGGGCACTGGCAACTACCTCCAAGAAATTGGTAGCAAACAAACCAATGGAGAGGAGGGAAACAATGGCCTACCCAGAATACCACTTACATGCAGCCACCTTCTCAGCCCCAACAACCTGCTATAATGCCTCCACCTGCTATCCAAAATCCTAATGCACCTAAACCAACTCAGCTACTAGCTTAGGCCACACCCAATCCTAATAATAAACCACAACAACAACCCATATATTTCACTGATTCAAACCAATTTCCTGCATATGTTGTGAATGTAAGTGATATCCATTTGCACTCAGGAACCAAGTTACCAATCCCTTCCAAGCCCATCATTACTGAGCTTCAAGTGGAAGAGGAGGAGGAGCCTCTGAATGATCCTATTCAACCAAAAGTACCTAAAATTCCTGAACCAGTCCAAGTCAAATGGACCAAGCAAGAACCACCATTTCCTAGGAGACTGGAAGTTACTAAGAAGAAGGAAGAGGACACTAATTTTGACATCTTGGATCAACTAAAGCATATATGCATTCAAATACCCATGTTCCAGGCTATAAAATATGTTTCCATCTATGACAAAGCCATTAAGGAAGCTTGTCTTACGAAGCCAAGAAGGAAGAAGAAAGACCCAACTATAGTTCATGTGGTGGGCCAGCTAGCTGATATCATGTTGAGAAAAGTGACTATTCCCAAATATAATGACCCAAGAAGGCCTGTGGTAGCAGTTTTCATAAATGGGATTCAAGTGAAGAATTCTCTGATTGATTTAGGGGCAGCAATCAATGTAATGACCAAAGACATTTTGTAGCAACTAAATATTACAAGCATGAGATCTACTCCTACTATCCCGCAGCTTGCAAATAGCTCTACTGTTAAGCCTGATGGTGTAGTGGAGGATCTTGTGGTAGTGCTAGACTCTTGGGAATATCCGACAGACTTTTTGATTCTTTCTCCTAAGGCCACACTAGGCGAGTATCCCATTATCCTTGGAAGACCCTTGTTGGCAACCGAAGACGCCGACATTGGATGTCAGTCAAGTGACAAAGATGTGAGGATCAAACCTTGTCCTTAAATAGTGAAAAATGCTTTATGATGATGCAAGAGGGTGTAGTTCTTGGCCACTACATTTTCCACAAGGGAATTTATGTAGATCTTGCAAAGATAGAGGTAATCACAAATCAAACTATGCCTACAAAACATAATGATGTTAGAAGTTTCTTGGGTCATGCAAGGTATTATAGGTGATTTATCGAAGATTCTAGCAAGGTAGTAGTGCCATTGTATACCCTTCTCACTAAGGATGCCAAATTTCAGTGGACTGAAGCTTGTGACAAGGAATTTTCTACTTTGAAGATAGCTTTCACAAATGCTCCTGTACTTAAGGGACCTAATTGGGAGCTTCCTTTCCACATTCACACTAATGCATTAGATTATTCCATAAGGACAGTCTTGGGACAAAAAGAGGGGGCTGTTGAAAATGCTATATACCTTGTCAACATAAATTTGCAAGGATCTAAATTTAATTATACTATGAAAAAGAAGGAAATGTTGGTCGTAGTCTATGCACTGAACAAATTCAGACATTACATAATGGGCTACCAAATCTTGTGCACACGGATCATGCATCCATTAGATATCTCATGAATAAACCTTTGATCATAGGGAGATTGACAAGATGTTTATTATTGATGCAAGATTTTGATATAACTATTGTAGATAAGCTAGGAAGAGCTAATGTTGTTACAAATTTTCTTTCAAGGCTGACTACATCTGAAGATAACCAGCCCAGAGATGACTCTTTCCCTGATGAGAATCTATTCTCTCTCAGTGTAAAAATACCTTGGTATGCTAACATAGCCAACTACTTAGTCATAGGAAGAGTTACTTCTCACTTCTCCCCAAAAGAGAAAAGGGAACTTATTGAAAAATCTTTTCCTTTCTCTTGGATTGCTAGATGTTTGTTTTACACTAGACCTGACCATGTCATGAGAAGATGTGTGAGAGAAGATGAGACTTATGACATTTTGCATGCGTGTCATAATGATCCATGTGGAGGACACTTTACGACCAAAAGAAAAACAATGAATATCTTGAACATAGGGTACTATTGGCCAACACTCCATAGAAATGTAGGGAGATTTACCAAAAAATGTGATAGATGTCAAAGAATGGGTAGACCAACCAGATCTGATGAGATGCCATTGTACCCTCAAATAGTGATCACTCTTTTTGAAAAATGGGGATTAGATTTTGTTGGAAAAATTGACCCTTTATCAAATGGTAAGTCTTACATATTGGTATGCACTGATTATCTAACAAAATGGGTAGAAGTCAAGGCCATGAAGCATGCAAAGGATAAAAAAGTTGTAGATTTTCTTTATGAGAATATTTTCAAAAGATATGGAGTTCCAAGAGAAATAGTGACTGATCAAGGGCCACAATTCACATCAACCCTTGTTGCAGTATTGGCGAATGAATATAAAATCAGGCACAAAAAGTCTACTCCTTATCACCCCTAGGCTAATGGCCAAGTTGAGGTGAAAAACCAAGAAATTGAAGCTATTCTGACCAATATGGTGGCTATTCATAGGAAAGATTGGACGAACAGATTACCCAAAGCTATTTGGGCTTATATGACACCATGGAAAACAACTGCAAGCTTTACCCCATTTGATTTGTTGTATGGAAAGACTGCCATGATGCCAATTGAATTTGAACACAAAACTCTGTGAACAACAATGGATTTAGGGATTGACATTTCTGAAGCACGGAGAGAAAGAATCATGCAGCTAAATGTTTTGGATGAAATAAGGAGAGAAGCCCTACAACATACTAAAGTAGTACAAAACTAGAGGATCAAGTGGCATGATAGATTTATCAAAGAAAAAAAGTTCAAACCAAGAGATTGGGCCTTGCTCTATGATTCTAGATACCAGGACAATGTAGGAAAATTATAGACGAGATGGCTAGGACCCTACGAGATTGCTAAGGTCTTTCCCAATGGAGTCGTCTAGCTTACCACCATTGAACCTGTCATGTTCAAATTACTTTTCAATGGTCATCACCTCAGGTTATATCATAGGCTAGCTTCTAAAGAAGAATTCCTACAGCAGTTCACCCAGCACTCAGAGCTTCCTACAGCCAAAGGTGGTGGACCTAGTGTCCATCCTTCAGCCTAATTGAGATACATAATTTTCATAATAAAGACTTTTACTTATGTAGAAGTCCATTTCTTTTTCATTCACCCATCCACCCATTTGTACCACCTTTCTCTCTCTTCCATCACTTCATTCCATCTCATTCCATTCCACCCCATCTTCATTCATTGCTCAATCTATTTTCCAGCAAGGTGAGCATTACTTATCCATGATATTTGTAGTAAATCTTCCACACATTTAGGTATGTGCACATTAATTGCTATCTTCAATTATCTTTTAAGTACATTCGATGTACGTTAGCATAGGTATTCACATAAATTCCATTATTGCTTGTCAATCACCACTCCCATCTCACATGTGTGGACACATGTCCAAATTTAGGTTGGGGGAGAGAAATGAAAAAGATGAAAATATTTTATTTTCCATGTGTCAAACCATATTAGGTTGCATCAGAATTTTCAAATGAGTTGATTGCATGAGTGAAATGATAGTAACTGCAGCTGCCAATTCTTCCTATCATAAATTCCATCTATCACTTATTTTCTTGCTATTATTTCCCCGTCCTAACCTTAAGGTGCAAGAAAGAAGACAAAACAAAAGAAAGGAAATACAATCTATGCAGATACTATAGGGAAGCACATTTAAGGGGAGAATTGCAGAAAAAGTTGAAAGGAGTTGCAGAGCATTTGTTTGATTGCAAACAATGGGAGGTGGGTTAGTTTGAAACGAACCCACGGTGCATGATATTTTACTATAGGATGCATAATGCCTGGCTGAATTTCAAAACTATGGATGGATAGACTACTTTTTGAAACTAGATGGTTTCGATGAAGGCATTTCCCTTGAATTTTCCTAGACATTTTTAAAAGGAAAGGCCACAATAAAAGGGTTAGAAGTTGTAGCAATAGAGGAAATAATTGCAGAAGTTATAGGGTTACTTGCTGATGGTGAGAATTACCCTATTTCTATGGATTCCAGGTCAGCTAGGGCTGAATTCACAGAGCCAAATGATCCCCCATTGACCATAGACAAGCAGGGTACAAAATTAATGTCTTTGCCCAAGCCATGGAAGAAAATAGCTATGTATGTCATCAAATACATTACTTGCAAGGGTTGCCAATCAAACTTACTTTGTTTCCACTTCAAGCTTTTGATCCACATGAGGCACGGGAGGAGGATGAATGTACCCAATGTGTTGTACAATCTTCTCTCAATCATGGCCACCGAGACCCAGAAAGGCAAGGATAATTTTGTTTCCCACCATTGCATGATTAAATTGCTAGTTGAAAATTATTTGCATGATGTTTCTAGAATGAATTGGGAATAGTTTATTAAGGTTGATCAAGATTATCTCTAGGAGGAGTCTATCGATGTTGAACATTTACCACCTAGGACTATACCTTGATCTCATAGGTCTAGCAGGAGGTTAAGCATGGTGGAAGCCATTCCTAGTGCTTCAACCCCTAGTGTTGGCTCTGGCATGAATCCTCCTACAACAAAGGAAACCATTGAAATTAGTTCTTCTGGAACAGAGAACTCAGAAAAATAAAGCTCTTCCTTGGGTCCCGATGATGATGAATTCCCACTCGAAACCCTCATGAAAACTAGGGAATAATAGAGGGAGGTAGAAATAAGAAAAGGAAATGCTAAAATATAACCTGTGGAAATAAAAGTATCAAGTATGAAAAAGAGGAAAATCAATACTATTCATCTTGCAGCCAAAGGAAGATGTGAAGGACCTACCAGAAAATCAAGGCCATCCCGGGCTATCCAGAAAAGCCCTAAACTTGGTGAGACCCCACATGAGGACCCTGAAGCTCCAATGGAGCAGGCGTGTGTTGAAAAAGAATAAGAAGACATATTTAAAGGAGAAAAAACATAACACTAGCTAATCTTGCTCGCATTGCAGAGGAATTGGAGGAAAATCATAACTTCCTGCAGCATGAAGTCCTGTAGCAACAACTAGAACCAGAGCAAGAGTTCCTATAGCCACAACAAGAGTAAGAGTCCCTACAGTGAAAGGAAGAAGAAACAACACCCTTACAGTTAGAGACAACTAGAATGCCTAAGTCTATGCAAATAATGCCATATACCAAAAGACTGGTAGGTATTCATAATCCTCTTGATTTTTTAGTACATACAGTAATTTTGAATCTTTGGACGGAGATACAAAGAAGGGAGGAAGAATTGAAAAGGGAAAAATGGAAGTTAAAGGAAGAAATTCAAAGGAAGGATGAAGAAATTGAGAAAAATGCAGAAATTGCTACCCTGAAGCAGAGGGTAGATGATATGACAGCTTTGGCACCAAAGATTCAAGAATGTAGAGAACCCCCGAGGGTCTATGCTCTACTCCTGAAAGAGAAGTATTTCTCTTTTAAGATGTCAAGACTTGCCTCAAGTTTGAATCCTTCTGTTGATACCCCTATGGAATTTTTCAATGCTTACATGATTGCCTCCCCTAAAATGAAGAATTTTTTATGTGAATTTTATTTACATAATTATACTGTCACAAAAGACCATGAATGGAACCCATTGTTGTATGTTGGAGATGTTCAATTGAGAGCATTCATGTCTTGGGTGGAAAATGAAATTAGTTGGGGACAACAACGCAGTGTTTATAAACAATTGGAGTCTGATATCCCTTTGCATGTTAGAGTTGAATAAAATAAACCAAGGGATATTTATAGAGAATGGCATAGAATGCTACTTAGACTGAGCTATGGCAATAGGATTATACCTTGGATTGAGGAAGCTTACACTGAATATGAGGTAAAAATAGCAGCAAAAGAGGAAACCATGAGGAGATGTTTATCACAGAGATGGAATAGTTTAACCGATGAGCTGAAGTAGGTTGAGCCTCATTCCATCGACAATTATGCTATAGCATTGAAAATAATTGAGAGACATATTCAGATTGGAAGAACTCAAGGATGACATTGGCTTCCCCTGATTTTTCAGCCACCCATGCTCATGTGGCCTGTTCCAAATTTTATATTCTACCAGAGTGATATTGTTGTAGAAAGATAGAGATGGGATAGATTTGACAACTTGGGAGGATTCTATTGGGATGTTGACTCACGCACTATGGCCACTGATGTTGGACAACTCTCAGTTGCAAATTTGAGAGATTTGACCAAGCAAAAGAACAACTCTTCCCCTGCTGGAGGACCAACAAAATGTTAGGTTGGGGGAGTGATGAGCCCAGTTTTTGGTCTAGTTTGGATAAAATATATAGTCTATTTTCTCATTGATGTCATGAATTTTGATGCTTAAGTTTTGGTATTGGAATAATGTTTCCCTCAAACCATTGAAATTTGACATTACCCTATCTTTGTAGGCTTTAATGATATTTGGCATAACATGTGGGTCATCTATGTTGATTTTCATGTGGTTAATGAGTGTTTCTTAGAGTGATTATTGATGTGTAGTTATTGTGCATACTAACCTTGGACTGCAGAATTAATACATCAAGTTATGGAGGAAAACTCTAGCTGGGCATGCACCATAACATCCAGTTGAGAAGCCGCTCCAAGTCAAAGGAAACCGAAAACAAAGATTCTTCATGCAACCAAATGTAACCTCCTTGCAGTGGGCCTTAATGATTGACCATGCATGGGAATTACTATTGTACTGAATCTACACATTGACTTGTATGTCTGACTGGGTTCCATGCATGTGTAACTGTCGTCGCTCCACTTTTCCCTATTTTCCCTAAATGGCATCCTCCCAGTCATGGATTTGACTACCTTGTTAGCTATAGTATAAATAATGATTTGATGTTCCTTCTTCAGGAGGTTGCACGATTCCACATTGTACTCTCATTTCAGTGATACAGATACATCACTCTTTGTATGCACAATTTATAGTGAATGAAAATAAAGTCCTGAGTTTAAACATCTGAGTTGTTGTTAGTGTAGAGGATACTTATCCAAGGGGGGCCTTTTAGTGAGTAATCTATTTTATTAATTTAGTAGAAGCTTAGTATTACTTGTCATTTGATACTTAATTTGAAATCTAGCATTGACTGTTCCTACAACCACTAGAAGTCCATTCTGTGTATGTTCCTGCAGCCAAAGCAGACAGAGTAGTTCTTGTTTGTTGCTTAGATATTTCATTCTTTCTTTGCATTTGATTTTAGCATAGTTGTTGGTTGATGCTTAGTATTTTCTTTACTTCCTTTTCAGTGATTTACTTTCGGTATTGTGTTTCTTAGCTATAGGATGCAATGACTACTTGGGCCCCTAGTGCACATACAGTGCCGACCCATTTCAAGTTCACGTCCCTGGGTTGAAAAGTTAAATGCACCTTCATAGTGGTTGAATGACTATTCAGGTTAGATGTGTAATCTCTAAATTATGGCCATAGAATCCTAGTTATGAAATCATTGTAGGAGGTAGACACAAGAAAACAAAAGGAAGGAGAGTCACTTACATCATTTTATCAAAGGTGGTGAACTATGTCCATTAAATTTCCTTGTCACATACTAGAAAAATAGTTGGTTCATATTTGTGTATAAAACTTCAATACAAAACTGATGATTCAACTTAAAATCCATTGTTGCAACACATTTGAGGATGTCATTGAAAAGGGAGTCACTATTGAGAAATCTCTTGTTTCAAAAGGACTAGTCAATATTTTCAAAGAAAACCAAAATGCTCCTAATGATAAGGGTAAGTTCTAGTCTAGAAACAAAAATGTCCCCAATGATGGGGTAGTTGATGCTAAAATGGTTAACAAGGTTCACCCCACCATTCATCTTAAAGGTCCTTCCACACAAAATATTCCAACACCAAGCCAAGAACAAACTATGACTGCAGTCCAAAACAATCAACAACATAGAGGTCCCTCATGAGCAAACATGCCAAAACGCACATACACACCCTTAGGGGAATGCATTGAACCAGTCTTGAGGAAACTCTTACAATCCAATGTCATTCAACTTCCAGATATCAAATCATATGAACGAACACAAGTCAAACTAGTTTGGTGGAATGACAATGAATTTTGTGAGTACCATTGTATGAAAGGACATAAAACATCATCATGTTGGAGACTTAAAGACCTCATCTAGGACCTTATTGAATGACGTGACATATCATTGGAAAATTCATAAGGTAAGAAAAATATTGAGCATACCATATTCAAGACTCCCCTACAAGACCATGGAAAGGGAAAAGCTTCTAGTTTAGGGAATAATACTAATAACAATGCTGATTATACCAATTTCTCATATGACTATACCATCAATCATTGCATGCCTTTGATAGCCATGTCACTACCACTACCATCAATAAAAATTCAAAATGTGTCATTACCACTCACAGAGATAAGGTGACCTTGCAAGGGGTCACTTCTAATCCCCAACCAAAGAGTCAATATAACCTTTTAGACCATCTAGGAAAGACACCCATGCAAAATATCCATTCTTGAGTTACTTTGTATATCCCCTAAGCATAAGGATTTGAAAGAAAAATTTGTTCCCATAGACCTAAATGTTAACAAATTTTAGGTTGCGGTAGGATACTTAGCTACCACCCATCATGTCACATTCTCTAAGCAAGATTTTCCTACACAATGACCAAACCATAACTATCCATTGCACCTTGAGGTATATATTAATAAACACAAAATAATATGAGTCTTGGTAGACGATGGAGAAAGTTTGAACATATGCACCCTAAAATTGGTCATGACATTTGGATTCTCTAAAGCTTGTATAGACAAGTGTAAGAAAATCATTATCAAGGATTATGATGATGTTGAACACTCATCCAAGGGTATAATCACACTTCCTATAAGAGTTGGAATTTTTATTCAAAACATTATATTCCAAGTCTTGGATCTAGACCTACCATATAATCTTCTCCTTGGTTGCCCATGGATTCAAGACATGGGGATTGTACCTTCCACATACGATAAATGCTTTAAGTTTCCATACAACAGTATTGAAGTCACTATAACAAATGATCTCAATGCCTTCCAATATTGTAGCAATTTAAAAGGGGCTACTGAGAATCAAGTTCCTATCAATCAGGAAGCTTCTTCCTTTGCCTCATCAAATTATTTTAATCCATCTTCATTATCTAAATCATCCACTCCATCCACCACACCTTCCAAACCTATGGTCCAAATCCATGACACAGGATGTGGTGAATATAGTATTGAGAGCTTATTTTGTGTTGGGAAGTTGTCGGCATCACCAAAATCTTATGTGAAACCTCGTCCTATAAGAAAGGAAAACAAAGTCATCATTCATAATCCCCCTACTACACTCACTAAGTGGGGTGAACTGAGAAAAGAGTCTATAGGCGGGGACATTTCCACATGTATCTACAAGGATGAAGAAGATACTAAGCCTAAGAAAATACCAATCGAGCAATATTCAAAAGGGTTTAAGATCATGAAACAACAAGGTTATGATGGACATATCCATCTTGATTTGAACAAATATGGAATGAAAGAACTAATATTGCCTCCTCAATTACCAAAGTACACAAGGCTAGGGTATGTACCAACAAAGGTGAGTCCTCCTTGTACTAAGTTTCCTTTGAGTGAAAATATTAATGCTTTAAATGAAATCAAGATATCTAAGGAATACCATACTGAAATTGACTCCAATGAATGGGAGTCAGATTCCTACACATATAAAAATTATGACCTAGTTGAGATCTTTCAAGAGCTTGACTTGTCCTCATTCCAAACCAAACCTATGAGTGGTCATGCCTGGATCAAAACCTTTTGTGATCCTAATGATACCTTTTTTTTTACCATATCCTCTCATTCCTTGATATTTAATGATATTGATGATGACTTACCCATCGTTTACCCACAAATCATAAATTAGGATCAATAAGGACCACTAAGTTTAGACATATTCAAGAACGACGAAGTGAAAACTGAGTTCATGGGACTTTGAGAAGGGATGCAATGTGTGGGTCATGAATTTTGTTTTATCATATAACTTGAAAACATATCATACTTTTGAGAGTCTGTCCCACCCTCTAGTCACAAAAATGAGAAAAAAAAGAATAGGTATCTAGGTGAAAACCAAAAGGTTCCTTTAGACCAATAAAAAGTAAAAATAAAGGACATATTTGAGGTTAAAACCTCTCTGAGGCACCTATAGATGGAGGGTTGGATAGTATCCCCATAAATCAAGAGAGATCACCATTGCTTTTGGAAAAATTAGAAGAGGTCTATCTTGGTACATAAGATATTCCTAGAATCATTCACTTTGCAACATCTTTGACAACAAGGAAAAACTAGAGTTCAATTTCTTCTTGAAGAGAAAAATTAATTTTGTATGGCCATACACCGATATGCTTGGGTTGGATCCTAGGCTAGTTCTACAACATTTTTCATTGGTTCCAAACTCTAAAACTATCAAACAAAAATTGATAAAAATGCATCCATAAATTGCAGTCCTAGTGAAAGCAGAGTTGAAGAAACTTTTGGATGTTGGTTTCATTCATCATATAGAATATATAGAGTGGATATCAAATCTAGTTCTCATAACTAAACCAATTGGTAGAATCTAAGTATGTATAGATTTTAGAGATCTAAACAAATCTTGTCCTAAAGATGACTTCTCGCTACCCAACATCGACATCATAGTAGACCTCATACTGGGATATGAAATGCTACCACTTATAGATATTTTTTTAGGATATAACCAAATTAGAATTTCTGTCAAGGATCAACATAAAACAACCTTCACTTGTGCTTGGGGTGCCTTTTGCTGGAATGTCATGCCATTTGGTCTTAAGAATGTTGGAGAAACATATCAAAGAGCTATGATCATGATTTTCCATGACTACATGCATACCATTATAGAAGATTATGCTGATGATATATTAGAAAAATCCTTAACAAGATATAGTAATCTAGTAGCACTGGACAAGATTTTCAAGAGATTAGAAGAATACAAAGTCAGGTTAAATCCCGAAAAAGTGTGTCTTTGGGGTTCAATTAGGAAAAATCCTAGGATATATTATCTCATGCAGAGGTATTGAATTTGATCCTACAAAAGTGAAAGTTATCTTGGATATGCCTCTACCAACAAACATAAGTCAATTACACACTCTACAAGGAAGGTTGTAGTCTATTTGAAGGTTTATTTCTCAACTAGTTGATAAATGTCAACCATTTCAACACCTACTCCATAAAGGATTCCCATTCATACAGGTCAATCATTGTCAATAAATGTTCCAACAAATCAAGAACTATATGTTGACTCTACCAGTTCTTATGCCTCCTATCGATGGTAGACACCTCATACTATACATATTAACAACCATGTCAGTATTGGGGGCATTGTTAGCACAAAATGAAAATGATGGAAAATAATGAGCTATCTATTATATCAGTCACACTCTTGTGGGGTATGGGCTTAATTATAGCCCTATTGAATGAACATGTCTTGCAATTATTTTCACCATACAGAAGCTTAGAAACTACATGTTGAACCATTGAACAAAAATGGTAGCTAAGATTGATCCCTTGAAATATCTATTAAGAAAAACAACATTAATAGGCTAGTTTGCAAAGTGGGTCATGATCTTGAGTGAATATGACATAGAATATGTTGATCGTAAGGAAATGAAAGGACAAGTGATAGTCGATCAACTCACACACTCACCAAAAATGGTAGAGCATCCTCTAGTGTCTAATTTTCCTAATGAATCCATCTTCACAATAGAGACTTCCATGACATGGAAATTGTACTTTGATGGGTCCTAGACAGGTCATGGTTCAGGAGTATGTATCCTCTTTGTCACACCTCAAGGGTATTCCATACCTAAGTCATACAAAATAGCATTCCCATGTACAAATAACATGGTTGAATATGAAGCATTGCTAACAGGACTACGAATGGCCATCAAATGGAAAATTAAGAATCTTCAAGTCTATGGTGATTCCCAATTGGTTATCCTTCAAGTTAATGATGAATAAGACACAAAAGATGAAAATCTCACTCCCTACAAGTGAATGGTCGATAGTTTCAAGCAGTATTGTTATGTCATCATTTTTACTCAAATCTCGAGGATTCAGAACAAAGCAGTTGATGCAATGGAAACCATTAGATCCCTCTTGAATATACCTAATAATGTGTCATAGTGCAGGTTCTTGGTGGAACAATTACTAATGTCCGTGTTCGATGTCCCCGAATCTAAACTCATGTGTGAAATTGTTGGTTTTGTTTCTCCTTGGTACATGTTGGGATATGGTGTTGTACACCATTGCATAATTTGATATATTATAATGTTGTAGTTAAATAATTATTTAGTTTTGATGCACCTAGGTGGTGTGGTTATTCATACTAGGTAATTATTTGGGGCCCACTATGTTGTATTGTAACATTGTATTATTATTTAATGTGTGGGAGACATGGGATAATAATTTAACATTGGGGAAATATTTAAAAATTGAAAACTTAGTACCCAATATTATATAAGGGATTATTCATTTTGTATTCACATGGTTTTGTGGTACATGGTTTTATCTTAGCACTTGGTTGTATTTGTGTGAGATTGAGTCTATAAAAGCAAGCACATGTTTAGTTGTTAAGGTTGGTTGGGTGAGTGGGTTGTCATTATTGAGTCTTTCTATGTGCATATGTGAAGCATGGCATGGGATGTGTGGATTCATGCTTGGACAAATGAGGATGCATTGAGAGGCTTGATGATTTATAGGTATTCATTGTAACTCTTGTATTGCTTTATTGTTGATTAATGGATGGAGTATGGATGCTTTTGGAGGCTAGTTTTTTCCCTCTTAAGGGTTTTCCCAGGGTATGTATTGTGTTATCTTGTGGCTTGTCTATTTGATCTATGCATTATGGTCACTTGTATGCATGTTTATCTCTCATTAGGTTATGTAGGAAATGGATTAAGTTTGTGGGTTGAATGCACTATTTCCTAACAAGTGGTATCAAAGCTTTCATGGTTGATGGGTTTTTGTTCTAACCAGAGTTTGAGAGATTTTTGCAAAGTTGAAGCCATGGACATGCACGATATATTTGAGGAATTAAAATATATGGAACACATGTTGTAGGTGTTTGTTTGCATATTTGGGCTTTTGGGTTGTCAAGTTTTGTTGGGTTTATTGTAGATCTGAAGCTTTCAAATTTTGGCTCAAAAGGGTTTCTTGGATTAAGCTTTCATATGAGGTTTTGTAGGGGAAATTTCATAGATGACCTCTTGAGACAAAACTGACCTCACCATTGGATCTAGGAGGCCTGAGATATGAAAATGACATAAAATTTGACCTATTTTGGTCAAGTAGGAAAAAAAGGAAAAAAAAAAATTGGCCATAAGTTGTATGGCCATATGACCTACAAAATCTCATTTGCAAAATTTAAAAAATATAAAAATAAATTAAACATGCAGCCTTTTAATTTTTCCACTTGCAAAATATTAAATCAAAAAATATATGTTAAATCAGTTGATTAAAAAAATAAATAAATAAATAATGTGGGGGGTCCACATATCTATTTGCTTGCAATTGGCAGTCGGTTCTCTATACCGATAGGATACTAGCACCTCTACGGAGGTGTCAACCCTACCAAGCATAGGGCCCCCAACCAATGGGGTTGTTGGGTTGACAGGGACTTTGGCCCCCAACTCCATCTCTCATATGGCGGGGGAACAATGAAAAGAATTTAACTGCCAGGAATTCAAATAAAAAAATCTGCAATTTATTAAAAAATATTAAATCAAAGTTAAATTCATGATCAGTCCGCTTAAAAGTTTGAAGACAAGGTTTTAATTGAAATACATAAATATTTCAGGTCCGGAGATATAAGGGGGCCGATGAATTTTTTTAAATAAAAAATTAAACTAGTTTTAAATCAGATTTTAAATCTACCATCGGTCGGCCACCGTCATTGGTGGGCCACCAATGCGCCACTAGTAGGCCTAATTGGGCAAAATATAGCAATTGTTTTCAAACTTCCATAACTTTCACCTTGGAGCTTGAATTTTTGACTTTGTATACTCGTTAGAAAGGTGGTTTTGAGCACTACATAGTGTTATAGGTTTGGGTTCCTGATTTTTCCATTTTGAACAACTTTTTGAGCCTGAAATCCAAATGTGCTCCTTTTCATAGTTTTGGTCATAACTTTTGCATATGGAGTCAGTTTTTTGATTTCGAATAGGTGTTAGAGAGCATGTGTAGTGTACTAGAAAATGGATCAGGTAGATTTTTAGTTTGTGGTGTAGAGAATGTATGGTACTTGTTTGATCACTTGTAGGTGCTTGAGATTTAGGGTGTGATTGTGTGAGCATCTGAACGATTCAAGAGGAAAAACCTTGAGGGAGTACATTTTTTTATATGATATTTATTATTGTATAGTTGATTATCATATTGGTGCCTCCTAGTATAGGTTTATAGGTATTTTTCAGAGTTGGACTTTGATGGTGATAGGTACATAGGTTATCTTTAGTTCTAAGGACATGGTTTGACACGAGTGGAGACTTGGAGTCTTGTATAGGTGATAGTTGAGTGTGGGTACAATGATGGCTATGATTATGGTGACATGGGTATGTAGCTGCTACATTTATGCATTGGCACAACATGATCATATATGTTGTTGCTTGGTGGTATTATGGTTTGGTGTTAGGAGGTTGTTCTTATCTCCTTGATTCTTTTTTTTCCTTGACTATGGTTACTCATTTATGGACATGTGGGATGACTCGGATGTGGACTGTCTATAACCGCTAAGTTCAAGATTTTATAGTTGATTATCATATTGGTGCTTCCTAGTATAGGTTTATAGGTATTTTTTAGAGTTGGACTTTGATGGTGATAGGTACACAGGTTATCTTTAGTTCTAAGGACATGGTTTGATACGAGTGGAGACTTGGAGTCTTGTATAGGTGATAGTTGAGTGTAGGTACAATGATGGCTATGATTATGGTGACATGGGTATGTAGCTGCTACATTTATGCATTGGCACAACATGATCATATATGTTGTTGCTTGGTGGTATTATGGTTTGGTGTTAGGAGGTTGTTCTTATCTCCTTGATTCTTTTTTTTTCCTTGACTATGGTTACTCATTTATGGACATGTGGGATGACTCGGATGTCGATTGTCTATAACCGCTAAGTTCAAGATTCATTTTTGTTGTAGACTTTTTTAGTTGGCCTTGTTTATGGTCATTTGTGGATTGGTATGTTTCTTTCGAATGAAAGGATGGATATTAGAGTACTTGATTATTCAATTCATGGGACTTGTAGCATGTGGTTTTTTCATGATGTCATGGTAAGCTTGGTACATTCATTATTTACACACTTTTAGTGGTATCTTTTAATAGTGATGATTTGGCAGTTTTGGATTGGTTTGTGATGGTGGTTGTATGTATCTTCTTGGCTTGGAGATCTTGGTTTCAATTGTATGTTACTGAAATTACAGTTGATTTTTTGCATACTTGGATAATCTTCATGGAGGAGATAGTAGTCATCATGCCATGTGTAGCTCGATATCATGTTTTAATGGGAGTTGCTGGAAATGACGTGGATGCATCATTTGTGATGGTCATATTCATGTGATTCAAGATGTGGTTTCTTGGTTTAGAGTGTTTTGATATTATGTCATGGTTTACTCTTGATACTAGTTTATATTTTTGGCATAGTATATGTGTTCTCTCGATACTAGGATGTATGCATTGGTGCATGTGATTGTCTAGGAGGAGATGGTTAGATCATGATGTCATGATAGGTTCCTGATTCTACGGTTGGAGCTTTAACATTTTTGCTGGTATTTCTCTTTGCATTGAGTACATGATCATTTTATTGATTACCTCATGATGGTGTTGTGTTGCATTTATATTTTTGCATGTATTGATTAGTTATAGGTGTTCATGGATACTTGGAGATGTGGGTGAGGTTGGATTTCTCTTGTGATTAGAGATATTTACTTGAGATGGTTACTGTTTGGAGGATTCAGTAGGAAGATTAAGGATTTTTCACCTAGGTATGAACACAAGTTCATGATGGACTGATAGAGGAGATTTTTCTTAGAGTGATTCATGATGACTTGGTTATCCCAAAGGAGAATTCTAATTCCCACTCTTGGTCTACTCAATAGTTTATCATTTAAGAGGTATTTCTCATTATTTCTTTCAGATGTGTTACATTTTGTGCTTTTATTTCTCACGGGAATGAGTTGATTCATGGTGATTGATTTTAGAGACACATTTGAGGATTATTTAGCATGATTTTATGATTATTTATCTTTCATATATATGGATCTTGAGCTATGAATAGTTAGTTCTGGAGGATTCATTTTGAGGGATGTTTGACATGTTATCTCCTTGTGCATTTTAGTTTGTGTTATCATTCATTGATGAGGAGTTTAGGAGATGGTCTATGGGCTGATTTCCTTGTTTGGGAATGGTTATCTTTGAGTTTGATCTTCTTGGTTAGAGAGGCTTACATCCATGTTGGCATTTACATGATTCATATGTTGTTTGATCTAAGAGATTGAACGTTGTTTTGGGTGTTGTTAGGAGATCATACTTGACACAAAGTTGCACTTTTGAGGTTTTGGTAGAAGGATATTATGGTTTACAGGTTTTCTTTCTTCATGGTTCCTTCCTGGAGGTTCATGTTCATATGATTAGGAGGATGGTGGAAAAATGTTGTGAGATATTATGCAGCCATTTGGGTTGCAAGTGTGGATCATTTTTATTGTTCTTGGTAATTCATTATTGATCATTTATCACACCTTGATATAGTGTTGATTGGTAGACTTGATATGCTTTGACAATACCCATGTAGTGGGAATTATTGGATGTGTATGTTCTTCATTTTCAGGTTTGATACAAGGAGCTTGTGATTGTAGTTTATGGTTTGCATATGTTTTTGGCATGAGTTTGTTGATATTGTTAATATCTAGGAGGTATGGATGGTTGGATGTATTAGCATGTGTTGTGGATGCTATTTTTGATCATGTGGGTTTTTTACTTGATAACATCTTGTTTGGAGCCTTTGTTATCACTTCGATTTGTTGCTTTTGTTCTTGGATTGGTACATATTCACCTTGGCATGTTCCCTTTCTTCCATAAGTGGCATGTTGGAGGACAAGAGGAGTTCTTTCTTGAGATAGTGGCCACTTTATTCTTATTGCAAGTATCTTGATGGAGCATGAGATAATGTTGGAGATTCATGTGGTTTCATGTATGGCCATGATGATGTATTTCATTGATTGATCCCTTATGCAATGTATACAACAAGTGGGAGAATGTTGGGATATGGTGTTGTAAACCATTATATAATTTCATATATTATAATATAATTAAATAATTATTTAGTTGTGATGCACCTAGGTGGTGTGATTATTCACAAAAGGTAACTATTTGGGGACCAATCTATGTTGTATTGTAACATTATATTATTATTTAATGTGTGGGAGATATGGGATAATAATTTGATATTGGGGAAATATTAAAAAAGTGAAAACTTAGTACCCAATATTAAATAAGGGATTAGTCATCTTGTATTCACATGGTTTTGCGGTACATGGTTTTATCTTACCACTTGGTTGTGAGTTTAAGTATATATAAAAAGCACATGTTTAGTGGTTAAGGTTGGCTAGGTGAGTGAGTTGTCATTATTGAGTCTTTCTAAGGAGTGCATATGTGAAGAATGGTATGGGATGTGTGGATTCATGCTTGGAAACATGAGGATGCATTGAGAGGCTTGATGCTTTAGAGGTATTCATTGTAACTCTTGTATTGCCTTATTGTTGATTAATGGATGGAGTATGAATGGTTTTAATGGAGCTCGGGTTTTTCCCTCTTGATGTTTTTCCCAAGGTATATCTTGTTTTATCTTGTGCCTTGTTTATTTGATCTATGCATTATGGTTACTTGTATACATGTTTATTTCTCATGGGGTTATGTAGATCAAAATGGATTAAGTTTGTGGTTTGAATACATTATTTCCTAATAGTAAAAATACTTTTATAATTACCTACATGACCAAATTATCCCTCTCGACTTGTCCTCTAATCAAGTAAAAACTTTATCTAACAAGCATCCAAATATGTCATCATTAGTGATACACTTTACCATCATAGTCTAGATAGCACCCTCCTAAGATGTCTTGATTTAGATGAAGTGCAAAAAATTTTACATGAGGTACATGATGGTATATGTGAAGCTCACTCTGTTGGTCCTACCTTAGCCAAAAATCTTATGCAAATGCGATACTATTGTCCTATGATAGAACATGATGCCTATCATTTTGTTAAGAAATGTTGCCAATATCAAATACATGGAGATCTTGTCCACACACCTAATCAAGAGCTTCATCCAGTTACATCACTGTGGCCATTCTCTTAATGGGGACTCAACCTTGTAGGAAAGATCCATCCTACCTCTACCAATGGTCATAATTTTATCATCACTATAATCGATTATTTTTACCAAATGGATTGAAGTTATTCCAATGACCTACATCACCAGTAAATAAATATCCAAGTTCATCCTTAATTACGTCATATGTTGGTATGGTGTTCCCTAATCCATCATTACAGATAATAGTTTTCCCTTCAAAAATTAGGATGTCCATGAATTATGCGAGAGATTTCACATCAAGCATCATTTTTCCACTCCATACTACCCTTAGGGTAATACTCAAGTTGAGTCATCTAACAAGACTATCCTTAAAATCCTAAAGAATATTGTCGATGAGACTGGTCGTGACTAGCACATCCAAATTAATCTCACATTATGGGCTTATCACACCAACATTCACACCCCTACAAGAGCCACTCCATATTCCCTCGTCGTTGGATCCCAATTCATTCTTCCCATTGAGGTCGAGTTACCATCCTTAAGAGTACCCATGTATCCATTAATTGATGATGAGGAGTATCATATATCTCATTTGCATGAGCTAGAGTTATTGGATGAGAAGAGGAAAAATTCCTTGGTCCATTTACAGGCTTATCAAAATCATCTTCATTGCAACTACAAAAAAAGAGTCTGAGTTAGGCATTTTGACATTGGTGACTTCATCCTAAAAGAGAATCTTAAAAATAAAATAGAGCGATAGAAACTTGGAAAGTTCAAGCCTAATTGGTTGGGTCCTTACATCATAGTAGCAACATATGGATCTGACACTTATCAACTCTCTAGTCCTAAAGGTGAACTACTAGTAGAGCCTATCAATAACATACACCTTCGCAAGTACTATACCTAGCTTTCAGAGAATCCCATAAAAAAAATACAAAAAAAAAATTGTCACCCTGATGAAAACCTGGCAAACATGCATTTTGGTGAATCAAAAAAATAATAAAGAGAAATATTTTTTCCAATAGTGAAAACCACTTCGGTGGCACTTTGGATAAGTACCATCATGAAAAATGGCAAACAAATGCCATGTGTAGTCAGTCTTTTCTCCATCATCTACTACCATTCTATTTTATTTTCCACCTCCATCCATGATTCATCATACACATCCCTCTCCATAATAAACTCTTCCCTTTCCATCTCATCCATAATAAATCTTAGTCGTCCCTCTCATGTCTTGAGAATCATTGACATTTTTCATCTTGCACTTTTCACATCCCTCCATAATAACCTTTTTCCATCCATCTCTTCATCCATATTAAGTTGGTCATGTACCTAACTAGGGGCAATTCCTAGACGGGTTTCATATGGGATCCTAGACATGGTTCAACACTTAAAAAAACCATCAAAATCCAAAAAAAATAGAAACCCATCAAAACCAAAAAAATCAAAAACCCACCAAAATCCAAAAAAATAGAAAACATCAAAATAAAAAATAAAATTTAAAACATTAAAACTCCAAAAATAGTGTCATTCATTGAGTTTGTGTCAATCCAAGCTGTTAAACTACGTTGCCTCTAGAAATTCACATAGGCAAGGTCATCATTGATGAGACCCCAAGGATTAGGTCAGCCCTATAGGTTTTGTCATAACAAATGGTCAGTCCATCCATCTATCTATAATAAAATATCCATGGTCAGAGTCAATCAAACTACATTGTCTCTATGTTTTACATAAGCAATGCCATCATCAATGGCCCCCTGAGGCATTAGGTCAGTCCCTTAGGATTTTCCATAACAAGGTCTTCATCCATCCCAATCGACCATCTCATAGTAAATCGTCCCTTGCTATGGTAGGAATTTTGAGTAGACACAAGCAATTATCAAACAAGAGAACTGAGTTTATCCAAATCATTAAACAACAAGAAAACTATCCAAATCTTCAATCAATTGCCTAAAAATAGGTGCATCAAAATAATCAAACATCAAACACGAAACAACAAACAATCAGCTATCAAATAGTCTTATATAGAGTGTTGCATTATCAAAACCAAACTAAACATCTTATATAGCATGCCACATTTTTGAAACCATACTTTAGCTATCCAACCTATCAATCGTCTTATATAGGTTGCACACTCAAAACTAGCACTAGTAGAATTTGACAAATAAATGACTACATGACTAACACTTTTAGTCACAACAACTAAATATGACTAAATTTTACTCATTTTTTGCAACACAATTATAAATGACTAAATAAATGACTAATTTGATCATCATAAGTGACTAATTTGATTATTGGGTAAAAAATGACTAGTCACATGAATAACTTGGGTAACATTTGGAGTTATATCATGTTGTTCATTATTTGTATCAATGGTCATGACTTGAGGGTTTGAAGGTTCACTAGCCTTGACAAATGAAATATTTTGTTTAGGCATGGGGTTGGTAAAGATTTGTAAATTCTTGTTAGGGGGTGCAATGGACTTATTGCTTTGATCATTGACACACGCAATGGATAAACGACCCGAATCATGAGGTCTTGAACTAAGTGTTTGAGACACTTACATTGTTTAGTGTCATGTCCATTTTGGTGATGAAAATGACAATAAGAATTTTTTTTGAAGGTAGGTGGTATCAAGTGGTTTAACAGTAGGTAAAGTTATCATCTGTTTTTGCAGCAATTAATTCATTATGTTATGGAGAGTATTAGGTAAGGGTGTAAATTGTCTCTTCAGATCCCCATAGGAAAAGGGAACCATTGCTTTAATAGCAGCCACTTGACTTGGAATAGGTTGGGGTGGTTGCAGAGAAGGCTAATTGAATTGTAAAAAGCCTTAGTTGGGTTTTCTAAAGTTTTATGCATTGTTGTGGGTGGTTTGCTCAGACTTCTTAGCTCGATTAGAAGTGTACTTTGAGTCACGGCTAGAAATTGAGTTGTGATAGTTGCAAAGAATTGTACATAAATGTAGGAATGAGGGAAATTTCATCATAGTTAACTTATCCAAAAGGTTAGTATGCAAGTTTTTGATAAACATCTTTTGCAAATGTGAATCAAGAATCTTAACATTAATTTGAGCATATAATGATTGATAATGTGAAATGAAATCAGTAACTTTTTCATCAGAATTTTCTTTACATCGCATTAAATCAGCCATAGTATTTTTAGGAGTCATATGGACTTGGAAATGACTTATAAAGGCATCCAAAAGTTCATTAAATGTTTGGATTGAATGATTGGGTAAGTTGGAAAACCACTCCAATATAGTGTCTTTTAAGGTCGGAGGAAATAGTTTAGCTAATAATTTGACATCAAGAAAAAAATCACTGCACAAGGTTGTATAAGCATTGACATGATTAGTAGGGTCTCCTTTACCTCTGTATTTCTCGAACCTAGGCATTTCAATTCCTTATGGCATCTGAGTGCATAAGATTTCAAGGGATAATGGACTACTACGAACTTGATATGTAGGTGGAGCATTTTGACTTTGGCTAATGGTGGAGATTTGTTGTTGCATGGATGAAATGGTGATAAAGAGTTGTGTAATGATGGGATCGGGGTAAGTGGTATGAGGTGGAAGGGAAAATGTTGATGTAGTGTATGTAATGTTAGGGGAAGTGAAAGGGATAGTAAGAGGGGTGAAGGTGGAAGAAGGAATATGTGATGCCACAAAAGAACTAGGAATGCTAGTTTGAATTGTGAAAGAAAGAGCCACATGACTAATCAGTTGCATAGTTGTTGTAACTTGAGGAGTGGTATAAGTTGGTATAGATGCTATGGTTGAAGGGGGAGGAATGTGAGATCCTCCTTGGCTTGCAACTATATTTGCTAATTGGGATGTGGAAGAAGCATGTTTATTGTATATCTTGGTAATTCTCTTCATAAATTTTAAGCCATCATCACTTTCAATCATGAAGGTTTTCTATGGCAGGTATGGGAGTGGTGGAAATGTTTTCAAGAGACAAGTCTTGTTGTAAATGTGCAAAATCTTCATGAATACTTATGACTTTATCTTACGGAATTGCACTAGTTTGTGTGTCAAAATTAATAGGGTGGGAAGGTGAAGGCATGTGAGTGGTAGTAACCATGCCTAATGCACCATTTTCCATACTAGGAGTAGGATCTCTAGAGATCCCAAGGTCTGCTACAAAAGTGTTATCATGGGAAGCCATGAGTCTAGAACTTCATCTCACTAAAGTATTATCAACAGGGCACCAAAAACTCATATAAGTACCACAAGAAATAGGGTGGATGTAGATGTAATGCAATCTAGGATGAATAAAATGTAACAAGAAATAATTTTGTAAATTGAAACAAAGATGCAGTACCAGAAAATAGAAATACAGAAAATACCTAGAAATTACCACAAAATACAGTGCAAAGTATGCAAAAGGACTAAGTCGCCGAGGGTGGTGATTTAGTCCCACTGATGGTTTTTTTGTGTTTTTTCAGAATTTTTAAATGCAATTCTATGTCTTTTAGATGCACAAATGCAACTACAGTATCTAAATGCAAAGTTTTTGTCTTTTTCAATGCAATACTAATGCAATAATGCAAGCTAATATGAAATTTTTCACTAATGCAATTTGAAACCCTAGGATGCACTTTAACTAATGCAAGATACAATGCAAACAAAACCTAGGATGTACTTGAAAATTATAAATGAATAATGTTCAAAAATATTCGGGTTCACCAAAATGTAAATGGTGATTTTGGTTTAACCCCTCACAATGCTTTACTCTTCCTAGGGTTTTTCACCCAAAAGGAGAAAGGGGAATTGGATGGGGGACCAAAATGCAATGGTTTACACTCAATACTAATGCTATTGAAATGTATTATGCCTAATTAAGATGTCCTAATGCTCTAATTTGAAAATGAAATGATTTAATGATGCAAAACTATGAGAAAGTAAAGTGCTGGAAAACATAATGTGATATGCAAAAATGCCTAAAAATACAACCAAATGATGAGATAATAGAACAAAATGAAAGAGGTGCACCTAGAATCAGAATTTTGATGTTTGAATATTTTGGAATCCTAAAAAAATTGACTGAAATATTGACCGGGACACTTGTTCCAATCTAGGCAACTTAGTCCCAGTTTTAGGGAATTTTTCCAGAATGGGAATCTACCAAATGGGTATCCAGAAATGTCAAAATCAGCTTTCAGGCCCATAAGTGGGATTAATTCACCACTAGTGGTGACTTAGTCCTCCTATATATTTCAAGAAATTTGAGACATAATCTTGTAGTCTCAGGTATGCACTTCCTTTTTTGATAGGTGTCCACACTTGATTTTGCAGAAAACAAGGTAGAAAGTCTCTCCAAGCTTGAAATAGGGTTGTCTTGACTTGATTGAATTTTTGCACTATTTGATCACTTTTCAACACCTATTGCTTGACAAATCTACATAAAAAATTCACATGCAAAAGGGGAAAAATGGTTAAGGGTTAGAGAATAGGGGTTTTCCTTGGTCAAACCCCACTTTGGTAATCAAACCCTAAACAATGAAATAAAATGAAAAGTGAGTGATAAATAGATAACATGCAAATGAAAATGTCATAAACTTGCCACACCATTGATGCTCAAAATCTAAATATGTGTGATGAAGAACTCCAATAGCTTGACTTGATAATGCTTTATTTTCTTTCATGCTTATGAGTGCAAGAGATTGTATGTGATTTGGAGATAGATGATTGTAGGAGATGGGAGATGAGGTGAAAAACCCTTATTTATACTTGATTTTACAAAAATTTCCTAAAAGTAACACATCATAGGCCGACCTCAAGGGTTAGAGGACAAAATATTGCTAGAAATTCAAAATTATTTTGAGTTTTGTGCCAAAAAGGACTAAGTCGCACCTATTGGCGACTTAGTCCCACTTAAGAAAATTAAGTGGGTGTTGGAAATTTTAGGGCATTAAAAGTTTTCCAATGGGAATATCCTCAACAAAACACTTGAAAATGGTTGGAAAGTGTATTAAAGGGTCATTTAGACATGAGAAAGGGTTGAATGAATGAAATTAAGCCTAGAAAAGCGTGAAATCTTGTTACAAGACTTTACAACACTTCAAAATAGGACTTAATAAGTGATGAAAAGGTGATTTTTAGGTGAATTGTAATTAATAGAGTCTAGAAAAGTGTAGAAATGTTTTACAACACTTCACAACACCTTCACAAGACACCATAATTTGAATATTAGAGCCCTAATGTGAATGTTTTGAACACATTACAACATTATACCTAGGAAAAATCAAGCCAAATCCCATTAGAAAGACTCGAGTGAGCATAAAAATGTCAACTATACATTTTTTGGTGACACAATATAATATAATATAATATAATATAATATTCATATTATAATATAAATATTATATTATATAATAATATAATATTATACTATATTTAAAAGCGGAAGATTCTTAATTAGCAATGAAAATCAAATTCAAATGGAAAAAAAATTGGTAAAAAGATTTTTAAAAATAGGGATTTGAAAAAAAAGTAGGCAAAGGAGCCTTAGTTTTAAGAGGCGACCCAAAATAGCTCAGCAGCTATGACAAAGCAGGGGAAGGGTACACAGCCAGTTTGGAGGAGCTGAAATCAGTAGCGGTGGGGAAAGCAACAAAAAAATGGTGACATAAGGTAAATGTCCTAATATAAAAACCTAAATGTGCTCATTATTGGATCTTGGTCATAATTTCATTTTAATAAACATGCTCTAAAACCCTCATTGAAACCTTATTTTTAGGCTGCAACTCACATGAAAGGTGAATACCAGCGAGGAAGAGTTTGGAGGAGTGGAAACCAATAGCGGCCAACAACGGAAGCTAATTTTGAAACAAGAATCATCTTCTAATGGTGAATATCACATACAATGCTCTGAAAGGAGGCCTCAATTAGAATGTCAATACTGATCTATCTTGTCCAAGTAAAATTTTTGTAATCTCATCATTTTATCTTGTTCTATAAACATTATTGTTCAAGTATTTTTGATATTTTCACGCAACATAGAAGGATAATTGATTAAATATAAATATCCCCAACCCAGATAATTAGAGTTTCACAATTCTTTTTCTATTTTTAGGGTTTCTTTACCCCTTGTTTGGTTTGGAGTAGTTAGATCAGATTTGTTTGTAATTGTTGATGGCGATTTTGGCACCACAATAATGCAAGCAAAATATTGCTATTCTGCTTCTCCTGAAAGAGAAAGGAAAAACATGGATGCCTTAGCTCCCAAAGTCTTTGTAGTTGGGTCTCAACTATGCTGATGTTACTTAGTGGTCAATGCAACTGTAATATTCAAGGGGCCTGCTGGTGTTGAGCTTCTGGATTTTTCTAAGATCAAGCATGAAATAAAACCTATTCTAATAGGGGTTCTTAAAGAAATATAAAAAGATAAGTCAGAGTTTTGAAATAGAAAAGAACAATAGTTCATCCAACCTTAACCAGATTTGTTGATTTCAAGGAATTTGTAAACCAAAACTGCAGAACAAAGTAAACTTGTGATTAACACATAGCCTTTTTCATTCATAGTGCTAATTCACATAATAGATTTTAATTACCATTTGAATAAAACACAAAATAATATTTCATTCCTTGAAGACTTCACAAATCAAATGATCAATTTAATTCTAGAACACAATATTAAGGAGATTAAACTCTGATTGCTTCTACTGTTAGTAAAAAAAATAAGCAATATTTACAAATCTGGCACAATCACCAGTGTATAGAGAATCTGAGGCTCCAGATTGTTTCCAACTACACTAAGAGAACTTAGAGAATACATTACAGTCGGTACTGAAATCCAACTACTAAACAAGAAGACAAGAGAAGCTCTCATTACCGAGAATCAAGATGCAACTCTATCTCCTATTAACTGACTAACTCCTAACAGTTCTAACTCTAAACAGTTCTCAGTCTAAAAGTTCTCTAACCCTAGAAGTTATAATCTGGAAGTGCTAACATTTACAAAGAGGCAAGAATTACTTATATACAGAATGTACCAACAGGAATGTGTTGTCCCCTACACTAGGGTTTACAAAATATTTGCAAACTATAGGAGAGTCAGCCCTCAGATCTTTATGAGGAAAGTCAAAATTGCATTCAAAGCAGAGCCCTACTGTCCATATTGCTGGAAGGTTGTTCCGGGGATGACCTTAGATATTTTGTAACTGCAGCCTTTACTCTTCTATCTCCATTTCCATCTTCGAACTCTGTTGGGGGTACCTTGAATGCTCATAATATCTTCATTAATATTGATCTACCTCCTTGCCAGTAGTAGCCATAGTTGTCCCTCTAAGTCACAATTTCTTCTTTCCTTCGGCTCCCTTTCTATTATGGACTTCTCTATTCATTGACCATATTTTGGAAGCACCGTTGAGCCTCCCTACAGATCTGAACACCATCACCCAAGTCAATTCATCATCATCTATTCTCAGAAGGAATCCCCCCTACTCGCTTTTTGTTGATCTTCCCTTGTAGGAGTAGTCAATCGGTCAAAGGGACCGATGAGTCAATCTTTTGGCTCCTTCTGGTTGGTCGGGCACATGCCAAGTGAGCTCCTCAGGTGGTCAAAGGTGGTCCAATCAACACCGCATGTCGGTGAGACACCATCGGTGTCTCCCCGATATGATTTCACCATTGTGCAGTTATCGGCATGACACAAGATAGTCGGTGAGATGTTTCGGCAAGCTGTAGAAATCATATCAAGCTCACAAAAACCCATTGGCAAGACCGCATCCTTTCGTTGAGACCACATGGTGAAGCTTTTGTTTTCTTTTGGAGTCTCCCTGACATCCTCCTTATCCTCCGGGCTCGGGCTTCTCTTGCTTCGGTGTGACTTTCATAGTCACTGAAACTTCCCGACGAGAGTCTAAATCTTCCCCGAAAACCCTTGGGGAACCTCTGTTGGAAAGACTTATGGTGACTCCCTTGCATGTCACTGAGACTCTTTTGTATTGGTAGGACCTTTCGCTGATTTCTTTCACTCTCGCTGAGCTTCCTCATTGTCGTTGAGACACCATCAGGTCGGTAAGACATCTTACCGAACCCGATCCATCCGCTCAGAGTCTCCCTGAGTTCTTTCATTTTGGCGTGACCTTCGAACTTTGCTAAGACCTCACACTGAGGTTTTGTCCTTCGGTGACTTTGTTTCATTTTGGCAAGACCTTGTTGACTTGGCAAGAGATTATGTCGATAGTATGTTGTGTCGCTGAGAGCTTATTTTTTTGCTGAGACCTTCCACTGAAGTCTCTTTGTCTCAGCGAGAGTTTATTTGAGTTCGAGGAGGGCTTGTTTGATTGGCAAGACTTTTCACATTCATAAGATATCACAGTGAAGGCACTTCATTCGCTTAGAGTCTTACCAATTTCTTCTTGTTCTCTTCGAACTCTTTTGTTTCGGTGAAACTTTCCCCCTTCGCTGAGACCTTATGGCGAAGGGAGAACCCTTCGGAAAAACTTTCAAATTTTACCGACCCACATTGTCACCAAGACCTCATTGTAGTCACATCGACATGTTTTGTTTATTCCACATGTGTTGCCGTAGCATTCTCTTGTTGGGGAGATGTCCTATAGAAACATCATGTCTCAGTGAAAGCTTGTATGTTCACTCTTTGGTCGCTGAGACATTAATTCTCTCACTGAAGATTACTGGTAAAATCCCTTTGTGGCATGTCGGTGTGACTTTATGAATTTATCGAGACCATATGCCGAAGAAGATGACTCCCGCTAATGCCGCTTTTGTCACTGTGACCTCACCTCTTCGGCTAGACATTATACTAAAGGTTTTATCCTTCACTGAATGCAACTCCCTTCAGCGAGACCCATGCCAATCAGCCAGACCTCCTACCGAAGGAAAAATTATCTCTGACCTTATATCTTTGGTGGGACCCCTCCGTGTCGGTGAGACACTCTAATTCTCTCCCTGAAGACATACTAATAGAATCCCCCACGCTATGTTGGTGTGACCGGAGCCGCTCGGTGAGACACTACACCGACGAACAGATCTCTCCATGATGGGAAATCATCACCATCAGTCGGTAAGACCAAAAGACTTCGCCAAGACCACATGCTGAATGCTGATTGTTTGGCTGAGGTGTTCACTTATGAGCTGATTGGCGAGACACGAAGAACTCACCATGAATTTACTTCGAAGACAAGCCTCTTTCCGAAGTGTAGCTCCTAGTTATCGTGACTATATTTCATCGGCGAGACATTACGCCAAATGCCCACACTCTCCCCGAAGACATCTTTGTCGGCGAGACTACACCCATTCACCGAGACTTCTTAGTGTGGAGAAAACCTTATGTCGATATATGAATCCTTTTGACAGTGGTCAGCAAGACATGGAGAGTTCACCATGACCTCACTCTGGTGATGATTGCTCTCGCCGATAGGAATTCCCCAGTCGCTGAAACAATGAAAATCCTTTGCCGATAAGAATCTACATATGACTTCTAATTGATGTGACCTCTTTGGGGTCTTTCCGATAGGCAACACAGATGCATATCGTCAAAATGCACTAGTAGTCAGCAAGACATTTGTAAGGTCTTGCTGACTTTCTTCTTAGAGGAGAATTGTGACCAACTAGACCGAGGAATGAATTCCAACTGAGCCCCTTTTGCTAATATCATCATGTGTGTCATAATCCTGCAAAACAAAAGTTTGCATTAGTCCTAAAGCATATAAAACATATTAAAATAAACCATTTTATTGCTTATGATTATTTCATTTAATTTTCAGCAAGAAGAAAACCAACTCAAGCTGAGACAAAACCAGAATTAAATTAGATAGATCAAAAGTCAAAATTAGGAGGAAAACACAAGAATTCCAAAGAGGAAAGCAAGTAACCAGAAGTAGAGTAATCAAAAGAGAAAGGCGGACCCATTTTGATCCAAATCAAAGTGGGGTGGTTATGCAAGGCATAACAGTAATATACAATGTCCATCATATGTTTATTGTGTATAAACACAACCATCACAGCCTTAGGATTGCTAGAAGAATTAGCCCAGCCATTTTCAAAGGTAAAAGTCCAATTGTACGATATGACTTGTTTTAATAGTTGGGGATTATTTCAAGCAGATTGTAATCTTGATACATATCCATTCATCATGGAATCCTCGAGGTTTTGATGTATATTTTACTCTTAACATAATATACAACATTTATAGTATGAATGCTTATTTTGTTGAAATTAACTCTCAACATATTGTCATTACCTAGGTGGCATGTATAAATTATGTCTATGATATAAGCTTGTTAATATGTGTTTGCTTGAATAGTTTCTTGATTAGTGCATTCCATGGGGTGCAAAAAAATGTTAGAACATGGTGGTCATGAAGAGCCATACTATCTGCATGCAGAGCACATGTATAATCTAGATAGGTTGAATTTCCAGTAGACAATAAAATGTGATTTATGAAACAATTTTGTCATAATTATTGTTCATTTTGGAGTTTCTTTTCATCAAAAATCAGCATGATTGTATTAGCACCACAGATGGATAAAAGGCTTTAAATTTTATATTAATATCATGGCTTTGAATATTATGAAGATTGATAGCCAACATGTTTTATATTTTATAAATATTAAAGCCTTTTTTGAGTTTTTTCTGAATTAAATAAATAATGGAGAATCCTATTTTTTGAGCTTGCTAATTCTCTATTTAATAGGAATCCTACTGCAAAATGTTGGGAAAACACTAGGCAAAACTCTCCAAGACTTTCAAGGATGCTCATCAACTCTTGTCTTTAGTTGGATGAGTCATGCATTGATACAAAGTGATTCTTTGTTTTTATGTTTTTTTTAATTTTTCAATTCTTCAATAAATGTTGTAAAACACTCAGCATGACAAGTTACCAGTGAGGCACATCATTTATATGTATGATACACATCAACTTTATATATGATACACATCAATTTCATACAGTTATACGTATGTTGCAAATATATATATGAGGCACATCAATTCTTAAATCAATTTTTTTCAAGCATTTTAGTCTTTATTTCATGGTGCTTCTCTCAACATTTGAATATCTATGATACTTGAAGTTTATATGCATAAATTTGTGAGGATAAGTAAGTTAGATTTGATTTGTAATTGAATCACTAATTCATCCAAATAAATGACTAAACCATGACTAAATAAATAACTAACATGACTAAAATAAATGACTACCATGTCTAAATAAATGACTATAATGACTAAATAAATGACTACCATGACTAAAATAAATAACTTCCATGACTAAATAAATGACTACAATGACTAATTAAATGACTACCATGACTAAATAAATGACTACCATGAATAAATAAACAACTACCATGACTAAATAAATGACTACTATGACTAAATAAATGACCAGTTAACAACAAAAAATGACTAAATATACTACCAAATTGATCAATCAAAACAACCAATAAATGACTAAAAATGGTTTAGTCATAAATTTGGTCATCTTATAAATGACTGGCAATAAATTACTAATGGTCATGTGACCAAACTAATGGTCATGTGACCAATTTTTAGTAGGTTTTTTAGTCATTTATTATTGTTTTTGTACTAGTGTAGACTCAATATATCATTGATATTATACGAGGTGTACCATTCCTGAAATTGGCGCTATCATTTTCTAGAACTGATCATACAAATAATCATTGGAAAATGATCTAAATGGTTTTTGACTCTTTTGGTCCATTTTGTTTATCTTTTTATCGATTTATCTTTTCTAGTGTTACTATGCCCCTCTAGGATGTCCCAAGAAGGATTTAGAGGAGTAGTGATGGATCATAACCTTTTTCTCTTTGATTGTTGCTTGTGGTTTGTCTTTGTAATATGATTGGGGCAACTTGGTTCATTGTGTGTGATCAAATCACCATTTGGCATAATCAAAACATCCTATGCAAGCCAAAGATCAATCTAATACTTTCTTGTGCCAAGATAAACATGCTTTGTGGTTACTTCCTCACATGTTCTACCAGGGTCCCCTTGTTCCTAGCCTGTGTCATGGAATTCCTTGTTTATTATGTGTCTATTTTTTTACAAGGGATAACATATCACACCATGGTCTATGTCATACTTTGGCGTTAGTTTCCCATTTCCATAATAAGTTCTATGATGATAATTATGCAATCAAATAAGAGGTTGTGTTGGTGTTTTTTCAAGTACACCTAAGGAATCTCTAAAGAGTAGCCAACTCCCATGTTCAAGACCCTTAAAATGAATGGCCAACTGACAAGATTCAGTCAAAGACTAGAATCTTCTACGCTTTGGGCTTTGTGGGACCAAGGAGGGAGTTCCTAACAACATTTCACTTGATTATCACAATGGATGACATATCAAGTCACAAATAGGTTCCTATGAGGGATAAATAGTGTAATTCACCCAAATATGGCTAATCTTTAAACAAATGACTCTCCATTTATTAGGAACAAGGAAATACATCACACATTTGCCTCATGATAAGTAAATTTTTAAAGATTTATTTTAAAACCTTGAATTCACAACCCAGTACTGCATTATTATTGTTCTAATGACAAATACCACAACAAATAAACTAGTGTCTTTATCCAATGGGCAATGGAGTCACACATCTTACAACCAGTCATGTAGAAATTCATTAAATCTCATAATTATGGACTATTTCCATAAGGCCTTGCATTATGTAAACTCATTGTGCACAACACGTAACTTCTAACCAAATTCTCTCTAAATTATCACAAATTCATGACCTCATTTAAGCATTTAATGGATTCATTGAATAAAATCATAAATAAAGACATGCATTCAGATGAAGCATCTAAAGATGAATAGAATATACTTGATATTATATTCAAAATTTGCAAGAGATGTACAAAGAAGAGTATGTGGATTGTGCATGAAATCTATTTTGATATCAGTAATTTCTACAAAACTCTTTAAGATTTTCACATGTGTAATTCAAAATCCAAATAATTTTTCCATTCTATTTATTGATATTGTTTCTAGTTTCTACCCCTTTTCCTATACTAGATTGACAAGATTCAAAATCCTTAGAATCCAAAAATTAGAACCCTTGCAAATGAGCCTTGAATTCCCTTTTATAGAGCAAGGGAGCAAACAAGCTTCAGGCTCGAAAAGCATGCCAAATCAAAAAAAATCATTTCATTTCAACTACATTTCAAACTTTCCCACAATAGAATTAACAATCATTTGTTGAAACTGTAGAAACACCCATGCAACTTGCTACGCCCTTAATATTATTGTACATCGGGTTATGAATAGTCAGTTTGTGGCTATCTTAACTCTCTATTAAGTAATATTATCATTAGTATATTGTTATTTAGTTGTTTAGGTCAGCCTAAGTCTTATATAGGTGTGTCTAAGTCAGCCTAGGTGATATCCTTGGCATAAATAGGTATATATAGGAGGTTGTGAGTCTTATTTCATCATCAAGTGTGAAGTGTGTTCTCATTAGAGATATTTGGAGGTTTTCCCCCTCGAAGTGGCTTGTTATTCTCAATTATTATCAAGTATTTGCAGAATATTTCATATCATATTCTTCTATTGTGCAAGTTATTTCATAACAAGTGGTATCAGAGCATGATCTAGGCACCATAGAGGCAAGGTTTTTCTCAATTTTGGAGGCGATTTTTGGAAGAGAATATCTTTCATACTTTGTCGAATATTTTTCTTATTTTTAAAGGGTTTTTGAAGAATATATTGAAGAAGCTACAGTCCAGATTTTAGAAGAATTGGAACAGAATTAAGCGAATTATTGTAGAATTAGGGTTTCTACACTATTTTTTTGGAATCTACATATCTCGCACATCTTGTTGAATTGGAGTCTGATTTTTATTGGGTTTTTGAAGACATACTAAAGGAGACTACAGTAAAAATTTTAGATAATTTAAGTTTAATTTCTGTGATTTATTTCAACATTAGTGGTTTCCATCATGACAGGGCCTGCAACAAGGGGTAAAAAGAATGCTGTCACTCCGGGGAAGACTCCTGATAAGGATGGTGAAAAAATCGAGGATATTCCTCATAATGAAGAACTCAATAAGGTCAAGGAAGAAATTTCCTCAATTAACAATAAGTTCAAGGAAGAAATTTCCTCAATTAAGATGGATATGTGTGACCTAAGAGGAGATATGTCAGAAATGCAAAACATGTTAAGCACCTACATAGCTGAATCAAGAAAGGAGTTCTCAAGTGACCAAGGTGAGAATTCTAGGTCAGCCACTACTAACACAAGCTTTAGTACTCC
This sequence comes from Sequoia sempervirens, assembly GCA_007258455.2. Lineage (NCBI taxonomy): Eukaryota > Viridiplantae > Streptophyta > Pinopsida > Cupressales > Cupressaceae > Sequoia > Sequoia sempervirens. The sequence goes on from VDFB02271358.1 coordinate 679,026,684, forward strand.
TATGGGATCTAGGAATTTATTTCCAAAGGTGGATATGCGCAAGTTTGATGGTAATGATCCTCTAACATGGATAAACCAAATGGAGAATTTTTTTGAAGTACACCAAATCCCAAATGGACAAAAGGTCACAATGGCTTCCTTATATTTAGAACCAGATCAATTCATTTGGTATCATTGGCTTTGCACTCATTGAGGTAAAAAGGGGCTCACCATCTCATGGTCAATTTTTACAGAGGAACTCCAAGCACAATATAGCAATAGCATCACAGACAACTTCTTCAGCCAGCTAGCTAAACTTCAACAAACAGGATCAGTTAAGGATTATATTCAGCAATTCTAAAATCTATCCTTAAGGGTGGATTCAATTACAGAGGAAAACTTGAATGATTTATTCTTGAGTGGTCTCAAGGATCACATTCAACATGAGGTATGCATGTTTAGCCATAGTTCCATAAATGAGTCTTTTATCTTAGCACGTAGGGTAGAGGAGAAATATTTGATTCCTAAGAAGCAAGGGGCTAATGTGACAAGAGAAGAAAGGATATTCAACACAACCTACTAAGTTGACTCCACAACAAATTGAGGAGAAAAGAGCAAAAGGATTGTGTTTCAATTGTGATAGCAAATACAGTCGAGGACATAAATGTAGTGAAAAGAAATTGTTTTATATTGAAGGTCCCAATGAGGAAGAAGAGGAGGAACCCATACTAGAAGATGAAAGGGAGTCAAATGAGGAATCACATGATTCTCAACCAATCATTTCTTGTCATGCACTCTCAGGTTTCAGTGCTCCACAAACTCTCAAGGTGGTGGGGTTCCTAAAGAAGCAGAAGGTAACAGTGTTGATCGACTCAGGTAGTACTCATAATTTCATCAACAAAAAGTTAGCTACTCGTCTAAATTGTTTCATATATCCAGCTCCAGAGTTTCAAGTTTTGATTGCAGATGGTGGTACAGTTAGTTGTTTAGGGAAGTGTCATAGCATTAAATTATCCATGGGAGATTATCAACTTGATACCCCAATGTATGCGATATCCATGGGTGCAGCAGATATTGTTTTGGGAGTACAATGGCTTACTACATTAGGAACAATTGAGATGAACTTCCAAGAACTATTCATGAGATTTCAATCAAGGAAGGCTAGTAGAGCTAAGGGGTTGAAGGAAAAATCTCCACAAATGGTAAGCTCTCATCAAATGCAAAAGTTTCTTAAGAAAGGAGTGGATGGATTTGTGGCCCAACTATGTTCATTAGAAGTCTCTCAATCTATTACTCCTACTCATCCAGATTTGCAAGCTATAATTGATCATCATTCAGCTTGTTCGGGAGATATGCCTAAAGGACTTCCTCCTAAGAGGGATCATGATCATGCCATACAGCTTAGTCCTGGGATCCGATCTAACATCGCCCATGTATCCACACATACAAAGAGTGAGATAGAAAAAAATTGTTGAAGAGATGCTAGAGGCAGGAATCATTAGGCATAGCCAAAGTGCTTACTCCTCACCTGTGGTGATGGTACGTAAGAAGGATGATACTTGGCGCATGTGTCCAGATTATAGAGTGCTCAACATGTACACCATTAAAGATAAGTTTCCAATTCCAGTCATTGATGATTTGTTAGATGAATTAAATGGAGCTATGTTTTTTACCAAGTTAGATCTTAGATCTGGTTATCACCAAATTCGGATTAAGGAGGAGGATATTTGTAAGACAGCATTTCGGACTCATGAGGGTCATTATGAATTTTTGGTGATGCCATTTGGTCTTACCAATGCACCATCTACATTCCAAAGTTTGATGAATTCCATTTTTAAGAAGTTCTTGAGAAAGTTTGTATTAGTATTCTTTGATGATATATTGATTTACAGCAAGACTTGGGAAGAACATTTGCAACATGTGGACCAAGCATTACAAATACTTGAAGATCATAAACTCTATGCTAAGCCATCCAAGTGTGCTTTTGGTCTTACAGAGGTGGATTATTTGGGACACATAGTTTCACATGAAGGAGTAAAGGTGGACCCTAACAAAATTAAGGCTATCATGGAATGGCCTATTCCAAAAACCATTAAGAAACTGAGAGGATTCTTGGGATTGACAGGGTACTATAGAAGATTTGTGAAGAATTATGGTAGTATAGCAGCACCTCTCACCACTCTATTGAAGAAGGATTCTTTTCATTGGAATGAGTCTGCCAATACAACATTTGAGAGATTGAAGGAGGCTATGTGTTCAACTCCGGTACTTGCCACTCCTGACTTCACCAAGGAATTCATTATGGAATGTGATGCTTCTGGAAATGGGATAGGAGCAGTGCTTATGCAAGAAGGTCGACCAATTGCTTTTGAGAGTCGTCAATTAAAAGGTAAGAATCTACTAAACCTATTTATGAGAAGGAAATGCTAGCAATACTCCATGCAAAGGAAACAATGGCCCTTATCTATTCAAGACATTTTGGTTAAGGATCATGATAGCCTAAAATATTTTTGGAACAACGACTATCTTCTGAAGAGCAACAAAAATGGGTCACTAAGATGTTAGGATATGACTTTGAGATTGTATATAAGAAAGGGAAAGAAAATATTGTCGCAGATGCACTCAAGGAAGGATGAGAAAGATGAAGCCTTATTGTGTGCCCTTTCAATATTACAAGCAAATTGGGTGGAGGAAGCCAAAGTAGAGTGGCAAAATGATGTTGCGACTAGTAATCTCATTGAGCAATTAAAAAGTGATCCTAGTAGTTCAGATAAGTTTTGTTGGAAGGGAGATACTCTTTGGTATAAAGAGCGTTTGTATCTCTACAAGAATTCCAACCTTAAAATCAAGATTCTCACAGAGTTGCATGAGTCTCCAGTGGGTGGTCATTCAGGATTTTTGAAGACATATCATCGAGTCAAGCAAGATTTCTTTTGGGAAGGGCTAAAGGGTGATGTTCAAAAATTTGTGGCTGAATGTTTGGTGTGTCAAAGGCATAAAGGGGAGACAATTAAGGCACCAGGTCTCTTGCAACCCTTATCTATTCCTAGCCAGCGTTGGGAAGAGATATCCATGGACTTCATCACAGGGCTTCCCAAATCTAAAGGTCATAATGTCATCATGGTGGTGGTTGATAGGCTCACTAAATATGCACATTTCATTGCATTAGCACATCCTTTTACAGCAAGTGCAGTGGCTAGAGATTTTTTGGAGAATATCCAAAAGCTACATGGTACACCTAAAGTTATTGTTAGTGATCATGATCCTATCTTCACTAGTCACTTTTGGAAAGATTTATTCTCATGTTTGGGTACTCAATTGGCTCTTAGCTCTTCATACCACCCTCAATCAGATGGGAAAACAGAGGTTGTTAATAAGTGTTTGGAAGGATATCTACGTTGTTTCACTTGAGAAACAAGTCCAGGGTAGATTGGCTACCACTTGCGAATGGTGGTATAACACTTCTTTTCATAGCTCATCAAAAATGTCTCCATTTTTGGCACTTTATGGATATCATCCTCCTTCCATCACATCATCAATTAAGGTGTCCCCAAGAGTTCAGGCAGTAGAAGACCACTTGCTTCATCAACAACAAGTACTTTCAGGACTCAAAGAGAATTTAACCATGGCACAAAATCGAATGAAACAACAGGCAGACCAACATCGTAGTGAAAGAAGTTTTGAAGTTGGGGATTGGGTCTTCTTGCGATTGCAGCCTTATAAGCAAATCTCACTAAAGCAGCAAAGAAAGAATAATAAGTTGTCACCAAAGTATTATGGTCCATACCAAATAATGCAGAAGATCGGTACTATTGCCTACAAGCTTGAGTTGCCACCTACAACAAAGATACATCCATTTTTTCATGTTTCCTATTTGAAGAAGGTAATTGGGCATAATATTCCCACTCAAACAACACTTCCTGAGCTGGATGAAGAAGGGAGAATCATTTTGGAACCAGAGTGCATTTGTCAAACACGCACAAAGAAGCTGAGGAATAGAACTATCACTAAGTATCTCATCCAATGGAAGAATTTACCAGTTGAAGATGCCACATGGGAAGATGAGGAGTTCATTCAAAAGTTTCCAAACTTGATTAGCATTGAGGACAATGCTTCTTTGAAGAAGGGGGGCATGCTACACCCTTAATATTATTGTACATCGGGTTATGAATAGTTGGCTTGTGGCTATCTTAACTCTCTATTAAGTCATATTATCATTAGTATATTGTTATTTAGTTGTTTAGGTCGGCCTAAGTCTTATATAGGTGTGTCTAAGTCGGCCTAGGTGATATCCTTGGCATAAATAGGTATATATAGGAGGTTGTGAGTCTTATTTCATCATCAAGTGTGAAGTGTGTTCTCATTAGAGATATTTGGAGGTTTTCCCCCTCGAAGTGGCTTGTTATTCTCAGTTATTATCAAGTATTTGCAGCATATTTCATATCATATTCTTCTATTGTGCAAGTTATTTCATAACACAACTACCATCAAAAGGAAGAAGCAAAGTGCTTCCAAAATTACTTGACCACCATGTAAGCAACCAATTCAATGTCCACAACACCGCAAGAATACACCATCAACATCCATCACCTCAAAATATAGCCACTCATGCAAAGAGAGTAGTCACCACAACAATTTTCAAATAACACAAAAATTTCATTACACACACCACCCATTTAGTAACCACGAGACCCACCACCACCATCACATAACCCATGGTACACGTGCCCACTTCGCATTTTTGTGAGGGAAGGAGAGGAAACCTCAGCCCCATCTTCACCTTTGTCCTATTTCATTACAACACCATCTCATCTGCTCGGAGTCTTGACAGCTAAAGGAGGGACAAATAACACCTTCGCCTCAAGGGATAGAGCTCGGCCCAAGGTCACAAGGTACTGGTGGTATCCAAAATATTTCTTAGTTTTGCTATCAAATGAGCTATCAAGAACATCAATGGGAGATTATTGGCATCTGAAGGAGCCACGACCATACCTAATTTTCCTTTTCATTCTATTGAATGGTCGAACAACTTCTTTCTCTTTAGCTTCCATCGCTTCTGAGCTTGCAGGTTAACCCTTTAGTGAGCAGCTACATCTAGTAATCATAGGTGAAGAATTCTTTCCCTGGTCATTCTCACAAGCATTTTGTGTAAGCTCCGAGTCTTTTCCATGAGACTCCCACAAATTGAGTCTAGTAGACCACTACATTGGGACAAATGGAGTACCAGCCTTACTCATTTTGATAATAATAGAAACTATGCTCATCACCTTGGCTTTCTTCTCATACTCAAAAGACTTAACAAATAATTGCAATGGTGCAAATAACAACTCTCAACCTGTATTTATTAAGTAACGAGATGACAACAATCATCAATGCTTGATCAAAATACACATGCAAACTAGGCAATTTGATGGCATGTGTATTGTCATCGTTTATTTCCCAAGTTCATGGAAATCTGCAAATCATACTTCATGATTACCAACAATTAATTCTTCACACATACAGAGATCAATTTGATCACTCTTGAAAGGAGTATGCCATTAATGCATGTTGGTCGTAGAATGAAATAGTTATCACATTCCTATTCATCAATTTTAAATATTACTCATCAATCTCTTGATGAGATGGGAGATCACACGAGTCACCTCAAGATGACTAGATTTGACTTCCAGAAGTACTTGGTTCACTTATATCTATCCAATGGCATGGATCCAGATCAGGTAGCAACTTGCCCATCAACGGGTCTCATCTGACTCGCAGGCTAGGTGGACTATTCCACATGTTAGGATCTCGTTGATCCTGCAACTTCTAACAAGCATTCACTTTCTCCCCTCGAGCCAATGAGGAATGGTGGAGATTGCATCCCACTATCTAATCACTTTCGTCAATTCAAAACCACGGGCGATATGCAGGATAATGGAGACCAGGACCCAGGCTCATATGAGGGCATGTATCCTCATCTCACTAACCTCGCATTGCATAGCTGGCCATCATTTATGGCCCACGAGCTAGCGGGGTATGGCCAAGATCTTTTCCCACGGTCTCGAATCTTGAAACTTGCACACATGAAAAGGTTAGCATTTAATAAAGGGCCATTGTTAGGCCAACAGTGACATGATCCTCATGGGTGAATGAATTAAGCTTAAGTCACTGGTAAAAATTAAAACCCAACTTTAGGAAAGAACTAAAGTCATTGGTCAGTTGGGTGACCGACATTCTTAACCAAAGGGGCCAGTGAGTGAACACATATGATGGCTTAGGTGATGATTTAGGCTATCGGAAACTAGGCAAAGCAAGTCAATAAAAAATTATAACCAAGGGTTTCCAAATACACAACCTTGTCCTAACCATGAGGATGAGGGTTTAATTTGCAGACCATATCCATGGGACCCCATAGATTACAAAAATAATTTGGAAGCTCCATCAGTGGCTCATGCTCGAGGACGTATACCCCCAGTGGGTATAATGAGAATCCAAATCTCGAGTTGAAGTAGACTAGGGTAGAAGACCAATACCCAGGAGCTTACCTAGACAAGGCAAGCAAACACAATAGAAAGCAAGTGCACTAGACCAACCTATGTACACTATTCACAAAATATACATTGCAATTCATTTCATGAGAAGCCACTTCTAAAACTTGGCTTCAGTCCAAAAATTGGAGGCCCCTAGCCCCCAAAATTCAAGGGAAATTCTTTCCTCTGTCAAAGACTTTGTCCTGCTCTGTAGGCAATGGGTCCACATGGACATTGTGTAATTCCTAACAATTAACCTCATCATGGTTGAGGCGATTTATTAATACAACGCTTCCCCACTCATCAACCTTATCCACCACAAGGTCATCAAATTGAACTAAGAAAGTAAAACATTCATACCCTACACCATCATGAGGTGTAAGATCATATCCTAATTGTTCATCAAATTTGAAAACCTCATAAGCACTATGGCTTATTCTTGGCCCATCATTAACAAGATCAAGAAAAAGAAACACAGAACTAGGCATGCCTTCGACCCTCTTGCCACAATTATTGTTCTCATGGGATACAATAAGTTCCATAAGGTAAGGAGCCTCTACAAAAAACTCAACTGCAGCTTTATACTGACTAGCAACATTCCACTGGTAGTCCATATCTTCAAATTTCTCATCACATGGATCAAATAACCCTGCAATATTAATATATTGCTCTTCTTCAACATAACATGATGTTACTTGAGCATTCATGTATTCATTCTTATTTTCCTTTTGGTCACTGAAGAGTGAACTTTCTTTTATATCATGGCCAACGCTTCCATGTAAAACATGGGAAGATGACACTTCCACCATCTTTTTAAGCACATAGCTAGTTACTATAGGGAAATCATCATAAGCATATATCCCTCTTTTTATAGTAATGCCACATTTAAAGTTTCCATCATAGTCTTTATCTTCCTCATCATGTCAACCACTATCACACTTAGGTGTTAGCACATCTGAGTCAACCTCTAGATGTTGGTCATGTACAATTTGTTCAACCATATGCTGGTAAACTATCTTTGCAGTGTTTGTGTCACCACATCTCCCATTCAATTGGGAAATGATGAAACCAGGGTTGATATCTTCAAAGGTATGGTCACCTCACCCCCTATTTATATCATCCACAACATATGCACTAGTAGTTCCTGCCAAGTACTCATCAGGATTTTCTTCAAAAAGAGGATTTCTTCTACACCAATAGGAATCATCATTTATGACCACACTATCAAATGCAAGTTCATCAAACAAAGGATTTTTCCATAACTTCATGATGGTCACATGCACCTCATCTTTCTCATTTTCAAGATCCCAATGATTTTGATCCTTAATGCATTCAAAATCAGTGTAATCACTAGAGGAGTAGAGAGAAACACTTTCACTATCCTCTTTATCATTTGCACTCATAACAATTGATCCACATTTAGAAAATTATTCACATGAAGAGAATTTCTCACTGCCTAAGAATTGGACCCCTACAAGGGTATTGATATATCCTTTACTTGAAGCAAGGGACTCCAACTCCACTTCGTAAGAGGAATCATATTCGATGGAAGATTTACCAAGTTTGATCTTATCTATGATTGATGCATCGTTATTCCTGACTGAATTAGTTTGTGAGGTTTCATTATATACTTCTTGTATTTGCTCACAATCCACGACATCCAGAGGAAGATAATTAGGTATTATTTCCTTGTTCTCACACTCTATATCTTCATCCTCATCACTGCTAGGTGAATTTTCTTCTATGTTTCTTGTGAAATTACAATATTCAACAATTAGTTCCTCAGAATCTGGTATTTCTCCTTGACTTGTCAATCTTAGCCTTCAATTCTCCTCACTGTGGCAATTATTCCCCCATTCTAGGAAAAAAATAATGGCATATGACCATGCTCAATATATTCCACAATGTTTACCCAATCTACTACCTAATCAATACTCTGGGGCTTCAGGTTTCCAAGCCATTGGCTTGATCTTGATTATAAGCTTCACAAAATAAATCAATTCACATCAAATCACTAGGCCTAAATCTCTTGGGTATCTCCATCAGAACATCCAAAAATATTGAAAATAAGTCATATGGTGACTCATCTACATGCCTCTTCATCTCATCCAACTTTCTAATAGATATAATTAAATCAACCATTCCCGATCCTAGTTGATATGAGGTTAAGGCTCACTCCTATTCTACATCTCGGGGAGATAGTGTTGATACAACATATAGGAGCTCATTTTCCTGATATACATTTTTACCTCCTGATTTGCTTGGATCAATAGCTTGGATTCTATCAGGGACATTCATACTAGTGATCACAGGTCCCTTCATGATTGAATACTTCAAATTATTCTCAATGTCAATGGCATTTTGGTAAGCTTGTTGTAAAGTAGCAAGCTCTTTATCTCTCAACAAGAAACCCATCTTACTATCAAATTCCCCTAAATACACAACCAAACATTTTGCATCATTTGGCCTTATGTGTTCATGGATCTCTCTTATGACTTTTGTAAATCTAAGGTTAAAAGCAGGGATCAACTCTTCCTTACCCTTAGAGATTTCCATGAAATTCCTCCTTGCAACACTTGGGTTTATCCTCTTACCAAACTATCCCATAAAAACTATCTGAAGTTCATTCCAACAATGTACAAAGGAAACTAGAAAGAAAGAGAACTAGTCTCTTGCATCTCCTTTCAGTGATTGAACAAATAACTTCATAACCACATCTTCATAATCTACCTCATAATCACCCATCACATCTACAAATTCTTGCACATGTTTACTTGATGATTCTAACTTTTCACCATTGAACCTTGGAAGTTTTTCCCTGACCTTTGGTGGTACAATATTTGGATAACCAAAAATATTTTCAAAGTTGATAGCTTTGTACCTATTAGTACTAAAGTTTCCTTGATGAGACAAGGACTGCTCACTTTATATTCCTTTTTCCATATTTACACCAGATTTCATAAATTGACAATTCACCCTTAATTCTTGAAAAGGAATTTAGAATATACTATGCAATTATACAAGATAACTTCAATTCCTTTTACAAATATGATCCTAAGCTTCTAGCATATGCATTCCTTACAACTACTGCCTAAGATCTAACAATATAACATGCTTCTTTTATCATAACACACGGATTTCAACTTATACATAAAAGCATGTTAAAGTACCCCAAATATTCCCTCATCTACTGATAATTCACCTATTAGGGAATCACTTACATCTTGAGCAAGGGAAATTTATCTTGATTTACCCATAATATGCTCAAATTTCCTCAAATTCTATAAGAATACCTGGTAATTTGAAGCAGTTGAGTGTCCTTTATCTTTAAAACTACAAATCCGATAAATTGATGTATGCTTTAGTAGGTTCTTTGAGCCAGAGTCGCCACCTCCTTCCAGAGGACTGAATCTTCAAATGAAATGAAGTTTCCTTACAAACACGACATGTTCTAGGCTATCTTCTGCAGCAGAGTCACGTTTGGATCCTTCAATATTTATTGCACTTAAATTGTATACAAGGTTTAAGAATTTTCCAATATCTAAACAATATGTTCAAATTTGCATCACCACTTGACTCTGCATTTTGTATCTATGCTTGGAGAATGAGAATGTTCACAGAAAATTCACCATTTTGTTGGTGTTTTTTCTAGTACACCTAAGGAATCTCTAAAGAGTAGCCAACTCCCATGTTCAAGACCATTAAAATGAATGGCCAACTGACAAGATTTAGTCGAAGACTAGAATCTTCTACACTTTAGGCTTTGTGGGACCAAGGAGGGCATTCTTAAGAGAAATTCACTTGATTATCACAAGGGATGACATATCAAGTCACAGATAGGTTCCTATGAGGGATAAATAGTGTAATTCACCCAAAGATGGCTAATCTTTAAACAAATGACTCTCCATTTATCAAGAACAAGGAAATACATCACATTTGCCTCATGATAAGTAAATTTTTTAAAAATATGTTCTAACCTTGAATTCATAACCCAGTACTAGATTATTATTGTTCTAATGGCAAATACCATAAAAAATAGACTAGTGTCTTTATCCAATGGGAAATGGAGTCACACATCTTACAACCAATCATGTAGAAATTCGTTAAATCTGATAATTATGGACTATTTCCATAAGGCCTTGCATTATGAAAACTCATTGTGCACAACACATAACTTCTTACCAAATTCTCTCTAAATTCTCACAAATTCATGACCTCATTTAAGCATTTAATGGATTCATTGAATCAAAGTAGAAATAAAGACATTCATTCAAATGAAGCATTTACAGATGAAGAAAATACACTTGATACTATATTCAAAATTTTCAAGAGATGTACAGAGAAGAGTATGTGGATAGGTCATGAAGTTTATTTTGATATCAATAATTTCTACAAAACTCTTTAAGATTTTCACATGCATAATTCAAAACCTAGATAATTCTGCCATTTTATTTGTTGATATTGTTTCTAGTTTCTACCCCTTTTCCTATACAAGACCAAGAAAACTCAAAAGCCTTAGAACCAAAAAATTAGAACCCCTGCAAATGAGCCCTGAATTCCCTTTTATAGAGCAAGGGAGAAGACAAGTTTCAAGATCAAAATGCATACCAAATAGCATTTCCATTTCAATTTAACCGCATTTCAAAATTCCCCACAACAGAATCAACAATCATTTGTTGAAATGGGAAAAACACCCATACAACCACCATCAAAAGGAAGAAGCAAAGTGCCACCAAAATTCCTTGACTACCATGTAAGCAACCAATTCGATGTCCACAACACCATGAGATTACACACGTAGAGAGAGCAATCACCATAGCAATTTTCAAACAACACAAAAATTTCACTCCATACATCACCCATTTAGCAACCATGAGACCCACCACCACCAACACACATCCCATGGTACACGTGCCCACTTCATGTTGTTGTGAGGGAAGGAGAGGAAACCTCAACCCCATCTTCACCTTTGTCTTGTTTCATTACAATTCCATCTCGCTTGCTCAGAGTCCTAACAACTAAAGGAGGGATAGATAACACCTCCCCCTTAGGGGATAGAGCTCAGGCCAAGGTCACAAGGTATTGGCAGTAGCCACCGTCTATCTTTGTTTTGCTATCAGACAAGCTATCAGTAACATCAATGGGATATTTATGGCATCCGAAGGAGCCATGACCATACCTAATTTTCTGTTGCATTTTGTTGGATGGCCCAATAGCTTCTTTCTCTTTAGCTTCCATCACTTCTGAGCTTGTAGTTTGACCTTTCATTCGGCAGTTGTATCTGGTAATCATAGGTGAAGACTTCTCACCCTCGTCATTCTCATAAGCATTTTGTGTAAGCTCCAAGTCGTTTCTGTGAGACTCCTACAAATTGAGTCTAGTAGACCATCGCATTGGTACAAATGGAGTACTAGCCTTACTCATTTTGATAATAGAAGAAACTATGCTTATCACCTTGGCTCTCTACTCATACTCAAAAGAATTAAAAACTAATTGCAATGGTGCAAATAGTAACTCTCAACCTATATTTATTGATAAATGAGATGACAACAATCATCAATGCTTGATCAAAAAACACATGCAAACTGGGCAATTTGATGGCATGCATATTGTCACCATTTATTTCCCATGTGCATGGAAATCTGCAAATCATACTTCATGATTACCAGCAATTAAGTCTCCACATGCACAGAGATCAATTTGATCACTCCTACAAGGATTATGTCATTAATGCATGTTGGTCATAGAATGAAACGGCTATCATGTGCTTGTTCATCAATTTTAAATATTAGTCGTCAATCTCTTGATGAGATGGTAGATCACATGGCTCACCTCAAGCTGACTAGATTCAACTTCTAGGAGTACTTGGTTCACTTATCTCCAACCAATGGCATGGATCTAGATCAGGTAGCAACTTACCCATCAATGGGTCTCATCTTAGTCACAAGCTAGGTGGACTATTCCATGTGTCAGGATCTTGTTGATCCCACAACTTCTAATAGGTGTTAACTTTCTCCCCACGAGCCAGCAGGGAATGGTGGAGATTGCATCCCATGATCTAATCACTGTCGTTGGTTCAGAACCACAGGTGGTAAGTAGGATAGTGGAGACCGGTCCCCATGTCCATATGAGGACACAAGTCCTCATCTTGCTCACCTCACACTACATAACCAATCGACATTTATCACCTACAAGCTAGCGGGGTACAACCAAGATCATTTCCCACAGTCTCGAATCTTGAAACCTGCACACATGACAAGGTTATCATTTAGTAAAGGGTCATTGTTAGGCCGACGGTGACATGACCCTCATGGGTGAATGACTTAAGCTTAAGTCACTGGGAAAAATTAAAACCCAACTTTAGGAAAGATCTAAAATCGCTGGCTAGTTGGGTGACCAACATTCTTAACCAAAAGGGTTGGTGAGTGAATGGATATGATGGCTTAGGTGATGAAGTAGGCTACCAACAACCCGAAAAATCAAGTCAACACAAAATTACAACAATCAAGGGTTTTAAAATACACAACCTTGTCCTAACCATGAGGATGAGGGTTTAATTTATAGACCATATCCATGGGACCCCAGAGATTACAAAAAGAATTTGGAAGCTCCATTAGGTTGATCATTTATTAGCAAGATCTCAAGGTATCAAGTCTCAATTCTTTCTTTCATTTTGTTCCTCATTGTCCTTGTCTTTTCGCACTAGCATTCTCTCTATCCATCTTTCATAGTCATCCTGATGGTGTACTATGACACAAAAAATGAATGCATTAGTAGTACCATTCTACATACATAATCATGTTAGAACAACATAGATACCATTATCATATACATATTAGGCCAACCATATTATATCATAAAATTCAAAAATATCCATAACATTACATCACATAGAACCATCATCCATATAAGCATCACATACAAATATGGTGTAAGAATATAGATATTCATAGCATCATATCATAAATCCATCAAATAGAAGCATGCACATAGAAGTATACACATCATATGGTTGCCACCAAAAATCATGTATATCACATTTATATATCAAAAAATGTTGTGTCCTAGTATAATATCATGATGTATCCCAAAAATGGAGATCGTAGGCTTGATTAAAAATATCAATGTCTAAAAACATATAAAAATAGGCCTAGCCTATGTTGCCCTCATCTCCTGATCTTGATGGTCTATCCTCCCTCTATTGTGATCTTGAGGGTCTATCATAGGGAGCAGATCATCTCTGTGAGACTCCCCCACTACTCTGAGTCTTTCATGAATGTGTCCTACTCCTGCTTTGACTCTAGAAACTAGGCTCTCTGGTAGCCTCTTCCACATTGAACTCATATAGGTCCCTTTAGTACTAAGCCTCCCTACTAGTTTGATACATGGTGTGGAAATGTTGTGGCTAGCCCACTAATAGTAGCAATGAAATCAATGCACCTCTGATCTTCCCTCTGTTCCTTTGTAATCGCCTAATCTCTCTTGGCTATCAATGCATGTACCTGACCCTACAAGGAAGGTAATTGTGCTACATGTTCCTATAACACTTGCACTTTAGCCTGTAGTGTTTGTATCTATGCCTCAAGAACCTATCCAACATCCTCGGCCTCCTCCTCCATAACATCCATAATAACATCCCTAGTCAGGACATCATGCAAACCCTCCTCCAAAATCACAACATCCCTATTAGCCTCCTCTGTAGAAAATTTTCTCCTCTTTGACCACTGGCTCCTAACCTACTACCTCATCTCTCTCCTCCTCCACATCTACCTCCATCTCTGCCTATTTTTTCTCCTTCTCTCCCCCCTCTCTAATGGGTTGCATATGTTGGGGAACCCTTTGTTTTTCTCATGGTGGTAATTTGATCATCCCTTTTTGACCTCTATCATCATGATCCCTACCTCTCCCTGTCATCCCATCCTCTACCCCTGTCACCTCAACCCCTATCTCCTTGCCCACTACCTCCATCCCCATCACCATCTTAGTCACCATCACCATCACCATCCCCATCTCTCCCACCTCTACCTTAGCCTCTACCCTACATTCTACCTCTTGGCCCCCTACCCATCCTCTACATTGGCATCAACTGATCTGAATCTATGAAGGGTGTGGGTCTATGTGTCACCCACCATGCCTCATACTATAGATTCATTCTTGCATTGGCCACATTGAGTGCTACTCCCCACTAGATGGGTTGTAACCCAAAAATATCTTGCAAAGCTAACTGAATGTTGACCATAGGCCCCCACTATAAGACCTCTCTCACTGATCACACATACTCAACTATCCTCACTGAAACTCCCTACCACTCACCAAATTTTCTCAACACCCTCTCTAGTAGGTGCCTCTCAATAATGTGTTATTTTTGCATAGTCCCTCCAATAAAATTCCATGTGTGCTTGCAATAAAGTAGATGCTTTGCATCCTCATCCCAACCTACAAAATCTTTATAGGGTCTCCATGTAAACCCATCCATCAAGTCAATAGCATGCCTCCAATATTTGGCATCCCTCACCCTGATCTGCATCACTACTACTCCATAAATGCAAATGTATAGTAGTCCTAGAGCTAGATATCTATCCACTAGTAGTATGAACATTGCTATGTGCTCCCACACCCATACCATCAGGAGTGTCATCTCACAGTTGATGCTCTTCCCATCTCTATACACTATATCATGTAGTTAAAAATATAAAATCATGAATAGGAAGGGTCCCCATGCTTATATTGTAGCATCCATCATCATGCCCTCAAGCATCTCCCCTCATCCCACCAAAAATCCATGTCTACACCTATTAGGGAAAACCACTATGTCAATCACTAAACACAATACCACTATGAGTCTCTCATATCTATCTACTAGGGTGTCCCATTGGATCTCATAGTCCTCCACTCCTAGATCTAGTAGGGAATCAGTACCAAAAACCCATCGTATCACTACCAATCCCCTCCTTGTATCATAAAAAACAAACTCTCCATGGATGGGAATCTACAGTATCCTCCATCTGCATCCTCTAGTGTCATAGTTGCCTCACTAGTCAGTAGGTGGAATGAAATCATCTCTAAGTGCCACCTCTCTTCCAATGTTGTCAATAGACCTTGGTTAGCCCACACCACAAGCATGAATGTCACATGATAGAGCCAACATAGTTAATGTATCTTGCTCCTCCACATCTAGGTGGTCTCAAAGGGTAAAGAAAGATGGTTGGCTCTCTAGTGTATATATCAGTGTTAGTCTAACCTACATCCACCAAAAAGCACATCATGTTAATCATAACATCTAAATTAGCCTATGTGATCT
The DNA here is from genome assembly GCA_007258455.2 of Sequoia sempervirens. Classification (NCBI taxonomy): domain Eukaryota; kingdom Viridiplantae; phylum Streptophyta; class Pinopsida; order Cupressales; family Cupressaceae; genus Sequoia; species Sequoia sempervirens. The sequence continues at coordinate 679,042,476 of VDFB02271358.1, forward strand.
ATTGCATATCTAAAAATTTTCCAAAATTTTCCTAATTTAGCCTATTAGTCAAATACGTCACACTGTCATTCATATGCGTCATACATTGCAATTGTGAGTTTTTCTGTATTGTGTCATTTTTTCATGTAGTTGTGTTGCACCTTTGCAGTTGCATCATTCCATCCTTCATTTGTTCACATCACAATAGTTACAATGCAAAAATGATTGTGAACAGATTTCACCCACGTCACACCTTTGATGTGCCATAAAATAATTGTGTCGCACATTTCAATTGTGGTGTACTACACCACAATTGCATTGAATACGATAACATTTATGGTGCAGAAATTGCACTGTATCTCTTTGCCCTTCTTTGATCCCTAAAATCTGTAAAGAAAAAGATAAAATTACAAAGAAAGGTTTGGATATAACTGTTGCGCCTAATCCCTCTTCACATCCATATGCTTATACTTGATACCTACAGTGTGTAGAGACTAGTACAGGCAACATTCTAATAGCAGCTTCATAGGAAATTCTAAACCAAAGCTCCTAATTTCCTTAAGAAAAAATGCACAAATGACCTATTTTCACCCCCTAGAGTATATTTATAACCTAATTTGACCTAATAGGACCCCTACCTTCATAACTAGCTACATTAGGATTTGCATTCAAACCCAAATATCAAGCCCTAGATTGAATTTTGAGCCTAGTTTTCATTTCCAATGCATTCTCACCTATCAAATTTACTTATCAGTAAACTTGCCAAAAAAATTTAGAAATTTTCAAAAATTTGTCAATTTTCCCAAGGGGGCATAATCCTATCCTACGGCTACCGAAGCACACTGGGGCATATCTTGAGTTGAATTTCCCAAGTTATTTTTTGACATAATGCTTGAAATCATATTATGTCAAAGAGGGGAAAAATGTAGACACTGAAAAATGTTTCGAGCCTACAAGCAACATTTTATCACTAATTCTCCTTCTTTTATGCATAATTAAATCATTTTAATTATTTAATTATTCTCTAATGTCATTTTCTTCTATTAATTAAATAATTCTTAATTATTTAATTAATTCACTTTACCTTATTCATCTTCTTGATTAATTTAAATAAATGTCAATTCATTTAAATTACGTCAGTAATTTATCTTTTTCTTCCCATAATTAAATAAATTTTCACTTATTTAATTATTTATTTCCATTTTCCTCTATAATTAAATAATTATTTTTAATTATTTAATTATTCATTAGCTTTTTCTCTCCTTAATTAAATAAATTCTTATTTTCTTTATCATTTTATTTTCTCCATATATATTTTTTAAATTAGTAAGAGGTGAGTTTTTATAATGTTGTAGGAATTAGGCCTAGCCCACATCAGGTGAGATCACAATGCAGGGATCTCATACCATAGATTCAAGCTTACAACTGATTTATTCTACCATGGTCATATTGGACCATTCAAAGCACTACCTCCTAGTTTCTATTGCCACTATCAACAACCAAACTACACTATAAAAAAGAGAAAACTAACACCATGTGGCAACATGTGTGATGGTGAATATCTCTTGAAATCAAACAGTATTGTTTGAATTTTTTACATCTACTCTAGATTGAGCAATCTACTACAATTTTTTCTTGATTTCCTTGTTGTTGCAGATACTATTTTTCCTTTTCTACGTTATGTGCCACTCATTTCCTCCCACCACTTTATTATATTCATCTAAAGGTGGAATGACAAGATGGGTGGATGTGCATCCAACTCCTAGGATGCAAGAGCCCAAGACACACTCAATATATTCTGATGTATGATTCGCTGATGAATTTATTACAACTATTTGAGAATTTTCTATAGAGGGGATAATGTCAATCCTTGGTGCAACTGAACTTCCAGGCTTAGCCTGCGAGACTTTCTCCATCCTTGCATTGATCTTTTAAGAAGAAACGCCCATTTTGGATGAGCATTCGATAGTATAATGTTTAGGGGAAGCATGTTTCCACCATGTAGCTTCCATTTTTTCTTGGGTTTTATTGTCTAGACAAATAGTTGCAATGTGACTGGTTTTGTAACATTTTCTACATCTAAAGGATAAACCAAGTCATAGCCCAAGGGTTGTGTACATCCTTTCCCCTTAGTGTTCAAGATGATTTTTGCTAGTAACTCCTTGGAGATGAAGCCCCATCTATAGCCACAAAATTGCCTATGGTGTTGCCTATTGTAGCAAAACAAGATTTGAACCAACAATGAAGGGGAATATTTATAAGATGAACTAGACAGGAATGACTATAAATGATTCAATGGTTGGGTTGAAGTTTGAGTGCCAAGATTTTAGCATCAGCATGCTTTTCCCCCAATTCCATGTATAACCTGAAATTGTATCCTTGTCTTTTTTACTGTCAAATGCCACCATAAAAAATATTTTTACACATTGGTAAATTACCATTTTCACTTCCATGATACCTTAATCTAGTTGTGTAGATCTTAAAGGCTCGGCCAAAACTAGCTAAACCTTCCAATCAACCAATTCTCTCTAAAAAATACTTCATTCTCTCCTAATTATTTCAAAAAACTATTGTTGAAATCAAATTTTAATGGATTTTCATAATTATGAACCAACCTCTTGCATTCCATGCTTGCAAGATTCTTTGGTGTAGTGAACTTTGCAAAGGGAGTCGCATTTTTTACTGCATCTGCAAAGGAAGCTAGATTTGTAGATCTCATTCCATGAGGCATCACCTTATGATCCTCGTGAGAGGGGTTCGTAACCGATGCATCCCCATCAAAGTTTGCTCAGAAGCCCATGATTTTTTATTTGCAAGTAGAGAGCTAGGGCAAGATGGAAGGTTTGGGGTAGTTTTAGGGCATAATTTTTCCTTTGAAACACCAAGAACAAACCCATGGTAGTGAGATAAATCACTATCCTATTCTTTGGTTGCATCTGGAGAAAATCCATCAGAGCATTTGTGGGCAGAAGAAAAACCCCCAAAGTGCATTTATACTGGAGAAAACAACAGTCCAAGAATTTTTGGCATTGCAATAGAGTATATATCAATATATTGGTATATAATAGAAAAAATTGAGGTTAATCAATCTCAATTGTTGGCATGGTAGAGAGTGACCCCATGAGGTTGAACCTTGGTTGTTAGCTCAATTAAATATCATCTAACTTCTCGAGTTTGGATCCATCCTTCCCATCCTTATCTCTTTTCTTCTCAATTAATCTCATCCATTGATCACCATACATCATCTCTCAATCCTAGCCCTTCATTTGAATTAGGATTTCTATAAAAGAAAGTCATCACCTTCATTTCAACCTTACAACCACAATCTTTGAAATTTTACTATCTTTAGATCTAGAGCTATCAATCATCATTATCAAGCTTAGTACATTGCATACTACAAATTTGAGAACAAACAAAGAAAAATGGAGAAGAGCAATGGAGGTTATTCAATTATGGTATAGGAATTGAGGTTTATTGCTTTATCATTCATACTTATATTTTCATTTGTACTTCATTATTGGATTAGGGTCTTCATCTCTTGAATTAGGTAGTTTTGTGCTTTTTATTATTGATTTGTGATTATTTCCCTGAATTTTCCTTGATCTACAATTAGTTATGTATTTTCTAAAAATCATCTCAACTCTTTGCATTTTCATAGTTAGCCTAGGTACATCATTGCACTATAAAATTTAGTAAATTAATAATTAATTAATCATACCAACACATCAAATCCACAAAATACTAGAACCCTGATCAACCATTTCAGCTCTTCCATTAAGGTTAGTAGTCAAGTGGGTGTTTGAGATCAACTTTAGTTCATTTACCTTTGTGATATTGGAACTAGTGTGATTTAGGCCCTAGATCCCTTTTTCCAATATCACAATAAGTCATGTTTTTCTTCTATTTAGTCCCTCTCTCTACTACAAAAAATTGATAATTTTAGTTTCCTTGGCTAGATTGAATCATTCTTAGATTGGCAATGATTCATAGGTACACATAGCTCCATTATACCAAAAGAATAAATATAAAATCCAACCATGTATTTCAGATAACCTTGAATGACAACTATTAGCAAAGAAATTTAGGGAGTTACAGTCAAAAGATTTGTAATCTAATAGTCCTTATGTAATTATTTTATACCCCAAAGGGTACAATGACAAAAATGAGTGTGATAAAGGAGTTTGTCTAATAGTAACTCAAATATTACTTAATCATAACAATAATCACTCATAACATATATATCCATTGAATCCTTATAACTTCATATATTATATATTTATAGAATCATTACATAAGAAAGTCTTAGTATCTTCTTTACAATGCAATCTTTACTTTATCTTATCTATCTATTGATTACTTCCTATTATGTCATCTATTACATACATATACCAATGCCTAGTCTCTTATAGAGATGTGACCCTTATAAGGTACTCCTTAACCTATCACCCTTGTCAACTAGATGCTTAGCACTTGCTTTGTGATAGTTTGTGATATGTTTTTCCCTATGCCTTGTACTCTTCCAACATCATCCCCCCTTTCAAAACTATTTATTATCCTCAAGACATGTTTTAGTTTCCAAGGAGAATGTATTTGTAGATAACCTTTAATTACCCTAATGATATGTACCATTACTATTTTTTTGTTTGTGACACTTTTATATGCCCTTCTGTGTTGATCTACAGATCCTTTTTCCTACAAGATTTGTAGGGATATGTGTTTGTTTTGTGACAACTCTAGCTTCTCCTCGAACTTTGCATAGGTCTACAATATTTATGTTGATTATGTCTCTAAGTTGTTTTACTTGCATCTTTATGCTTTCCCTTTGATCTTGTAGTTATTGCAACTGAGTATGTGTGTTCTCCAACTAGGCCCTTATTGCTCCATCCATAATATTTCAATGGATCATATGATGTTGTAGCTTGTGTTATCTAGCCTTCCAATTGTGCTATCTAATCCTTAAGTGTTTTTCTAAGGATAAGCCATTGAAGAAAATTTTGATAAAGGGAATTAGCCTCTACTATGCTATTTTCCAAATTCTTTATTTTTTTTCCAATTGGTAGAGGGCTACCACATATCTTTTTGTAACCTATTTTATGTTCTTTTTCAAAATTTCTTATTGGGACTCTTGTTTTATTTTATCTTTTTGAGCTTTTAGGTCTTCTTGGAGGTCGTCCACTAACTACTTGAGTTGTTTTGGTAGGGTAAGGGGGTGTCCCTTTATAACTATGGAATTGAGCTTTGCAAAGTTTGTATTGCTTCTTTCAACTACTCTATATTATCTACATGTAGGATTTCTTCCCTTGCGTCGGCATGAAAGATATCTCCCAATTGTAGCATTTCAAATGGTGAGATATTTGTTAGATTTACTTATGACCCCATTACTAGAATTTGTACTAATTGAGGAATGGGTGTTGGCTAAAGTTGCTTTTGTTGCACCAAAAAATCCTTGATGGATTAGATGGGAGAAATCGATGTAGTTGCTTCATCCTCATTTTCTTGTGTTTTTTCCTCATCTGTATAAATTTGCAGAGGACTTCTTAATAGAGAGGGTGATTGTGTGACCTATTTTTGTGCCCTTTCCTCTGCAAGCATGGAATCCATTATATATTTGGTTATTGCAATGGTTTCCTCTTGCATCTTTACTTCTTCTTGTTGACCCCCCATTAGAGTATCTTTTTTTTTTTGTCTGAAGTTCTTGGGCTTGGGCTTGTATTGGTTGTTGTTTCTTATCCATAATAATATTTAGCTCTACTTTTGTGATTTACTTTCCTCTTATGTCCTCTTATTTAAGGGTTCTCTCCCTTCTTTCCTCCCTTCTTTCCTAGATTGCAGAAATGAAAGCTTGTGGGAAGTATTTCATAACATCCTCTAGACTTTTGTCAATCTTTCTTATATGCATTATTAGAATTTGTATGATTCTATCTTTATTGTCTTAGTCTACATCATCATGCATAGATAAAATTTGCAAAAGCATACCATGATAGATGATGACAGTGGTAGTCATCATCATTTTGATGGGGGATTGTAGTTTCTCCTCTTCTTCTAGTTGTTGAATCTTGATTGGATGCATTTTTTTTCTTCTTTTGCGATCATTGAACTTATTTGACTTCTTGTTTGTCTTCCTTATTTTTCAGAGAAGTGATGATTTTTCTTTTCACCACTTGTTTAGGCATTCCCTTGTGGCCTTTCTTCTCTACACTCATTTGCATTAGTTCTTTTGTTACTTCTTGTGCTTCTGGAGTTGTTATTGTTTGGGAATAAATTGTTGGCTCTTTTGACTGGGTACTTGCAGTACCATGCAACCTTCCAGATCTTCATATGATAGGTGTGTGTGTTACTCAAGTTAGTACTGAAGAGGATGGTATTTTAGTATCATTTGGTGGGATATCCCATTACTAGTGCAATTGTTCTTTGTTCTTTTCAAACTTCTCCTTTGTGTTCTTATGAATTTGGTTCATTATCTCCTTATAGGTACCAAATCTCTCTACATTGGGATCCTTTGGCTTGCTTAAGATGTTTGTTGCATATGTATTTACCTCCTTTTTTAAAACCTCATATAGAATTTTTGGGATCCATATAGACCATGGCTCTACTGCCTCCATGTAAGTGTAATCTTTATCTACTAAGAATGTAATTGTGTTTGTGTACTGCTTCATGGATTCATAAGGAATCCACTCGCATTCTTGCATATACTATTGGAAACTCTTGAAGAAGCCCCAATATACTTTTGTATAAGTTTTCTTTCCAAAAACTATTAGGTATGCATCTTTATTTGACCGGCTATCGGTATGTGGGCTTTCCATTCCTTTCCTTTGAAGCTCAATAGCTCGTTAAGTAGAACACTAGGAATATCAGGAGTGTGCCATAGTGAAAGTTGTAGTGGGAGGTCTTTATCTTTTATAATTTCTCCATGATTTTTTGTTGCATCATCTCACAAAGTTTGAATTATTTCCCTTCTACCACCATCTAGTATGCTATGTGGATTGCAGTTGCAGTGGTAGAGTCCTCCCTATTTTCATAGTAAATCTTGTAAATGATGCCCATGGTTGCGTATTGCACTCCAGGATTTATAATCGACCTAATGCTTAGGCTTCATCTATCTAATGTTACACCTATGAGTTGGGTTAAGACATCATTATTTATAGCTTTCTTTTTCGAGACTTCCCCAATCATGCTTAGTCTTGTTACCATGTGTATTTCCTCCTTTGTTATGTGATATGGTTTTTCTAGATAAATTAATTAACCATAAACTCTACTTAGCACTAATCTAATCCAATCATGCTCATAGTAGAAATCTGGGTAATCCTTCCATGCATCAAGGTGCTTCCTTCCCACCTCTTGATATTGTGGTAAATACAAACTTTGGTCTGAAGCGAGTAGGGTTTTCCTCAACTCCTCGAATTTAGTATGGTCTATCTTCACTATGGGTTTCTGGATGTATTTTCTTATATCCTCTATGTATACCACATCTATTGGAATGCTTGAGAATGTGACAGATTTATCAACCTTCATATCCTTGAATGGGTACTTTCTATATTTGGGTCAAGGTTTCTATGTTACATCTACTAGAGTTGGGGTTGTCATTGCTAGGGACTATGTTGGATCTTGTACAGAGCTCAAGTTAGCACAAGTGTTTAGAATGAAAAGTGAATTGAATAGAGTTGTGGGGAGTTTAAATAGTGTTGTGTTTGATGTTTGTATTGATAGCATTTTCCCATTAGCTTTTGTGGGTTTTTGTAACTATTTGAAATTCGTGTCTACTAATGGTTTCTATTTTGTTGTTTAGAATTATATGTATACACAGGTTACATAATAGATAGTTTGTGTCTTTTTAGGCTTTATGGTTTTATCCATTGGGTAGGTGGTAATGTTTAAGTCTTTCACTATTCGAATACCATGTGATGTGATTGTTTTCTAATCTCTTCAATCATGTTTCCCCTAAGTCGTTGATTTTATAAATGGAGTATGGTCCTAGTGATCTCACATTTAATTTTCCTTGTTTTTTAAATTTACTATCATAAAGTAATACTAGGTTGCCTACTTGAAAAGTTTTTGTGCAAAGGTTCTTATCATGTCAAACCTTTTATCTTTGTCACTGTAGATTTTGATTATATACTAGAATGAATCTATCCTCATCCAAATTTTCTAGTTCTATTCTTTGCACCAAGGATTCATCATCATTCAACTACAAAGTTAGTGCAATACATAAATTTGGGATTATGAAATTCATGGGGACTACCATATCAGTTCCATAGACTATTTGAAATGGTGTAAATTTAGTAGTCCTCTTATATAATGTGCAATAGGCCCAAAGTACCACATGTATCTTAATATCCCAATCTCATTTATTACCTTCACGCATTTTATTAAGTGTTGTGCCAATGATCTTATTTAAAGCCTCACTTTATTTGTTTTCATGTGGATGGTATGGTGAACTCCTATTGTGTGTGATCCTAAAGTACTATAATAGCTCCACAATTACTTTATTAACAAATTGATTCCCTTGATCGCTTACTACTGTTAGTGGGTAGCCATATCTGGTCATTATAATTTCATAAAGGAATATTGTAGTAGTCTTTGTAGTATAATCCTTAGTGGTTTTTTCCTCTACCCATTTTGTTAAGTATTCAACTTCAGTGATGATAAATCTTATCTTAGAGTGCTTGGTCGATGGATCAATTGGTCCTATAAAGTCTATAGCCCATTTTACAAGTGGGATTTATGCTAGGACTGGTTTTAGTGGCATCTCATTTCTTGTGGTAGGTTTTCCCACCATTTGGCATATGTCATAGTTCCTACTATATTCTTTAGCATCTTTATGTAGTGTTGGCCAATATAATCCAACTAAGTTAACTCTTTTTTTTGTTGTCTCACCATAATTATGACCCACTATTATTCTTTAATGGGCTTCCTTTAGGATAGCTTCTCTCTCATGTTCAAATAACACTCTTCTTATTATTTCATCTTTCCCTATGTGGTATAACTCTCCTATCATATGGGAATTTTCCTTTTGATAGTAGTATAGAAATTTCATGAAGTTCCTCTAATACCACATTTATTTTGAATAGGTATGCACTAGGTAGATCTTCTGGATGGTCTTATGGTTCTTCTCATGTTTCTATCCTTGATAAGTAGTCTAATCCCTTATTATATTTTCCTTATTTCACCATTATTTTAAAATTGAATTCCTGATAAAGGATTAGCTATCGACATATTCTACCTTGTATTGCTAATCTATTGAGCACGTATTTTAATGGTTCATGGTTTGTAAAGAATATAAATGGTGTTGATAGCAGATAATTTCTAAAATTTGGTAGTGCATATACCATGGCTAAGGCTTCTCTTTCAGTATTGGTATAGTTCTTTTTTGACTTAGAGAGTTTTCCTTTACGCTGAGCTAGTACTGCTCATATAGCAATTCTTGAGGCATCTACATGGACATAGAAGGGTGTGCTCCAATTTGGGAATATGAGTATTGGTGCTTCCACAAATTTTTTTTTCAAGGTGTCAAATGCTTGTTGGCATTCTTCATTTCATTCAATTCTTTTACTTGATTTATTTTTGAGTAATTCTTCCATAGGTGTGGTTATTCTGACATACCCTTTTGTAAGCTTGTGGTGATATCTTGTGTAGCCTGGAAAGGTTTTTACTTCGGAAGTTGTTTTTGGTGGTGGTAGTGTCATTATCAATGTGATCTCCATAGGGTCTACCAATAACCCTTCTTTGCATATAATATGACCTGATAGTGCACCATATGGTATCACAAATATACATTTTTTCAAATTTAGGGCAATCTACATGCTTTGGCATCTAGTGAGCATCATCTAGAACTCTTGGATGTGGTCTTTGACCAATCCATAAACTATCCAATTGTCTATATGTACTTCTATGGAGTCATGTATAAAGTCTTTGAAAGCATTTATCATAATCTTGTTGAATATTGCAAGTGCATTCTTCAAGCCAAATGGCATCACTGTGTACATGTATGACCCCCATTATATTGTAAATGTTGTTTTGGTCATGTCCTCTTCACTTATTCTTACTTGGTGATATCTTGAAAATCCATCAATAAATTAGTATATTTCCCTCCCTACTACTAACTCTAAAATTTCCTCTATGAATGGTGTTGGAAAAGGGTCATGGATGCATGTTTTATTTAGCTCTCTAAAATCAACACAGATCCTTATTTCTCTTGTCTTTTTATTGTGTATCACCATCGAACTAATCCACTTTGCATCTTCCACTGGTTTGATTATCCCATCCTCTAATATTTTATCTTGTTTTGTTTTTACTTTCTTCTTCATGTTAGGGTTTAATCGATAGCGCCTTTTCTTTACTGGTTTAGCCCCTTCTTTTAACTAAATTTTCATAACTCCTAATTCCCCTTTATGTCTTCTAAGTTGGTAAATTTCTTGGGAAAGAGGTCTTCAAATTTAGATAGCATTTCTACAACTTGCACCACCACTTTTTCATTCTAGTAATCTCCTATCTTGTCCAATTTGGGATCCCCTTCTTTAGAAATATTTTAATATTTTATTTTAATGGGTTAATTATAGTGCTTTTTCTTGGCCTTAGTGGGAGATTCTAGTTCTCTTTCCCCTTGTTGAATTTCTATATCTATATTTGTAATATCGTTATCATCCTTCTTTGTTATGCAACATCTTATTTCTGGTAATCTAATCTCTTTATCAAGTCATTCTATATATTTCCATATACCTTTTATTTTTGGCGATAGTGTGGATGTCTGTGTTACCACTACTTCTTGAGTTTCTTCTGGTCTAAATATGATTTCCTTTATTTTGATAAGTGTGTTATGCATATTTTTGTTTTCATTTTGAAATGAAAAGGTGAGAATAAAGTATTTTGTAAGTTCTTCACAAGTGTTGGTTTCTCCTCTTTTCCCTTGGTTGATATACCAAGTTTACACCACTAGTGTAAGTGTCCAATGCAATATTTGTATGTACAATCTATCAACTTATTCATTTTTTTCCTTCGATGTGTTAATAAAAATAGTAAGGTGTTCCTCTGGTGTGATCTTTCCATTATATTTTTGTATTTCCTTGCATTCCCCTTCCTCTAGGAGGTATCTAGTTTTGATCAATATTTTGAATATTTCCCAATGTGTCAAATCATCTTTTTATGCATTTCACCAACAAGCAACATTACAAATTAGTGTATGTCTCAATATGTCCAATATTGTTTCCTCAATTTAAAAAAATATCTTTATCTATGTGAGGAATGATAGTAATTCCGTAATTCTTTAATATTCGGGTAATTTAATATGTGACATTCTTCACAAAATGTGATTAATATGGAAATTATTTTCAAATATAGGTTTTTTATTATCTTTTATTTTGTCACAAGTGTTGTACGATGCATTATCTATAAATGTGGTTGAATGCAAAGCATTCTCTGATGATTTCATAATCATAAAGATTCTCTAAAAGCCAATTATTCTCCTAGAATGGAGTTTTGGTTCTTCCTGCATCCAGACATCTACCACTTCCTCTTGGTTTATCTCCTCTATGTATGTTTCATTTGAGGTTTTCCCTAGGGGGATATGGACTATCTTGTTTGTATTAGAAAATTACATCTCCTCTTTGCAGGAGTGTACAACTCCATTGGCATTGACAAACTATCTAAGTCTTAGGGGAGCATTAAAAGAGTCAAAGGTTTCTTTAATTACAACTACCTCAAACTCCACTATTTGTTTTACTCCTACATTAACTTCCACCTATTTCCATGTAGCTAGTATTTTCATTCTTGTTCCATCTGCTAAGCTTATGTTGCATGGTGTTTGTTCAAGTTCAATTTTCCCTATTTGCTCCCATACTCATTTTGGTATCATATTAATACCTACACCTAGATCTACCATGATTGTTATCTTTTTATGATTTATACTTACTATGATAATTATTGGATGAGTTTTCCATTGTCTATAGTCTTTATTTATAGTTCTAATTTGGGGTGTCTTGTGCTGCTTATTTTGGTATTTACATAATTGTTGGATTTTTTCTAGTAGGTTATATTTTTTATCCATTTTTATTAACTACTTGAGTATTCCTACTTCTTGGCTAGAGAAATATTGATTTGTTTCCTCCTCTCTACATAAATTGTAACCACTTGTCATGTTTCTTCCACTATCTAGTGATGTTCTTTCTTACTAGGGTGGAAGGCCTCCTCATCTCTAGAAGTTTCATCTTTTGTTATGTTTTGAGTGTTGTTTGTAGTGTTAGTTCCCTTCCTTGTTATTATCATGGCTTTGTTGATGTTAGAGGCCTCTTTGTTGGAGTTACTAGTCTCCACATTTTCTCCCTTGTAATTTCCTTCTTATGTATGTAGGTTCTTTTGGTACCTTACTAGTCTTGCCCCTCTATTTTGATTTAGGTTTTTTAGTTCATCACTTTTTTTTTATTGTGGAGCCATATTGCTATAGTAATTTTGAGCTCTATCATAGTTAAGCACATCATGGTCTATTCTACCACAAAATTCGTAGGTTTTCTTTGTCTCCCCAACACTCTATTGCAATGTCCTGATTTTCTACACTTAAAGTAGGTGGCATCATTTTGCTTTCTCATTCCTATGCCCCAGCCTCTATCTCCATGGAATTGGACTTTATCATTATAATTCTTGGTTTGATTGATCTTGTATCGTATTAATATTTTTTTGATTATGTCATGGTTGAATTTTATATCCATGATCCTTTTTTTGTATAATGGTACTTCTTCTAACCCTTTAACATATGTCATTGTTTGTTGGTGTTTATTACTTGTTGTGATAGACTCCCCTCTTAATTAGAACAACTGTGATGCACAATATTTGATGTCGTGGTCATCCCACTCTTTGTAGGAACAACAATAGATTGAGTTTAGATTTTTATGTATTGTTCGTAAGTCCACTCGTAACATAGTGGCTTTCTTTTCCCCTACTTCCTTGGGGCACTCATTTCTAATGTGGCCTTCTCTATCATAGTAAGTACACCATATATTGGGTCTTGGTGTATACATTTCTCATTTTTCCATTATATATTTTTGAATTATCAATTGTTCTAATATTAGTCTAAGTTTCTCCAATTCTTTGTTCTCTCTTTTCCTATCTTTCTTGCACCAGGATTGGTTTTCAATCTGGCATGCAAATGTAACAAATCCTAAATATGCATTGAATTGTCATCCATCTAGTGCTATTCTAATTTTTGATATCATTTCAAAGATAAACCATTCAATATTATGTTTTTCAGTTAGAGGATATTTATAATGTCCCCATTTTTATCCTTACGCTTTCCAATGACCATTATCCTATTTCCGAAGGCTTGTAGACTAGTCAAAGGGAGAATTAGGGTTTCCTATTTTATAGGAGGTTTCCTTTTGATTTTTTAGAGGTTGCATGCAGGAGTTTGGCAATTTGTCTTCTGGGTCTTTTTGGGTTTTCAAGGAGCTTCAGAGGGTTGTGACATGCATTTCAATTAGACGATATTTTTGGACTTACTATTTTTAGTAAGTTATGATGGCTACCTAGTTTGTGCTCAAACAAAGTTTGGAGTCACTTACTATTTTTAGCAGTATGTTATTTTTAGTAAGTGATATTTTTGGTAGTGTAGTCTGGAAACAACTCAACACATTATTTCCAATTTTGGTAGTGAGGTAGTTATGTTGGTAGTCACTTCTCTAGCATTCTTGGAGCTTAAAAAGGAAAGTTTAATAATTTAAGTTATGTTATATTTTAAGGTTGCATTTGGACCCCACACCTAGGCAACATAACTTAAGTTGGTTTTAAAAGTGGACTTCATGGGTTTGGACACCTAAATTGGAGATAAATATATTTCTAAGGTTTAATTTATGCCTTTTCAAGTTGGACACCCAAGTATGAGGGATAAAGCGATTTTATTATTATTATTATTATTATTATTATTATTATTATTATTATTATTATATATATCGTGTCTTGCCTCTTCATTTGGGATCCATTTTCATATCATAATGAAGTGTTGTTGAATTTTATTCAAACTCTTGCTTCAAGGTTGGAATACCTCCTATCTCTTCATCAGTTTTGGGTTTGAAAGACAAAGTTCCTAACTGATCATTTGGTGCATCTTCATTCAAAGGTTGCAGTTGGGCTTAAATGGTGATTTCTTTCCTATTCACTATATTTTTGTGTTGCTTTGGTATTTTCTAGTATCATTTTTGGTGTGATATTTTATTGCTTTAGCGTTTTGGGGGTTATTTCAGTCCAGTGCAGAACCACATTTATGCTTGTACCATACTAGAGACTTGAGGTATTTTTGTGGGTATTGACTCATCTTGTTCTTAGTATCTAGGCACTCCTTTTCTTAGAATCTTAGAATTTTAGAAGGAGAATCTGATTTATGGTTGTTGGTTGCCCTCCTTAGGAGTTGTGCCCTTTAGTCATTGTTGTATTGGGAAGCATACAAAAATAAATAGAGTTATTTGGAGGAGTTTTACTACTTGAACTTGGATTCCTAGACTCTAGGCATCAGTCGCTTTTAGTTTGGGTTCATTCAAAGGATTTTGATGGAGTTACGAACATTTTGGTGATTTCCATGCTTGCTGATCAAAAAATCAGAACACTACCATTTTATATCAGACCCGGTATTTTGAGTATTTTTTCTTATTTCCTTGATGCTTATCTTTGTTCTTATCATGGAGATGATTTTCTAACACTTTTCCTTCTTATTTCTATGTTATGGCATGATACTGTGTAAAAGACTCCATATTGTAACACTACTTATTCTCATCCTAATGTTGAGAAATGTCATCAAATGGGTGATGAGGGACAAGAGTCTTGGGACAACCATGAAGTCACTAAAGACAGGAATGAAAGTTTTGTTTTTTACTTGTAGCATATCAACAATTCACCATCTTTGCATACTTATGAGTGGGAAGGTCAATCCATGGTGTCTATTGAAAATGAAATGCAAGATCTATCTAGATTTGATTGCACACATAGTTTGATTGAAGAACTCTATTGGAAGGCTCAGGTGGATGAGAGACAGAAAGGAGTTAGGAATGAAGTTACTCTCCCTAATCTACAACTCATCAAAGACTCTTTGGAGACAATGAAATCATAATATTTACAATTGATTAGAGATCAAGATTATGCCTTCAAAATTTTATAATATCATTGGTGCATTCCAAGAAAAAGAGAGAAAGGTTGATGAGCTTACTCTTGAGCTTGAATCAACAAAAGATATGTTAGAAGATACTTAGGTGGCACTAAAGGAGACAAAAGATCAACTTGTTGATTTCAAATGTTTTAGGGAGCAAGAGAATGAACAAAGAGCTAAAGAAATCAAGAAATTAATTGATGAACTTGATACTCTTCAAGAGAAATTTCATCTAGAAAGATTCACAAGAAATATGAAGTTGCATGTGCAGATTTGGATCAACAAGATGGAATTGAGCAAGAGGAAAGGGATGACTTAAAAAAAATTGACAATCCTCACTTTGAAGTGAGTGTTGAGTCAATTTATGATAATCGACTCTTTGTGATGGAGGATGAATCATCTAATGAAGTTTCCAAGCATGATACAGAGTGTGGTTTTCTACTTTTTAATGATTTGAAATCAAACCATGAGGGCGTGTCACACTTGGTGATTGGTAAACTTATGAGGCTACTCGATAGTGAATGCATAAGTGGGTTAGAGGATAAAGTATCCATATTGGAAGTGTTGAATCATGGTGACTAGAACATCTTTGGCATCAAGGTGTTGTACAAACATAGTTTTGTAGCTATTCAAGGGTTCATTACAACATCAAGGAGAGAAGATTTCAGACTTGTTACCTATGAAGCTTGGGAGAAAGAAGGACTAAACATGATATTTACATGTTTGAAAATCCATTTCTTTGGTTGAGTGATGCTTTAGCTCATACTAGTCCATTTTATGAATTGGGTTTGAAGACAATGATTTTTCTAGGCTCCTTTATTGTTGAAGCTTTCATGGATAGGCTTCAAGGGTTCACCGGAGAATTCACTAATTTATCGAGTGTGCATTTGGTTTTGATTAGCACTTGGAGATGTGTTGTGTACTTTCCCTAGTGCATTGGAGATCATTATTGGTTGGGTATCAATGTTTGGGATCCTCAACATGGCTTGATGGAGCTTATTGCATATGGAAAGAAGGATCTTTGGAGGGATAAGGATCAATTTTATAGAATTTATGGTGTTGTCCCCTTCTTTACTAGCCATTTGGTAGTCCCATTTTCTCATCAACAAATGGATTGGAGGGAAATTCTAAGGGTTGGAGAAAAGGACATATGGTTACTCTTGGGAGTGTTCCTTGGCATAGACAGGGTTGGATTTTGAGTCTTGAGTTTGTTGTTTGGTTGTAGACCAGCCACATTACACTTGGAGTTACTCTCATTCAAGAGAGTCGGCACACTATTTCTTGCCAAGGAGGTACAAGGTTTCAGTGGGAGATTGTTTTGAAGTGTTTCCCAACCACTTTCAAGGTGTTATTATGCAACACTATGCTCTTCTCACATGCTAATGCTTGGAATTTCATGGGCACTACTCTTATTACTTGAGCAGAGCACTAAACTTAGATTGTACCTTGTTGTTTCTAGCTCTGATCAATAGTCACTATTGGTTACTTCAAACCTTCCAAACTTGTGGAGTTCATTACATGAGGGTTTGTGATGCAAGCCTTGGTAGTTCTCTCTTAGTGTTGGTTTAGGACATCGAACCTCCACTTGCTTTGGCTCACCATTATCAGACTCTTGGATTTGGAACAGACAGATTTTTCAAGAGTCTTCATGGTTGTGTGAGGTTTTATGATGATATATTTGTTGATCTCTTGTGAGGGATGGCTTTTATTTTAGTGATACTATTTGAGGGAGTCATATATGCAGTTGTGGCTCTGCTAGACACCATGTGGAGATATGTTGAGGAGTATGGTTTTGAGTTGAGAAAACTTTCCTTCCTATTGCACAGGATTATGATAGGTAGTGGCATTGCAAATATGGACTTCTCATAGTTGTTTAGGTAAGAGATGTTGCATGGTATTGATTTCAGACCCCTAGGTATTTTAGATTGAGTCTCGTTGATGGCAACATTTTGGGGTTACAAGGGTGGATAATGCAAAATTGGCACAGTGGTTTCATTGATATGATTAGAGTGGTGCAACATCGACATGGTGCATCCTTCCTAAGATGGACATGGGACCTTGGGATCCTACTTGGTTTTGTATGGATTAGTTTGATATTTCTGGAGTTGTGGTGGCATTTCTTGAGGACAAGCAATCTTTGGGAAGGGCGGACTGTAATGTCCCCATTTTTAGCCCTATGCTTTCCAATGATCGTTAACCTATTTTTGGAGGCTTGTAGGCTAGTCAGAGGTAGAATTAGGGTTTCTTATTTTCTAGGAGATTTCCTTCTAAGTTCTTAGGGGTTGCATGGAGGATTTTGGCAGTTTGTCTTCTAGGTCTTTCTAGGGTTTTAGAGAGCTTCAGAGGGGTGTGACATGCATTTCAATTAGAGGATATTTTTTCTTCTTATTTTTAGTAAGTTATGATAGCTACCCAATTTGTTCTCAAATGAAATTTGGATTCACTTACTATTTTTAGTAGTATGTTATTTTTAGTGTTATTTTTGGCAGTGCAGTCTAGAAGTAGCTCAACACAATTTCTAATTTTGGCTGTGAGGTAGTTCTATTTTGGCAGTGGCTTCTCCAACATTCTTGGAGCTCGAAAAGGAAAGTTTAATAATTTAAGTTATGTTATATTTTAAGGTTGCTTTTGGACCCCACACCTAGGAAACATAACTTAAGTTGTTCTTAAAAGTGGACTTCATGGGTTTGGACACCTAAATTGGAGATAAATACATATCTAAGGTTTAATTTATTCCTTTTGAAGTTGGATGCCCAAGTATGAGGGATAAAGTGATTTTATTAAATATAAAATTGCTCCAAATGTGGCATCCCTTTTGGAGGGAAAATAAAATTCAAACTTCTAGGATTGGAAATCTATATATAGTGTGCCTTGCCTACTCATTTAGGATCCATTTGGGGGTGTTATTTCAATCCACTAAAAACCCACATTTATGCTCGTACCATACTAGAGACCTAATAGATTTTGTGGGTATTCACTCATCCTATTCTTGGTATCAGGGTGCCCCTTTGCCTGGAATCTTGCCATTTTAGAAGGAGAATCTAATTTATGGTTGCTAGTCACCCTCCTTGGGAGTTGTTGCCTTTGGTCATTATTGCATTGGGAAGTGTGCATAAATAAATAGAGTTATTTGGAGGATTTTTATTGCTTGAACTTAGATTCCTAGCCTCTAGGAATCATTAACCTTTAGTTTGAGTTCATTTGGAGTGGTTTTAAGGGAGTTACGAGTGTTTTGGTGATTTTTAGGCTTGTTGATCAGAAAACTAGAATGTTGCCATTTTATATCAGACCTGGTATTTTCACTATTTTGTCTTATTTCCTTGATTTTTATCTATTTACTTATCATGGATATTATTTTCTAACACTAGGGCCTTCTTATTTCTATATTATTTCATGATACTGTGTAAAAGACTCCATATTGTAATGCTACTTTCAGTAGTATTGATCAACTCTTTCTTTTTGATACCCACTAAAAAGTGGAAGAGGCTAGCTTGCCACATAATCATTTTACTTTCCATTTACTTTCCTGTAGCCCACTAAAAATTGGAAGAGGATGGCTTGCCACCTATTCACTTTCCATTTACTTTCTTGTAGCTCATTGAAAAGTGGAAGAGGCTAGCTTGCCACAGAAAAACATTTACATTTCCTATTGTATAGTCATAAAATTGCACCCCTTGCAATTTCACATGCATTTTTGTATCTGCTTTAGTGACCACTCCCTTAGCATTTTGAGTAGGCTCATTTTAGCCCCTGCATCAACCTTTTTCCTTCTCAAGATGCTCTAGCACCCCTTTTCAATAGCTACCCTTGTATGTCAACTTTCATAGGCTTTGGTTCTTTTCCCATTCTTGTTGTTTTGTAGTGTGATGTGTCTAGACACTAGCACGTCGTGTGAGCATCTGTGCACCCTGCTAGCATCCTATGAAATTTCAACACTCAAACAGTTGTCTTCGAGTGTGCTTGCCACTTGTCTCCTTTTGTTGGTGGTAACAGTCGAGGATGCCTTGAAATAGCTCAGGAAGCTTCCTTTCCCTCCTTAAAAGCAATCTTTCCGATTCATTTGGCCTCTTCCTCCATCTCTAGCTCCATTCCTCTAAGTTCCTCTAACTTCTTCTAGATCCACTCTTCTACTTCTAGTTTCACTCCTAACTTCTCTTTTTCTCCATCTTGGCATTCTTCCATCTTGCTCTTTCATGCACAACTCCCTTATTTGTCACAACAGCTTCAAGCTCTCTTGGTACCTCCCTTTACAACACTCTCAAGCTCTCTTAGCTTCACTCTTGCAGGTCTATCTCCCTCATCTCACACTTGTGAGCATCCTGGGACTCCATATCTCCTCTCTATTGCAACTTTACTTTGTGATACAGGTTCTCCTCCTTGTGCGGGGATTGCTTTTATCACCTCTCTTGTGATATAGGTTCTCCTCCTCAAGCGGGGATTGCTTTTATCACTCACACTTGGTGGTGCAAGTTCTACTCTTGAAGCGGGTTTTGATTTCACCACATGCTTTGTTCATTTCTCTCTTTCTCTTTCTATCTAGCTATTTGTGGAGGTGGGAACACCAAAATGGGGGTTTGACTGAGGCAAATGCCTATACAGCCCCAACATTTTCTCTCAATCTTATAGACGTAGGTATTGAAGATATCTACTATTTGGAGGCTTCATTACTTGGATTGTTGTGAGCATCTTCTTTCCTTTATTCTTCTTATCTTTATCATCTGTATTTCATTATATTTTTTTTCTATTACATTGTGTTACTTTATCACATTTTGTAAGTTCTTAACAATTAGAATAGAAGTAGGTATCTTGTTTTTTTCCTATGATAAACTCATTCTCTAGTCTGTAAGAGATACCAACGCACCTCTGGGATGCCAGTGTGTCACGCTATCGTCTGTATTGTGCATTTTTCGTCCTTTGTCCAAGAGTTCGATAGCTTGTCTAGAAAACCTTTGTGACCTACTCTTTTGGATTCTAAAACTCTCACCGCTATTCCTTGAGGTAGTTTAGGGAAATTTTCCCCGTGAGGCTCTCCGAATGAATGGAACTCATGAGTAGTGAATCCCCCTTCTCTACATTTTTGTGAACTTGACGTGAAGAAGATATTTTTTCAAAAAAACTAGGAATTTATTTACCCCTACTTGGTGGGGTCATAACCTTTGACTCGATGCTCAGAATTCAAAACCATTTGCACCATTGGAAAGGTCTCTTAGAGAACTAGTTCAATCCCTAAAATACTAGTTACTTCAGCAATCAAATTTTAGGGACCAACACAATTTCTAACCTCAAATTCCACTCCAAAGACCTCCAAAAATGTGAATTACTAGAACATAGAAAATATCAAAAAAATCATAATGAATTTAATATCTTCTTTTATCAGTTTGATATCTAATTTTGTTCAAAATTTTAATGATGTTCCATTCCATGCATGTGATGATGACTTGGCTTTTCCCACATCACTTTTTATCTTTGATCCTTCTTATGAGAGTCCTCTTGCTTCAGAGGATATCTTGTTGCAAGAAGATGAAATCATTGATACCTTTCTTAATGTTACTCTACCATCTCTTCATTCCAATGCACTCTCTCCCAAAGATGTTGCATTTGTGAATGATGAATCTCTCAATTCAAATGCATGCTCTTCTAGAGACATTGCATTAGTGAATGATGAATCTCATCTTTTCTTTGACACACTCTCCTCTAGAGATGATGCATTAGCGAACAATGAATCTCCTTCCACATCTGATCCTCCCTAGATCGATATTGAGAATATTTCTTCAAATAATTATTCTACTAACTTTGTGATGATTCTGTAAATGTAATCTATGTCTATGTTGCCCCTCAAAGGCCTAAGAAACCATTCATTTACGTGAATCTAGCTAGTCCTTCTCTAAAAAGGATTTGTTCTATTGATGGTGTTCCATTTTATAGTGATTCTCCTGGTATTCCTAAGGCTCCCTCTTATAGAGTGGTAGCCCATACTTATGAGAATAATATGAATAAACAACTAAGTATTCCTCAAGTACCTAAAGCTATAGCTAAAGCACCTAGTGATTACGATCTTGTTGAGTAACTTCATGTTACTCTGTCTAAGATCTCACTATGGGACTTGCTTCAATCTACTCTGGACTATCAAGGTATGCTTCAGGAAGCCTTAAAAATATCCCCTTTCCTTCTTCCACTAGGCTAGCAGATGCTAATGTGTTGATGGCGTATATTCATGTGGATTCACTGAATATCATGTTCTATCTGCAAGAGCTCCCACCTTTGGAATTACAGAAGCAAGCGGAACCTCTAACGATTATAGTTAACATTAACAATATCAACATTAGACGTACTCTTTTTGACATTGGTTTAGTACTCAATGTATGTAGCATTGATCTATTTCTTAAGATTAATATTGATTTTTCTTCTCTTAATGCTTCTTCTATTGTTATTCAAGGGTTTGGTAATGTTGAGCAACAAGCTCTAGATACAATAGTATTACCTTTGTAGCTTGGACCCGTTATTGTACCCACCCTTGTATATATTATAGCAGACAAATTACCATATAACCTTATTATTGGTAGACCATGGATTCACGCTATGGGCGCAGTCCCATCTACCTTGCATAAATATATTAAGTTCATTTGCAATAATAAAGTAGTCATAGTCAAGGTTGACCCTGATGCTATGAACTTATGTGAGATGGTAGCTGTCAGCTAGGCTTCAGTTGTACCTACTCTTATTCCTTTAGTTTCTTCCAATGTGTTAATGTTTACTCTAGAAGTACCTACTACAAAGGATACTCTTCAGATAAATTTCCCTAAAGAAGATCCTTTTGAAGTAATAAATCCTAAGTCTATCTCTTCTCAAAGGAATGCATGTCTTGGTGATGATTGGGGTTCTCTAGACTTTATAGAATCCTTTAGTGGAGAACATAAAGTCAACCTAATCCACTCAAACCTTCTAATGACATCATCCACACCCGCTATCAAAGATGGCTACTCTTTTGTATCACAGGGTAAGGTGAATGCAAATTGTAATGTTCTTGGTGTTGATCCTCCTTTTGAGGAAGATGATCACACTTCTATTAAAGAGGTTAACTCTATTAATCCTATCAGGAAAGATGATGGTGATCTCATAGAGGAGTATGATCCCCTTTTCTAGAATAATACTCTCCATGTAGATCCCCCATTATCTACTATCTTCCTATCGTCTTCTTGTGAGAAGTAAAACTTTTCTCCACAATAAAAAGGGTTTATTCCTACTCCTTATTCTTTATCTGAGAAAGATCGTATCTTGTTGAGGCTTCTCAAAGCATGCTTGATTACTCTTCCTTCTCCTACACTTAAGAAATCTCACAAATATGATAAAGCAAAAAATTCTCTCTATGCGTACCATCAAGTGCATGTCCATTCCACCAGTGAATGTAAGGCCTTGAAGGATAAAATACAACAACTTTGTGATTCTGGTTCCCTCAAAATATTGTTTGATTGATATTCCCACCTTTTCTTCACATGACAAGTGATATTGAGGTTTACCTCTATCCTGCATGTCCTAAGTATCTTGCATGATTCTCCTCCCTTGTATGTTGGGGGTACTGATAACTTGTTCTAGAGATGTGTGTACTTCTTAAGGACCCCCTCTCTTTCCTATATCTTTCAAACTGTGTTTCCCTTGAGTGGACCACTTTTATTTTCAAGGGTTCACAAGGGACCCCTTTGAAATATTTTATCTCAAATTAATTCATTGGTGTCTAGCTTGGGGGTAGGCTGGCTAGACTTCACTTTTCAAATAGTGCGTCCTTTGAGTGGACCCCTCTTCTTTTGAAGGGTTCCTGAGGGACCCCTTTGAAATCCTTCCAATTTAACTGATGGTCTACGTGATTGTCTGCTTACTTTCCTGTGTGGCCACTTTCGCTTTGCAGCTGCACCTGTGAAGCCACTTTCTGACTCTACAAAGTCCCCTTCCTTGGGTTTCCTCCATGTGATAGATCTTTGGGAATACCTTCCTATAGGTCTGTGAGCCTGTACGATGCTTCTTCTAAGCTTCCTCCATGTGAGAGATCTTGGGGGTCACCCCCTATAGTTTTGCAGATCTATAGGGCACTTTCTTGGGGTTTCCTTCATGTGAGAGATCTTGAAGGACACCTTCCTTACAAGTCTATGGGCCTGTAAGGCGCTTTTCCTAGTTTCCTTCATGTGATAGATCTTAAAGGACACCTTCCCTATAGGTCTGTAGATCTGTAAGGTGCTTTCTTGGGTTTCCTTCATGTGAGAGATCTTGAAGGACACCTTCCCTATAGGCCTGCGAATATGTAGGGTGCTTTCTCAACTTCTTCCATGTGAGAGATCTTGGGGGATGCTTCCTTACAAGTCTGCGGGCCTGTAACGCACTTTTCTAGGTATCCTTCATGTGAAAGATCTTGGAGGACACCTTCCTTGCAGGTCTACGGGTCTGTAAGGTGCTTTTCTCAATTTCCTTCATGTGAGAGATCTTGGAGGACACCTTCCTTGCAAGTCTACAAGCCTGTGAGGCACTTACTTTCTTAAATTCTCTCTCTTCCCTTTTGTATATAATGGATTGAAGGTTTGCATCTTCTTCATCCTATGTATATACTCTTTCTTTCTTCATCTTAGAATTATTCTGTGTGTTATTTCTTAATATGGGGATGATGCTTAGTACTGAGACAACCTTCTACATTGAGGTCTCTTTACTTTTTTGACTTGAATCCTTCAGATTTTTATGTTCTAACATTGTTGTTTGGTGCAGGATTTTCTTGTCTAATGAATTTGTTTTGTAGTTCTTCAGCCTAGGGGCATGCTTCTATCATTCAAAGAATTATCTGCTTCCACTCCAGTATCCTTTTGGCATATTATGTTATTTATGTTTAGAATATTTCATTTATTGTTCATATTAGCATAGATTCATATGCTCGCTAAAGTGGGGGGGAAATGTATAACCGTAAAATTGCACCCCTTGCAATTTCACATGTATTTTTGTATCTGCTTTAGTGATTGCTCCCTTAGCATCTTTTGTAGGCTCATTTTAGCCCCTGCATCAGCCTTTTTCCCTTCTTAAGATGCTCCAGTACCCCTTTTCAGCAACTACCCTTGTGTGTTAGCTTACGTCAGCTCTGGTGCTTTTCTCATTCTTGTCATTTTATAGCATGACATATCTGGACACTAGTGCATCACGTGGACATCTGTACACTGCACTAGCATCCTACGATGTTTCAACACTCAAATAGTTGTCTCTGAGCATGCTTTCCACTTGTCTCCTTTTTTTGGTGGTAACGATTGAGGATTCCCTGAAACAGCTTGGAAAGCTTCTTTTCCCTCCTTAAAAGTAGTATTTTCAATTCATTTGGCCTCTTCATCTCTAGCTCCATTCCACTAATTTCCTTTAACTTCTTCTAGCTCCATTCTTCTACTTCTAGCTTCACTCCTAACTTCTCTTCTTCTCCATCTTGGCATTCTTCCATCTTTCTCTTGCTTGCACAACTCCCTTATTTGTCACAATAGCTTCAAGCTCTCTTAGATTCACTCTTGCAGCTCTATCTCCCTCATCTCACACTTGCGAGAATCGTGGGACTCCATATCTCCTCTCTATTGCATTTTTACTTTGTGATCTGGGTTCTCCTCCTTGAGTGAGGATTGCTTTTATCACCTCTCTTGTGATATGGGTTCTCCTCCTCGAGCGGGGATTTATTTTATCACTCACACTTGGTGGTGTGGGTTATACTACTAAAGTAGGTTTTTCTTTCACCCTATGCTTTGTGCATTTCTCTCTTTCTCTTTTTATCTAGCTATTCATGGAGGTGGGAAAACCAAAACGGGGTTTGACTGAGGAAAACCCCTATACAAACCCAACATTTTCTCTCAATCTTACAAACTTAGGTATTGAAGATATCTACTAGCTAGAGGCTTCATTACTTGGATTGTTGTGAGAATATTCTTTCATTTCTTCTCCTTATCTTTATCATCTCTATTTCATTCTGTTACTTTATCGCATTTTTTAATTTCTTAACAATCAAAGTAGAAGTAGGTATCTTGTTGTTTTCCTATGATAAACTCATTCTCTGGTCCATAAGAGATGCCAGTACACCTCTGGGATACCATCACACCTTTGGGATTCCAACACACCGTGCTTTCATCTGTATTCTACAATTTCATCCTTTGGCTGAGAGCTTGATAGCTTGTCCAGAAAACCTTTGTGACCCACTCTTTCACATTCTAAAACTCTCGTCGTTGTTACTTGAGGTATTTTAGGGAAGTTCGCCCCCTAAGGCTCTCTAAATGAAAATAACTCATGAGTAGTGAATCCCCCTTATCTACACCTATATTGGTCGGCTTGCCACTGTAAACAAAGATTTTGGCACCCTAAGGCTTTCTAGTACTTCTAGGGTTTTTCACCTAAAAGGAGAAAGATGGGACAAAATGGCCAATTTCTACACTCAAAATCAATGCAAGGATGGATGAAGTATTCCTAAATGCAATGTCTAAATGCACTAAACTGATAAAAGAAATGAGTTATTAATGCAAAATCTAAGAAATGTAAGTTGTTTGAAAACACATCATGATATGCAAAAAGATGAAACGAATGCAATAAAGAACAAAATAAAGATACTAAATAGAAACTGTGCACATGGAAACTGATGAAGGCTGAGATAAAGATTGTAGATGCCTTTGAAATTTTTGAAAATCTAATTTTTCTCACCAACTGGGACACTTACGCCAAGCTGGGCGACTTAGTCCCAGATCAGGGAAACTGTTCAGAAACTTGTTTCTACCAAATGGGTATCCGGAATTGCAAAAAAAATTGATAAACAGGTGTAGTGGGACTAAGTCACCATTGTTGGCAACTTAGTCCTCTTTGGAATTTTTGCAAATCCGAAAGTGGAAACAAAAGTCCACAGTCTGCACTTTGTTTTCTAACGGAAACCCAGATCTGAATTTGTAAAAATACCTACAAAACAGAGTATAATTGATTTCTAATGAGGGGTTTTCCTTGGTAAAACCCTATTTAGGTAATTGAACCAAAATGATGAAATAAAATGATGAAACATGAAACATGAAACAATGTAATTAGAAACTTTCAATGATGATGGATCTTGAATTGCTACAACAATGGATGAAGAATCTTTCTTTTGAATGCCTTAGAATTGAGCTTGAATGTTATCTTGATGACTTAAGATGTTAAAAACGAGCTTGCTTGACTTGATAGAGATAATGAATGACAAATGAGTAATGAATGGTTTATTACGTTAATGAATTAGGGTTTAAAGGTCTCCTTTTATAGAGGAGAGTTAAGTGAATAAGGATCATGATCAAGGGCCAAGATTAAATTAGAAAATAATTTAATCAAGGGTGGAGGTTAATTGAGAGAAGAATGACATAGATAGATAAAGATGTGAGGTGGAAGATAAGATTGGCATAAAAAAAGAGGTTGTTGGAGAAAATTAAATAATAAAAATTATTTAATTTAGGTGGCCAACATAGGAGAAATAAATTAAATATTGATTTTATTTATTTCAAAAGAAAGGTGAGAACAAATAATGAGATAATTAAATAATTAAAAAAATTATTTAATTATATAGGAAAGGTGGAGTGTTAAACATTAAATAATTAAAAACAATTATTTAATGGAGAGGGAAGGGATAATTAAAATAATTAAAATAATTATTTAATTGGGGAAATAAAGAAAGGATAAATATAACATTTATTTAATTATAGAAAGAAAAGTCTAATGAATAATTAAATAATTGAAATAATTATTTAATTATAGAAGAAGAGGGAAAAATGTAACTTTTGAATTAAAATAATATTGAATAAAAAAGTAGAGAGGAAATGACCAATAAATGACTAGAAAAGTGTGAAAGTCATTTACAATTCTTTACAACACCTTTACAAGACATGCATTTTATTTAGTTTGTAAGGGTACAAGACCTAATGTGGATGTGTAAAGCACCTCACAACACTAAATCAAGGCCTTATTAAGTCCAATTTTTCATCAATTAATCCCAAATCAAGCAAAGAAAAAAGTATACATTTTTTGTGTCCACAGTTAGCCCCCACTTTAGTGAGAGGATGAACTTACTTTAAACTCACACTAAAGTAGACATTCAAGAAGGGTCCAATCATTCTAATGCAGATGAAAAAGAATGACATAGATCAAGGCATCGGTCAAGCCCCCATGATCCAAGATCCTAAGTCAAACCAACATGAGCACAAAATGACATGCACAAGGTGATTGTTATGCAACAAAACAAAATACACAATCATGTAATGACAAGAATTAGAGGAAAGAAAAATGGGGTAGATCAAAGATGCGCTCACTTTGGGACCACAGAACATCAGGTCATCCACAGGGTGAGTTGTCCCAAAGAAGTGGTCTAGTGAGAAAGTTCACACCAGTGTGTCGGCTTCCCACAGTATAATGAGAAATTCATGCCAGTGTGTCGGCTTCTCATCATACAAACCATACCAAAGTTATCCTTTTGATAAATTTGGTAAGGAACCACAATGAAAATTATTTTTGTAAATGTTTTTGAATATCATGCAAATATTTTGTTGAAAGGGATTTTTCTTTATTCATGTAAGGTCTTCTTCGGGAGAATTTTTCCTAATGTCTCCAAGAGAGGACAAGTCAGGGTGTTAGATCGTTGCCCATGGGATGCCTCATTCGCATCATGTCATGCTAGTTGATCGTACACTCTTGGATGACATCAAACCCAATGACACCACCAAGAAGAGGACACATCACAAGAAAAAGAAAAATCACACCATGAATTTTTTTCCAAAAGATGTTATCTATGTATGCCCCTACTTTAAAGAAGTTGTTGCACCATCACTATGAACAATTGCTTTAAAGTAGTTGATGATAAATGAAAGAAGACATTAAATCCAACTTGGAAATCCCTATGCCAAGTCATATGTTTATGAATTGAGCTACATCATGAATAAGTATGTCACATGTGATTCAACTTAAGGCATGTTGTCAACATCCCAAGCTTGCTCTTATATGTTCATAAAAGGTTGACGACTATCCAAGAAAGACAACAACTAGTGACATATGGGGATAAGGCTTCCTAACCCCTTGCCCCCACTGAGTACAACACAAGGGTGAGCTAGGAATGGATGATTATATGTTGCTCCTTGCGAAGAATGTAAAAAATGCAACTATGGCAAGGAGCAACAACTAATGTTATTTATTGTGATAAGTAAACAAAGTTTTTGTTTGATAAATATTTAATGAGATATCTATTAGTTTAGGATGTATCAAGGTTAAAGTTGTCTTGGAAGAATCTTTTGTGATAGCGTTGACATTTCATGAAGGTTTTTGTTTTGAGGGACAATAACCAAGATCTTTAGGCTTTATAGCATCACATAATTTCTCAAGTTGTCTTCCAAAAATTTTTGTCACTTGTTTTGGATTTGGAGGTTGTTTTATTGCCTCAAAGGTTGTCTTGGATGTTGTCATTTCTTTTAAAGTGGGTGAAGTGGATGTTTTTGACATTACCTCCTCATCTCTGCCCTGTTTAGATTCTTTTGTTATGATCTTGTATTCTCCCATGGATAAAGGTATGAAATCAAAGGTTTTCGAAGCATCTTCCAATAACTTTGTGGCTTCTTTAATGTTCTTTTGTTTTTTCTATATATCGTTTTGCTTGGTACTGATCATAGCACATGTAACCTTTGTCGTTTGAGGAGTAGAAGGTGACTTGTCATAAACTCCTAACATTTGTGTCAAGGATTCATGATTGTCAAAGAATTCACATGATGGTGGTAAATCTATATCAAGCAATTTAGGATGCTTCAGAGTGAGGTTGATTTTTTATTTACACATGATAGTGTTGATTTTTTCTTGCACCATGATATTCTACCTAGCTATTCAATTAATTACCCCTTTTATTTCATCTACTTATAAATAAATTCCAAATTTATTTATATAGTTCATACTTTTCTGAATTCTTCATCCTAAAGCACATTCTTCTAAGTTTAATTAAATAAACAAATGACTATAGTTTATTTTTATTTAATTAAATATCTCCTCACTAAATTTTGAATAATTTCAAATTCAAAATTAGTCACATGTCTACAACACTTTTTGGCCATGTCATCAAAGGTCACATGTAATTAAATATGACTAATATTTAAATTACATTTATCTTCAACAAAATTTTAACACATGGCTTATTTCTCACACACTTTATTCCTTCATCCATTTGGCATGTTTCCCTTGGTCAAGGGAACATCCTTCTTGATTCCTCCATATCCACCGTTCATCCCTCATGTTTGAATCTGGACCGTCGATCATTGCCACATCACAAGATGCTTTGAAAATCCTATAAATACAACCCTTTGCTACAACATTTATCATCACATCTTTTAGCAAACTTATTATGCAAGAATAGCTTTGGAGCATTGGAACATTTAGAATTTGATCATTTAGTATTTAGCAAGTTGCATTGTTTTATCATTCTAACTTAGAATCATGTCTTAGTTTGTAATTGCATTTTAGTATATCATATCAATGGTTAATATTTGAGCATATGCAGAATCATTTTAGCTTTTTATGCAACATTTGTATCACATAATCTAGCATCATTATCCATTTGTCAATATCACCATTATCATTTGCATCATGCATTATCATGTAAGAACTTATATTTCTTGCATTATACATCATCTCATTTCTCAAGTTGTCATTCTAACAATCATAGTGCACATACAAAATCTGAGAGCCAAATAATTTAATGAATCCTTGAGAATAGAGAACAATAGAACATTTTTAGAGATTTGGTTTATTTGCAAATAGATTAGCTCTTTGATTCAATTCTTTAACATAATATGTCTCATTGATGTTTTTGTTGATTTACTAACTCTTCCCCAAATAAAAATGGCACCCACTATGGGGCACAACCCCATTTTTAACAATTTTATAGAAAGTTCTTGTGAACAGGTTGGATCATGTGACATTTTAGCATGACCATGAGTTCTTTCAGCACATACGAAGTCTGTTACGGTGCATACAACATTTCTTTCGGTGCATCTGGGATCTGTTATGGCACATACGACATTTCTTTCGGTGCATTGAGCTATTGTTTTAGCACATACAAGGAGTCTTTCAACGCTTTCAGTCAATACTTTAGTGCATCCATTAGTTCTTTTAGCGCATTCATTAGTTCTTGTAGCACATACATGTGTTATTTTAGCACATAAAGTAGTTGTTTTAGTGCATTGGAATAATTTTTTAGCGCATTAGATGATTGTTTTAGCACATTTGTTTAAATTTGCAAAATCTTAAAATCCTGAGAACTAATTGTTGTTTTCTACTTGTAGGTGGGTGATATGCCAGTCAAAGAGAAACTTATGTAATTACTAATGATTTATGTAGGGGATAGAGTTATTTGAATGCTTTTTTTTAATTAAGATAGGCATCTAGCTTAATTAAAAGGTTAAAGAACACCATGTTTTATGTGCTTGATGAATGGTAGGAATATGCTCTAACCTTAACTAGGTGACCAAAAAGCTAGAATCATTCATTTTTATTTTATTTTGTCCATAGAGGGCCTACCTTGTGGGAAAATTAATCACCCAAGGGAACGACCCAACCGGTAACACACTAAAGCCAAGCGACTTCCAACCCAGATATAAATGTGGGTACTTAAGGAAAGTTCAAGTGTCATAAGGATTTTTCTGATAAGAAGGGAAACAATGGTCTCTTGTCGAATGAATGATCCCCCATGAATGAAATGCCTATACTAGAACCCTTTGTTATAGCAAGCCAAAATCCTTATTCTATTTACTAGTGCAGAAGGTCTAACCTTTGAAGTTGTCCCGCATTTTTGCAGCTTTTAGTAGAGATGAGAAGTATGCCATGGGAGATTCATGGGCATTGAAGATTGGCTACCCTGAGAAGTGAGTGTCATGGAGGGGAGCCAATGGGGTCAAGCTTCTGATCATCTACTAAAAGTAGGCGTAGCTGGAGTAAAATACAAGTGGGAATCCAATAAATATTGTCCTACACAGCCTTAAGTTGTACATGTTTGATCCATTTTACCAATATGTTTTTGAAAAAATTTCAAAAAAAACATCACACACTGGAAGTGAAAACCTTGATTCAGAAAACATCATTTGAAACAACCAATTCTCTAACTGGAAAATCAGAAAAATCAAACACAACTATGACATTTTCCCAATTCAACGCATCCACTACTTATTCTAGCACATTTACACCCTTCTCTAGCACATCCATCTATTGTTATAGCACATACACTATATCTGCTAGTGCATCTAGTCAATTTTATAGTGCATCTATGCAATCTTCCAATGCATTCATTCTCTGTTGTAGCACATCCAGGAAATTTTATAGTGCATCTATGTAATCTTCCAGTGCATTTACCCTTTGTTACAGTGCATACACTACATATTTTAGCACATCGAGCCTCTGTTTTAGCGGGTTTAGTAAATATTATAGTGTATCTGTGCAATCTTCTAGCGCATTCATTCTCTATTTTCGTGCATCTATACAATTTTTTAGTGCATTCAGGCTCTGGTTTAGTGCATCCATTAAATGCAAAAACAAAGAGTTGAATTTATCCCTTGTTTCATAGTTTGAACCAAAATTCAGAATCTTTTTCAATCCAAAATCATTCCTCAAGTACCACAGAG
Source organism: Sequoia sempervirens (assembly GCA_007258455.2). Lineage (NCBI taxonomy): Eukaryota > Viridiplantae > Streptophyta > Pinopsida > Cupressales > Cupressaceae > Sequoia > Sequoia sempervirens. The sequence goes on from VDFB02271358.1 coordinate 679,074,228, forward strand.
TCTAAACTTGTTAAAACTGACCTCTACAAGTGGAATTCTCCAAATTAAACCTAGATCTAAACATCTCAAAGTGCCTAAATCATCAAACCTATCATATCCTTGATTGTTAAGCCAATTTTCATCATCATGATTTATCATCCTCTCATCACGAAACAAATCTATATAATCAAATCAAACTTAGTCTCATCAATAGAATTTGTCATTCTATTTGACTTAGTTTTCATCCTTGGCACTCTTCCAAACAAAGATCAAAGTTTATTCAAAGTGTAACACTTGTATGCCCGTTCAAACAAGATTACAAAAGTAGAAACTCAAGGAAAATGAATTTGAAACCCAAAACATTGAAACTTTGAACATTGAAACTCAAAACACCATGGTTGAACTTGAAGAGAATCCTTTCCATGGAATCCATGACACTGAAAATGATGAAATAACTAAGGAAGGCATCCAAAATGTTGAATGAGATCCAAATTTCCACAAGTGCTTAGAAAATATTTTTGAAAGAAATGGGGAAAAATAACTCCTAATGCTGGCTAAACAAGATGTCAAATTTCTTGATGACTTTGATGTTAACCAATTAAAAGCACCACCTAAAAATCTTGAAAATGATTCAAAACAAGTGATTTCCTCGAATCATCAAATGAAAAACCTCCAACAACAAATGCTTGACATGTGAAGGGGAACCTCAAAACGATACTTTCTACAAAAAAAATTTCCATATCCTTTTGATCAATCCATCAACATGATCCCTTTTCCTAAACATTGTGAATTCCCAAAGTATGATAAATACAAGGGTAAAACAGATCCAATAGATCATGTGAGGGAATTTAGAACCATGAGTCTTGAATTTGCACACAAATAAACTTACTTGATGAGATTATTCCCACGAAGCCTAGATGGACAATTCCTTGAATGGTTCTCTAAACTTACACCACCCATCAAAACCTTTGAAGAGTTGGTTAACAAATTCATCACTCAATACTCCTATAACATTCAACATGAGATCACAATGAAAGACCTTTGCAATACCAAACAAAAGAAGGGTGAATCATTCCTTGTATTTTTGCAAAGGTGGAGAAGAATGTTTGCGAGATATTCTCATCCCATACTAGAAAAAGAAAAGATGGAATTTTTTATCAACAATCTAAATGATGAAATGAGTTATAGATTGGAGTTACAATGTCCACCTACCTTCAATAAATTGATTGAAAATGGGATTAAAATTGAAGAAGCTTTGATCAAGAGAGGATTCATAAAAATTTGCAATGAAAACAACTCATCAAACTCCTCCAACAATTACAACAACAGGGATAAACCAAAGTTTTGGCAATGAAACAAGAATGTTGGTAACAATGACGCTTCAGCTGAAACACAAAATACAAAACCAATATTCAACTTGATAGCAGCTTCCACCAAGACCCATCAAAAAAACAATCCACCCAACAACCAAAACAACAACCAAAATGTCAATCAAAACAATAATCAAGGTAATGTCGAATCTCGAAAACCATCATATCAAACATCATCAAATCAAAGAAGGTTCACACCTTTAGGAAAATCATTAGAATCTGCATTAAAGGAGCTTCTTACAGAAAAAGTTATAACATTACTAGAGCCAAGAAATTGGGAACCACAAGTCAAACCTTCATGGTGGAGTGATACTCATTTTTGTGACTTTCACAAAAACAAAGGGCATAAAACAAATGATTGCATGCAATTGAAACATTTGATACAAGACTTGATTGACAACAAGACCATATTTGTAGAAGGACCCCAAATAAACAATGATCATGGAGCATTCAAGAACCCTCTACCAAACTACAAAAAAGGGAATCTTCTTCGTCAAACACCAAAGGAAAAAACATGTATGTTTATGACACCATTATTCTCCATATCGAGGTGGTTGATGATCAAACACATGACAACCAAGATCTTATTGTAGCTACTAACCTAATAAATGGCAGCACCATTGAACATGAACAAAACATCATTGCAACTGAAAATCATCACCATGATATTGACACCACCTCACATCAAATCAATGACCTTGTGCCAATAAATATGATTACCAACATTGTTGCAAATGACCATCAAATTAATGTTATCGAAATCAAAGAAGAACAAAAAAATTCACCTATCAATGCAATCACTAGAGGACAAGCCAAGGTAAAATTGAAAGGAGCTACCCCTTCCACATCCAAAGCAACTTTTTTCCCTACAAATCAATATAACATAGTTGATCAGTTGCAAAAAATACCCGCTTAAATATCCATATTAGAGCTTCTCAAGATTTCACCAATGCATAAAGAAATCCTAGAACAAGCTCTAGTAGCCACCACAGTACCAAAAAATCTAGAAGCTTTCCAATTCCAAGCTATGGTGGGACACTTGACCACACCGTATTACCTATCATTTTTCGAACATGATGATGTATCCATCAACTATCCACATAATGCAGCCCTCCACATTGAGGTCCTAATCCACAAACACTGTGTCAAATGTGTCTAATAGATGGAGGATCGGGCCTAAATATCTGTACTCTAAAACTTATTCGTTCACTTGGGTATTCAAAAAATGCTATTGATCCTAGAAGAAAAATCACAATAAAAGCCTATGATGATGAGAAAAGATCCTCCCAAGGACTAATTGTACTACCAATTCAAGTGGGACCAGTTGTGAAAGAAATAATCTATCAAGTGTTGGACAAAGACTTGACATACAACATACTTTTAGGACGTCCTTGGATTCGTGAGATGCAAGTTGTACCATCGACATATCACTAGTGTTTGAAATTCCCTTTCAATGGGAAGGATATCACTATTTTAGATTATTCCAACAACCCCCAATATTGCAACACACACAAAATAACCCAAGACACCTTTGTGCCACATAATAGGGAAGCTCCAATTCTTAGCTCATCAAACAATGAAAGAAAACTAAATTCTTTGACAAAGTGGGTTGAGAAAAAGGACCAATCAGAAGACAAGGGTATCAGTCAATCTACTTCATCAAATCATGACAGTCAACTTAGTTCCTTATCGAAACAAGTTGAAAGGATCCAATTAAAAGACAAAGGCATGGGGGAATATTCATTTGAGCAATCATTGTATCTTTCACAGTTGATGCCTTCTCCTAAGTCATATGGGCAGCCATCCACATCAAGACAATAATCATCACAACCAACCACACTCTTTGAAGGAAGATTTGTAAAGGCAAGCACATTAGTGGATGAATCAGATGACAAGGAGGTTTTGAAATGGTTATACAAAGATGAAGAAGAATCACAAGCATCAACCTCCCATATACAAGCAAATCAATATGGAAAAGGAAAAAAAATATTAGAAAAGATGGGCTATGAGGGAAAAGGTCATGTTGGTAAGAGAAAATAAGGCATCACAGAACCAATACAACCCATCACAATGAGTTCTGAAGACAAGACAAGACCAAGATACACGGAAGAATCCAAAGAAGAAACCAAACAATAGATTGTTGAATGAATCCTTCAACTAAGAGATAGTTCTAAAATGGATTCCAATGAATATGAATGGGATTACCTCTCTAAAGATTCTTTCCATGATAAAGAGATTGACATGATACAAAAGTATACACCAAAACATATGGAGAGACAAAGCTCGAGTTCTAGACCACTTGAATTGGGATCACAGAATATTAATGACTCAAGTGAAGATGGTCATTCTTCGAGCTAGATAGTTACTTTGGAAGAGAGTAACATCATAGACCTCGATATTGCCATTGGACAGTTTGATGGTGTTTCCATCATGAAACTTACCCCTTTTAACCTTAGCCAATCTGAAGATTCCTTGCTATTGATACATCCTGAACTGATTGGCTGGGACCAAAACGAGCTGCTTGGCATACCTCTCTTTCCAAATGATGATGCTATCATGAATTTCCTTTGCTTTGATGACCCTGACTCATGTTCCATCATTAAATCTCATAACGAAGCTCCCGACAAGGGAAGTGCCAAATCTCCCAGCTTCAAAATGAATATGAAAAATAGATCTAGTGATGAAAACCATTTAATGGCAACATTAGATCCAGAAAAAGTAAAAATAAAGAGCGTATCTCAAGGTGAAAACCTCTCTGAGGCACCAAGAGATGGAATATTTGACACTCTCCTTGAACATTATCAAGAGAGATATTCAGTGTCGATTGAACCTACACAATCCATCAATGTTGGCATAGCTGAAATAATGAAGACCTTGCATCTAGCAGCATCCATGATAGAAGAGGAAAAGCCAAGCTTCACTAAATTATTTGAATAGAGGCAGATCAACTTTGCTTGGTCCCATGCTGACATGTCAGGGATAGATCTAGAATTTATCATGCATCATTATCACTACCACCTAGAATAAAGCCAGTGAAACAAAAGTTGAGAAAAATGCATCCCCATATCACCCTCTTGTGAAAGCTAAATTGAAGAAGCTACTAGATGTGGGATTTATCAGACCTATTGACTATGTTGAGTGGATATCAAATATTGTGCTAATTTCAAAACCAGATAAAAGTATTAGGATATGTACAGATTTCAGGATTCTTAACAAGGCTTGCCCAAAATATGATTTTCCTCTACCTAACATTGACATCATTGTAGATTTGATAGTTGGACATGAAATTCTCTCTTATGGATGGTTTTTTAGGTTACAATCAAATAAAGATAGCACTCAAGGATCAAGATAAGACAGTCTTCACATGTCCATGGGGAACTTTTTTCCTAAACGTAATTCCTTTTGGGTTGAAAAATGTCAGAGCCACATATCAGAGAGCGATGACCACCATCTTCCATGACATGATGCACACTTTTATGGAAGATTATGTAGATGATCTATTGGAAAAATCATACACCAGAGAGGGACACCTAGAAATTTTAGACAAAATCTTCACCAGATTAGAGAAATTCAATGTGAGATTAAATCCTAAGAAATGTGTATTTGGTGTAGCATTAGCTAAACTCTTGGGATACATTGTGTCAACCAAAGGAATTGAGGTGGATCCTACAAAATTCAAAGCCATCATGGAGATGCCTCCTCCTAGAAAACATCAGTCAACTCAGGTCTTTGCAAGGATGATTCCAATCCATCTGGAGGTTCATTGCACAACTGGTAGACAAAACTCATCCTTTCAATCATTTGTTGCACAACAATGTCACTTTCAAATGGGATGAGAAATGTGAAGCATCCTTCAATCAACTCAAGCAATATATTATGTCACCTCCCATACTAGTTCTTCCAACTGAAGGAAAGACATTATTACTCTATATTGCAACAACTAAAATATCTTTGGGTGCTTTACTAGCACAGGAAGATTTTGCAAGAAAGGAAAGGGCAATTTATTGCATTAGTAGAACCTTAAATGGCTATGAGATCAATTACACATTCATTGAAAAGGCATGTCTAGTGGTAGTATTTGCTACTCAACAACTAAGAAACTACATGTTAACTCACACTATCAAACTCATAGCTAAAATTGATTCATTGAAGTACCTACTCAGGAAAGCCACACTAAAAGGAAGACTAGCCAAGTGGGTAATGATGTTGAGTGAGTTTGATATCCAATATGTAGACAGGAAATCAATCAATGGTCAAGCCATAACTAATCAACTAGATGAAGCACCATTGCTAGACGATCATCCAAAGAGCATTGAGTTTCCAGATGTTGATGTCCTAACATTGTCAACACAACAATGGATGTTATATTTTGATGGCTCTTACACACAACATGGATCAAGTGCAGGAATCCTATTTATCACACCAAAAGGGCACACCATTACAAAGTCATGGAGGTTAATGTTTCCTTGTACCAACAACATAGTCAAGTACAAAGCATTAATCATCGGTATCAAGACACTCGTGGAGTGGAAAATCATAGAGTTACATGTCTATGGAGATTCTCAATTGGTCATAAATCAGGTAAATGATGACTATCAGACAAGAGATGATAAATTAATTCCATATAAAAGAATGGTTGATGAATTTAAAAAGTACTTTGTGGAGATAAAATTTGAGAAGAGTCCTAGGGGTGACAACAAAGTTGTTGATTCCATGGCTACCATTGCTTCTCTCTTGCAAATTCCTAAAAAACAAGCCCATTATGAGTTCATGGTGGAACAAGTGTTTGACCATGCCTACAATAATCCTGAATCCCAAGTCATATATCATCTAGTCAAGTCCAATGCTTCTATCTACGAGAAAATATACATTTACCTAAAATACAATACCCTCCCACTCGATTTATCCCGAAATCAGAAATGATACTTTATTCAACAAGTAGCTTGACATACCTTAATAGCCAATGTACTTTACCATCGAGGTCTTGATGGTACTCTCCTTCGATGTCTAGAACATAATGAAGCTAAAACCACTTTACATAAGGTTCATGATGGTATATACAACACGCATTCAAGTGGCCTAACTTTAGCTAAGAAACTCCTACATTTGGGGTATTACTAGCCAAATATGGAGAAAGAGTTATTTCAATAAGTAAAGAAGTGTCAGAAATGTCAAATCCATGGAAACTTGATACATGCACCAGCACAAGAGTTGCAACCTTTTGCATCAACATGGCCTTTCTATCAGTGGGGATTGGACCTCATAGGAAAGATACATCCATCATCTTCTAATGGACACAAGTTTATCATCATAGCCACACAGTACTTTACGAAGTGGATTGAAGTTGTTCCCCTAACCACCATCATAGGAAAACAAATTTCATCATTAATCTTGAATTATATGATCTGTCAGTATGGCATTCCTCAATCCATTGTTACGGATAATGGTAGACCTTTCAAAAATTAGGACATCCAAGAACTTTGTGAAAGGTTCCACATTTAGCATCAATTTTCTACACCATACTATCCTCAAGGAAATGGCCAAGCAGAGGCCTCAAACAAAACTATCCTGAAAATCCTGAAGAAAACCATCAACGATGTTTGACATTGCTAGCACATTCAATTGAACCTTGCTTTGTGGGCTTATAGAACCAGTATCTGAACCCCAATAGGAGCTACACCCTACACTCTAGTCTATGGATCAGAGGCCATTCTACCCATTGAGGTGGAAATACCATCACTCTGTGTGTCACTGAAAGGGATCATATTAGATGGGATTATAGAGTATCCAGGTTACAAGAATTGGAACTATTAGATGAGCCTTGTCAACAAGTAGTTGATCACCTAAAGGCCTATCAAAAAAGGATTTTTAGAGGCTACAATCACAGAGTAAAACTAAGGACCTTTTAGGTGGGTGACTTGGTTCTAAAAGAAAATTCTAGTAATCCTCAGGACAGGGAGAAGAAGGGGAAATTTGAACCTAATTGGCTAGGTTCCTTTGTAGTTGTATCAGTCTTCGGATTAGGAGCATATCAGTTGTCCACGGCTGAAAGAGATTTGTTTGATGAACCCCTCAACAACCTGCATCTCAAGAAATTCTACACCTGAATCATCTAGTGCATCGGTAAAAATCCTGAAAAAAATACAAAAACATCAGAAAATGTCCAGAAAAAATGGTTACCTTGATGAAAACCTGGCAAACAGGCATCTTGGTAACAAAAAAAAAAAGGATAAAAAATACAAAAAAAGAGAAAAAAGAGAAAAAAGAAAAGAAGGTGAAAATCAAAAAAATTACAAAATTTGAAAAAGTGCAATAAAAATAGGTAGTGAAATCCTGGCAACAAGCACTATTTGTGATAGACTAGCTTTTCCATCTATTTGAGCATGTCGACCATTCACTTTCACCATTTTCTTTCACCATCAATCTATCTATCATCAGAAAGCTTCGTGTACATATCATGGCATCACAGTCATGTCTCACCCTAGACTGGGGGCAAAATCCTAAACTCACTGGGGGAAAATAAACTTCAAGCTTAAACCAACAGACAAACAATAGTAAGGCAATGCAACAACCATAATGATCATAGTGCAACCTAGCACTTGAATATCAAGCTCAATCATAATCACATCAACCATCCATATCAAACATCAAACAGCTAAATAAATCAAAGAAAACTTTAAATGGATGATGTTCTTCTGAATCAAGGCTTTATCATGTTGGCATGTATGTTCATTGTTGTACTTTGATTTTTTTTCATCATATCTCTAGAGAACCTCAAGGATGTATTGCACTAGAAGAGCTAGGAAGAAGTATGATTTTTCTTTGTCTGTTGTCTATGAGTTGATCACTATTACTATGCAAATTATTGCGGGACATGCTCTACAAAGTATCACTAATGACATTCTGAATTTGCATAGAAAAATGGTTAGCTCTTGTCTGTTTACGCAAGGAATACTTAGGACATCTCAGTTCAATTATACCTAGATGCTTTTTTTTAAATTGCAATATCAAAAATCATGGAAGTAGTACTCAGGTCATCATGGTCTAAATTATACCATCAATGCTTGTACTCCCTTTCAACATTGTAAAGGCTCAATGATGATAAAAAGCACGAAAAATTGATTGTTACAATGACAACCTTTGCATACTAGATCTGCATGGTTAAGGTAGATTGCATTCATATTAGTGTTGCATCTGTATTTAGGGGTTTTCCAAGGCTGAAACAAAATTCACAATAATGTTATCTCTTATTAATGGATTGAGTACACTTGGCATTGACCAAAAACACATCATTCTCATATAGTTGCACATCAATTACATCATCATTTGCATACATCAAAAAGTATTCTCATATCGTATGTACATGATCACATCATAATATCCACATTAGAAAATATAAAAAGAAGTGCACTGCATCTCACTTGCATAATCAAAATCATCTCATCAATTATTAATGGATTAAGAAATTGGTCCATTAAGAAGATTGAATGACATATCCAGCAGAGAGATTTCCAACAAGAAAAAAATCTCTATTTTAATAGGGGCATAATTGAACTTGATGCATCATTGAAATCATTTATTCCTTTAATAAAATGGATCTTGGATTCACATAAGAAGATTGAAAGACATATCCAGTAGAGAAAGATTTCCAATAAGAAAAAAATCTCTATTTTAATAGGGGCATAATTGAACTTGTGCATCACTAAAATCATTTATTCCTTTAAATAAAATGGATCTTGGATTCACATAAGAAGATTGAAAGACATGTCCAGCACAATAAGATTTCCAAGAAGAAAAAGTTGCTGAAGAACATGACTGGTAAAGAAATAATACCATTGTTATGAACATCTAAAGCTAGCAGTGAAGATGAATTTGTTATTACTCAAATCCAATACTGACAAAGGACTAGTTGGATCAGCATAATCATCACATCAACATCTCACATCATTTGCATAATCAAATCCATCTCACATAGCATAAAACATCATCCATGAAGCATATAGAATCATCATACATACATTATCATATCATCATTGCATAATCATCATAATCATCATGATCATCATCATATAAACATCATAAACACATAGAACTATGCATCATCATGCGATCATTTTATCCATACATACATTCATTGCCTCATTTATTTCCATTAGAAAAGAACAAAAACATAAAATGCATCACATTTCATTGGCATAATAGGATCCATCACATACATCATATAGGAATCATTCATAAAGCATCATAGAATCATAACACATCAATTGCATCATCATTTGCATTCATAGCATATCATACCATTATCATTATCATAGAGAACATCACATAGCATCATAAAATAGAAATCAAATGCATCCATCATAATCATCATGATCATCATCATATAAAAATCATATAGACACATAGATCATAATCATCGTTGCATATCATGTAACCTCAAAATCATAATGTTAAATGTACAAGGATATCTGAAGGTATAAAGAGAGACATGTCAAAAATGGAAGTGTATCACAATGTCTCAAATCAAGAGGTACATCATCAATATCTCAAATACATCAGAAAATCATACATCAGATCTATGTCATGCTCCTCCTAGATGGTGTTGGTATTACAAGACCAGTACATCCTCCACCAGATGAACCTGCACCTGGATCTCTCTGATCTCCCAGAAGTGGCTAAGTGACACCTCTGATTGTGGCCCGAGATTGGGACCTACCTAACCAAGACTGAGCATAGCTCTCCCACCACTCTGGAGGAACTACATCATGATATCTCACTTTGTAAAACTCTGCCTCCTATGTTGTACACCAGATCTCTCTAAAATAATTTGATGCACTAGTAACCATTGTAGCCTGCTATAGCCTCTCAATGGTACCCTTATCCTAATCAACCCATCGTCTCATAATATCCCTCTCAGTAGTTAGTGTAGAAATCTTCCCCTACATTTGTCCTTGTGCCTAAGCCTGAGCCTAGACCTATGCAAGCTGATCCTATACCTGTTGTACCTACTATCTAGCAACATCCCTCTCTATTGTCAATATTGAAATCTACCCTTGGGCCTACGCTAACAAAGCCTATACCTACTCCAATTGGCCATGCAGTGTCTACACTTGCACCTATAATGCAACAATCTATGTATGTTGATGCTACGAGGGTAGCCTAATCTCAACATGTTGTTGGTCCGTCGCTGCCAATGATTGCCTCTTGTGAGGCACTCTGAAATCTCGAACATCTAGACCTAGACCTCCTCCACCCTCATCTCCTCCCCCATCACCTCTGTCATCATCATCTCCATATCCATCACTATCATCACTACTCTCAGCCTCCTCCTCCTCCTCCTCCTCATCTCCATCATCTCTCTACTACCTCTGCCCATGTCATCCTGCTCTCTCCTCCTCCTCTAGTAATGGAATTGGCTCATCTGGGATGGTAATCCATGGGAATGGATGTAGGAACATGTACTAAGCATACTCCTCTAATATCGAAGCATCAGTGATCTCTGGATGAACATCCCAAATGATGGCATGTAAACCCTGGAAGTGTTGCACTGTTGCATCATAAGAAAACATAGGTCCCTACTTGGTCGCATCCATCTATTTTCACGCATAATGTGTCACTCCCTGGGGCATCCCTTGCACTCAGCCATACTATCTCAGTACCCTCAAGAGAAAAAATCTCTCAATAACAAATCGGGTCTGCCTAATCAGGTACATGGACTGACACAAAAATGACATCTCAGCGTTGTCCTCCAGCCACTGCTCACAATCAAGGTACGGTTGCCATATCACTACCTCTAAATCATCAAGAACTCTCCTCTAGTACTCCAATTTTCCCAGCCTAGGCTGAGTAAATGGACTGGCATAAATATGTACATACGATCTCATGGCAGGTCATTGTCTATCTGAAACTAGCCATGTGACCACTAGATGCTCCCAAGCCTAGACCTAAAGCAATGTAACCCCAGCTGATAAATTGGCCCTGTGGAGGTAAAAAAATTGATGTAAATCATGGTACAGGTGAGCGAGCATGCAACAACCCTATGCATATCGAGTTCCCTAAGCAATCATGCTCTCCAAAATCCAGTCCATCTGACTAAAAGTCCCTTTGACCTACGATCAGGAAAAAGGAACCCTCCAATGAATCCAACAAGTACAGACAACAGTGTGGAATAAGCATCAACCATATCTCTCCATAGAATCTCATAACCACATATCTGATCATCCTCAAACACTTTGTGAAGTGCATGGGTCCCACCCTGCTCTTGAGCATCATATAAGACTAGCTCCCCAACAATAGGTATCCAAAGAATCCGATATACATCCTCTGGAGTAACTATGATCTCACTAGTGGGAAAATGAAAGGTGTTATGCTTGTTGTGCCACCTCTCCGCTAAAGTTGTCAACAAACCCTTGTTGATCCTAATCTAGGGCATATACATAAGAGAGGATAATCCACATTGTCCAATAACGATTGTCTTAGGTGGCGTTAGGTGAGGAATCAACTCCCACGTCCTCGAGAAGCACTCTCTAATATGTAAACTAGTCGAAGGCTCCTATCATCACAAAAAATCATAAATCAGCCAATCAATCAATCAATTGACATCAATCAGTCTATCAATCTAATCAGCTCTAGTGAGAATTTGATCAAATATCATGAGCATCAGTCTATCATCCAATCTCACCTATCATGAGGTTCATCAATCAATCAATGCACCTCACCTATCATGAGGTCAATTATCAAGCATCCTATCATTGCATCTCCCCCATCATGAGATCAATAGACATCTAATCTATCAACATCATCAATCATCATCACATCAAAGGCTAACGTGATCAAACATCATCGACATCAAGGAGTCTAATAAAAAAAATCATCAATCTGGTTTAAATTTCACCAATGCGCTAAAATAGAGCTCCAATGCACTAAATGTTGGTATGTGGCGACTGATCATGATATACTGTATAGCCCATGGTATATTGTACACCGACATTGTAAAACCCTAATTCTGGAAGCTTCTAAAAGCTTGTTAAAAGGGGTTGGGATGGGGGTTATAGTATGAGGAAAAATGTGATTATTCGCAAGATTGTAATAGGTTTTGCACTGGATAATAAAAGTATTGGATGGCTGCGGTTTGGTGGATGTAGCCCAGATTGGGTGAACCATGTTAAATTCTCTGTGTTATGATTTATTCTGTGTATGTTTTAGTTTCTCTGTTTATTATTTAAATCTGCATTTAATTGTTAGATATCTGCCATCTCTAACCTTAACACTAAAAATCTCTATGCGCCAATTTTTTTTATCAATGCATTAAAACAGAGTTCCAATGCACCATTACATTTGATCTATGCGCTAAAGTATCTCATCTATGCTCTAAACTATTTGATGCGCTATATCATTCTTTCTATGCGCTAAAATTGGCAACTTATGCACTACATGAGTCTATGCACTAATCTGTTTACCCTATGCGCTAATTCACTCCACCTATGTGCTAATCTATCTATGCACCATTACAGTCTATGAATGTGCTACATCGGTATACCTATGCGCCAGTCTATTATATGCGCTAGAACAGTCATTCTATGCGCTACATCAGGTTTTCAATGTGCTAAAACAATATAATCTGAATTTCAAACGTGAAAAAGAGCGGGAAAATGAATTGCACAATTTATGAGGTTGTTTTTTGAGTACATATTGGAGGTCCATACACTGTTGGACGGTTGTGACATCTGATGCGCTCAAATCGATGCGTGTGTTAGGGGATCACCATTTTGCTCCAAAATGGCTTAATCACTCAATCACTCTCAATTTCAAAATCCACAATGCACAAATGACATACAAAATCACCTTTTTAACCTTTTTAAGGTTAATTAAGTGGGATTTTTGTGGGGTTGTTTTATTTTATTTTTCCAAAGGGGCTTAATTGATTATTTCATCCTCTAGTGACTTATACATCATTTTTCGGGAGATAAATCATTTATGTATCACAAAATTTTGAAATCATCGAAAAATCATCAAAAATTTCAAAAAATCCTAAAAATTCAAAAATTCACTGATTTATCTCCCAAGGGGTCATATATCTGTCATCATCTAAAAATCAGCATCTCAGGCATTGAAAAAAAAAATTGTCAACATCAGCAACAAATTTTCCTTTGAAACAATGTTTAAACACATTACTTCAAATAGGGGCAAAATGTATACACCTAAAATCGGTCAAGACAATTAATTAATTAAATACTAGCTATTTAATTAATTACCCCTTTTATTTCATCTACTTATAAATAAATTCCAAATTTATTTATATAGTTCATACTTTTCTAAATTCTTCATCCTAAACTACATTCTTCTAAATTTAATTAAATAAACAAATAACTATAGTTTGTTTTTATTTAATTAAATATCTCCTCACTAAATTTTGAATAATTTCAAATTCAAAATTAGTCACATGTCTACATCACTTTTTGGCCATGTCATCAAATGTCACATGTAATTAAATATGATTAATATTTAAATTACATTTATCTTCAACAAAATTTTAACACATGGCTTATTTCTCACACTTTATTCCTTCATCCATTTGGCATGTTTCCTTTGGTCAAGGGAGCATCCTCCTTGATTCCTCCATCTCCAACGTTCATCCCTCATGTTTGAATTTGGACCATCGATCCCTGCCACATCACAAGATGTTTTGAAAATCCTATAAATACAGCCCTTTGCTACAACATTTATCATCACATCTTTCAGCAAACTTATTATGCAAGAATAGCTTTGGAGCATTGGATCATTTAGAATTTGATCATTTAGTATTTAGCAAGTTGCATTGTTTTATCATTCTAACTTAGAAACATGTCTTAGTTTGTAATTGCATTTTAGTTTATCATATCAATGGTTAATATTTAAGCATTTGCAAAATTATTTTAGCTTTGTATGCAGCATTTGTATCACATAATCTAGCATCATTATCCATTTTTCAATATCACCATTATCATTTGCATCATGCATTATCATGTAGGAACTTAGATTTCCTACATTATACATCATCTCGTTTCTCAAGTTGTCATTCTTACAATCATAGTGCACATACAAAATCTGAGAGCCAAATGATTTAATGAATCCTTGAGAATAGAGAACAATGGAACATTTTTAGAGATTTGGTTTATTTGCAAATAGATTAGATCTTTGATTCAAATCTTTAATATAATACGTCTCATTGGTGTTTGTGTTGATTTACTAACTCTCCCCCAAATTCACACCCACAAGGAGAAGAAAAGGTTTGATTGTCATGATTATCTACATTTACATGGCCATGTCTTATAATGTCTTCTTGAGTAGGAGAGGTAGGATTATCATAGCTCTCAATCATATCCTCCACACAAATGTGTTTGTCATGATCATTCACGATTATATCCTCATTCACTAAATCATTTTCACAATTAAGGGAGGTGTTGGGAGTAGTGGTCATGATCTTAGTTTTATCTTTCCAAGGGGGAGGAAGAGGAAGACAAGCAAGACTTCCATGATCTTCAATGATTGTGTCTTCTTTCATCAAGATACCTTCATCACCAATGGGAGAGATATCGAGAGAAGAACAAGTATGATTATAATGAGTATTGATGCTTGCATCCTCTTGTGTCAAAATTTTAGTGGATGATTTAGGAGAGATGAAGTCTTTAAGGGCTTCATCTAACATGTCTAAGTCATCACTACTAAAAGTTTTAGGGGATAAGTTATTGTTGGTTGGTTTAGGTTTGTCATCACAAGCCTTAGTGGAAGAACTTGGAGAGAGGAAGCCTTGTAGAGCTTCATCTAATGTATGTCTAAGTCATCACTACTAAAGGGCTTGGATGTTATGCTTTTTCTAAATTAAATCATCTTTTGAATTGGGTCATTTGATGTTTTTTCAGTTTTTAGTTTTCAATTTCTAATGAATTTGATCTAAATGAACTAGGAACTAATGTTGAAAATGAAAATTGCAAAAATCTAATGTTATCCATCATTGCCATGAATGTAAAAAATGTGTGTTTATAATGATTTAAATGTAATAGAAGCTATGCAAACTTAAAATGTAATGTAAAGACATAAGATAAAATGCAACTTTTCAGATTTCAAACAAGGTAATTTACTAATTATACTATCCAATCATCTGAAAATGAAATGTTGTGAATGCAAATTTAAAATTAAGCAATGCATGAAATGAGCTATTTTAAGCTAGATCTAGTGAAATGTTTGTAACAAAAACTCAGCTAACTAATAAAAATAGGTAATGGCACCAAACATAAGCTTAAAAATAGAGTTTTCAGTTTTGTAAAAGGCAGTTTTAGGGTTGAAAAGGGACTAAGTCGCCCAAGGTGGTGAATTAGTCCTAGTAGGGATTTTTTGAGAATTTTTCAAATTTTTTTGATTTATTTTCATATTTTTTGTGTTGTATGATGTATACCTAAGATTCCAATGCATAATTTTAGAAATTTTCAATGATTTACGATGCAAAAATGCAACCTATATGCACTTTCACTATTGCAAAATTTTAGAAACCCTAGACTACAACTTTAACAAATACAAAATGCAATGCAAGCTAATTCTAGGAGAATGATGGACTCCAAATCAAAAAAGAAAGTATTCTAAAGGCAAGTTCACCAAAATGTAAACACAGATTTTGGCACCCTAAGACTTTCTAGCACTTCTAGGATTTTTCACCAAAAAGGAGAAAGATGGGCCAAAATGGCCAATGTCTACACTCAAAATCAATGCAAGGATGGATGAAGTATGCCTAAATGCAATGTCTAAATGCACTAAACTAATAAAAGAAATGAGTTATTAATGCAAAATCTAAGAAATGTAAGTTGTTTGAAAACACATCGTGATATGCAGAAAGATGAAATGAATGCAATAAAGAACAAAATAAAGATACTAAATAGAAATTGTGCACCTAGAAACTAATGAAGGTTGAGATGAAGATTGCAGATGCCTCTAAAATTCTAGAACATCTAATTTTCTGGCCAACTAGGATACTTACGCCAAGCTGGGTGACTTAGTCCCAGATCAGGGAAACTACTCAGAAACTTGTTTCTGCCAAATGGGTATTTGGAATTGCAAAAAATTCTAACAAATAGGTGCTGTGGGACTAAGTCACCATTGTTGGTGACTTATTCCATTTTGGATTTTCTACAAATCCAAAAGTGGAAATGGAAGTCCATAGTCTGTACTCTGTTTTCTGACAGAAACCCAAATCTGAATCTGTAAAAATACCTACATTGATTTCCAATGGGGGGATTTCCTTGGTCAAACCCCATTTAGGTAATTAAACCAAAATGATGAAATAAAACAATGAAACATGAAACAATGTAATTAGAAACTTTCCATGATGATGGATCTTGAATTTTTGCAACAATGGATGAAGAATCTTGCTTTTGAATTCCTTAGAATTGAGCTTGAATGCTATCTTGATGAATTAAGAGGTTAAAACCTTAGCTTGCTTGACTTGATAGAAATAATGAATGACAAATAAGTAATGAATGAATTATTAGGTGAATGAATTAGGGTTTAAAGGTCTCCTTTTATAAAGGAGAGTTAAGTGAATAAGGATCATGATCAAGGGACAAGATTAAATTAGAAAATAATTTAATCAAGGGTGGAGGTTAATTGAGAGAAGAAAGACATGGATAGATAAAGACATGAGGTGGAAGATAAGATTGGTACAGAAAAAGAGGTTGTTGGAGAAAATTAAATAATAAAAATTATTTAATTTAGGTGGCCAACAGAGGATAAATAAATAAAATATTGATTTTATTTATTTCAAAAGAAAGGTGAGAACAAATAATGAGATAATTAAATAATTAAAAATAATTATTTAATTATAGAGGAAAGGTGGAGTGTTAAACATTAAATAATTAAAAACAATTATTTAATGGAGAGGGAAGGGATAATTAAAATAATTAAAATAATTATTTAATTGGGGAAATAAAGAAAGGATAAATATAACATTTATTTAATTATAGAGAGAAAAGTCTAATGAATAATTAAATAATTGAAATAATTACTTAATTATAGAAGAAGAGGGAAAAAGTAACTTTTGAATTAAAATAATATTTAATTCAAAAGTAGAGAGGAACGGACCAATAAAAGTCTAGAAAAGTGTGAAAGTCGTTTACAATTCTTTACAACACCTTTACAAGACATGCATTTTATTTACTTTGTAAGGGTCCAAGACCTAATGTGGATGTGTAAAGAACCTCACAACACTAAATCAAGGCCTTATTAAGTCCAATTTGTCATCAATTAATCCCAAATCAAGTAAAGAAAAGGGATACTTTTTCTATGTCCACAACCACCAATATCATTTGTACTTCTAGCATTTCAGTTTATTTCTAATAGATCCCCTTGCACCGTATATTCTCACCTTGCCCACTCTAAGATCTGGGTGATCAGAAAGTGAAGGGTTGCTTCCATCTTGTTATCTTTATACTCTATTTTGCAGGTATTTGGAGGTTTTACCATGCATTTGGAGGTTAAAGAAACCTTTGAAAAGCCTTTGATGTCATGTCTACTATCAACACATATTGTTCTTGTGGTTTTCATGTTGCCCCATTCCTTTGAAGAGTATACCACCCTTGAAATTTAAAGAGACTGTCAATGTGTTAAAGGTCTGCTTTGTCATGTTTCCATTGAACCACTAAGTATGCTTTGAACCCATTGTTGGGAAATATGCCCTCATTAGTATAAGTTGAACCCTTGCTCTACATCAAATTGGTATCATAGCATAGGTTGGTCTAAAGAGGGAAAATTTGAAGTGAAGAGAAGCAAGGATACCTCCAAAATGGAATCTAGTTGCCAAAGAGGTTAGTGAGTTGAAGGAGAAACATGCAAGAGAGATGAGGAAAATGAGGGATTTGACAAAAACCCTTGGAGCTAGGATAGTTGTAGTTGAAACAAGTCAGAGAAGAGGAGTGGGCATAGGAGATTTGAGTGTCCGAGAAGAAGAAGAAGGGGAGGAGGAAAAATCCCAAGAAGAGTTGGATCCTGATGACTTGAAACTGGTAAAGCTATTGAAGGCAGTCAAAGGAGTCAAAGGTCCCAAGATAAAGATGGATCTATCAGTATGTGGAGGAAACTTGGATAGTGAGGAACTCCTAGATTGGATAGGAGCACTAGAAAATTATTTTGAATATGAAGATGTACTAGAAGAACAAAGAGTGAAGTTGGCCAAGACAAAATTGAAGGGTCAGGCCTTACTTTAGTGGGACTATGTGCAATATGAGAGGAGGAGGAAGGGAAAATCCAAAATCACCTCTTGGGATAGGATGGTTGCCAAACTCAAAGGAAAATTCCTACCAGGTGGTGACTATGCCATCCAGTTATACAGAAGACTTCAAAACCTTAAGCAAAAAGATATGGATGTGAAGGCCTATACCGAGGAGTTCTACAAATTGATTATAAGGGCAGGCCATGTAGAAGATGATGTGGAAAAATTGGCAAGATACCTCAATGGGTTGAGATACAACCTACAGGATGAATTAAGTCTCACAATCCCAAGAACAGTGGAAGAATGTTACCGATTGGCCATAAAGGTTGAAGATAAATTGAGGAGAAGACAAGAAAATAAAAGTAGGGGTAGAGGAAGGATTTTTAGAGGATGAGGTACGTTTGTTGATTCAAGACAGTCATATGAGAGTCAAGGAGAGACAAGTAGAGTTCAAGAACAAACTTCTAATTCAAGGGGCTGCTTTAGAGGAGGTAGATCAAATTTTAGGGGCAGATTTGGTGCTAGAGGAGGTTCAAGTGGCTTTACTGGGAAGTGTTATAAGTGCAACAAATTTGTAAGCCACCAAGCATGGAAATGTACTAAGGAGTAGCCATCTACTTCTTTTGGAAGTGAAAGAAGAAATCAGATTGCACAAGGTGGAGATGATGTTGAGAGTGTACATTCTTCACCACACGTTGAAGAACTAGATATTGGAGACTTTTTTCTGATGAGAAGAACTCTAATCAAAGGGCCAATGGAGAAGGAACCACCATAGATAAAGTCAATCTTCAAGACTAAATGTAAAAGCCAAGGTAAGTGTTGTAAGGTTATTGATTCTAGTAGTACTAACAATTTGGTTTCTCTTGAAATGGTAGAGAAGTTGAAATTACAAAGATTACCTCATGCCACTTCCTACAAGGTGTCTTGGTTAAACAAAGGGAAACAAGTACTAGTGAATGAACAAAGTTGGGTAGATTTTCACATAGGGGGATATAAGGATAAGGCCTTGTGTGACATAATTCCAATGGATGTTTGTCATTTGCTTTTGCGTAGGCCTTGGTAATATGATAGTAATTCCAAGCATGATGGTAGGAAAAACACATATGTCTTAGAGAAAGATGGAGTTTCATACACCCTTACACCATTAAAGGAGAAAAGTCAAGAATCACAAATGGGTTCTAGTGTTATGTTGGTGAGTGAAAAGGAGTTTGTACAAATCATAGAAAAGGAAGAAAAATGCTTTGCAAGCATGAATAGACCTCGGACTGTTATGACAACAACTAGGGTTGATCAGTTACCATTTGAGGTTCAAAATTTGTTGAAGGAGCATGCTAATATGATAATAGATGACATTCCAAGGAGAGGTACTAGTCCTCATGTAGGGTTGCTAGAATGGGAATATAAACCTTTCCATGTCATTGAAAGTACTAAGCATTGGCAGTTGGACTATGAGGATGCAGCCACAATTATCTTTGCATTGCAAGTTGGTGAATATAATCCAATACAGGATGAGTTTGAGAGTCTCAATTCCAAAGTAGAGGTTCCATTTGTTGTTTTTCCAACTGATTTGAACATAGACAAGGAAAAGGCCATTGATTGTGTTGATCCAAAGGAGAGAGCAACATTTCACATTGCATATTTGGATGATATAGATTGTGTTGTGGATTCTTAGTCCAAGCCCCTTCCAAATGTGAGAATTGATGGTGTTGAAAAGGCAAGTAGAACTCAATATTTTCTCTTTTCCATTGGGGGTGAAGAATACACACATTCATTGCAAGCATTACACAAGGGGATATTGGAGGTTAAATATGTTTTACTTCCTATAGAAGAGAACAATAAAACTGATCAAGAAACCATGTTTGAAGTCCTAATGGTTAGAGATAAAGAGAGAAGACATAATGCTCTTGTTGAAATTGCAAACTTGAGGGGTGAGAAACCTAAGGTCAAAATGAAACAAGCCATTGAAGGAGAACAAGGTACTATTTAAATGCATGCAATCTATCAAGCACAAAAGGACCGATTACAAGTTGGAGATAGCAAATGCCATCAAAGGGCAGTTGTGAGAAAAGGAGCAATTGATTTGAAGGTTGAAAATTTAGTTTTTGATTTGTACTCTTTCCAAGTGGATGTTGTTGCAAGTCATGATACAGGTTCCCAAGCATTTGCAGGTGATGAGTGGGTCCAAGACCATCCATCAAACAAACCTCTGGAGTTGAGGTGTGTCCTAGTCACCGAGGAATTCAAAGGGATAAGGGACAAAGCCTATTTTTAGTATTTACTTAAGTGGAAGGGTCTACCTCATGAGTATTCCAATTGGGTGACTGAGAATGACATAATCAGATATGGCTCTATTGTTGCAGGTCTTAACTCAAGTGGAACTTGAGTTCTTTTCTCCTCTAGGGAGTATGGTGTAGGGCACCCTTGGTTCAGGTGCACCCTTAGTGTCATGTAGTAGGTTTTGGATTTTCGTCATGTGAGCATTAATTTCATGTAATAAGGTCTTCTTAGTCCATTTTGAGTTTTTTGGAGTCCTTATTGAGTCTCTAGGTGCAAGGTTATGCAAATATGCAAATTTTGTCAAAGTTGCACAAAATTTGTCAAGCAACTTTTTGCAAAAACATGCAAAAAGGCGGTTTGTTCAGCTACTAACCAAAATATGGTTAGAGATAGTTATAACTTAGTGGAAAAACCTTCAATAAGCTTTGTATACTTGATTCAAGAGGTTGGATGAAGATTGGATGAATGAAAAATTCATGGTTGCACATGGAAATACTGTTTCTTTCTGCATTTTCAATCTTTGTCACATTGGTATGGGTTGTCATTGCATGGTATGGATTGAACAGTGGATGGATGTTGTAAAGGATTGTTCTTTGTTTGATCAAATTTTATCAAGGTTTGAAGGAGATATCATTGTTTTTCTATAACTTGCTACAAACCCTACCTAGGGTTCCAAGAAACCATAAAAAATGCCATTACTCATGTTTCCTCCATGATCTGGATAGGGGACTTGGAATGTAGGTCTATCTTAAATTATTCTAACATGCTACAAAGGTGTTGGCTTGGAGGATCCACGTGTGAAGAGAACTTGTTTGAAAATCATTATTTTTTGTCTCATTACAATCAAATAACCTTGCATTATGATTGAATGCCAAAGCCTTGGCATTGAGGCATTGTGTTCTAGTTGATGCACGTTGAGACAAGTAAGACATTGTGGTCTAAGCCCTTGGATTCTATTGGTTAGCCATCCTTCATTGTTCATTGAGGATTACATTTGTGTGCAAGGGATATAAGACTGTCCCAAAGCCTGTTTCATTGGAAGTTGTTATTTTAAGGTCTTCCCATGCATTTGGATGTTAAAGAAACCTTTGAAAAGCCTGTGATGCCATGTCTACCATCAACACATGTTGTTCTTGTGGTTGTCATGTTTCCCCATGCCTTTGAAGAGTCTTCCACCCTTGAAAGTTAAAGGGACTATCATTGTTTTAAAGGCCTTCCTTGTCATGTTGCCATTGAACCACTAAGTATGCTTTGAACCCATTGTTGGGAAATATGCCCTCATTAGCATAAGTTGAACCCCTACTCTGCATCAGAAGTGTTGTGTGTTTAAAAAAAACTAAGGGGGATATTTCATTCTTCTAGTCGTCTAGTGACTTCTTTGATTGTCTCATCCTCATGTTGTATTAGTTCCTGGAGTTTGCTAACTCCTTTTGTAGGTAGGTTTGGGTATCAAAATTAGCCAAAAAATATTGCTTTATTGTGTCCCAATCTCTATCACTGTTTGGGTAATTTTTTCGGTACCATCTTAAAGTATCCCTATGAAGGGACCCAACAAAGTCAAATTACATTATGTCATCTCTAGAACTTATATGTTGTCATTACCATAAGAATCTAAGATGAATACATGTTTGGATGCTTCAATTGTGTCTTGTCTAAACATAGGTAATTTTGTTGTAGTATTCATTTTTGGTTCTTCCTCTGACTTGCTATTTGTATATCCTATGTTAAAGTTGTATCCATTAATATGTCGATATTGTTTTCCTCTCCTTATTGTTCTCCTATGTTTTGTTCTTCTATATTGTATTTTACTTCTTCCACTAAAATTTTCCTTGCTTTTAACGACATTAAGGGTGACTCGTGGTCTGGGGGTTGGATCTATTAAAAGTGTTTTTTTCTTTCTTGGAGATATCCACAATGGCATGCTCTACTTCTTCTCCAATAGCACCCACCTTGGTGCACTCAACAACACCCTAATTGGCACACTCAACCTCTTTGTTTCTATTTTCTTCCGCAAACTCGAAGTCTTGCTCAGTTTTCCTCTTTCCTACTTCTATTTTTTTGTGGTATCTAGTCATGCTATGTTCTCCTCTTTCCTACTTCTTCCATTCTTTTGTGGTATCTAGTCATGCTTTGTTCTTCTCTTTCCTACTTCTTCCATTCTTTTGTAGTATCGTTCCTATCTTTCTTGAATCTATTTTATCCTCCTTCCTTTCGATTTTATTTCCATTCCTAGCTTAATACTTTCAATTCTCTCCCTTTTTCGTTTGTTATCTCTTATTCCCATAGGTCTTTGTGGTCTAAACTTCCATTTATCCTTATATCTCCCATGGGTGGTTTAGTTTTGAACAATTACATATTTGCAAGGGTCTTTTCATATCCCTCCCTCCTTTCCATTTTCCATCCCTTAAGTGCTTACCCCCCTCTCACAAAGGTAGTACCTAAGAAAACCATCTGCAAAAAAAAAGAGCTATGTTTGTCTTTTTTCTTTTTACTCTATATTTCTTGACTTTCTTCTCTAGGGTCCCAAAAATGAAATCAAAGTTAGTAGAGGAAATGTGGGGAGTTACAATCCAGAGATTTGTACCCTGATATTCCTTATGTAGTTAGTTTATACCCCAAACGGTATAGTGCAGTAAAGGACTTTGTTTAATAGTAACTCAAATATTACTTAGTCATAACAATAATCACTCATAACATATATATTAATTGAATCCTTATAACTCCATATAGTGTATACTTATAGAATCATTACATAAGCAAGTCTTAGTCTTTGCTTTACAATGCATTTTTTTTCTATCTTATCTATCTATCAGTTACTTCTTATTTTGTCATCTATTACATACATATATCAATGCCTAGTCTCTTATACAGAGACGTGATCCTTATAGGGTACCCCTTAACCTATCACCCTTGTCGGCTAGATGCTTCACACTTGCTTTGTAGTGGTTTGCAGTAGGTTCTACCTTGTGCCCTGTACTCTGCCAACAACAACCTTTTTTTCATCAATGCCAGCAACCTCAATTCAATATTGTGTTATTTACATCTTTCTTACAAATTACGAATCAACTAATAAAGTCAAATTTGAAATACATTACAAATCATAAAGTAAACATGCGCAACTTAAAAATCATAGTATATTTCAACCTACTATTTTTCATGCAAATCAAAACTACTAGCTAGCAATTTGTTATAGCAAGCAGCATGTGCAATTTGAAGTGTGTATTTTGAATGTTACCATATGACATAAAATGCAATTTCAAAAAGACAACATGTTTTGAAACCCCTTATTTGTTATAATACATTCATAACTATACATATGTATCTACATTTGACAATTGTGTTTCAATATAAAAAATTGCAAGTTTCAAAACATGTATTTTGTAACTTGTAATTGATAGGGTATTCAGAACATGTTGTATTTTATATCATCTATCATGGAGAATGGTGATCTCACAAAGCTGGTTTACAATTTCTGGGAGGAACTAATTTTTGTTGAAATCACATATTTTTAGAAAATATAATGATTTAAGCCTTAAAAAGGTTCCATTTAAAGAATTCCAATTGAAGAGGGTTTGATCAAACTACCTTAAATCAAACCCCCTTGGATAGAACCCCGCTAGTTTTAAACCATACCTATAACAGAGTCTCTTTTACACCTATCAAAATGCTGATAAAAAACCACTTTTGATTTACCTTTTAGGGGATCAAATGAATTCATTTAAATTTTATTTTTTTGCAAGAATGTAGTCTTTATTATAAGCTTCCCAAAAAATATATTTTTAAATAAATTTGATTTATTATTATATTTATTTTTTATTTCTTGTGAATGTAGGCTTTTAACCAAAAATCAAGCTCTCTATTCTGCACGTGGAAAAATAGCATATTATTAAAAAAAAATAAAAAAAATATTAGTGCACCAGATATTGAAGTCCTTGATCCAACAAAGAAAAAATTGAATTTTGATACATACAAAAAAAGTTACGTGTTATACAGTCGCGCTATGTCTGAATTATAATTGGTTTGAATTCAAAATTTGATTAAAGAAGAAATATTCAATAAAAATTTATTTAACCAAGTGGAAGCACTAGATATCAGAGTTAGGAATCTAAATTCAAAAGAATTAGAATTTTATCCTTCATGGAAAAAAAGTTATGCGTTATACGATGAGCATCACTTTTTAAAAATGTTGTTTTCTAAAAAAAACTAGTTTTTGAGGGAGATAGAAAAATAAGTGCAATTTGATTCAAAAAAATTTGAAAAAAAATATTTAAAATCTATAGACAAAATGTCACGAAACTCTAGTTTACATCATCTTCAAATTCCTCACGGTTTAGCCGCTATAGGTGCCTGAAAGTGAAGATTTAGTTAAAAAAAATTATTTTAGTGTCCAATTTGGCCAAAAATTGTAAACCACTATTGTAATCTCATCGTTATTGTATTTTCTCAATAAAAACAATAATCATGTTGTTGCTATTTGAATTGCAAACCTGGATATGCACAGATCAAAACCAGAGGGATTGGGAATGTTGTGAATTGCAGGTTAAAACACTCAATGTGTTTTGCAACCTACAACTTGTCATAACAAGTAGTGTGTGTACTTTGAAGGTTGCCCTATGCCATAAAGTGCAAGTTAGGAAAGACATCATGTTTTGAAACCTCCTATTTGTTATAAGACATTCATAACTATGCATATCTCCATCTAGATTTAAAATAACAATAGCATTTGACAACTATGTGTTCTGATATAAAAATTTACAAGTTTCTAAATATGATATGTTTTGTAACTTGCATTTGATAAGGTATCCAAAGCACATGTTTTGTATCCTTTTCCATGGAAAAATGTATTGTATTTTCTCAATAAAAGCAATAATGGTGTTGTTATTTTAATTGTAGACCTAGATATACACAAATCAAAACCAAAGGGGGGTTGGGAATGTTGTGAAGTGGAGGTTAAATACACAATGTGTTTTGCAAAGTGTACTTTGAAAGTTGCTCTATGTCATAAAGTGCAATTTAATAAAAACATTTTTTGAAACCTCTTAATTTTTATAAGATATTCAAACTATACATATCTTTATCTACATTTGAAATAACAACATTTGACAACTATGTTGGGTATGAGAAATTGCGGATATCAAAACAAGTGTATCGTAACTTGCATTTGACAAGGTATCCAAAACACACCATGTATTGTATCCTCTATCATGGAGAAGTGTATTGTATTTTCCCAATAACAACAATAATGGTGTTATTTCAATTACAGGCCTGAATATACACAAATCAAAACCAAAGGAGTTGGGATCGTTGAAACACTCATTGTGTTTTGTAACATACAACTTGTTATAGCAAATAATGTGTGCAATTCAAGTGTGTACAATTAGAAGAGTGTACTCTGAAGGTTGCCCTATGCCATAAAATGCAAGTTAAAAAAGACATCATGTTTTGAAACTGCTTATTTGTTATAAGACATTCATAACTATACATCTCTACCTACAATTGAAATAACAACATTTAATGTGTTTGGGTATTGAAAATTGCAAGTTTCAAAACATGTTGTGTTTAGTAACCTACATTTGACAAAGTATCCAAAACACATTGTGTTTTGTATCCTCTATCCTAGAAAAATGTATTGTATTTTCCCAACACCAACAATAATGGTGTTGTTGCCATTTGAATCGCAGACTTGAATATACAAAAATCAAACCAAAGGTATTGAATACGTTGTGAATTGCAAGTTAAAACACCTAGTATGTTTTGCAACTTGCAATTTTTTATAGCAAGCAACATGTGTAATTTGAGGTGTGTACTCTAAAGGTTACCCTCTACTATAAAGTGCAAGTTAAACTAAACATCTTTTCAAACCTCTTATTTGTTATAAAACATTCATAACAATACATATATCTCTATCTGCATTTGAAATAACATTTCATGACATTCTTTGTGTATAAAAAAATGCAAGTTTGCAAAACACAACCTACAACCTGCAAAGTGTTTTAAAACTCTAAACAAGTGAGAACCCAAAACCTCATAAAAATAGAATTGTTTCACATTGTTACTCACCCATCAGCTAAATATCGTTTGTTTACTATATCCCCCAACTACAACTCCTCTCCGCAAACTCCGCCCTTTAACTTTCAACAACAAAATGCAAAATTTCACAACACAATATTTTGCAACCTACACTTTATTTATCCAATTTTATTTTAAACACTAGACAAATTGAAAAACCAAAAATAAATTGGAATTAGTTCGCATATTTACTCACATGTCACCTTGCAACTCCTCATCGATTCAACATCCAAAAGCATTCCTTCATCCCAAAATACAAAAGACAATAAAATACACCGAAAAATGTGATAGTATAAGTCTCATCATAGTCCATTGACTATATGGCGTGAAACAGAAACACAAGAAACACTACCATTTTACCCAATAGCACGCTGTTCACTCAACATCTTCGTCATGAAAAAGTGTCCTGTCAACGCATTCGTCGATTCAACCACTTGTCTTGGCGAGTCCCTCCTTGTAATGGCCATACAATTTTGTATGGTGTTTTGTATCATGTTTTTGTATGTTATCATGTCTTAGACACGTTGTTTTGTAAGGAGAATAGAATAGCCGCACCACAACCTCCCACCCTTTTTAAGCACAATTTCCTCATAATCGAACTCAAAATCCTCGTCAACTGCAAACTCGAAGTCACTGTCACTAAGAAACATTTCCTTTCTTCCTCTCCCATTGCCAATCTTCTTCTTGTTTGGGCATGTTTTCTTTTTTTTGTTCTTCTTTCTCCTCGTCCTTTGATGCTTCTAGAATGGTTTCCATTGTATCAACATCATTATCTAACATAAAATAAAGGGGAGCAGCCTTTTAGCTTGTCGATCAAGATTTCTCTGTTTTGGGTTTAAGTACTCCGTTGGTGAACTCTGTCTGCTACCATGATCCTCAATAGCTATAAAAGGTAAATAACTTTTGCAATCAAATAACAATGCAGTTCCTCAAGAAAATTTGGAAGACACTTTACAAATGCCACAAACCAACTTGAATGTTCAGCAGATAACCCCCCATTATAGGCTGCCAATCTCTCTTGAAGGTTGACATCTAGTCCATCGTCATCCTCACCATCCACTTCCTAAAAAGAGCCAAATAATTTCAAACATGTTTTGACAACAAAATTTACAGAAACTTATATAGGTAGAAAAGAAATTGAAAGAGACCATTTGCTTTTTGGCAACTCCCTTCTTGCCACCTCCCTTCTTGGGTTTTGCTGCTTCTGACTGTTTTGCTAGAGAATACTCCAAATACATTCATCAAAGGCTTTTTCCAGTACATAGCCATCAATTACATTATAAAATAATTTCTGCAATTGAGGCATGAAAAATTATTATTGCCATTCTCTGTAGTAACTGTTGTAGCAGAAACAATCGTTGCCCTGGTTGTTTGAGAACCAACATTTTCAGAAGCAATAATCGTTTAGTGTGTTTTTTGGGGGTTTTACGTACTTTGCTAGAAAAATTAACAACATTACTACACATATTTCTCAGTTCATGCTCATCGTCCTTGGCCTCTTGTAATTCTAGTGCCTACAACGTTTAAAAGCAAATGAGTTGTTAGATGTTAGAATTTATGTTATTATCACACAAGCATGTCAAAGCAAACTTTTAAATTTGAAACAAACAAAATAATTCCAAACTTCCAAAATCATAAATGGACAACTTACATCCAACTCACTAATGAAAGCATCAAGGTCATTTAGCCATAACGATTTGGGTGATTTCCTATTCAGCTCCTGACATCCTCACTAAGCTTATCTTTCTTAACACATAATTGCTAAACTTTTTCCAGTGTCAATGTTCCAATCAACATGGAAAGAAGATACTCATAATCACAAGCATGCACACCCTTCTGCAATCTCAGCATGAACACCCTCTACAGTCTCAGTACTGTTGTCTTCAAGAGGTTCTGCATCTGGCAATGCTCCAGCAATTGCTGCCTCAATAGCTTTTGTCTTTTTGGGAAATGGAGTAAACCCCTTGTTCTTTAACTCAAGCAGCAGTTCTGCACGTTTACTTTTGTTCACCATAATTTCTCCATTTACAACTCCTAGAATGAACCTAACTTTGTTATCCGACCTAAGTAGCTCAACCTGGAGTTTATCCAATAAAACTTTCTGCAGTCAAAATGCCAATATAATATAACTACAATGCATTGCAATAATTTACAATTCACTTTGACAAACACATCCCAACCGAAAACAGAATATCTAGTGCTATTAGATCATTACATAACTCATAACAAACATCACCAATATGAAATTTTTTATATTCAAAATTCAAAATTTAAAATGTATTGCACCCAGTTCAAAGCCAAATAAATATTGTGAAGGAGCAGAGAAATAGCCAATAAAGTAATGATATGTTACAGAAGCAAAACCTAATTTCTGTCTATTAGCTGATTATGGAATGCCAGCAATAAAAAGTGACATTCATTAAGGTGAAAGAAAGATATTCATTTCTCATTTGATTAGCACAGTATTCAGAAATTAATACCTTTATACAGCCTAGCTGCATCAATATTACATAGGCCAGTGGAGAGAGGGAGAGGGTAAGAGCAACTTCCACATAACAAGTTATTATTGTAGGGATAAGTAAACAACATTAATAGGGAGATAAATCATAATGGAACTCTACTTCTATGAATCCGCATGCCATAAAAGTCCTCTGTTACTGGGTTCTTCTCTTTTGCCCCCTGTACCCATGTGGGTACGGTTCTGGTCCTGGTTCTTTGCTGGTTCTTCTTTGGGTTCTCCCAAGGTCCTTCCCGGGAACCCGGGGTGCCCAAGAAGGACCCTGGGAAAACCTGGGTCGAACCCAACCGAACCCAAGGGGATCCAAAGGTTCCCTCCCCTCCCCAAAAAAAGTAATTTTTTAAAACATTTTTTATGTAAGTTAACAAGAAACAGGTAGGTAATTGGTGCAGTAACAGGAAATGCCAGCTTTTGGGAGACATTGGGTATGGTTTGCTGTTAAATTTATATGCATATGTATGTATTTATGTATGTATATGTGTATGTATATATGTATATATATGTATTTAAGTATGTATATATGTATTTATGTATTTATATGTATATATGTTATATGTGTATATATACATACATAAATAGGTAGGTAATTGGTGTATGTTAGCATTTTGGAGACATTGGGTATGGTTTGTTGTTAAATGTATATGCATATGTATGTATTTATGTATGTATATGTGTATGTACTATGTATATATGTATATGTATGTATATATGTTATATGTGTATGTATATATACATACATGATACATACATGCATGCATGCATTTATATATTCCCGTACCCGTACCCAAGGAAAAAAAATTGCCATATTGCCATATCCATACCTATACCCGTACCTGAACCAGTAACTTAGCATAAAACAAAGAAGAAGATATTGTGAAAAGATTTCTGGATTAAAATCGTGTGCCAATTTTCACATCAATGTTTTGGATCATACTCCATGATCCATCATCAGGATGCAAAGCAGATAGAGAGAAGAGTGATCATGGAGTATGATCCGAAATGTTGATGTAAATATTGACACACAGTTTTAATCCACAAATCTTTTCACAATATTGTCATGGACTGTGGAAACTTCATGAATTTAAAGAAGATGCTATTAGATGAAGAGTGACAACACAGGGAACTGCAGCATTAAGAAGTAGTACAAGCTCATCATCTTTCAAGCAAATTTGATGCACCTTATGTTTCCTTGCTTCACAGAATTAGTTTTCCTAAAAAAGTTTTGCTTGACCATCAAACTGCAGCAGTGACAGCAATACAAAATCTGAAGACCATATTTTCATTTACTGCAGCTTTGCAATGGGATGTACAGAATGTGTTTTTGTTAAGCTGAATATGGTTTTTTTAAAGAGCACCTTGTGGAAAGGATTGCTTCCTTTCATAGGCATCATTACCAATCTATGGCCTTGGTTGTATCTTGAAAGATTGTCCCAGCTGTCACTGCATACTGCACTTGGCTCAAAACAAATCTACCATCCTTCCAAATTCGGTAAGGCAAAATGAATTATATATTCCTAAAATCTCATTGACGCACAATGTAGTTCCCAATGTAAATATCAATTTTGATGCAATATACCACTCTCAATATTATACCTGAATGTATATATGTTTATGAAATCAACGAGAGCTCTCAAGGTTAACAGAGGAAATAGGGGTGTTGGATCCTCCACTTTAGGGAACTATTTATGGGCAATATAATCCTTTAAACTCTTATCATTCCAGAGTATGGACTGTTCGCTGAAGGGTAGAGGATGAGCTAAAGGAGGAAATAGGGGTGTTGGATCCACTTTAGGGAACTATTTATGGGCAATATAATCCCTTAAACTCTTATCATTCCAGAGTATGGACTGTTTGCTAAAGGGTAGAGGATGAGCTAAAGGCCAAACCTTGATTGTCTATTCGATAATTAAGGAAATGGCAGTGGTCTGAAAGGTGAATAACCAATAAAGGTAAAATGTCCAACCTGACAGCACAAGGGCAAGACAAAGCCCAACACTCCCTGCCTCCAAAGGTTGTAAGAGAATCTGTTAAATTTTATTATGGGACTGAAAAACAAAGGGGGCCAACATGTTCAGCAAACAAGCTGAAATAATGAAGGCACTGTAACGTTCATAGAGTAATCTGAGACCATATAGCACTTGGATATGCCTATGGGGAAACCACAAGCTTTCCAACTATGCCAAGCTTATCAAACAGGAAAAAAGGATCAACTACATCGATAAGATTGTCACTACAGTACTTCTGATTCACAATTATCTTAGAATTCATAAGAACCAAGTTAGGTGCATGCAGACTTAAACCTTCATTATTTTATACTGCATTTCATTAAGTCAAATAAAGAATTTATAGTTTTCTCACAGCATGGCTTGGATTTTGTATGTCTGTCATTCAAATATCAATCATTTCTACCAACCTGCAATTTGAATCATGGAACTAAAAACTTCAAAACAACAAATCAATCTTTTACATCTTCTCTTGCATGGTCCTTTCAATAGAAAAGCAAACTGCCAAACTATTCATAAAGTGGCCAGAAGGCTGTTGGATCCACATTAGAACACTATTTATGGACAAGGGATAATTGCTTAAACTCTTATATTCATGATCTCGTTTACTGAGATGGAAATTCTAAAACAATGGCCATTCCATAATGTATGTCAACCACCTCATTTTTAACAAAAACATTGAAAATGGTGAGCAAATAAATGACAATCTTGCAAGAGCAAACTATTTGACGAGACTTATCCTTTAAACTCTTATTATATATAGTCTTATTTAATGAAATTGAAATTCTAATTGGATGACAACTCAAAGCTGACATAGACTTATCATTTAGACTCTTATTATTTAAATTTTATAATATTATTTAAGGCAATTAGTGCACCTCCTTTAACATAAACATCGAAAATGGTGAGCAGTCATAATTATATTTATGCCTGTGTCCACCCCCAAGCAATAAATTCTATTGCTATTTCCATGTAGAAAAGGAAAAACTGTATTTTCATTGGCCGTGCAGAATAGGGACAAACTCATATTAACACAATTTTCCTACGTTGTCTTTTTATTTAAACTACAGTTGAGATCAGACCAAACCTACCTTTCTCTTCACCAAGAATTCCAATCGGATATGATAAAAGCACTACAGTATTGCAAGATCAAGAGAATAATGTCGAAAAGCTATCCCAAAAATCAAAAATGTCATCCATAAACAAGATAATCAAACCTGCGGGAGGATTAAATAGGGATTAGCTCCAAGAAGGTACTCGCTCTGGAGTATCATATTTTTTAATGGAACCATTTGCATCGAAGAGATGCATGTTGCTGGTACTGATAATAGTGGTTAGCTTAAATTTCTTTGATAGGCCCTCTTGAAGAGCATTTGTCGTCTTCTCCTGTGATAACGCTACCGTAAATCGGACCCTGGTATCTGTACTGCTGTTATCTAGTTCCTGAAAGGCAGATATTCTCATATTAAAACCTCAACAAAATATTCCTCTTATGCATAAAGCACTAATATATGATTGCAATTGGCATACCATTATGAATGGATTTTTATCTTTATTGTTAATCAGACTTGTCAAAAAGCTCTTGTAATCATCTGTCCTCTTGCGAACAGGTAACACTGTAATCCTCAATGTGGTGCTGTCAATCTGCTCTATAATACCACTGATTGTATAGGTCACACCATTCTCCTTTGTAGCTGTTTGTTCAATCTTACCCTAAAAGCATACCAGTTGCAAAATGGATGTGATCCTTCTATGAAATACAACAGTGTAACAAACCAGCAAAACCCCAAATAGCATATGGAATGTGCATTACCTTAAAACCCTTGTACCAAGGGTCCATTGGCTGCATAGGTTCATCATTAAGCAAGCGTCTTACATTTGCAACAAGATCTGTTGGATTGTAGTTTGGCACGAAGGTATTCCAACCAGTTCCAATTCCTTCACTTCCATTAGTAAGCACCATTGATATGATCGGAACATACCAGAGCGACAAAGGACATAGCAATGAAAACTAAACTTAAAATGATAAAACAAGGTCAAATAGAAAGACAACAACATGACTAGAGATTTTTCAACCTCTTAGTAGAGAAATTTTCCATTCTCTTGTTGCGCTTAATGAGATCTTTAACATGGACAAGATCCTAAACTAGTATAGATGTCTTAAATACATCTATATAAAAAATGTGGAGGAATATCAGTTTTGAGCTATTTCATTTACTTAAGAGTTATACTTATTTTATTTCCTTTAAAGTTATTTCATTTACTTTAGAGTTATTTTATTTTTCATTTTATAGGTTTCTTTAAATGTGTTGGCTGTTTTTGGTTTTTATGTACATAGTCACATGATGACACTTTGTGCCTTGCTGCCACTGTAGAGCACTTCTTTGACATAATTACAAAGCAGATTCAAAATAAAGACAGAAAGATGAAAACCAAAATCCTTACCATGCTGGTTCAATAGATTGGCCATCTTCTTCCAAGTAGTCCATGAGAACGTCATCTTCTTTTGGGAACAAGAAGCCTCAAGCGTGTTATAGGTGATAAGTATGTATACACATATCAAACACTTGCAGCATCCTTGCCACCATATTAAAAAGAAAAGCATCAAATCATAAGCAAGCACAGTTTATTCACAATAAAAAGATGTATACTTAGTCTTCTCAAAATTCTCACTAAGTTCCTAGTTCCAAATTGTCCAACTAGAAGCAAAAGGTTGGTGTTGTTACTGTCTTGTGCCATTCCAATAATTGTGCTTGCAGCTCACCATGATGGTACACAGAATGCTCTGAGACATCCAGAGAACTGGGCAACCAATACAAGAAACAATGATTTTTTATGTGAAACACAAAGTATCAGTTAGTCCATAGAAGACTAGTAAGCAAAATATGTGCTACGAGGTCAACCTTTGCTGGTTGGACAAAATTCTGCTTGAAACAGAAAAACAGGATTTTCCTTTGCCCTGCCTTCAAGCCATCAACAATTATTGGAATAGATCTTTGCAGATCAGCCCTGGAAAACAGGATGAGTTACTTGTTCACAAAATCCTTGTAAATTATAAGAGATAAGTTTTTCACTCTGGTCCAAATAAGTCCCTGGCTGTCAATGTGATAAATTTAGTGTTAGGGTTGAGATAAAAACACTATCATGTTACTTTAAATTTATTTCCAATCACTCATCACTGGCTTCATTACCTCAAATTGTCTCAACCAGTTCTTTTTGGCATCTATCTTCTTCTTGCTGAAGGCTAGTTCAATTGCATCTCCATCTTGCTCATTAACCCACACAAAATCATTTTTATGCTTTTCTAGATTTCTGAAATACTCCTTACCCTCTTTAGAAGTACTGGTAACCAAACCTTGTGTATTCCAAGGAACAAGTGACAAATTAGAAAGACATCTAATCAAGAAAATAAAGAAGAGCCAAAACTTCATAACATACATACAAAAAACAATCCAAAATTACCTTGTAGTACTTTATGCTCCAGCGTGATATTGATAGACTTACTGACTCTCTCCAAGCTTTATACTCAGGAAGGGTGTCAAAGGATAATACATTTCCATTCTTGTGTGTTGCCTGCATCAACAAGACCAAAATTTGGAGATGCCTAATATTACCCTCTTGAGGGCTTGATAACAAACACAAAGCATCTTTATTAGAACATGTATAGTAGAAACATTTACCCTGACAATAGGAGTTATAAATTCCACAAGAATTGAAAAAAATTAAGCAAAGATGGCTAGTTATGGTGTATGAAGCTGATCAACAATCCTTCGTTGTGGGAAGCATCATGATTCTACATCAAAAAAAGAACATGTTAAAAAGACCTCACTTTATACAATATGTCATATTTAAGTAGAAACTAAAAAGTCCTGGACATAGATAATGTACCTGATCTATCATTATCATAAGATGGCCATATCTTAAAGATTTAACGTTGGTTCCAAGGACTTTCCTGACAGGGATGTGTCTCCTGTTGGGGACAGGTTTTGGGGATGGGGGGGACAAAGGGTCTAAGTTCAGGGACAACGGAAGGTGATATAGTACTTGAATAACTAGTTATAAAAAGATGTTTAAGAATTACATTTCAAATTAAACTTTAGCAAATTAGTAAAATTGTAAATACTAACATTTAAAATACTTGAATACTATTACTAAAAGACTAAAAGTAAATAAAATTTGAAAAATGAAATTGTAAAATTTGAGATTTCTATTATATCAAAAATATGACATGTCACATCATAATATTATATCATAAAGATGATTACAATGAGTAGCATGATACATTGATATCAAAATAAGTACAAAATGCAAAAAAGCAGTGAAGGGAGGCCTCTAATCATCCCCAAACTCCTCATTACTCGAACTACTAGAATCCTCGTGATCAAGCTTTGCCAAACTAACACCAATCAGCCCTGCATCTAAAGTTGAAACATCCTCATCAATCTATGTTGGCTCCTCTGGCTCTACATCCCATTGTGTTGTTGGACTCTCTTTGTACACAAGTGTTTTGCGATCAATGAGACACAAAGCACTATGTACAACCACAACCTTCTTTGCTCTCCTAGAGGTAAGTTTGTTTCTCTTAAGAGAGTGGATGAAGCTATATGTAGACCAGTTCCTCTTAGCAACTGCAGAACAGAAACCTGAGATAACAATCGGATGGCAAGTCCACCACAAAATTGGGTCCTCCTGTGCCATAGTTATATCCATCTTGGCCACATCTGAATAACCCCTAAGAGTGGAAAATTTGGTCCACTCAGTGTGAATCGTGTTGGCATCTATAGGATCATACACCCTCTCAATGCACCTGAAGAACCCTGCCTTCACCTTTGCATCCTCTATCGATGTCACTCTACCAAGCCTAATTGTGTACCACTTAGGATTCAGTGCATAGGCTGCCATGTGCAAGGGAGTGTTGAGCTTCTCCCATCTCCTATGAATGATTGGCTAAATGTGCTCATGGTAGAATGCTAATGTAGGTCCTTCTCTCACACAATAGCCCTCATCTAATCAAGCATTAAATCAATGCACTCATACACCTCTCCAAGGTTAGGTGCATCTACATCCCTATACCTGATGACCTGAAAAAATTGGAGTACTGATGGAGACAATATATTTTGCATCACTCCAAAACACATCACTCTTCACTATATCCTTCACCCTCCTCCCTTGCTTTGCCTTAGACTCGGCCCACCTATTCCATTATGTTGTCATAACCATGAGTTACAATGCCTCTTGCAACTCAACCATTCTCTCCAAGAGAATGAAATAGGAAGCATATCTCATATCAATAGGTTTCAAGAACTCCTTCTTAGAGAAGGTCCTAAAGAGTGCATGTGATATGTAGTGATTGCAGATAAACATCTGCACATCTCTTCGCATCATTTACCACTACTCTAATCCATCCAATCTTCCCCATGTCCTTGAGTGCATTATTCATGGCATGCACACAACATGGAGTCTACCAAATATGCCTATAAGCTGCTTCAACAAGTCTCCCCACAGCTTTGCACACATGTGCTACATCTATCACTATTTGGACCACATTTATGGCCCAACCTCCTCAATAGCCTCCTTGAGGACCTCAAACTGAAAATCAGCATATTTGTGATCCTGAACAATCAACTGCCTTAAGAAAATATGGGCCCTCTATATATGTAACCATGATACTAATGAGTGGACAATGGCTAATGTCCATCCACTCATCCACGACTATGTTGCATCTTGTCTTAACCCAAAATTCCTTCATCTTCTCCATCAACAAATTGATCTTGGAATAGTTCTTATCGAAGATCATGGTCGTCAATTTCATCTCACCTGGTGGTAGATATAATGGTCCCCCCCTTGCCATCATCGATATCATCTCCTTATAATAAGGATATCAAGCAACATGAAATGGGATTCCATTGGAAAAGAAGAACTTGTCAATGGCATCATCTATGTCATCCTTAAGTTGCACATTAAACAAGTTTGCTATGGGGTTACTTTGAGTTTGAATTTGCAATTTCTATTTCCCCCTTCCCTCTCCTACATAGGCATTGGAAGAACTTGGTGTCCCTTCTACTCTCATCTGCAGAGTATGGCTGGAACTTTGTGGCTGGCTATGCTAAAGATGTGTCCTATGAAGCAAAGTCGTAGGCACAAGTGCAATTGGACTATTATCAAGAACACCCCATAACTTATTTATTTCAACTTTGTATTTGAGGTTTTCCAGCTTTTCCAAAAAAGAACATATCTCCACACCTTTTCCCCTAATGAAAAAGTGTGCATTAACTCTAGTGATGATCCCAAACCACTCAACATCACAAAAATGGCAGTTCCACCTCCTTGTGCCACCAAATGCTACCCCTAGCTTGCTTGGTAATTTTGTTGCAAACTGTTTGAGGGGATTTACAATCAAAAGGACCCAGAGCATACTCTACCAGTACTATAGAAGGGCACTCTATAATACTTGCTTCACTTGACATGGAACTAGCTTGGGTTTCAAGCTCAACCCCATGGTCACTTCCCTCAATCTCAAGAGCATATTCAATATCAATATCACTATGAGAATGAATCTCATCCTCATTCATGTCATGAGAGCTCATTGTGACACTGCAATAAACAAATAAATTCTATATGTGCCTAGTTTCAACCTAGTTTAACAAATTTAAAAATAAAATTTTAAAATTTGATGTTGAATCTTGATGGAAAGATGAAAAATGAACAATGAGCCTTGAAATGAAAATATGAATATGCATTTGTTGTAGTTTTCCACAAGGACACATCCCCCCTAAATCTAGGTCTTTCAGAGGGTGGGATGTTTCGGGGACTTTGAGATAGCTGAGAAACGTCCCCCCATCGTCTCACCACCTTTGTTAGGACTTGAGAATCTTCGTGGGTACAGGGGAGACGACTGGACATCTTCGATCAAGGACTCCTAACCGTCCCTCGAGCATCTCGAGGACGCCCAAGCATCTCCCATGTAGGAAAGCATGAAAAAGTGTTTTTTTTAATCTTTAAAATGCCTTGAACTTCGTGCCTTGGGTGTAGCCCTAAAGGCTTGTGGGACCACTCTCCAAACCCACTAATTCTACAAAACACTAACTCCTCTTTTTTAGCTCACATTTGCATTTCATGTTTTTGCAATAGCTAGGTGAAGAGGAGAGAAAACAGTGAGAAGAGTGGGTGAAACAGTGAGATTGAGGTGTTGCAAGTGCGAGAGGGGTGAGAAGGAGAAAGAAGAAGAGGAGGAGCATTCTACACCAACTTAGAAGGATTTTTCAAGCACAAGGTAGGTTTCTATTGTTATTTTTTGAAGTTTTTTCAATATTTTTTTATTTCTTTTTCCTAAGATTTTAGATTTATTTTAAAATGTAGTTTGATGTTGAATCTTGATGGAAAGATGAAAAATGAACAATGAGCCTTAAAATGAAAATATGAATATGTAATTGCAGCCAAAATTAATCATAATTTCATAAACATGGCTGCAAATGCATATTCATATTTTCATTTCAAGGCTCATTGTTTATTTTTCATCTTTCCATCAAGATTCAACATCAAATTTTAAAATTTATTAAACTAGCCTGAAACTAGACAATTATAGAATTTATTTCTTTATTGCAATGTCACAATGAGCTCTCATGACATGAGTGAGGATGAGGTTCATTCTCATAGTGATCCTGATACTAAATATGCTCCTGAGGCTAAGGGGGAGTGACCATGGGGTTGAGCTTGAAGCCCAAACTAGTTCCATGGAAAGTGATGCAAGTGCTATAGAGTGCCCTTCTGTAGTACTAGCAGAGTATGCTAGGGGCCTTTTGATCACAAATCCCCTCTCAAACAATTTGCAACAAAATTACCAAGCAAGCCAGGGGCATCATCTAGTGGCACAAGGAGGTGGAAGTGCCACTTTTGTGATGTAGAGTGGTTTGGGAGCATCACTTAAGTTAATGCACACCTTTTCATTAGAGGAAAAGGTGTGGAGATATGTTCTTTTTTGGAAAAACCGGAAAACCTCAAATGCAAAGCTGAAATAAATAAGTTATGGGGTGTTCCTGATGATAGTCCAACTACACTTGTGCCTACTACTTTCCTTCATAAGACACATCATCATAGCCAACCACAGAGTTCCAACCATACTTTATAGATGAGAGTAGGAGGGACACCAAGTTCTTCCAGTGCCTATGTAGGAGAGGGGAGGGGAAAATGAAAATTGCAAAGTCAAACTCAAAGTAACCCCATAGCAGATTTGTTTAATGTGCAGCTCAAGGACAAAGATGATGCCATTGGCAAGTCCTTTGCCAATGGCATCCCATTTCATGTTTCCCGGTCTCCTTATTATAAAGAGATGATATCGATGGTGGCATGGGGGGGACCATCATATGTGCCACCAGGTGAGATGAAATTGAGGACCACGATCTTGGATAAGAACTATTCCAAGATCAAGTTGTTGATGGACAAGATGAAGGAATGTTGGGTTAAGATAGGATGTAGTATAGTCATGGATGGGTGGATGAACATTAGCCATCGTCCACTCATTAATATCATGGTTACATGTATAGAGGGCCCATATTTTCTTAATGTAGTTTATTGTTCAGGGTATCGCAAAGATGCTGATTTTCAATTTGAGGTCCTCAAGGAACTATTGACCTAGTTGGGCCACAAAATGTGGTCCAAATAGTGACAGATGCAATACATGTGTGCAAAGCTACAGGGAGACTTGTTGAGACAACTTATAGGCATATTTGGTGGACTCCATATTGTGTGCATGCCATGAACAATGCACTCAAGGACATGGGGAAGATTGGTTGGATTAGAGTAGTGGTAAATGATGTGACAGATGTGCAGATGTTAATCTACAACCACCACATATCACATGCACTCTTTAAGACCTTTTCTAAGGAGTTCTTGAAACCTACTAATACGAGATATGCTTACTATTTCATTCTCTTGGAGAAAATGATTGAGTTGCAAGAGTTACTGCAACTCATGGTTATGACAATAGAATTGAATAGGTGGGTCGAATCTAAGACAAAGCGCGTGAGGAGGGTGAAGGACACAATGAAGAGTGATGTGTTTTGGAGTGATGCAAAATATATTGTATCCATCATTACTCTAGTTTTCCAGGTCATCAGATATGGGGATGTGAATGCACCTAACCTTGGAGAGGTGTGTGAGTGCATTGATTCTATACTTGATCAAATGAGGGTTGTTGTGTGAGAAAAGGACCCCACATTAGCAATCTACCACAAGCACATTTAGCCAATCATTCACAGGAGATGGGAGAAGCTCAACATTCCCTTGCACATGGCAGCCTATGCACTGAATCCTAAGTGGTACAAGACTAGGCCTGGTAGAGTGACACCAATAAAGGATGCAGATGTGAAGGTAGGGTTCTTCAGGTGCATTGAGAGGATGTATGATCTTGTAAATTCCAGCACGATTCAGATGCGACCAAGATGGATATAGAAACTATGGCTCAGGAGGATCCAATTTTGTGGTGGACTTGCCATGGATTAGGACCTTTGACTACCACTCTAGCCATCTAATTATTATCTCAGGCTTCTAGTTCTTCAGTTGTTGAGAGGAACTAGTCTACATATAGGTTCATCCACTCTCTTAAGTGGAATAGACTTACCTCTAGGAGAGTAGAGAACCTTGTGGCTGTACATAGTGCTTTCCATCTCATTGACTGCAAAACATTTGTGTACAAAGAGAGTCCAGCAACACGATGGGATGTAGAGCTAGAGGAGCTAGCACAGATTGATGAGAATGTTTTGAATTCATATGAGAGGTTGGTTGGTGTTAGTTTGGTAGAGCTTGACCACAAGGATTCTAATAGTTTGAGTGATGAGGAGTTTGGGGATGATTAGAGGCCTCCCTTCACTATATTTTTGCATTTTTTACTTATTTTGATATCAATGTATCATGCTACTCATTGTAATCATCTTTGTGATATTATATTATGATGTGACATGTCATATTTTTTATATAATAAAAATCTCAAATTCGACAATTTTATTTGTCAAATTTTATTTACTTTTAGTCTTTTAGTAATAGTATTCAAGTATTTAAAATGTTAGTGTTTGCAATTTTTCTATTTTACTAATTTTCCAAAATTTAATTTGAAATGTAGTTCTTAAACAACTTTTTATAACTAGTTATTCAAGTACTATATGTATATCAATGTCGCCCCTTTCCACCACCCTTTCACCATCCCCCTGTCATCTCATAACTTAGACCCTTTGCCCCTCGTCCCCGATAGGGGACACATACTCGTCAAGAAACTCCGTGGAACATTGATTTGCATTCATGTTTATGAAATTATGATTAAAAAGATTACTAACAATTTCATAAGCATCACTGCAAATGCATATTAATATTTTCATTTCAAGTATCATTGTTCAATTTTCATCTTTCCATCAAGATTCAACATCAAACTATGTTTTTAAAATCAATCTAAAAACATAGAAAACAAAAAAACAAAAAAACAAAAAAACATTGAAAAAACTTCAAAAAACAGCAATAGAAACCTACCTTCTGCTTGAAAAATTCTTCTAAGTTGGTGTAGAATGCTCCTCCACTTATTCTTCTTTCTCCTTCTCACCCCTCTTGCACTTGCAACACCTCAATCTCACTCTTTCACCCACTACTCACTATTTTCTCTCCTCTTCACCTAGTTGTTGCAAAAACATGAAATGCAAATGTGAGCTAAAAAAGAGGAGTTAAAGTGTTTTTTAGACTTAGTGTGTTTGGAGAGGGGTTCCACAAGCCTTTAGGGCTACACCCAAAGCACGAATTTCAAGGAATTTTAAATATTTAAAAATAAATAAAAACACCATTTCATGCTTTCCTACGAGGGAGATGCTTGGGTATCCCCGAGATGCTTGAGGGATGGCTAGGCATCCTTGAGACATCTTGAAGACATCCAACTATCTCCCCCATCCCCGCAAAGTTTCTCAAGTCCCAACAGAGGTGGCAAGATGGCGGTGGGACGTTCCTCAACCATCTCCAAGTGTCCAAAATGTCCCAATCTCCAAAACGCCTAGATTTAGGGGGGGACGCATCCCCATGGAACATTGCATATATATGTTATCGTGTTGTAGACCAAGGATTTTTTTTTATATTTTTAGTCTCATGACTTTCCAAAATTTGTTTATGTGAGGCTTCCCTTACATTCAATAACTTACCTCTGAGAGGGAACACACCATAGTGATAACAAAAAGATGGCCCAAAATTAACAAACTTTAATTTGCAAATTGATGAAAATATCACAATACAATCTGTTCTTCAAACATAGAACAAGCACTTACATAGCAAGAGCCTTGGCGGATTCACCCTCTATTAAAATTAAAGTGCACTTTTTAGATTCCTTTACACTTGCTTTATTTGTATCTTCAAGTTTGGGGATGTCATGACAATCTTTTTTCTTAGTTCTGTCAGTTTTCTTCAGCTCTTTTCTTTGTTTGAAGTCTACCCAAGTTAATATACTTTCAAGTACACAATTTTCCACTACAGTCATCAAGTCAAATAATGTTTACCTCAGACCCTATGTAAAAATCACATTTACTCAAAGATGTGTAATGTATGACAGAAACTAAGCACGCCTCATTTTAACTATTCTTATTCTTCATC
Source organism: Sequoia sempervirens (assembly GCA_007258455.2). Lineage (NCBI taxonomy): Eukaryota > Viridiplantae > Streptophyta > Pinopsida > Cupressales > Cupressaceae > Sequoia > Sequoia sempervirens. Next base: position 679,117,296 of record VDFB02271358.1, read on the forward strand.
CTTGCAATGTTTATTAGGTAGGTAGCTATTTGACTTGCTATATTGTCTACATGTGAACCACCCTCAATAGTGGCAATCCCATTTACAAAGCTGACCTAAACAAAAAGACAATTGTGAAAGGATGTCGCTATGTGCAAGTGTTTCTATCCCTAAAAATGCAAAACAACAATTGAAATGCAAGAAAAAAGACACTAACAAAACACTCAAGATTAGCCTAGTCTAACTCAAACAAAATGCAAATGAAAATACCAATTTTACCTTGCTTGAGTTTTATCCTTTGGTTGGCCCTTTGATCTTGATTTTGTGTGCTCCTTTATTGAAAAAATATCTCTAAATGATGCTCAAAATAATGTGGATGCAATGAGGGATGCAATGGAGGCCATGGATAAGTGATTGGATGCAATATGAGGGTTCAAAGTGTTGTAACAATGATGGTATGATAACTTGGGTGTGTGAGAGAAAAAGTTAGCTAAGTGTGTGTGATATCAAAATGAGGCAAATTCACCATATTTAGGGAAAGGGCCTTGTTGATGTGTTTTTTGTGACCTACACCAAATAGCAGAATAAAGTTTCCAATGGCTACCCTATTCTCTCTTGATTAAAGTATCCAACACACTAAGATTGTGAGAGAGTTCGTGTGTTCAACTCCAAGGTTCCTTCTAGGTGATAGATAGTCTTAGTGGGTTTGTTGTGGTTTGCTGGTATCACGAGGGGACTTACACAATTGTTCAGAAGCGGAAGAAAGACATCAGACGAAGGGTTTTTACGTGGCTTGAAATATTTATCGAGTAACTGCCAATTTCCTAGTATTAACTAGAAAATGTTGAATTTAAATGAGTGCAAGGATAGGAAAATCTATGGACTACTCTAAGAGCAGGATGCGGGGATCAATTTCAGCAAACTTCAACCATACTTTGCTTTGCCTCACACTGTACAGACTCCACAAAGTTGGTGCAATCTTCAAAGGGGTAGCTAAGGACACTCAAATTAAAATTCAACATGTAAATACCATCACAATGATGCATACTAACATGCCAATCATAATTGAAGTTAAGCACGAAGTGTTCTAGTTGACCACGCAGGGAAAACCTATCATCAATAAGCTTGCTAGTGGTATGGATTTAGATGGAGCTGCTTAGATTAAACACTGCATTTCATTACTATCATCTACTTGCATGAAACAAAATCTATTTACTTTACTTTAAAATCCTACTTGAAGTAGAAGGACGAAGAAACTGCTAGCTACTCACAAAAAAAGACGAGATCATCATCAATGAAAACACTTTTTATTGAGAGAGTGTTCACAACAATTTCTTACAAATCTTTTAAAGGAAAAAATTTCCTTCTTCTTCAAACTATACTATCAATCTATCAACTATGCTAACTCTAAGCTATCTCTTTTCTTTGCCTCTATTCTAATGATATGATCTAATGAGGTATAAATGAAGAGGGGGATGCCCCTTTTATAGTTGGCCAAGTCTAATGGATGGCTCAAATTACAATCAAATGGATGGCCCAGATCATGCCACCTTAGCTCTAACCCTGAAAACCACCATAAAGAAGAGTGGGGCAATAAATGATCCAAAATATTCCCACTCACATCCAAAACATCATGGGAAATTAATGGCCACAATCATCTTCTAGAAAGTCCTCATCCAATAGGGTTTTTCCATTCTCTTTCTCCCTAGCTATAAAGTCAATGAATTTGATCAACATGACTTCAACTTTCTGAACTGAAATAGGCGGGATGTGATCAAGCTAAAACTCTATCACCATAATTGTTTGCCCATGTCAAGTGCAAGACTTCTCCAAGCAACCAGAGCATCTTGAGTATTTTGGATAATGCTGGAGAAAGTTGAGGTGTTCTCAAAGTCATCTTGAACAAAATTCTTCACCTTTGAAAAGAAAGGTGCCAACCTACTCTTACAACCATCCGCAGTCACCTCCCCGGAAGTCAGCCTTCTAGCAAAGATAGCCTCTAGTGTGTTTAGGACCCCATCAAGAATGTTCATCATGGCCTTTTTGACTCTAGCTGAATTTTCCTATGCCGCATCAAAGAATCCTAGACCTATAACCACTAAAGAATACCAGCTTGTGAAGTCATATCTATCACCTTCCTAAATCACACCTCCTTCAACCAAAGTCTACAAGGGCGTATGCATCAAAGCCTCTAAACATTGAACAACCTTGTTCTGATAGATATGAGCTTCACCCCAAGCCTGATCAACTGCATCCATTGGCACCATAATGCCAGAGGCTTGCTGATAAGAATGAGTAATATCCTCCATAAAAAAAATTGTCTCAGCGCGAACACTAGCAACCCATTTACCTGCCTCCTATTTTATCCTCCTCAAATCCTCCAAGCCACTAACTGATTCTCTGGGAAACTCAGCTAGAAGCTCAATTGCTAGATTATCTTACCCACAAGGATGAGACAAGTGTTGTACATAACCAATCAATGTTTTTTGCTCCTTCAGTCTTTTATATTTTCCTTCGATTCAGAGCAACTTGTCCTTGAGTGCCTGATAGGAGTTTTCGCACTCTTCAATTATTTGTGCCCCAATAGGGCGACCCAACTCCATGGTGGTGATCACATAATTCTCTGGAATGGATTCATCTCGATTGCACTCAACCCTTGGTACAACTATGTGAAGGGTGCGAGAGCCATCTTCATCTGTTGAAATCTTTGAGAACTTTCTAGCCTTCTTCTTTGTTGGAGGCGCACTAATCCTACTCAAATTCTTCCGTCTCAATTGTTGGATTGGTTTCTTCAATAGGGTCTCTTCCCATGCTATCCCTTAGCCAATCTGGCACTACCTGCTACAAGTCTAAAATGACGAACAGTTGTTCACTCCTTGCTTCCTCTTCACGAACCTCCTCTTGAACCTCGTTTCTAACTTCATCTCGGCAAGACTCATCAGTCTCCACAGGCTGAGTATCTCCTAAACCCCAAGTCTCCTACCCAATGGAAATTTCATCCTCTAATGTCGCCTCAATCTCTCTTTGGAAGCAATTATTTGTGGCTATTTCTTCTTCCTCTTCTTGTTGGTTATATCTCATAGGTGCATTGACACTCTGGCCAACAGACTCCCTTCGCGATGGCTGATTTTCCTCCTGTAGTTCTTGTCCTCTATTCAACATATTTCTTTGATCACCAAATAATGAAACTTCTGGTATACTTGGAGAATGAGTCCCCAATTGTGTAGGTGATGCCATCTCAACTCTTTGAGGCTCTGATTGGACTGGTTCCTTTCTTCATGGCTCCACAGCTCAAGCAACCTACTTCTTTTGCTTAAGAGTGGGCATCCTATGATCTCCCATTAAGTTATAGGTAAGAGGAATTGACCTTCTTTTAAGCATGTTTATGTGCCTCTCCACCCAACCTCTTGTGAATTTTAGGACTGGTATGCGAAGCGTATCCAAGTCCATAATCTTTGGCTCTAACCAATCCAGAAGTGGGAGCAGTGAATTCCTCACTGTCTCATAATCTGGGTGAATAACATTCATATCTTCATCTACCTAGTTTGGCACTAGAATAATTTCACATTCCCTGATTATGCTCAATGGTATCCTAGAAAACACCCTTCTCCTTATCTTAGCTTCATCCTACACACTTTCCCACAAGTCCTCAATGTGTTCCTTATGTCTAAATTCCTTTGACAGTGTCCATCTAATATTCTTGTGAGGATCATAATGTTGTCTGTTGGTATGATAAGAGAGGTGGAAAAACTAAAGCTCATTTTTTGCTTCCTTGGCTGCCTGCAGTGTTGGAAAAATTTCATTCGAATTCCCCATGATGATAGGGAAGTCAATTCCTCCTTTCTTTTTCTTCTTCTGGATCTTGTCATAGGTAATGAGTTGCCTAGATATTTCCAACATCATAATTTTGTTCGTAGGGTATCTGGGCAATCTGTAAGGATATGAAGAGAACCCCTACAGCCTAATGTAAGTGAATGTCAAAAATTGGATAAACCAACATCCATACCTCTCAATCAACTCCTAAGCTTCCTTTGATATTTTGTGATGCGTCTCCGTTAAATCAACCTCATTATGTGCATTGTGAAGGCATCATTGACCCTCTTGTAGTGAGATTTGCTCGTCAAGTGTAACTGTGGATAGGTCTCGTGAATCTTGAATTGCTGAGAGCCACACCCAATCGGCTCCTTGTATGATATCCCTATGTATTTTTCATCCAAGAAAGCATGTAAATGATATATGAGCTCACATAAAATGTTTTTTTTTCTTCTAAAACTCTTGAGTTGTTGATGTAAATTGTCATTGATCATCACTGCCTAGTCAACATGCTCCTTGCCTTCTAGCACCAAGTTGATGTAGTAAAACATCCAAGGTTCAAAGATGAACACCTGGGGGCATCCTCCAACTTTTTTGAGCATCATAATTAAGTCACAATACTCCTACTTCAAGTCATCTGAGACTATCTGCTTTGGAAGCTTCATGCGAGTTAGCTTAGGCTTGTTCATCCAACGAGAGTTTATCATGTCAGCACATCTTTTGAATGTAGAAGCATACATTTGCTCAACCCTTTCTCTTGTTTTGTAAATCATCTTCTCATATGCAGGAATTCTGAATGCCTCCCCAATAGCCTCTAGCGTGAGGTTGGCGAAGAACTTGCCATTTGGTGAGGTGATAGTCCTTTGCTCTGAGTTGTAGTAGTTAGCACATTCAATAATCAACTTCGGGCACTGAATTGCTAGTGGAAAACTAGCAGCTGCATAAAGTTCACTTCTAACAGTATTGTGCAAAGTAACCGATGGATGATGGCCTCCTATTCCCATCATTCTCCTTTTTAAATCCTCCAAATTGAAAGACCCTAGGTTCATATCACTCAACTTGCCCAGCTTTGAAGAGAACTTAGACTCCCACAAGACAGACTTGCTCAACTTCTTGATCACAACTTGTCTTGAAATATTTTCCTTTCCAACCACTCTTCTATCTGCTTCATCCATCCTGAAAAGATGAAAAATAGTCATTAGAAATTTAACTTAGAAAAATAAGCAACCATGGATGGCGAAAAGTTGAAGTTCACTACCACCTGCAGCACCAAAATTTGTAACTTCAAACCTCACTTCCTATAGCAACTTGACTTCAATACTTCTAGCAATACTTTCTAACACTTAGAAAATGTATCCTTTAGCAATACAACCTTCAACACTTAGAAGAAATTCGTCCTAGCTAGCTTGCTTCAGCAGCTTCTCAACTTCAAATTGTTTCCTCCTTAGAGCTCAACTTTGAATTTTGCAACTGATGAAGAAAATAAGTAAAATTCTAAGCTCATATAGCCAAGTCGAATTCTAGAAGAAGGCCAATTTTGGCCGAGTCATTAAGTTTCCACTCCTCCACTGCAAGAATTTGAATTTCCCTCCTCTGGCAACTACAACACTTGGCATCTAAAACATAGAATATTTTACCTTCTAGAATTTCAAAAAGATTCATCTCCATGGCATAGGCATACTTCACTTTAGCATTTCGAAATCACCCTCTGAAAATATTAATTTAATTGCTCCCTTTAAGAAATTCGCTCAACCGGTCAAGTCATTCACCTTATTATTTCATCCAACACTAGCTCGGGAGAATTGTTTTCATCAGAAATATTGCCAAAAATCATGTAGGCATCTAGCTTGAATTTCACAAGCCAACGCATTTCATTTTCAAGAATATTTATTTCTTTGCCTTAGAAAGATTTTAATTTTCCTTAGGAAATTTCATCAAGCTAGTGCCCGAGTAAAATTTTCACTTTAAAATTTCCAAAGAAGTGTGGAAGATTTCTAGTCATTTCCTTATTGAAAATATCCAATACCTAGAAGAAAATTCCCCTCAGAAAGTGCAAGATTCATGTGTCTACAGACGAAGGGGTACATTTAATTTTTTTTATTTTCAACAAAGTTTATCCTCACTCTTCTTTGGGCGTACTTCTCCCCTTCTGCAACTTAGGAAATTTCTCAAATCACCACTTCAAGTTGGGTGCGTTTTCTAGGTCATGCCTCCATTTTCCATCATTTAGAAACTTTTCTTATCACCCTCTCTAGACAGGGCATATTTGGAGGGGGGGCATCAACAAGAATTTCAACACTTTAGAAAAAAATTAATCACCTACTTTCCTCTTTGGGCGCATTTCATAGGTCCCACTTCCAATCCAAGACTTAGAATATTTTCAACTTCTCAAGGTGTCATGAAGGGCGCATTTCATAGGCGAAGGAGGAATTTTAAATAGTTACAAATTTTTTAAACATCCTCCATGGCAAGGTGGGTGCATTTAGAGGTTGGAGAAGGAAATTCTAACACTTAGAATTTTTTTAAACATCCTCCATGGCAAGGTGGGTGCATTTAGAGGCTGGAGAAGGAATTTCTAACACTTAGAAATTTTTTAAACATCCTTCATGGCAAGGTGGGCGCATTTAGAGGCTGGAGAAGGAATTTCTAACACTTAGCAACTTTTCCAAGCCAACCTCTAGCATGGGTGCATTTAGGGGGGTGAGGAGGAATTTCTTCTCCAATGCCATGCATACTCTTTTCTGCCTCTTCCAAATTGGGTGCATATCAAGGGTCATGTAGGAATTTCAAGACTTGAACAAATTTTTCTTCCTTTAGCCTACTATAAGTTGGGGGCATATGAGGGGGTCTACATGAATTTTCATTATCTTCAAGTCCCTCATGATGCCTAGGGCACATCTGGGAGAGGGTGATGCCATCTTTCTTCTTGCGTTGGATATATCTAAACACTTAGCCAACTTTAGCCCTCTAGCCCCAGTTTACTATTTTTAGTAAGTCCCCTAATTTTCACACTTCTGCAACTTTGATTCACTTGAAATTCGTGCCATAGGATCCTCATGGCCTATTTGACCTGTTCACACTACCATCTTGTGTTGACCTACTATTTATCGCCCATAGGTGACTTACTATAAATAGTAATTACTTGATTTTAGAACTTCCACAACTTTGTTTGACGTGAAATTTGCTCCATGGGGTCCTCGTGGGTTGATTGACATGTTCATTGGTGCCTTGTGCTGACTTGCTATTTATAGCCTGCCCCAGAAGTGACTTACTATAAATAGTAAGTGCTTATATTTCCTTCAAATTTTACTAGCAAATTGCTTGAAGGATGTTGATCATGATGGGATAAGTCAGTTTTCAATCTTTTCAAGATTTATCGCTCATTTTGAGTCCTAGAGTTAGAAACCCTAATTTATTTTGCATGTTCCTTAGATGACCTCTGTTTGACCCCATTTTAGTTGCATGTCACTCTGTTTGTGATACTAATGTGCTAGGGAGCTACCAGAGTGATCTTGCTAAAAATAGTAAGTGCCTAGAAAGTGGCCAACCAACTACTAGATGAGTTTGCATGTCACACTGCCTGGGAGATCTCAAAAAACCTAGAAAAACCCAATAAACTAGACTGCATGCGAGCAGTGGCTAAAAATAGCAAGTTCTTGAAAAGTGATCATCTTGTCTCGCATGTTACATCATTGTGTAGCTCTTGAAAAGCCCATAAAGAATATACATACATGCATCAAAAAACCTTGCATGCAAACCCTAAAAATAGCCTCTGAAACCTAAGCTGCTAAAAGTTATCATCTCAACTTGCATGTTAAAATTCAATTTGCTAACACAATTTAACTTCAAACTATCATGAAGAGCACAAACCCTAATTCTACAAACTTAGCCAAAATTTAAAATTTAAGCTCAAAGACAGGCACATCCCTAGAAATACAAGCAACAAAGAGAGAGACAGTGGGAAAAACCAAAGCCAAAAGACAAGAACAAAGCAAAAATCAGGGGTCCCCGTTTTGAATGGGGTGATGTGTGAAAAGGTCACAACATCTGGTGACTCCATGGGAAAGTGTTGAAAAACACTTTAAGAATTGAACCTTGGCTAATTCTCCTCAAACCATCATATGAAAAGGATACTTACTCCAAAGGGGAGAAGAATCTGATATTGGATCGAAACACCTTCATCCAAGATCCTGTGAGTGTGTGCATATTCATTCCATCTCTAAACCATCTTGACCTCTGGAATTAGCCACAAAAATTTATATAAATATCTTAACTTCAAAAGCATCCTGGACATTGCCCTACTTCCAATTAGGCATCTATAGCCCCGACGAAGTTGTTGCTACAATTCCCACAAATATTTCTCCACTACCAGCCAGGCATCCATAGCCCCGATGGAGTTACTCTCATATTCCCAAAACCAATACTCAGAGTATAATATTTATTTTGTTCTTCTTTTTTCCTTTTTAGATATTTCTTTCTAGCACATTTTCTTTTTCTTTCATATTGATTTTCCATCAATTCCACAATTGGGAATTGTAGTGGCGTTGAAGAAAGACGTAAGATTTTCACTTGCCATAACCTTCCCCAAGAAACCAAAATGACTCAGAGTGGAAATAGGTAGGGCATTAGGATCTTTAGACTCATGTTTTAAGACACAATAACAGGTTAATCTCCTGAGTCAAGCTTATTCCCAAAATGGATGATGACAAGAGGAAAACAAATTTGGTTTTCAAAATTTTCACAAACTCATAAAGTCTAGTGGAAAGAAACCAAGTTGTGGAAAGGAACATCATCACCCCGTTCGCCATATGAAACCCCAAAATATTTTCCCATTCCAAACCAAAACCACTTGAGCAAACAACTCAAGGGAAGAACATCAAACCAAAAACCCAAAGGACAACAAACCAAAACCAAAACGGAACAAACCGAAAACAAAAAAGGGTAAACAAGAAAAGAAACCTAAACTAACTATATATAGAGTAGGTCCTCGGAGGGAACCTAAGATTGGAAATAATGCTTGAGGAATTTCCCATTGACTGGAAATGGGATATCCTCTCCTGTCAGTTTCTTCAACCTGAATGCATTATCTCCTAGGATTTTAGAAATCTAATAAGGGCCTAGCCACAATTTATCAAACTTGTCATGATCTTTCTTCTCATGAGCCTTGTCCCAACATAAGACTAGGTCAGAAATCCAGAAGAATTTGACCTTAGCTTGCTTGTCGAACCATCTTTTTACAACTCCTTGATGTTTTGCTAGATTTTCCAATGCTTCATCTCTTTTCTCCTCCAAGTGCATCAACTGAGACAATCTTGTTTGAATTCGATCTTCCCCTTCAAGATACTCTTGAATGAACTGAAGAGTTGGGATCCTCAGCTAAATGGGGAAGACAAGATCCTATCCATAGACCAAGTAATAGGGAGATGTTCCCAATGAATTATTTGTTCTAATCTTGTCAGCCCATAGGGTGAATCTCAGCTATGTGTGCCAATTTTTAGGGTTTTCATCTAGTAGCTTCTTGATGGAATTCAGTAAATTCTCATTTGTGGACTCTACAAGTCCATTCCCCTGTGGATAGTAATTGGAAGAAAATTTTAGTGTGATCCCGTATTTGAATGCCCAGTTAGAAAACTTCAACGATGAGAAAGTTGGACCATCGTCACACAGTAGAGCATGGGGGCATCCAAATCTGGTGATAATATTCTCCTCAATAAATCTGATGACCACACCTATTGTGCAAAGCTTGAGAGCTTGAGCCTTCATCCACCTTGTGTAGTAATCTGTCGCTGTTAAAATGTATTTGTGTTGTCCTAAAGAAGGTGGGTTGATCATTTCGATGAAATCTAAACCCCATTTTGCAAATGGCCTGACTTCAATTACTAGCTGCATGGGCATAGATGGATTCTTTCCTCTATCTGTAGCTGTCTAGAAAATGTGGCAAGCCCTCACATGTTCATAAGCGTCTTTGAAAAGTGTAGGCCAGTAATATCCAGCCCTTGAAATTTGATGAGTTGTGGCTAAACCACCTCTGTGACTTGTCCCAAATTTCTTGTGAAAATGTTCCATTAGCTGCTTGGCTTCCTCCTTGCCAACACATCTCAAATATATTCCTTCATGATTTTGTCTATAGAGGACTAACCCTTGAAGCATAAATCTCTGAGTCTTCATCCTTAAGGCTCTTTGCTGCACTAGATTCAAGTGTGAAGGACATCTATGATTCAACAAGTAATAAATGGTGTCGTCATACCATTCTCCTGGAGACACTTCTTCCAGCACATAAGTTTGTTGTATTAGTCCTGGTCCAGTTGTTGCAATCGTCTGAGCCAAAGATTGGCCTCAAACCAGCTTCATGGGTTGTATCTCTATCATATTCTTGAAAAGTGGCAACCCACTTGCCCCTTCTTTCTCTCAGCTTGTTCTTCATCAGTAACGTTTTTACAATGGAATCCAAAACTATAGTGTAGACTTTACTTCTCAGGATGTAGTGCTTGAACTTCTTAACTTCCTTCACCAAAGCATAAGCTTGCTTCTCCACGCTGGGATATCTCAACTCTGCCTCCTTTAATGGTGCACTTATAAAGGCTATCAGATGCTCATCCTTCTCTTCAATTCTTTGAGTCAACACTACTACACATGTATGTTTTGAAGCAAAGGAGTACAAATAGAAAGGCTTAGTATAATCTGGGTTGACCAATACTGGAGCATCCACTATTGCTTGTTTAATCTCATCAAACACTTTCCTAGTTTGAGGGGTCCATTCGACCTTCACATTTCTCTTCAACATCTCATTCAGTGGCCTCACGATCTTGACAAATCTAGTTATGAATTTTCTGACAAAATTAATTTTTCCAAAGAATGATCTTAACTCCTTTTGACTACCTAGCAAACCAATCTTTGAAATTGCCTCGATACATTCTAGATCAATTCAAATGCCATTTTCTGAGATGATATGGCCTAATAGTTTTCCCTCAGTGACACCAAATATGAACTTCTTGGGATTGAGAGACACACTGAATCTTCTACACCTCTGAAAGATATTTCTCAAGTCCTCCACGTGGTCTCCTCTTCTCTTTGAAAAATGGTCAATTCATCCATGTATATAATTATGCATTTCCCTACCAAATCTCAGAAAGCAATATACATAGCCCATTGGAAAGTGGCCCCTGCATTGATCAAGCCAAAATGCATCTTGTTGTATGCAAATGTTCCCTACTTGGTGGTGAACATTGTCTTTAGTCTGTCTACCTCTTCTACCGTCACTTGGTTATAACTTGAATAGCCGTCCAAGAAGGACATCATTTGGGAACCATTCACAATCTATAACACCTCATCTAAAGAGGGAAATGGATAATTTTCCTTCTCTGAAGCCCTGTTCAAATTGTGGAAATCAACACACAATCTTATCTCTCCATTCTTCTTTCTAACTGGAACTAGATTGGTAACCCACGTGGAGTGCCTTACTGGAAAAATAATTCACCCTGAAATAAGTTTCTTGACTTCTTGATAGATCAAGGGTTCTAACAATGGATTTACAGGTCTCTACCTCTATCTAAATGGCTCACTTCTTGGTTTCAATGGAATCGTGTGTGTAATCAAGGAGGTCTCATATGTTTTCACATCTTTGTATCCCTAGGCTATCACATTTGAGAACTCTCTCATGGCCTACAATATACCTTCCTTTTCCTTTGGTGCACAAACTTTTCAAATAAAAACATTTTTGACTTGTTCTTTAGTCCATATATTGATGGCTTCACAGTCATTTCCTTGGGTACTCTGGTTTCTACTCAGTTTGTCGAGATCAAACAATCTTTCTAATTCAACCATACCTCTTGGAATAACGTTTGTTTTCAAATTCAAGATCCCTTCAGCATTAAACTCTACTTCCTTTGTTTCTTCTTCATCAATAATTTGTGCCTCGAACACACTAGAGCATGTGAGGAAATCTAGAATCTACTTATCATCATCAAAAACTTGAAAATTATGTATATTATCTGGGATTGAAGGTGTAGAAACCAATTCAATTGTAAAAAATTTCCATCCTTCCATAGCCAAAGGCTCCAAGGAACTAGCTTCCTGCACGAGGGAATTGGCAATCGGGTTCTTTGACCGATAAAATTGCTCGATATTGAATGCATCAAAGCTCTTTATGAGGTCCCAAACTTTGTTGTGATAATGATTGAGCCTCTTGTTGTGACAAGCATAATGTTTCCTCACTTGTCTAACTACTATGTACAAGTCTCCAAAGGTGTGCACAATCTTAGATCCCTTTTGAATTGCAAGGATCAATCCATGGATCAAGGATTCATACTCTGTGACGTTATTGGTACATGAGAATTGGAGCTTGTAGGCACCCAAATATGCCTCTCCGGTTGGGCCAATTAGCTCAAATCCTACTCCATTTCCCTTCTTTGACTTTGATCCATCGAACCTCAAGGTCCATACTTGATTTTCTATTTGTGTACAGGGAGTTTGGATATATGCACTCTCCTAATCACATGCTTTTGGGACATTCTTGTTCACTACTGGCTTGATTTCCTTGTTCTCTACCAATCTCTCCATGGTGGTGCTTTCTTGGTTATTAACTTCTTTACTTTCTCTATCCAAAGAGGCTTGTGGGACCATCCTTGAGACTTGCTCCAAAGAAATTTTGCACATAGCACAAGTAACTTCTAAATGAAATGCCTCATGAATTCTACACCAATTAGGAAGCAAAAAATTCTTAATAGAAGCATCTTTTCCCAATTCAACTTCTTGCTTCGCACTTCTCAGGAAAAAATCCCTAAAGTTTATGAACATTCCTTTTCCTTCATTCTCACTTGTATCACTTTCAATCAAAACCTCAGTGGATGATGAAACATTTTCTAAAAACTTTCATTTGTTTGGGCTTTCCAACATAAAAACTTCTTGTTTGACATGCTTGTATGAGCCCAACTCAGTTTCCATAAACATAATCTCATTATATTCACCATACTCAGTGATCATTAATCTTAGCCTTGGCGTGCTCTTAACCTTAATCTAATTTGGGACTCCTCTAAAGACATGGATGGCCAGGATTGAGCCTAGGATAGGAGATCAATGGCTAGGGTGAGATGAGACCTCACAATCCATCTCGTGAAGACATGTGGTAGGTGAAGTGGACAAGGAATGGTGATGTGGAAATGAGGTGGAAAAGGTAAGTATTGTCTCATCTACCCACATCATGGGATGATGTGATAGTAGAAGAATTTTAAATCTTCTAAAATCTCCCTTGGTTTTGGAGATTTGACCTTCGGATTGGGAAGGGAATTTTAAATTAGTCCTTTATTCCTCGAAGGGTGTTGGAGAAATAAAGTGGAATTAAAAATTCCACATAGGATGCACGGGGGAATTAAAAAGGAATTTTAAATTCCTTGGGGGGTGGAGATAACTTCTCCAAGTGTAAAAATATTTAATGAGTTGACTAGGGCACATGCCATAATTGGCATTAGGTAGGATTAAGGGATAATTAGCCAAGCATTAAGGTTGTACAAATGATTAGGAGGGATAATGATGGATTAGGGACACATTGCAAGATATGGAGGATGTGACCTTAATTATGATTAGGAATGTGCACATCATAATCAAAGATTAATTAGACTAATCTGGATTAGGAAAGGATTATGGAGGATAGGACAAGGAGAGAGAAAAAGTGAATTTAAAAATTGATTTTAATTCATTTGGGAAAAGTGACTAAATTAGATAAATTAGACTATTTATTGAATTTAGAGAGGAATAGGGTAAGGTATTTAATTGATTAATTGAAATACCTTAGGAGGCATTAGGACTACAATAAATATTAACTAAATAATGAATTATTTAATTAATATGGTTTAGGGACATGGGATGGAAGAGTGCAAAGACAAATTTGACCATATGGGGGTGGTCAAATTCAAGTGTCTACATTTTTCCTCTCTTTGAAATATCATTAGAATAACGGTGTTTCGAAGAAAATTAAAGTGCAGACAACTCAATAGAAGAAACAGACTTTAGAGGATGCCTCAGTATCACAAAAAAATGGATAGGAAAGAGGAATTCAAAAATATGGATAGGTATGCCCCCTCGAAAGGGCAGATGGGGAAGAAAAGGGGCCTCAAGTGACTTCTCAATATGGAGAAATGGAGGGTACCATGTGGTAGAGGACAAAAAACCATGAAAAGTGGCTTTTGAATAGAGAAAAATGGACATACGAGGGTGCGAATGGTAGCCCGCGGAAGAAAGGGGACAGAAGGATTGAAAAAGGTTAAATAAAGGGTAAAAATTACCCAAAATTAGCAAGGCTAATTAGGGGAAAAAATGAAAAGCTATAAATAGTAATTTTGAAATTTTACTATTCACTTTGCTTTTATTGTGCATAGGTGTCACCAAGAGATTGGACGAGAGAGAGTGAGAGTTGATGAGGCAAGTGAAATGGTGGATGATAAGGAGATGGTTCACTAAGTGGATGAGGTGCGGGAATTCTACCATCTACGACCACCACCCCAACAGGTAGGATCCAAACCAGCCTTGTAATTTAATTTCAATTTTCGCACATGTGTTTTTTATTTTGGGATGGGTTAAACTAGGTCAAAACAAAATCACCACGAGAGGGCATATGCACCTTTCCTTCAAAATTCATTCACCTTTTTGGTGAATGGAAGATTGTGTGGGAGGGAACATGTGAGTGTGCTTCTGCAAGGGCAGACGTGCTCGAGAGGGGGGATTGCGAAATCCCCTCTCTCTAGGATGGTGTGAACTTGCTCACGTAAGGGAAAACCTAAACAACTTAACATAATAATGAAAATGTTAATGAAATGAAAAGAAACCTAATAGAATAATAATGAAATAGATAATAGAATGAACTAAAATGATAATAATTCCTAAGGGAATGATAACGAAATAGATAATGCAATGAAATGAATAATGAGATGAATAAATACAAGATGAAATGAATAATGATGGGTGATGTAGTGCACCTGTCAAAATCATAGGGACCTTAATAGGAAGGATAATTGGGGGATAAAATTTTTAAAACCAAAAAACAATGAGCACAGGCTAGGGAAAATGGATTGGGATAAATGCAATGCAATGGGAGAATGAATGAAATGCAATCTAATGCCATTTTCTCATATTAGGAGCACTGATTTTTCTATAGCATAGGACACAATATGCCATGGTATGAAGAATCAAGTTTGATTAGTGTCAAATGCATAGGACTGACACAACAAACAAGAAGGCTTATCCCAACATCCCAAATCCGCAAGGGCTTTGATCGGGCCTGATGTTGGAATAACCACAAGCACAAAGGATTCCCCAATGTAACACGAGACCATGGGGATCTCGGTGGGCACTACGCAGGACAACCCAAAAGACAAGATCACACCAAAAATCAAGATATGCCCCTATGTTTACTATTCAACGTGCACCATGATATGATGGATCATGGCAATTATGACAAGGCATAATAGAAAGCTCAAATGATAAAAAAAAATGAAAAAAGCACCACAAGATCAAAAAATATTTCAAATATCCTTTTCCATAGGACCAATAGGTGGATGGGATTGATGAAGTTTGATTCAAGGAAAGATACATCATGTTAAGACCTGTTGTAAACTTTTCACACATCGCCACATTACAAATGGGGACCCCCACTAGTTTTCCCCTTTTTAGGGTTTTGCTTTGCACAATGGTTTCTTGAGGTCACTACTTTGAGAGTTTCAAGTCAGTCTTTTGAAGGTCATCCAAGCCAAGTTGAGAATCCATGCCTGAATCAACACCTAAACATCATGGAAGGGCTTAGAAGGTCTAGGAGACGAGGATCGCTTGTGCTTTGAACCAATTCTGACACTTCCTACTTTTTAGGGAATCTGCTTTTTCGCTTTTTCATTTTTGGCATTTTTGGACCAAACTAGGTTCCCTATTTTTTAGGGATTCTTCTTTTTCTATTTTTAGAAAGTCAACCCTGGTCAAATAAGTCAATGTATCTATTTTTTAGAACCAAAAATCAGCCAAAAAAATCACTGAAAAATCAAAGTAAAAAATTAAAAAATCAAGCAGAAAAACATACAAAAGCATGGAAAAGCATGATAAAAATCTAGAAAAAACAGTTGAAAATCACCCAAAAATCAATCCAAAGGCATGAAATCCATGGAAATTTTCCCTAAGTCGAGAGAAAAAAATTTCTTAGGCTTTGAGGATGCGAAAATGGCAAGCATCTTGGCAAGTCTTCCCTTGCCTTGATGAGATAATGGCAAGACCTCTTGGAAGTCTACCCCAGCATGGCAAAGACTCTTGGAAGTCCACCCCAGCATGGCAAAGACACTCGAAAGTCCACCCCAACATTTGGAAGGAATGGCAAGACTATTTGAAAGTCCGCCCAAGCCTTGAGGAAAAATTGGAAAGACATTAAGGAAGTTCGCCCAACCTTGAGAGGGGAATGGAAAGAAGTTTATAAAGTCTACCCCACCATGGAAACAAGTTGATAAAATCTACCTAGCCTGGGAAGAGGGAGGAAATGAAAATTTGGCTAAGTTTGGAGGACTATCAAGAAAAAAAATCAAAATTTTTCCTAAGTATGGATGCCTAGAGGGGGAAATTTCATGAAGTTCATTCAGTGCATAGAGGAAAATACGTATGGTAGAGAGGTTGGAAAGTCTTCCCCAGGCCAAAAAGGATGAAAATTTGTCTAAGTGTCATGAAAATTTTCCTAGGAAAGACATCCAAACACATGATAAAATCCAACTTTTCCTAGAGAAAATCACCCAAGCAAGAGGAAAATTCAATTTTGGCAGAGAAAATATGCCTGGCACGATTTGAAGTTCACCATGGTAGAGGAAAATAAGGATCTGGCATAATATTTGTTGGAAAGATGGCTAAAAATCCAACCTGGCTAGACAAAAAATTGAAATAACTTGGAAAATAAATATGTAGCAGAGGGAAAATTAAAATAAGCCATGGGTTAAAAACGAATGGGTTGGAAATAAATTAATTAAACATTTGGATAATTTATTTCTGACACTTAGAAATATAAAATTCCTCGGACAAAAGTAAAATTTGCCAGAGATGTTTTAGAAGTAAAATTCATAGTTGAAAATAAATTATGCCAAAAAATGAGAAAATCCATGAGCAAAATTAAAATTCACCTTGAAAAAATTGAATTTAATTTAATTGGACGTTTAATACTTTTCCAAATAAAAGATAAACATCTAGCAAAAAAATTGAATTTTGGAAAATCAAAGGGATTTTCCTGGATAAGCCTACCATGGATTTTTTTTCAAAAAAGAATGGAAACGTGCTTGATTGAAGAGGAGAAAACAAATCAAAATCGAGAGAAAAAGATGTAGTTGCTAAAACAAATTGAATTCTTCAGCATTAGAATGAGTTTCAACAACTCATTTTTCACAGACTCAGCTCAAGAGAAGTTAATCTCTCGAAATTGTAAGAAAGTTGAGATAAGATCAATTCTTCTGCAGGAAAAGTCAATTTTCTCAGAGGAAAGAGTAATTTCATGCTGAGGAAGTAATTTATTGGAGAAGTAAGAGAATTTCTTGGCTGAAAGCTGAACTTCTCAGCAAAGTTGGCGCACTTTGTCATTAGATTTTTGATTAAATTCTCAAACTTTGAATTTTATTTGCAGCCAAAAGATTTTTCCTAAGGTTTGAAGTTTAGTTGGCTAAATTCATTAATTCTCCTTCTATCTTTTTCATTTTGGCTAAATTCCAATCAAATTCGTTTACTTTCAGCATGCTTTTTCGCAAAAATTCAATCTTTTAATAACCTAAAAGTAAAATATTTGAATAAAAGGCACGAGCATAAATTATATTTTAAAATCTTCATATTAATGTTAGTGTTTTTACTACAGGTTAATGACCATGACAAGAGAACCATCAAAGAAGATGTTAATGAAGTTTTCCAGTAAAGGGGTACAACGAGAGTCGAAGATCAATTCAAAATGGAAATTGTTGCAAACACTGATCTTGGACATGTAGACTTCGCAGAGTTTAAAAAGAGGGTATATGGACATGCTGGGTTACCAACACCAATTTCCAGATGGATGGTGAGGAATGGAATTTTCCAAGCAACTGGATTCTCGCCTGCAATAGAATGTGTCGAGTTGATGGTAGAATGCGCCATTCATTATGATGCATAGGAGAGACAAATTTTGGCACCTAACGGGAGGATTCTAGCACACCTTGGTGAAGTGGCAATCCAGGAGGCATTTGGCATCCCAACACATCACTAGACCATTTATGATACTAAAGAGGATGCCAAGAGATTATATGATAACCGGTCTGAATTGTGTGCCACAAATATTAATAAATCATGGTTGGAGAAGCCTAGACCATCTACAAAGAAGATGCCTAAGAAGTTGTGTCAAAAAGACTTTAAGGAGGATAATGGATATATCATTTTGATGCTGAATAGGATAGTCGAAAATCCACAAGGTGCATATTTTGAGACATGGATGTATTATTTTATAGATGAAATCACTTCTGGCGTGAGGATGTTCAACTAGTCCCGAATGATAAGCGACAATCTCCATGAGCAGTTAGTCAATCTTGAGAAGAAGTCTTTCCACATGAGCTCCTATATCATCTATTTGTTGGCTAGAACGTATAGATACTCAAGACTTATATGCAAAGGAAAAGTTGGCAATGGTGAGAATGAATTCAAGTCCTATGATTGCTACTCATAACTCCAACTCAAGGACAAGTCTCATTTCTCAGGCGGGCACACAATGCTTTCCCCATGTATATCACGAGAATACTTCAAGGAGGAACTCACCAGAGATTGAGTCATGAAGCCAAGATTTTGATCAGTAGGTATGGATCCTAGTTTATCCAGTTTCCAAAGTTTACATATGTTAGGATCTAGGGTTTCACTGGAAGTCCTTATAAGCTTCCTATCTATCCTACTAATCATATGATTTTGCTGGAAGTCCTAAGACAACTGGAAGAGTACCAAAACATCTAGAGGCCAAGTAAGAAGGTGGCTATTACTTTCCCATTCTTTATTGGGAATATGTTGGAGTCTTCTCCATCAACACAAGCAACTAAGAGTGCTAGGCTAGAAATTCAATGGTACCCATTCACAGCCTATTGGTCTAGGGCCAATTTTGATGCTCATCATCACATTCAGACCATGGATGGGATAAAATACAAACAAAGAGTAGACTTGGAGGACTTCTGACCAAATGCCACTGATGAGTATGAAGTCAGAAAGAGGTTATGTTCTAGGGTGCCAGTGGATTTGATAAGAGAAACCAAACTTTGTCGGGTGCTCGATTAGTTGTAGGACGAGAATTATATCCAGCTGAGCTTCGATGAGAGTTGGCCTCTTCCTTCCATGAAGTGATTAGAGCTTGAGCATTCAGACTTGGCTACATTCATGAGACCAATGATAAAGTATTCTCAGTAGTGGGTCGACCATCAAGTCCAAGAGTTGAGGCAGAAAAGAATAAGGATCACGTATGATTTGCTAAGTGAGACAAAGTCATACTCCACCAATGCTGGCCCATCCCACAATGATGATTTAGTTGACATTGACGAGAAGAGGAAAGAAGTACTTACAAGCATAGAGCCTACTCAAAAAAGACAGAAGATGGAGCCATATCGTTCTACGACGTCTAGAAACAATGATGAGATAGTAGCCACCGCAGACGAATCCTTGGCTGAGATGATCAGACCTTCTACAATTCAGGAGAAGAACAATGAGTCGATCTAATTGGATAATGATGAGCCCCCATCTCCTACGGGCACAAAAGTGTTGGGTTTAGATAATGAAATGGAAGTCCAAAATGATGATTTCGAAGAGGGAATGATTTCCGCCCTAAGAGGAATCTTGGATATTTCAAATGAAGAGAACATTTAGGAGGAGGATAGTATCAAGCAGCCTACCATTCCTAATTGGCTGAATGAGAGGATGAAAATTCAGGCTCCAATTGAGGTCCAAAAAGAAGATGATGCTGGGGATTTCTTGGCAAGGTTGGAACAAGTTGCTACTAAGAAACCTGCCAAGAAGTTTTCCATGATCCATAGGGACAAAACTGGCAACAGTTCCATACAGATCATAGTACCAATAGTGGGTAAAGCACAAGATGAAATCACTCCCCAAGAATATGCCATAACCACTATAGACCTTGGCCCAACAACAAAAGGCCAGGAGGTAGAAGAACTAGATAACTCCATCTCAACTATCAAGGCAAGATCGAAAAAGGAAGTGTTGAAAGAGAAAGAGTACAAAAGGGAGGTCGAGCGCCTGAAGGAGTATATACGGCATCTGACCCAATCACTCAATCAGGGTGATGCAATAGCTCCTTCTCTTCTCAATTCCTCATAGGAGATGGCCAAGGATGTGGAAGAAGGGATGGTCACGGCCAAGGAGGCCCAGGAATGGATGACAAGCAAGGGCACGAAAGCGGCTTTGTTCATGGAGAGATTGACGCTTGCTTATGAATAGACTTCCTCATTCCTTTCTAGGCTGGCCATCATGGTGGAAACTTGGGAGAACCTCCCAGATATTCAGGATGGGCTCATTCCATGCCTCAAAGTACTAAAGGGTGTTCTAAAGGAAGAATTGGTCAAGGGAAAGGTGATTTTTTTGGGAGCTGCTTATGATTTTCATCATTAGTTTTGGGAATTAACGATGCAGAGTGAGGTTCTGGAGAAGGATAGGGCAGATGGGCTCAGACTTGAGGAGCAAGCCAAAGAAATCTAGAGGAAGATTTATATGATAGTTGCAGATGTGTTTGATAGAGAGATTGTTCGGGAAAATGACATGCGGCTGGAAAGGTTGAAGCATAAGGTTTAGGAAGTTTTCTTCTCTACTACTGGACCAATTCTAAGGTAGGATTTCACAAAAGTGGTGAACCTCTTGTCCATTTAAGATGATTTTGTGAGACAGGAAGCAGATTGGGTGAACACCTTTTCCAGATGTGCTGAGGATTTAGACAGGCTTGAATTCAAGATAAGGATGTTGCTACTAGTCACGATGGAGGAATTTGTCACGATCATGTCCAGATTTGTTGAGCACAATGTTGCTAAGGTGGATAGAGATGCTTTCCCTTGAAGATAGCTCCAACTACTTGTTTACTGATGTTATTTTGGGCAACCCTAATTAGGTTTGAGTTGTATTAATCTTGGCCTTTCATTTGAGTCTAAAAACTCTATATAAACTTGTGATCTCTCACTTTCATTTGTGTGGAGACAGCGTATGAAATTATTGTGTTAGACTATTTTCAATAATAAAATCTCTTATGCATGATGTCCTTTGAATCACTTTTATTGTTAAGTAGTGTGCAAGGTTGCATAACTTCTTCAACCATAGATTAGAATTTGATAGAATTTTAGATTGCAATTAAAATAGAATTTTATTTGAATGTTTGTTAAGTGAATGCAAGATTTGATCATATAGATTAATGGTGAAATATTGCTCATACTTTCTTTGGATGGTTGATTTTCATTCAATGCATAAAGTTAGCCTAAGCTTGTGATTGTGGATACTTAACTTCAGTATTTTTTGAGGCATGAAAATTATAATCACACCCTTTGAAGATTGCACCCACTTTGGGTAGTTGTCCCAGGGAGGCGAAACAAAGCGTGGTTACTCATTTCACTTGATCTTTACTGTCTCTTGAATTCCTAAGCATAGATTAGATCCTCTAATCCATTATCTTTTTCCCTTTCTAAGATCTAAACTGAATGTCCCAACCGAAGAAGCCTTTAATGATAAATCTGTCTAAGCCATGAACTTGTAAGAAATTTCCTAGTGTAAGTCCCTTTGTGTATTACCTGCATATCATAGTGCCCATTGAGCTTATCCACATGTCATGACCTGACGAAAGAAACCTTGTAATCGCCATATGATCTTCTAGAAATCTTATCATACGTGGTGAATTTGTTCAAGAGAGGATAGAGTGTCTTTGGACATTTTATTCTGTGTGTTCAATGGATGATAAAATGTACACCAACATAGAATTGACGCTGGAAGGAGGGCCTTCAACAAGGGATTCCTTACAAGTTAAGGTAGCGGACATGATGTAGTATCGTATTACCACATGAGTTTCCTTTTGATGTAACTATTGAACAACCAGATCAACCACCAACAAATATTATTGATCAGTTGTATGCACTAGCTTGGAAGTCATAGACCAATCACACTCAATTCGAACAGACAAGTCATGTCCTTACTAGAGAAGAAGAAAAGGGAAAGATATTTGAGGAAGCAATCAAGAGAGACTTGATATGACAAAAGATTGATCATCTAAAGCAAACCTTTGACGAGATAGAATGATCAGTTGCTACAAGCTCATCCTCAAATCCAGGCATTGATAATAAGATGAATAATGGTACTCCCGACCAATGCTCCTGATCCAAATCAATATCCTCAACCAGTGTTACAACCAAACTTGGGTTTCCACAATGAACAAGAGTATATTATTACTAAACTTTTCAGCCTCACATGGCAAGTGAGAAGAAGTGCTCCTGATTGGTTTCATATGCACTATATTCTTGAGGAAGAAGAAAGAGAACATTGAATTGAATTCAACATTCAAAGGGACCTCCTTGTTGAAAGATTTGAAGCCCTTCAACGAGAGAAAAACTAGCAGGCCAACCAACAGGCCAATCAACAAGTCCCACAAAAAGAAAACCAACTAGCTCCTAACGTAGCCCCTACACCACCTCGACAAGCTTAAAGGAGGATATGCTGGATTGAATTGGCTCTTTCTCAGTAGATAGATTTTGGAGAGTTACTAGATCCACTCCAAATTATTTTAAGGAATTTTTGGAATTATCACCTTACAGAAATAGGCAAAGAAAAAGATCTAAAGCATCATAAAGTGTAGTTGACATCAATGGAGAAGCACTGAGTGAGGAAGATCCTTTAGGTATCTTCCAAACCTCACCACCCCATACTCCAATTCCAAGTACCACACAACCAGACTGTCAACCAGTTCCAGTAGTTGTACAAGTTGTGCAACCAATTCCACTAGTCCAACCAGTCCAAGAAAATCAACCAAATGCTCCAATGGCATGGAATCCAACTAACAGGCTGCCTATGATGTTTGCTATTTATCATAATTTACCCAAAATTTTGAAACATTTATGTTCCAAGTTTCATAATGGTGACCTGAACCACACTGCTGACGAGCATATCAAGCTTTTTGAAGATATTCTTCAGAACAAAGATATCCAAGAAGAAGATGTTTCCTGTAGATTGTTCCCCTACACATTCGATGAGGAGGATTCTTATTGGTACATCCATTTTCCAGCTAACTCCATTCACAACTGGCAACAAATGAAAACTACTTTCCTAGAAAAGTTTAGGGCACCAATTTCCCCATCTAATTTGTACAAGCAGTTTCTAGAAGTGAAGAAACAAGAACGTGAACCAATTAGCACATTCAACAATAGATTCCATAGGGCCTATACAAGTTTAAGAGATCCTTACGAGTTAGACAATTCAACGACACTACCCATTTATTATGTATCTTTGGATTGTCTTACTACCATGTTTGTAAAATCAAGGAACCCACTCCTACCAGATTTGAAGGAAGCGTATGCTACAGTAATTATAGCCAACAATTGTCTAGGAGTCAGAATGGCTCTAGGTCCACTCAATTACTTAGGAAATACGTCCGCCCAAAATCAAGTTCAAGATATTAATCGAGCGTTAGCTCATCAAATGCCTATGATGAACCCGGTCCCATTTGCAAGCAATCAAATGGTCCTTCACCTAGGAGCACCTATGTCCCAAATGTCACCAGCATAACCAATATATCTTCAAAATGTGACAACTTCGACATGAACTCAAGAAGAGAAGGATGAAATAAAGGACTTGATTGAACAAGTCAAGAAGCTATCGCCAAAGTCACATATTTGAAAAGTCAAAATAGCCAAATTCAAAGTTTTCAAAAGAGCTATCAGGCACCTCAAGGGAATTACCAAGGTCAAAGTCATTCTGAATACCAAAGAGACAATCATAATTATCAAAGGGACAATCAAAATTATCAAGGGAATAATCAAGGTTTTCAGAATAACAATTCAAGCTTCCAAAGGAAGACCTAGTACATAGGATCTAACATTGGTACTATACCATCACCCTTAGATAATCCATTTGTCGATAATCCTCCCACAAACAAGGTGTTCCTGACCGAAGTGGCATTATTAGGATGGTGCAGGCTACACAATATAGATCAACATTCTGAGTTGCATTGTTGCAAGTTCAAAGTAGCCACAAATATTTTCAGAAGCGAAAGGAGGAATTCAAAGGTAGAAGATCCTCCAGTGACCAGATATGAATTAGTTCCTAAACCAAGATATGATCAGGCCCTCATGATTGAGTGTCTGATTCCACCCCAAGAATACCCACAATATTAGCATAATCAAAGATTTCCACCCGTATCTGCAAATGGGCCAATGGAGGCGCCATGATATCAAGATGGACCAGAAATTCAAGACCTGTCAAGCTAGCTAGCTACAATCAATTGTTATAATTTCCCTCCACTACATAATAGTATATTGGTAGAAGGGGCCAGAGAAGTGCTTCAATAGGTGTCTAGAAATCCATTCAGGATATACCAGAGGAATAATCGCCAAAACAAACCTTTGACCACATCTACTCCTCCAAACAATTTTCAGACTCCACCAAATCCAAATGCTACCTGTTGTGACCTATTTCACACATTGCCCCATTGCAAATGGGGACCCTAGTAGTTTTCTTTTCAGGGCTTTGTCGTTGCACTTCAATTTCATTTGATCTCTGTTTGGGGGTTTAGAGTTTGAGTTTTTGAATGGTCACCCAAGTCAAGTGAAGAGTTTGAGCCTTAATCAGTGTGAAAACATCATCACGGTGCTTAGGAGGCCCGAGCAACGAAGATAGAATGTCATTTTAGTCAATTTTAACATCTCCTACTTTTTGGGGATTTCCCCTCTGGATGCTCTATTTTTTAGGGACTTCATTTTTGGCATTTTTGGCCCATATTGGACTTCCTATTTTTTAGGGGCTATTTTTGGAAAGTTATTATTTTTGGAAAAAGTTTCTATTTTTCACAGGATTTCCATCTTTAGAAAGTGCCTGAATTTAAAAAACCCAGTTAGAAGTCTCAAAAAAACAATGGAAAATCACATAAAATCATTTTAAAAATTTGGAAAGATTCATGGAAAGGTCTAAAAATCATGGTGAAAAATTCCTTAAGTATGGAGATATGAGTTCATGAAGGCATGGAAGCAAGGCTAGAAAATCCGACTAGCAAGGAAAATGGAGATAGAAAGTCCTCTTAGCAAGCTCGCCATAAGAAGAAATGGCATGACATCAAGACAAGTCCACCTTGCCATGGCATAAGTTCTTGCCAAGTCTGCCTTGAAGACAAGAGTGAATGGCATGGAAATGAGGAAATTCCACCCTTGGAAGAAATTTTGGATGGCATAAGCTAAGGAAAAGTCTGCCCACCTTTATGGCTTGACATAATGCAAAGTTAGCCCAACTCACAAAGCAATGGCTTGGACATGAACAAAGTCAGCCCTATGCAAATGGCACAAGCCAAGACAAATTCCACCCATTATAAGAAGTTAATGGCTTGAGAGTAAGTAAATTCCACTCTTAGGTGTTGTCATAATAGTGGTTTACAATTCCTGAGAGGAACGAATTTTAGCTGAAATCACATATTTTTAGAAAATATAATTATTTAAGCCTTAAAAAGTTCCATTTTAAGGATTCCAATTGAAGAGGGTTTGATCAAATCACCTTAGATCAAACCCCCTTGGATAGAACCTCACTAGTTTTAAACCATACCTATAAATGCGTCTCCTTTACACCTATCAAAATGCTGATAAAAAATCACTTTTGATTTAGATTTTGGGGATCAAATGAATTCATTTAAAATTTATTTCAAATGATTATGGTATTCCTTAGAACAAGCTATCCAATGAATATAATTTTAATATGTTTTAGTTTTGTTATGTATTTGTTTTTTAAGTTTTATTAAACATAGGTTTTTCATCGAAAATGAATTTCTTTGTTCTTCACATGTGGAAAAATAGAATATTATCAAAACAAAAATTGAAAAATATGAGTGCACCAGATATTGAAGTCCTTGATCCAACAAAAAATTAAATTAAATTTTGACATATACAAAAAGTTACGTTATACAGTGGTCTATGTCTAAATTGTAATTCATTTGACTTTGAAACTTGATTAAGGAAAAAATATTCAATAAAAACTATCTAACCAACTAGAAGCACTAGATATCAGAGTTACAAATCTAAATTTGAAAGAATTAGAATTTTATCCTTCATGGAAAAAAGTTATGCTTATACTCGTCACTTTTTAAAAATGTTGTTTTCTGAAAAAAATCTATTTTCGTGGGAGATGGAAAGAGAAGTGCAATTTGATTCCAAAAATTTTGAAAAAAATATTTTTAGAATCTACAGACAAAATTTGATGAGACTCTAGTTTGCACCATCTTCAAATTCCTCACATTTTAGCCACTATAGGTGCCCGAATGTGAATATTTAGTTAAAAATAATAATTTCAGTGTCCAGTTTGGCCAAAAATTGTAAACCACTATTATGGAATCTTTAGATCATGGCATGGACTTATGGAAAGTCTGTGCAACTCACTAGGAAATGGCATAAGTATGAGTGAAGTCTACCCCAAGCAATGTGGAATGGTTTGTCATAAGATCAAGTCCGCCATATAGAATGTGAAGTGGCTTGAACATGGGCTAAGTCTGCCCCAAGTAAAAGATGAATGGAAAGACTATAGGCTAAGTCCACCCTTGGATAAAATGCATGGAAAAAACACTAGTGAAATCCACCATCCTTAGAAAAGCTAGAGAAAATTGAAAATATTTGCCTAAGTCTAAACATTGGAACATTAAAATGTCAATTTACATGCTTAGATGCTATAGAAATTCACCTAAGACTTAGGAAGTTGGAGAAATTATGGCAAAATAAAATGGAAGAAAAGGATTTTTCTAAGGCAAAGCAAGAAGATAACTTAGAAAAAATTAAATTTTCCTTAGATAAAAATAAAAGGCCACAATTAAAATAATTAAAATAAAGGGGTTGAAAAATGACATATGCAAATAATTAGTTTAATTATTTTAATTTTTAATTTTCAACACCTAAAGAGATAAAATTTGAATTTTTCTCTAAGACTCAAATTTGGAAAAAGACAAAAAGGACTTCACTGAACTAGTGCCAGACTTAGCAACTTTCCTGAAGACTGATGTTGAAGATAAAATTTTCCATTCAGAAGTTGAGTGCAAGCCAAGTTCAAACTTGATTAAATAATGGAAACAACTGGATTTTGCTAAATGGGTTGAACTTCTCATCTTTATAATTGAATTTGCATCTCATTTTTCAATCATTTAGTTTTCGAAAGAGAAGTTGTGAGAAGAAATTTTGGCTAAGGCAAGAAAGTTGAGAAGTTTGAAGCAAAGTGAAGGAAGCAAATTCATACCATCCAGCAATGTGATCTTGTCCATTTCATTTTTCCAAAGCATCAAGCAGACTTACTTTCTTCACTTCATTCTGGCAAAAGAACTTCGTTCATCCACTTGGATACATTCTTTCATTTCCAGCATAATCTTTCACGAAGTTTGATTTGTCACTTAGCTGGAATATTTTTTCTAGTAATTTAATTTTAATTTTAATATTCTCTTTGTATCTTCTTGCAAATTTATTTTCAAGAGAATAAAAATGAAGTTCGCCAGTAAGGGTTCACAGCCACAATCCAAGATCAAATCCAAATGGGAAAACATTGTGGACACCAACCTCAGCCATCTTGACTTTGATGATTTTAAGAAAAGAATGTACGGAAGTGATGGATTTTTACCCATGCCAATTGCAAGAAGGATGATGCACAACGGTATTGTTCATGCAACTGGATTTCCACCTACAAAAGAATGTCCTAAGCTCATGGTAGAGTGTGCATTACATTATAATGCACAAGAAAGACAAATAGAGGCACCTAATGGAAGAGTACTAGCATATTTGATTGAGCCATCCATACAAGAGACATTTGGAATTCCAGCTTACCACTAGACATCTTATCGAACGAGGGATGATGCACGAAAACTTTATGAAGATCAACAAGCCCTCTGTGCATCAAATATGAACAAGTCATGGTTGGAAAAGCCCAGACCTACTACCAAAAAGATGTCGAAGAAATTGTCCAGAACTGACTTTAAAGAAGAATACAAAGATATTGTCTTACTGCTGAACAAAATGGTAAGCAATCCTTAGGGTGTGCCTTTTGAAACTTGGATGTATTATTTCATTGAACTTCCAAGGTGAAAATTTTCAATTGGTCAAGAATGATCAATGACAGTCTCCATGAGTAGTTGGTGAACTTGGAAAGAACCAAAACCTTTCATATGAGTTCTTATGTCATATATCTGCTTGCAAGGACCTACAGATATGCTAGCTTGATTTGCAAAGGTGTAGTCGGCAATGGCGAAGGAGAGTTCAAGTCCTACGATTATTATCCATAGTTGCAATTGAAGGAGAAGTCACACTTCAGACAGGCGCATGATTCCTTTCTTATGTATATCACTTGAATTCTCCAAGGTTGAACACATTAGAGGCTCACCTATGAGGCCAAAAGCTTGATCAACAAATATGGATCCCGGTCCATCTAGTTTCCTAGATTTACATACATCAGGATTCAAGGATTCACAGGTCGCCCATACAGACTGCCAATCTATCCTACCAATAGAATGATTTTGCTGGAAGTTCTGAGGCAATTGAAGACATATCAGAATATCCAAAGTCCAAACTAGAAAGTAGTTGTCACTTTTCCACTCTTCATCGACAATATGGAAGAATCATGTCCATCGGCGCAAGTGGTAGAGAGTTCTCAATTGGAGATACAAAGATACCCATTCATTTCCGACAAGCCCAAAGTTGACTTCGATCCACTTCACCACATTGGAACTATGGACAGAGAGAAATATAAACACATAATAGACTTAGAATATTTTTGGGAAAATGTAGCTGATGAATATGATGTAAAAAAAGACTGTGGTCAAGGATGCCTTTGGATATGATAAGGACAATAGAACTCTTTCGAGTACCTTATTAATTGGACGATGACAGGGTGTATGTGCAGTCGGGCTTTGATGAAAGACAACCGCTTCTACCTATGAGATGGTCTGATCCTAAGCTTGGTGACTTGACAACATTCATGAGGCATGTCTTCAAATATTCCCAATGGTGGATGGACTAGCAAGTACAAATTTTGCAACAAAGGAAGGTGAAATTCACATATGACTTGATGGATGGGGCAGAGTCATGTTCCTCAAATGTCGATGCATCTCATGGAGGTGAACTAATGGAAGTTTCCAACCTAAAAAAGAGAAAAGAAATTAATGACTCTACAAAAGAAAAACAAGAAGAAAACAACAAATGAAGGACCCACTCAAAAGAAACAGAAATCCAAGCCCCTTCATTCAGCTACATCCAGAAAAGTAGAGGAAATATTGATCATGGAAGAAGAGTCTTGGGAGAAATTCAGAATTCCCTCGCTAGTTTTGGAAAGAGATATGGAGCCAATGCAATTGGAAGATAATGGTCATCCCTCTCCTACAGGCATGAAGATTCTGGAGTCGGACAATGACATGGATGGAAAATTTGAAGAGGGGATGATTTCTGCTCTCAAAGGAATCCAGGAAAACCCATCCATGCAAGAGATTCAAGATATGCTAGAAGTTCAGGATATGCAGGACATCCAAGATCAACAGGAAGATGGAATTGAACAGTCAACCATCCTAGATTGGCTGAAAGAGAGACTAAAGATAAAGGCGCCAGTAGAGGTACGAGAAGAAGATGATACCATAGACTTCTTGGCAAGGCTAGAGCAGACTGCCAAAAGAAATCTAGCTAAGAAATTTTTTTCCATACAAAGGGATGAGGCTGGTAACCACACAGTGCAAATTGCAGTGCCTACAGTTGATAAATTCTAAGATGAGATTTCCCCAAACAAATATGCCATCACAACTATTGATATTGGTTCGACAACAAAAGGACAAGAAGTTGAGGAACTGGATAATTTTGTTGCCACCATCAAGACTAGGCTAGAAAGAGAAGTGGTGAAGAAAAGGGAATATAAAAGAGAGATTGAGCGTATGAAAGAATATATCTAGCATTTAACTAGGCCACTCAATCAAGGTGACCAATCAGCACCTCCACTTCCAAACTCTTCATAGGAACTAGTCAGAAATTTTGAAGAGGAATTAACTACAGCCAGAGAAACTAAAGAATGGATGGCAAGAAAGAAAGAAGAGGCAATGGAATTCATAGAGAAGTTGGCATATGTGTATGAGAAAACTTGGGTGAAGCATGGGATGGCCTCCAAGACATCTAGAATAAAATTATCCCATGTCTTAGAGAGATAAAGGGAATTCCAAAGCAAAGATTGTTTGATGAAAAGATTATTGAAGCTGGAGCAGCATATGATTTCAACAGCTGGTACTATGCACTAATCTCATGAGAGGAAGTCCTGGAAAGAGTAAAGAAAGATGGTGCCAAAATTGAAGAGCAAGCAAAGGAGATTTGGAGTAAGATTTTCCAAATGGTTGCAAATGTACTTGATAGAGATATTGTCTAAAAGAAACA
The DNA here is from genome assembly GCA_007258455.2 of Sequoia sempervirens. Lineage (NCBI taxonomy): Eukaryota > Viridiplantae > Streptophyta > Pinopsida > Cupressales > Cupressaceae > Sequoia > Sequoia sempervirens. The sequence continues at coordinate 679,147,700 of VDFB02271358.1, forward strand.
CTTGCAGCTAGAAAAATTTAAGGATAAAGTTCAAAGAGTTTTCTCTACCACTTCCGGGCCAATCATGAAGGAAATTTTGACCAAAGCATTCAACTTCTTGACCATCTGAGACACTTTCTTGATGCAAGAGTTAGAATGGATGATCACCTTTGCAGGATGTACAAAAATTCTAGACTTGCTGGAGTACAAAGTCAATGCCCTATCAGACATTACCATGGAATAAGTCAACATGATCGTGTCCAGGTTCACCGAACGTAGTGCTTTGCAAGTGGATAAGGATGCAACTCTTAGTGCATGAAGCTCTCTACAGTTAACTGATTGTTGTTTAAGCAACTTTTTGATGTGATTTTTATGACCACACCAATCAGCAGAAAAAAGTAATTTGAAGGATACTCCATTGTCTCTTGATCAAATAATTCCATACGCTAAGATTGCCAGAAAGTTCATATGTTCAACTCCAAGGTTCTGAAAATGCTATGGAATACCCTTATTCAATTCATTGTGATTTGTTGTTTACACGAGGGGACTTACACAATTGTTCAGGTTTGCAGCTGATAGCAGGTTAATGATTGGAAGGGAATTTTTGTGTGTTGCGGATGATTTACCAATGAGGTATGTTTTTCCTAAAACTAACCAGAAATATACTGAAATGAAATGGATGTAGGGTTCTAGAAGATCTAAGCTCTATACTAAGGAGGATGTGGGATCAATTTTGGCAGACTTCAACTAGACTCTACTCTACCTTGCATTGGACAACTTAGACAAAGTTGGTGCAATCTTCAAGGGAATGGCAAGAGGTTTTCAAGTCACAATTTGGAATTAAGACACCATCAAGACGATGCATACCAAGACATATATCACTACTAAAGTTAAGCTTGTAAAATCTTCCAGTTGACCACACAAGGAAAACTTGCTATCAGCAAGCTGTAGTGGTATGGATTAAAACGAAGTTGCCTTGATTAACACCACAAGTCCACAGCTAACATCTACTTGCATGAAATGAAAATTATGCTACTTTAAACTAATTTATGCTACTCGAAGTAGAAGGGGTGAAGAAATATCACTAGCTATTCATAACAAAGATGAATTCCACCATCAATGAAAGATCTTTTATTATGATAGTTTTCACAACAATCTCTTACAAATTTTTCAAAGGAAAACTTTCCTTCTCCTCCAAACTATGCTAAGATACCAAACTATCTTTCTGCTCTAGTCTCTGATCTAATGTCTAGTCTCTATTGTCTAATCTAATGATGTACAAATGAGGGGGGATGCCCCTTTTATAGATAGCCTAGTCCAATGGATGACTCAGATTACAATCAAATGAATGGCTTAGATTAAGCCACCTTAGCCTTAACCCTAAAAACAACCATAATGGGGAGTGGTACAATAAATGAATCAAAAGATTCCCACTCACTCCCAAAAAAGCAAAGGAAATTAATGCCCATAATCAATCTTCCAGAAGGTCATCATCCATAAATTTGTTTCCATTCCCCTTCTCCTTGATTGCAAAATCAATGAACCTGGCGAGCATAGCCTCAACCTCCCAAACTGAGCTCAGCAGAATGTGATCAAGCTGAAACTCTAATAATGTGACCTCCTACCCATGACGTGTACAAGATTTTCTCCATGCAACCAAGGCATCCTAAGTATTCTAAATAATATTGGAGAAGTTGAGGTGTTCTCAAGGTCATTCTGCACAAAATTCTTCACCTCTGAGAAGAAATATGGAAACCTACTCCTAAAGCCATCAGTAGTCACCTCATCATAATTTAGCCTACTAGAAAAGATCACCCCCAAGGTGTTCAGTACTCCATCAATAATGTTCTTCATAGCCTTCCTGACTCTAACTGAATCTGCCTGTGTTGCATCAAAGAAACCATGACCCATGACTACTGAAGAGTACCAACTAGTAAAATTGTACCTATCACCCTCCTGAATCACTCGTCCATCAATCAACATCTACAAGGGAGTACGCATCAAGGCCTCCAGATGCTGAATAACCTTGCTTTGATAGACATGAGCATCACCCTAGGCCTGATCCACTACCTCCATCCATGCCATAATTTTGAAAGCTTGTTGATAAGCATGAGCAAGATCTTCCATAAACTTTTCTATCTTGACACGAACACCTACAACCCATTTGTTTGCCTCCTGTGCCATCTTCCTCAAATCCTCTAGGCCATTAATAGATTCTCTAGATAACTATGTTGGGAGCTCAAATATGAGAATCTCCTGCCCACAAGGATGAGACAAATGTTGCATGTAGCCAATCAAATTCTTATGCTCCTTCTTCAATTTCTTGTACTTGCCTTCAGTCCTGAGCAATCTATCCTTAAGCGCCTGATAGGAGTTATCACACTCCTCAAGTATGTATGCTCTTGTGGGGTGACCTAACTCCATGGTAGTGATCATATAATTTCTAGAACTGCCTCATCTCGATCACACTCAACTCTTGGCACAACCACATGAAGGGTGCAAGAGCCATCCTCATCTGCTGAAATCTTTGAAAATTTTCTAGCTCTCTTCTTTTTCAGAGGTGCACTGATCCTACTCAAGAATTCCTCCATCTCTACTGCTGGATCATCCTCTTCATTGGGGCTCCTCGTTCTATCTCTGAGCCAATCTGGTACTACCTATTGTATAACAAATGACTGTTCATCCCTTGCTTCTTTCTCACAAGCTTTTTCTCTAATCTCATTCTGGTGAGGCTCATCGGCCTCTATGGGCTGAGTGTCTCTTGAAACCAAATCATCCTCTAGAGTTGCATCAAGCTCATGCTGGAAGTGTGTGTCAGTAGCAGTTTCCTCATCTTCCTCCTACAGATTATCTCTAGTGGGTGCATTGACACTCTAGCCAACTAATTCTCTTAGTGGTGGTTGATTTTCCTCATGTAATTCCTACTCATGATTCAATACATTTCCCTGATTAGAAAATAGCGAAACTTCTTGTATGCTTGGAGAACATGTCTCCAATGGCGTAGGTGACTCTACCACAACTCTCAGAGGCTCCAACTGAACTAGATCTTTCCTTCAAGATTGCGGACCTCGGGTAACCTGTTTCTTCCTGCTAGCAGTCGGTGTCCTATGATCTCCCATCAAATTTTAATTCAAAGTAATTGACCTACTCTTAAGCTGAATTACATGTCTTTCAACCCATGCTTTGGTGAAAGTCAGGACTGGTATACAAAGTGTGTCCAAATCAGCAATCTCCAGCTCTGACCAATCTGGGAGTGGAAGTGGGGTGTCTCTCACTACCTCATAATCTGGATGGAGAACGTTCATGTCCTCATCCACCTTGTCTAGTATTGGAATAATTTCACACTCCCTGATCGTGCTCAATGGTAGCCTCGAGAACATCCTTTTCCTAACTTCAGCCTCATCCAATGCACCAGTCCAGTAATCCTCAATATTTTCCTTATGCTTGAAATATTTTGACAGAATCCATCTGATATTGCTATGAGGATCATAATCCTTCCTGCTAGTGTGATAAGATAAGTGTAAGAATTAAAGTTCATTTTCAACTTCCCTAGCTACCTAAAGTGAAGGACACACCTCATATGAATTCCCCATGATGAGCAGGAAGTCAAGTCCTCCCTTCTTCTTTCTCTTCTGAATCTTATCATAGCCAATGAGTTGCCTAGATATCTCTAACATCAAAATTCTATTAATTCTATTAATTCTTGAGCTTCCCTCAAGATCATGTGATGAGTCCTTTGTTGAAGTGATCTCATTATATGCATGGTGAAGGCATCATTGACTTGCTTGTAATTGGACATGCTTGTCAGGTGCAGTTATGGACAAGCCTCATGGATCTTGAATTGATGAGAGCCACATCCAATTGGCTCCTTGTATGAAATTCCTCTGTACTTCGTCCATACGAGCCAACATGTATACAATATATGAGCTCGTGTAAAAATTATTTGTCATCCTCAAACTTTGGAGCTGCTCATGCAAATTTCACTAATCATCATTGCCCAATTGATGTGCTATTTTCCTTCTAGCACGAGGTTGATATAATAGAACATCCATGGCTCAAAGATAAATGCTTGGGGGTAGCCTCCAACTCTACTAAGCACCATGATCAGGTCACAGTACTCCTGCTTCAAATCATTTGATATTATCTGCTTTAGCAACTTCATGTGAGAGGGCTTGGGCTTGTTCATCCAGCAAGCATTGATCATATCAGCACATCTCTTGAATCTTTAAGCATACATTCACTCAACACTCTCTCTTGTCTTGTAAATCATCCTCTCGTGTGATGGGATTCCAAATCCTTCACTGATAGCTGCAAGCGTGAGGTTGGCAAAAAATATACCATTAGGTGAGACAATAGACCTGTGATCAGGATTGTAGCAGTTAGCACACTCCATCATCATCTTTGGACATTGAATTGCTGGTGGAAAACTAGCAGCTACATACAACCCACTTCGAACAATATTGTGCAAATTGACTGAAGGACGATGGTTACCAATTCCCATCATTTGACTCTTGAAAGCCTCCATGTTGAAAGAGCCCAAATTTGTGTCAGCCAACTTTCCCAATTTTGAAGAGAATTTCAACTGCAAGAATGACTTGCTTAGCTTCTTAATAATAGCCTACCTAGATGCAACATTATTATCTCTACCAGTTGCTCTTACTTTAGCCATCCTACAAAATAACAAACAACCATCAGCAATTTAACTTAGAAAAAAATAAAATAACATTGGAGCTGCCAGTCGACCTTTGAAAAATAAGGAGCTTCAGCATGTAATTCTAACTTCAAACCTCAACTTCTCCTCTAGCAACTTCGAACTTTCAACACTTAGCAAATTTTTCAAGCAAGCTTCAACAACTTCAATACTGTGAGAAAATTGGCCAACTTCACTTCTAACACTTCTCAGCACTTAGACTTTTCAAATTTCAGCTTTAACAATCCTCTTCTACTTCAAATCGAACTTTTTCACCAAGTTTTAGCTTTCACTGCAATTCTTATTTCAGAGCTCAAATCAAACTTCTTCAACTAATGGAGAAAATGAAACAACTTCTCAACTCAAATAGCTAAGTCAAATTCTAAAAGAATCTATCTTTAGCCAACTTATTAAATTTCCACTACTCCCCTGCAGGAATTCGAATTTCCCTCCTTTGGTAGTTGTAACACTTGCCATCCGACGTAAGGAATATTTGACCTTCTAGAATTTCTAAAAGATTCACTTCACTGGTCAAGGTGTACTTAGGATTTTTAATTCATTTTTCTAACTTCAATTGCATCTTCAAGAAATTCACTTCACCAACTGAAGCTCAAACAACTTTGATTTTATTCATCTATCGCCCAAGAAGATTATTTTCACGAGGAATTCGATCAATTTTACCTAGGAAATTAACTTCAAAATCATCATCTGAGTCATTTTATTTCAACAACACATTTTATTCTTTGTTCCTTAGAAAATTTTAAATTTTCACTTAGGAAATTTCATTATTTAAGTGCCCATAAAAATCTTTATCCTAAAAGCCTTAGCAAGCAGTGGAAGACTTTAAAATCCATTCCTCATCGCAAATGATGCCCAAAAGAAAATTCCCTTCAGAGGGCGTTGAATCCATGGGTCTACAAACAAAGGGGTACATCTAATTTTTGAATTTCAAACCTTAGAAAAATAGTTTTCATCAAATTTATTTCCATTCTTCATCTAGGTGTATTTTCTTGCTTTGTCTTTAAAAAATTTTATCATCTTCGTGAAGCTAGCACCTTCTAACTCATCCATTGCCAATTTTATCCATGTCTCAGAAAAATTTCATCACTCCTTCAAGCCTAGGCGTATTTTCTCTAAAGGTGAAATTTTGTGCCTTAGAAAAAATTTCAAATAATATCACTAGCATGGGTGCATTTAGGCATCATGGAGGAATTTGATTTTTTCAACACTTAGCACATCACCCTCAATAACTTGGGCACATTTAGCATAATGAGGAGGACTTAACACCAATGCCTTAGAATATTTCCTCATTTTAAACCTTATCTATAGTATGCACTTTGGGTGCATTTAGCATGTCATGGAGGATATTTTCACTTCAACGCATTCCTTAGTCATTTTTTGATTCATCTCACCTTGGGCGCATTTCATACATGGAGGAGGATTTAAGTCTAAATGCCTTGAAATACTTTTGACCCCACTTCACTTTCATCTTGGACTTGGTGCATTCAAAGGGTGGTCAAGAAAGTCAAAAATTTTCCCTTTTCCTAGCCCATATGGGTGTATTTGACATAGGGAGGTGGATTAACTTCAATGCCTTAGACTTCTTCTCAACTTTTACTTTCATCTTTACCTTACACTTGAGATGGGTGCATTTCACACATGGTGAAGGAATTATCTCCAATACCTTTGACCTCTTTGAATTCTTCAAGCATGGGCACATTTTGATAGTGGAGAAGGATGAATGCCTTGCCTTATAATTTTTTCATGGAGCTCATGGGTATGTGGAGGTGGGTATGTGTAGGATTATCATGGAAAAAACAGGCCCTTAAGTGGCAATGAAAATTCAGAAAAATAAGAGTTAGGCAACTTGACATCAAATTTTGAAAAAGTTATCTATATTATTTCAAAAATATGTAACATTAGAATCTGTGGCAAATTGAATCTAGTTTCTAAACTACTAAGTTTATTTTTTATTTTTAAAGTCGATTTAGTGAAAAATTAAAATTTCAATGCAGTAGTACTTAAATTTCAGAGGAAAAATAAGAAGTAGGTGTCAGTCTGACCACCCTAACCACAATAAAATGATAATATTTTTTTATAAGATTTTAGATATAAGTAGAGGACTCATGTCCGGATGTGATGCATATTTTTTTGTAATTTTTTTCAAAGTAAATAATTAATTATGAATTTTTTATTACAACTTTTAAAAAATATAAAAACTCGTATGTCTGACCACCTTAACTTGGTCAAAACTTCATAAAATTCAATTTTTTTTTTTTTAATCCTATAGTATGTGAAACATAGAATGTGACCATATTTTGGATTCAAAAAATATGATACCCTTTGAAAGTTATAGATGTTTTTCAATCACCTATCAATCAGGACTTTAGTCATAATTCTAATAGAAAATGAATAATAATTATTTATTAAATTCAAAGTAAAGAATAATTTATATTGGTGGAAAGCTGAGAGTCTCCTCTACAAACCCTTTTCATTTCATCAATTTTGGCTAAAAATAAAGTCGTCAGCCACATGGACGAAGTCTAGTAAAACAAGGTGAGTTGTCAAACATGTTTTTTGCATTGACTTCTTAGGATTGGCATGTCCAAGCCAAATACCAAAGCAAGCCCGAGGCTAATCCCAAGGCAATAAATTCTTTGTCAGAAATATCAGATATCCATTTCAAATCGGGTATCCATTTTGAATCGGATATCCGATTTGGTTTATATATGATTTTAAAAAATGTTTTACATTTTATAATATATGATTTAGAAAATGCAATAAATATTTTATAGATTATTTTAATATATCTAGTTTAAAATATACATTATAGTTTATAATTTAATATATTATATTATTATGTATAATATTTAAACATTATTTCTATATTTTAGTTAATGTATATATATATTACTAATATATAAAATATTATATAACTAATTAATATTACTAACATATAAATTTTTTAAATATTATCTCTTTCCCTCTCTCTCTCAAATTATTCCCCTCCTAATTCTCTCTCCCTCTCTCTACCCTTCTTCCCCTCTTATCCTCTCCCTTCCCCCTCCTAATTCTCTCTCTCTCTCTCACTCTCCCTCTCTCCCCACTCTACCCTTAGCCCTCTACCGTTAAACCTTAAATCCTTAAACCCTTAAAACATCTACCCTCTATCTCTCTCCCACTCCCTCCCTCTCTCTCTCTCTCAAGACTCTCCCTCATCCCCCCTCTCCCTCTCTCAAGTCTCTCTCTCACTCTCTCTATCTCCCTCTCCTCTACCGTTCACCCTAAACCCTAAACCCTTAACCCTTGAACCTATATCTCTCTCCCACTCCCCTCCCTCTCTCTCTCAAGTCTCCCCCTCCTACCCCCTCTCCCTCTCTTAGGTATCTCTCTCTAACTCATATCTCTCTACCCTCTACCCTCTATCTCTCTCCCACTCCATCCCCCTCTCTCTCCCCTCTACCCATAACCCATAACCTTAAACCCTAAACCCTTAAGCCCCAAACCCTTAAACCCTCTACCCTCTACCCTCTACCCTCTCTCTCTCTCTCTCAAGACTCACCTTTCTACCTCCTCTCCCTCTCTTAGGTCTTTATCTCTCACTCACTCTCTATCTCTCTCCCCTCTACCCTTAACCCTAAAACCCTCTATCTCTCTCCCCCTCTACCCATAACCCTAAACCCTAAACCCTAAACCCTTAAGCCCCAAACCCTTAAACCCTCTAATCTCTCTCTCTCAAGACTCACCTTTCTACCTACTTCCTCTCTTAGGTCTTTATCTCTCACTCACCTCTATCTCTCCTCTACCCTTAACCCTTAACCTTAAAACCCTTAACCCTAAACCCTTAAACCCTCTTATATTTCCCACTCCCTCCCTCCCTCCCTCCCTCCTCAAGTCTCACCCTCCCACCACCCTCTCCTTCTCTGTGTCTCTCTCTCACTTACTCATATCTATGTCCCCCACCCTTAACCCCACCTTCTACCCTCTACCCTTTATCTCTCCCACTCCCTCACTCTCTCTCAAGTCTTCCCCTCCCACCCCCTCTCCCTCTCTCAAGTCTCTCTCACTCACTCACTCCTAAGTCTCTCCACTCTACCCTTAACCCTTAAACCCTTAACCCTTAAACTCTAAACCCATAACCCTAAACCCAAAACCCTCTACTCTCTATCAAGCCTCTCCCTCCTACTCCCTCTCCCTCTCTTAGGTATCTCTCTATCTTTCTCACTCCCTCTATGTGTCTCCCCTCTACCCTTAAACCCTCTACCCTTAATCGTTAACCGTTAACCCTTAACCCTTAAACCCTAAACCCTTATAACCCTCTACCATAAACCCTTAACCCTTAAACCCTCTACCATATACCCTAAACCCTAAACCTTTAACCCTTACACCCTCTACTATCTACCATTGACCCTTGTCTATGTGTACACAAATTGGATATCCAATTTGTAGAAAAAAAATTATACCATTACAAGTATCGTAATTTGTTTCAAATGAATCAGATATCAGATCATAATGGATATCAGATTTGCAAGCCATAGAAAAGCCCCATGTGGGTCATTTTGTGCATTCCAAAGGACCCTACATTCTGTTTGCAGGTGACACACACTCGGTTTTAGACATGAAGAGACAAAGATCAACTTTTTGGAGCATCTTCTATTGAAATTTTTCATAAGCAATGATTTTTAGCATCTTTTATGAGGTATAATGGGGAGCAGTAGTCATCGGAAGCAAAAACGTAAGAGAAAGCTTACAAAAGAAGAAATTGAAGCATATAGACAAAAATATAGAGAAATTCATAGGAAGAGAAGACAAGGTATGTTAAATACTGGTGAACCTAACCCCTATGGTCTTTCAAGTGAAGAGGAAATTGAAGATGTTAAAGGTGTAAATATTCAAGGTGAAAATGTTGGAATTGAATATGTTGAACATGATATTCAAATTAGGAATGAAATTATTGAAATTGATAATGAAAATGTTCAAGGTGAAAATGTTAGATTTGAAGATGTTGAACATGATATTGAAATTGGGAATGAAAATATTGAAATTGATAATGAAAATGTTCAAGGTGAAAATGTTGGATTTGAAGATGTTGAACATGATATTGAAATTGGGAATGAAATTATTCAAATTGATATTGAAAATGTTCAAGGTGAAAATGTTGGAACTGAATATTTTGAACATAATATTGAAGCAAGTGTAAATTATGTTTCACCAAATTGCATGAGAAATGAAGAACCTTGTATGGAGGAAAGACATATTCCAATTTCAAGACCCTCAAGAACCCCTAAATGGTTACTTGAATTTGATGAGAATATTATAAACAATTTTGAAGGGAAGAGGTCAACACGAACTGCTCGGTTGTGGGCTAGAAGACTTTTCAACCAATATTTTAGTGATAAGACATTGACTGAGCAATGCCAGCTTTTTGTACAATTGCTAAAGATGCAAAAGATGAGACCTTTGCTAGCCAAATTGAAGATTCGTGTGAACAAGAAGACTAAAAAAAATTCTATTATTGTCAAAAAAAAATTTAATGCTCTCAAGTCTATTGGAAAAAGTAACAAGGAAAAGGATAAGAGAGTTGCTCGGAGAGTCATTACAACTGCCCTAGTAAGCCATCAATTGAAAAAGGCTCACTTTATGATACAAACTTGTATGGATTTTGACATAAATCATAAAACTTTGGATAGAGAACTTGCAAGAAGAGAAAGAATAGATGATCCTCTTGAAAATGATACATGGGCTTTTGCCGAGAGGCTTCCACATGTTCATAAGAAGCTAACCAATAATGTAAAGTAGGTAATTCAACAATTTTGGCATGATAACTCTAGAGTATCACCCAATGCAAAGGATGTTTTAAAGTTAAGAATTGGAAATTGAGACCACACACCACATCCTAAAAATTTCTTGGAATCAAGCCAAACAATGTTGTTCAAAAAATTTATTGAAACACATAAAAATATAGAAATCCCACAAAGGACTTTTGAGGGTTTGAAGCCATTTTATTGTGTGCCTCTTAAGATTCGTAATACTTGTTGTTGCAAATACCATGTGGAGTTTTCAATGTACCATGAGCTATTATGCTATATCCGTTCTACTTTGCATACTAATGAAATGTTGCAGGAGTGTGGTGCAATGCATCTTCCAAAATCATCAAGGGACTTGCTAGATCTATTTTTATGTTCTAGAGATGATGGTTGCTTTTTCTATAGAAATGATTGTTTAAATGCAAAGTGCTCACAATGTGGTGGCTTGTCAAAGTTTGTTCAATGTTTTCATGAGAGTTCTGAACATGAATTTGGAAAGAAGCTTGTTGAGAAAAAGAGATATGAGATAGTCAAATATACTTTGCAAAGCAGAGGTGAAGGTTCTAGATGTGAGTTGGTTACAAAAGAATGCAGTGTTGTTGATTTTATTTCAGATTTTAAGGACAATCTTTTCTACAAGTATGCAAGGCATAGTCATAGATCTCAGTGATTGGATCAACAATTTAGGATGTGTAAGGACTCTTTTTTGATTGGCACTATTATATCAATGGTTGACTTTGTAGAAAACTACACATTGAAACCACAAAATGAGGTATAATCTCAGTATTACAATTCCATTCAGATTGCTATTTTTGTCCACATAACATTTAGACATGCACCTGATAGTATAGGGGAGGATCAAAAGATAATTAGAGAGTATCATTTTTATATGAGTGATGATAGATCTCACTCATCTGAGTATGTCCAACATTGTTTCGAGAATTTTTTTGAGTTCTTGTAGGAGCATGATACAGCATTGGGTCGACATCTAATTTTGTTAGATAATTGCACAGGTCAATTCAAGAATGCTCGTATGTTTTATTGGTTGAGTAGAATGCATGTAGAGAGGGGTCTACCTCATATTTGGAATTTTTTTGAAGTTGTACATGGGAAATGGGAGCATGATGTATTAGGTTCATGCATAAAGAGAGCTCTAGTTAAGGAGAAATTGAAGATTTCAGGAGAAAAATTCAACGATGCACGTTCTATAGTTGATTCGTGTAGTTCAACATTGTCATAGGGAGGGACACTTGATTCAATAGTGTGTAGATTCTTTTGGTTTGTTGAGGAGGGTACAGTGGGAGGTAGATTATATTGTCATACAATCAAAGATTCTTCAAAGATGCATTCATTTCGAAGCTCAGATGCAGGCACATGGACCATTTGGACACGAGAGTTGACTTGTTTTTGTCAGAGTTGTATTCAGTGTGAGTGGGATCAATACGAGTCAATTGAGTGGGTGGATACATGGGTACCACAGTATCTAAATCCTTTATCTCAAACAATATCCATGACAAATGAAAAAATGGAAAGTTCAGTTGATTACGACTTTCTTTCAGATCTACTACAACTAGGACTTTTTTTGTAGTTGTTGCACCGTAGGGAAATGAAGAGAGATCAGACTATTGGTTGGCTCGACGTGTGCGGGTAAAACATAAGCTAACACAACCAATGGAAGATGATGATGGTTTCATGTATCCTACAAGTTTATTTGTGGTTGTAGGAACTTGGTTGCAAACATACATGATTAGAAAGAATGGCATACTTGCATTTGAAGACTATGAGAAACACAAAACCATTCTCATGTATTCACACCTTGTTATAGCAATAAATGTTAAGTTGTTGAAGTATCATGGCAGACCAAAGACAAAACAACTATGGACACTTAGTAATGTTGATCATGAAGCAATATTGGATACTCTTAAGCAAAGAGATGACCCTTCAGGCACACTTGAATGGCATTTTCAAGAATGGAAGGTAGAATGCTTATGTTCATTATGATTAAGTTCATTAGTGTTCTTTATTTAATACTGATATTTTATATACTACTGCAATGTAGGTGTCTTTAATAGTGATATTTTGTATGCAATTTTGTGATATTTTTGGCAAGATTGATCATGGACCTGCTGCAATAATAGCTAGCTCTGATCCTTTCGAAGAGGTATGCATCTTTTATAGTTTGCATCACTAGCTCATCATCATTCGAGTTGTTTAGATTAATATGGATACATTATTCTAAGCATATTTTCTATTGTGACAATATAGATTTCTCATTTTCCTAATTTTGTGATATTCTTGGCACATTTCATCGTACGAGCTGTGGAGTGAAAGTTGCACCACTTTGCAACTTTACACTGCTTGCATCTGGCAACTTTTCCCTCCACTGAAAAGTCATCACCATAGGAAAACGCCTTCGAGATAGAAAAAACCGAGAGAGGTTTTTGTAGATGGTCCCAACACAATCCCATAGCCTCAAACAGAGATTTTGTAAGCATCATGGTCTCTGAGAAATAGACCTTCAAATATTGCTTCCTTTTAGCAATTTTGGACTCTTAAGGGAAATCACTGGTCCAATGTAGCTCGAGTGATTCGACATATTTGGGTGCAAGAGAGGACCATCCCTAGCATAAACATACCCATCCAGATGTGTTGGAACAGTCCAGTTGGTCGTACGAGCTGTGGAGTGAACATTGCACCACTTTACAACTTTACACTACTTGCATCTGGCAACTTTTCCCTCCACTGAAAAGTTATCACCATAAGAAAATGCCTTCGAGATAGTAAAAAACAAGAGAGGTTTTTTTAGATGGTCCCGACACAATCCCATATCCTCAAATAGAGAGTCTGTAAGCATCATGATGTCTGAGAAATAGACCTTCAAAAATTGCTTCCTTTTAGCACTTTGGACTCTTAAGGGAAATTGTCAGTCCAATGTAGCTCGAAGTGATTCGGTGTATTTGGGTGCAAGAGAGGACCATCCCTAGCATAAATGTACCCATTCAGACATGTTGGAATAGTCCAATTGGTCGTACGAGCTACAGAGTGAACGTTGCACCACTTTGCAATTTTACACTGCTTGCATCTGGCAACTTTTCCCTCCACTCAAAAGTCATCACCACAGAAAAATTCCTCCGAGATAGTAAAAAATGAGAGAGGTTTTTGTAGATGGTCCCAACATGATCCCATAGTCTTAGATGGAGAGTCTGTAAGCATTATGATGTCTGATAAATAGACCTTCAAAGATTGCTTCCTTTTAGCACTTTGGACTCTTAAGGGAAATTGTCGGTCCAATGTAGCTTGGAGTGATTCGACATATTTGGGTGCAAGAGAGGACCATCCCTAGCATAAATGTACCCATCCAGACATGTTGGAACAGTCTGTTTGGTCGTACGAGCTACGGAGTGAAAATTGCACCACTTTGCAACTTTACATTGCTTATATCTAGCAATTTTTTCCTCCATTGAAAAGTCATCACCACAGGAAAATGCCTCTGAGATAGCAAAAAATGAGAGAGGTTTTTGTAGATGGTCCCAACACAATCCCATAGCCTCAGACAAAGAGTCTATAAGCATCACAGTCTCCAATAAATAGACCTTCAAATATTGTTGTCTTTTAGCACTTTGGACTCTTAAGGGAAACTAGTGAGCAACATAGTTAACTTCTTCACAAACTTGGTTTGAAGTAATTTCATTCTTTTTTGTGCATTTAAAATGGAGTTTTAAGCCTTCCACCCTAAAAGTGACCTCTAAATACCTTCAAACACCTTAACTACCTCATTCTTATTCATTTGTTTTGCAAACAAGCATTTTCATTCAAAGAGGTTGAGCTTTGATTTTTGCTTGTTGGATTGAATGCGGACCATGACACAACTCTCTTTTTTCTAAAATTGTTCAACTGCTATGTTACTTGCATCATCTTAACTTTCTTGGCTTAGGACAACTCCTACTGCTATGTTAATTGCATCACATTCTACTATGAATGGTTTGTCAAAACTTGGTAAAACTAAGATAGGTTGGGTAGCTATCTCCCTCTTCAACCTTTCAAATCCTTCATTGGCTTCTTTGCTCCACACAAACTTTGTTTTCAGTCCTTCTTTGATGCTGTCAAGAACCGGTGCACAAATTTCACTAAACCTTCTCACAAATTTCCTTTAGAACTGAGCTAATCCATGGAAACTCCTAACTTATGTCCCTATCTTTGGAGTAGGCCAACTGAGAATGGGGTATCTTGATGAGTTTCAACTTTTGTACTGCCTCCTCTGAGATGACATTATCAGTTGATCCTGAGTCTATGATGACCTTGCAAACCTTACCTTGTATCTTACACTTGACTCTAAAAAGAGCTCTCCTTTGTTTGTGTTCATCCTCGGTAGGTGCTTTGATCAAAATCCTTCTCAACATGAGTTGTTCTCCTTTCTCTAAGTTGTCCACCTCTAGAGTCTCTACCTCTTCCTTTACCAATATGATAGGGAGACTTACCTTTCAAGAGCACTCTAGCTCTTCCCAAGACCTATTCTCTGGTCTTCCTAAGGTATTCCTCTCTACCATATTAATGTATCTCTCCTAAACCCCTCTCACCTCATAAGACTCTCGACCAATTTCAAATTCTTCTCCATTACTCTCAATTCGCCACTAGGCTTCCTTGGGCTCCAAACTGACCCAAAGTGTCCTAACCACTCCATGGGCTAGGAAAGGTTATTCTACTATCTCTTTGTTGATTTGACAACTCACTGATCCATCTCATTGGATTCTTTCACCATTATCCCATCGCTTTCTTGAAAAACTCCATTTTAGGCCTTGTAGCCTTTTGCTCCAACTAGGCCTCCTAGAACCTATTTTCTTGGATTTTCTCAAAAACAGTCTTAACAACCCCAAAATATTTTTTGATATTCTTTTTAGTGGTACCATAGGCCTTAGTATTTACCAGGTGTAAGGTCTCTCCAGTGGCCGTTCATATGATTGTCCTCATACCTCCCTAATTTCAAGGGTTTCAAGGGTTTTAGCTCCTTTTTCCAACGTTGAGGGCTTCAATGACCTCCTCAACTCTCCTCCTTGCACACACATGTATAGAATACATTTTACCACACTCCCATGCTCTTTATTGGCACAAACCAAACCATTTAGCAGCTTTCTTTACTGCTGTCCTCTCCAAGCCACTAGCAAAAATGCACTTGCACTCGCCTACTGCTTGATAGTTTCTTCACTTCCCCTGCAAAAAAAGACTTTTAAACCTATATGTACATTATTTACATAGTCCCTAGCTTTATTCCAAGTGTCCATGAGAGGAAATCCATGGGAACTCAAGTGGGACTCATTATTCACAAAACTGACCCAAACCGACAGTGAGTCCAAAAACCCAAAAACTTGCAAAACATTAACCAGTTGGTCTAAATGACTAATCTAATGCTAGGTACAGTAATTAAATGAAACAAATGAAACACTCAAAGCATCAGGTTAGTCCTTTCAATCCATTCTTGATTGGATGAAGGCTCAAACACAAAAATGCACTCAAAAGTTGTTGAATTCCAATCACACAAAAATGCTCTCCAAGTCTCAATTCATGAAAATGAATTTCCAACCCAGGTATTAGGGTTTGGATGACCTTATATACCTTTCTCCCATGTGCTAGGACCCTTGGGTCAGACTTAGAACAACATTAATGCTATTTTTCAACTTATAGGCCAAATTGCCAAGGCA
Source organism: Sequoia sempervirens (assembly GCA_007258455.2). Taxonomy (NCBI): domain Eukaryota; kingdom Viridiplantae; phylum Streptophyta; class Pinopsida; order Cupressales; family Cupressaceae; genus Sequoia; species Sequoia sempervirens. The sequence goes on from VDFB02271358.1 coordinate 679,163,872, forward strand.
ACATTGCCAAGATTTGTCTAGGAACTCATAAAGTTCAAGACTCTAAGACAAACCTACCTTAACACACTCTTAAAAACAACCTAGGGACTTTATATCATAGTCCTTATTCCCTTGGTGGTTGGCTAGAACCACCTACAAGCCAAAAATCACTAAGATCTTCCAAAAGACCTTAAGGTGCTCTTGCACCAGTTTGGAGGATGAAACTTGTTTGGATTTGTGAGGGAAATTTCACATAAAGGTTGCATTTGTATGCCAAGCATAGTGGATTTTAGCATCCCAATATTTTTCTAAAAAAAAAATTGATCATTGTAATCTTGGTTATGAGCAAACAATTGAAGCGAAAAAATTGTAATCATCAAGTGAGTTATTTGAATTAAATACTCTATTCCAACCAACTTATATGTGTAGATCTATTTATCATATGTGAATGTTTTAGATCTAAATATCTTGTTTAAATGTTTTGACTGATTTTCATTGAATTATTCCAAATCTAAGAAATTTGTATGAATAATTTAGTTAAGGATCATTGAATTATTCCAATTGTATGAAATTTGTAGGGTTAATCATATGAGTATCTAGTTGTTACTTATGCAATGTGAAATAATGCTTTGAGTTTGAAAGATTTGCAATGCAATGTAATCAGCAATATGAATATAAACTACATAATAGTTAACCATTCTTTTTATGCTATTGTACATTGATATTTAACCATTGCTTCAAAGAGTTTAATCATGCACATGAGGAGGAAACTAAATTTCAATTGTCAAGTTCTATATATATCAAATTATCCAATAATCAAGTGTATGTCCATATACAAAAATGGCATCAACGCCAACTCAAACTAAGTTTTACAATATGTGGCATATGCCATCTCGGTATCTATTCAAAATTTACATGCCAAAATATCTATCTCATCCTAAACTACTGGTGGATTATCAAAATGGAGCCTCTTTGAAGCACTCGTTGGCTCTGAAGGTAGCTGCACAAGAAAAATTCAAACCACAATTGAGATTACATATACTTTGCAATTTAAAATTGAATAATTAACATAAAAATCAATACACATTGAATTATAATTGAACTCTAAAATTGAAATCTTGATTACCTGAAATATACGTCTCTTTGAAGGGTCAGGAGTCCTAGAATATACCCCTCTCAAAGAACTAACCAAACCAACTTTTGTAACTTCAATCTATATATGTGAAAAAAAACATGAAATTGATCCAAGTTAGCATAGAATTGTTAGTAATAAGAACATATTTTCCAAGCACAAAAGAAAATAAACACATACCTCTTTAAGTTGATCTTTTTTTGTATCTCCTTTAGGTGTCTCAACAGCTCCTCCTTGAGGTGTTTCAACAACTCCTCCTTCAGGAATTTGAATACCTACTCCTTTCGGGTATTGTGGCACTTATCAACAATGATGTATAGCTCACAACCAACTGTACATAAAAATGACAAGTACATATGAAACTACGAATCTATGTCAATGTATACATAATCAATAAAAGATCTTATAAATTTTAATTCAATCAAATTTGAGTTCAATTACCTTTCCCTTATCCAATACTGTGCCTCCATAGTCTAGAGAGTGTTGCACCTCGCTTGCACTAGGTGTTTGCTACAAGCAGAGAGTAAGATAAAAATATAAGTTAATATATAATTTCATTATTGACAATTCAAATGACAAGCAAATATACAGTAAAAAAATGTAAATGAGTGAGTGAGAAAATACATACTGTGTGTGTGTCAAGGCCAAATGAAATGGCCCTAAGGGTGCTATTCATCACCTATGTGAGCTCCTCCTCAGACATTAACTATTAAATAGACCATGTAAATAAATATTAGTACTCGATACTATCTCTTATTAATATTCATTTTTTAAAAAATGCAAGTTATGAATTTACACCATAAATGTTACCTGTGTAACTACTCCAATGTCTGCCTCTCTAGCAGGAGAGGACTCTATAGGGTGTGCTCCACTCCCCTGCATGTGATTTGCTATAATCTCCACATCCTGGATGTCATATTCAGAAGTGTCTAATGGATGCTCAGGGGGTTGTACAATAGGACCCAAACATATTTGTTGGCACATATTGCAAATATGTGGCACACAAATATGTGGCACACAAATATGTAGACCCAAGGAGGATGATGTAGCAGCACTGGATCCATCACCAAGATCACCAGACTATGGCTGAGCTATTGAAGAAGCATGGGAAACCAAAAGACCACTCAAAGAGTGAATGGCCTGGATAGTTTGTGTGGCTGCATCTTCTGTAATATCTGGATATTGTACTAGAGGTGGCAAAGGAAGGGGAGGACGGGGAACATGTGGGTGTCTAACTACTCTAGCTGCCCCTGGCCTATCCTGAGGCATACCTCTACCAACGCCCTGGAAGGGTTTAATGTCAAAGTAATTGACATGATGCCCTAACAAAACTCAGCATATAATTTTTTAATAAAATAAAAAGGTACATCAAGATTATTGTTGGGTGGTTTATCAAAAACCATACACCAACGATCCCAAAAGTTATCTACTATGCCCCTATGCGTGTACCATTTTATAGAAAGTTTTGGCTTGTTAACATTAACTGGCAAACCAATGTTGGGGTTAATAAATAAAGAATCTATTTGGGCTTTCGTTATTTGGAGATCTTTCATATCATTATAAAACATTCCACATGCATAATATTGCCTCATGGTTTCTTGCCATGAATGAAATGCATTATGTTGGGTGGAGAGGGTTTCTACATTTGTAATTATTCCTGTCAATGTGGTTGACATATGGGATAATTGAGGGATTTTGCTATAAACATCACAAATTCCCCTCAATTGCTCCAATTTTTCATGAATTAACTGTTCAATTGATAGCTGCGGAGGTGGTGGAGCATTTGGAATTTCTACATTTTGATTCTTAGCTGGTGGATTTTCATTTTCAACTGGTGGAATTTGTGCATTTTCATTCTTGGCAGCCATAATGCCTGATTAAAGTTAAAAAATAATTAATTTAAAATTAGACAATATAAATGAAACACTATTTTTAAATCAAAATCCACTAAAAACATTCATTTTTTTTATCAAAATCTATTTTGAACTCAATTGTTTCATAAAAATTCAATCAAAAACCCTATTTTGAAAAAAAATCCACAAAAAACATTCATTTTTTTTTATCAAAATCCATTCTCAATTCAATTTTTTCATAAAAATTCAATCAAAAATCCTATTGTGAAAAAAAATCCACAAAAAACATTCATTTTTTTATCAAAATGTATTCTAAACTCAATTTTTTCACAAAAACTCAATCAAAAACCCTATTTTTTAAAAAAATCAACAAAAACTATATGAAATCATTCAAATCTAAATCAAAATTGAATCAAATCAAATGAAAATAAATAAACTTACCTTTCCAAATCGAATTTAGCCTATATCGGATATCTGTTACGTGAACAATGGATGAACAGTGTGCCCACGGGTTCTTCTCAGCCAAATGAGTTCAAAAAAGAGACAGAAGTGTTTAATATATACTTTTTACAAATCAGATATTCGATGTGTAAAAGTAGCTTTGGTGTTTGGTATGGTGACACCTGAGCCTACAAAAAGTCAACATGTTCTTTTTGCGTTTTCTCAGTTGATGAAAGACATGTTTTTTTCCTCAATGCCACTTTTTGGCCCACCATTAACCTACACATACCCTCATGCTAGTGTTGAGCGCATTTAGCCTATGGTGAGGGATTTTACTACGCCTTGGTAACTTTTTGATCGACTTCACCCCTATATTGCACTTGGGCACATTTTGGAAGTGGTGAAGGACATTTTTAACAATTAGAATTTATTCCATCAACTTGACTTGAAGTGGGCGCATTTTTAGGGGTCTGTAGGATGAACTAATGCCTTAGAAAAAATTTTATCAACTTATTTCTCCTTGGGCACATTTGGGGTAGTGAGGTGGACTTAAATCCAGACTTAAAATTTTCATCAACAGCTGAGCAAGACAGGGCACATTTGAGGGGTGGAGGAGAATATAACAATGCCTTAGAATTTTTTTTTATCAACTTCTTATTCTTCCTTGGGCACATTTAGAGGGTCCAGCAGGACGAGATTCAAACTTAGACAATTTCATCAACCTGGCTTGAAGATGGGCACATTTTCAGGGTGGAGGAGGATATTTCCCAGACTTAGAACTTTTCTTAGTTGCTTGCTCATGCCTTACTATATTTAGTAAGTTTCAGGTTTTCCCTCTTCTGAAGCTCAGACTAATTTGAAATTTTAACCATAGGATCCTCATGACCTAGTTAGTCTGTTCACACTTCCATCTCAAGCTGACCTACTATTTATAGCAAGTTTCTAAAGGTGGTTTACTATTTATAGTAGTTGTCTGATTTTGATACTTCCCCAACTTCGTTTGACTTGAAATTTGAATGTCGTGACCATCATCGGTAGACTTGCCTATTCACACTAGCGCCTACTGCTGATTTACTATTTTTAGGCTATTTTTGGAACGCATTACTATAAATAGTAAGTGCTCTGATTGCCTTCAAATTTTACTGTGGATAGCTTGAAAGCAGTGGGATACACCAGTTTTCAAAAAAATTGGCATTTTACCCCTCATTTTGGGTCCTGAAGCTGGAAACCCTAATTTGACTTGCATGCCTATCAAATGACCTTCGTTTGACTTCATTTTAGTTGCACTTTTCCCTGTTTATGATAGCGATGCGCTGGGCAGCTACCAAAATGGACCTGCTAAAAATAGTAAGTCTCTAAAAATTGATCATCTCGCTTTACATGTCACGTCACTGCATAGCTCCTAAAAAACCCATAAAGAATCACTCGACATGTGCTGAAAAGCCCTGCATGCAAACCTTAAAAATAGCCTCTGAAGATAGCTTCCTAAAAAATTCATGATCCTAATTTGCATGTTATACCATTGCAAAGCCCTCGAAAAACCCACAAGGAATGTTCAGACATGCAAAGAAAATTTCAACATGCAAACCCTAAAAATAGCCTTTGAAGGTTGAATACTGAAAGTCATCATCTCATTTTGCATGTTATATCACTGCGTAGGTCTCAGAAAACCCAGAAAGAATCTCCAGACATGCATTGAAAAACCTTGCATATAAACGCTAAAATTTGCATAAAATTGTGTATGTGTGTGTTTAAATTGCTCTTTATTTATTATTTATTATTTCTTTTGATTAAATTTTTTCATTTATTTTTTATTTTTATTATTTCACCTTTTCTACTTTTGTTTAACCAATCTTTTGAGCTAATTTTTGCTTGCTTATTGCATTTTCAATTTATCTTTTTTCTTAATTTTCTTCATTCATTTTTTGTCATTGTTCTCCTTTTATTTTCATTCTTTGGCTTTCAGTTTTCTTTTTGTTTTGTTTTCTTATTTTATTGTATTTTTCAACATTTTGTTGCTTTCTTTTACTACTTGGTTCCTTTACTCTTTTATATTTTTTGGGTTATTCTTATGTAGTCTTTTTCTTTTAATTCTCCTTTGCAATTTATTATCTTAATTGTTTTTTTTGTCAAGTTAAATTTGTTTTCTTTTATCCATTATTATTTAATTTTTTCTATTTATTTAGTTTTGTTTGTATTTCTTATATATATATATATTGTTTTGTTTCTTCCTTATCTTTCTCATTTTTATTTTGTATATATATTTCAGATTTATACTTATGTTTTGTTGTTTCTTATATATATATATATATATATATATATATATATATATATATATGTTATGTTTTTTTGGGCAGTGTGCCTCTCAACCTTCCCAAACCCCCCCTCTCCTTTATATCCAAGTATTCTTGCTCTTTTTCATTCTCTCTCTTCTGCTTATCATCCTGATGATGGATCATGGAGTATGATCTGAAACATTGATGATATAAAAATTGCACACAGTTTTTTCCAAAAATCTGCTTACTAACATCATGGACAGTGGAAACAAAACGTTATTAATTTGCTTCAGAAGTTGAACTTGCCAAAAATAGACAGTTTTTCGTTTTAACTCAAAATTTGTAGACGAGCAACTTGACATGTTATGGATGCAATGTGACGATTGGAGCTTCAATAGTGTTGACAGAACGCCCTGAATTGAACACTTACTAAAAATAGTAAGTTGGTGGAATTTGATGAAATTTAGCTAGGAACCTACTGGAAGCATGCTCACTGCAATGCCAAGGTTAGATTTCAACTTGATTACTCCATTTGACTTCGAACTGGCTAGAAGACTCAAAACCCTAATTCTCAGACTTGGCCAAAACCTCACATTTAAGTTCACAAGTAGGCACATCTTTGAAAGGCAGACATCAGAAAGAGACAGAAAGAGAGAGACAAAACCAAAGCCAAAAGACTAGAATGGAGCAAAAATTAGGGCTCCCCATTTTAAATGGGGCGATGTGTGAAAAGGTCACAACACAACCCTAATTAGGGTTTACTTATTTTGAATCTGGGTCGTTAATCTCATTTCGATCTTGGCCATTCATTGTCCTTGGGAAACTCTATATAACCCCCCCCCCCTCACTCTCTCATTTTTCATAGATAGAGATATAGACAAGATAGCAAGATATAGAGGATTAGAGGAGATAGAAGAGATTGTAGAGCAATAGAGCATAGATAATAAGAGAGATACTTTTATGAAATTGTTGCTAAAGACTATCTTGATAATAAAGTTCATAATGCATGAGATGCTTTGAATCCTTTCATTGTCAAATGGTTGCATGGTTGCATATTTCTCTTCCTCGTAAAGAAGATTTGAATTAGAATCTTATTTAAATGCATGTTAAGGGAATGATAGATTGATAGTAAATATTTTTGAAACTTAGCTCATACTTTCTTTGAGTGGATTCTTTTTATTCAATGCGTGAATTTATATTGAGCTTTTGATGTGGATGCTTCAATGTTTACTTCGAATAATGTTGTTCTATTGATGGTATTGTTTGTAGTAAAGAGATCTTAAGTACAAATCCTAGAATATTACACTTGCTTTGTGTAGTTTTTGTTTAGCATGGTGAAACAAAGTATTGTTTATTTAGTTTCACTCAATCCTTGTTGTCTCTTGATTTCGTAGGAATAACATAGGACTTCTAAACCTTTACTCTTTTTCAATTTTTTATCTAAAGTCAAAAAATTCCAAAATTATACTGCATTCGCGTCTTTGCTTTTTTGAGTAACTGGCCAAAGTAAATCCCTTTGTGTTCCCAAAAAATCACAACAACCATAGAGATTATCCACACCTAACTGAAACATTGGAATTGTCATATGATCTTTCTTGTAGTCTTAGCATATGAGGTAGTTTTTCAAGAGGGGATAGAGCATCTTTGGACACTTTATTCTAGAATGTTTGTTGTGTCATAAAACACACATCAACACTACCAACATTCCATCTCTTCCCAAATATTTTCTAGAATATCGTCAACAGAATGCTCAACCAAGTGGAGTGAGACAAGCTACTGTTCCCCAAGCAGAACAAACAAGGCAATTAAGCCCTCAAGTGGAGCAAGTTCAAGCTCAAACAAAATATTGTCCCAAAAAAGAACTAAAGAGGCTAATTTCATATGTGTTAGAAGAATTTAAAAGGATGAGGTCAACTTACCTCTAATCAACTTAATGAGAATCCCTGAGATTTGGGAAACGCTTTTGGGTAGTTTGACTAAAATAGTTGCTCTGAGAAACATCCCGTAGAATGTGCCAAACAGAGGAGTACCCAATGCTCCAAAAAATACCAATATTTCTGAGTTAGGAGTATCAAGCAACATATTTGATACTCCACAACAATCTCCCAATATTGTGGGAATAACCCAGACATCGTCTAGAAATTTCAATCAAAGAGGCATGTCACCAGAAGAAGTCCTAGCAAATGAGCAACCACAAACCCCACCCAAAAGAGAAATTGTTTTGGGAACACAAAAGGAGAAGAACCGAGATGTCGATAATTAGGAGAAACACGTAGTAGTCTTTTACCAAGGAAAAGATGAGCCCACCACATTTTTATTGTCAGTTAGAATATTTGGAAAAATGTTACACATCCACCTAGTAGATTTTGGTGCTTCAAGCAATGTGATGCCACTAGTTATCTACCACAAGTTGGGACTTGTACCTACAAGAACCAACAAGAAATTCACCTAGTTAGATAAGACAGGGGTTCCTGTTATGGGAGAATTAAATAATATCCACATGCAATTGGTAGCAGACCCGAGAACACAAAGTTGTATAGACATCTCAGTGATAGATATTCCTGATGGGTACGACATGCTTTTGAGTAGAGATTGGTTGAGAAGGATAAATGGATATATCTCTACAGACTTTTCCCATATGTGGCTACCCTGGAAAGGAGTCCCGAACCAAATAAGGATTGAAAACACACCGAGGCTCAAGTTGACGATTACTAAATATGGAGAGAAGAATGAGATATTGTTTCAAGAGACAAACTTAGGCTCTTAGAGGCCTAAAGTAAATGAAGTTCTCATGCTGCATGGATCAACTCAAGAAAGTAACTGGGTGACTGACTCCACAAATTCTCTAGTGGAAAAGGGAGAAAGCTCCCAGGGAAATGATGAAGGAATGTTTGAAAGTTTCAGAAACTTTGTCTAGAGAAGTGTTCAAATGAAGGTAGAATTGCATGAAAATATCCATATTCAAGACCTATTGTTACCAAATTGGTGTCAGTTCCACAACTCGGCTCATTCTGAATTCATATGTAAGATGTGCCATAAAGCCATAGAAGAAGTACAAAGAAGTATTCCAAAAACATTAGGCTTTTCAAACCATGCAAAGGTCAATCATATTAATTGCTCTACCTTAGTAAGGATACAAGAGATAGCCTCTGAGCAAGATCATCAGGGAGAAAACGCAAATCCACAGACTCCATAGTCTTTGCAACAAGAACAAGTTTGCATCTTAAGGTTTGATGGATCTTGATCAAAGAAAGGAGCTAGAGCTAGTTTCGAGTTAATCAGTCCAAAAGAAGAAGTATATCTTGTTTCTCACAAACTAGAATTCTCATGCACGAATAATGTAGCAGAATATGAATTATTGATTCATGGATTACTGCTAGCACTAAGGAAAGGAGCAAGAGTATTATATGTTCTCAGAGATTCAGAGATATTTGTGAGGCAGGTGAGGAAGCAGTATGTATTCCATAACAAAAGATTGACTTGTTATCTCAATAGAGTGTGGGATATTATTGAGAGCTCTGATGCTTTCAACATTTAATCTATGAATTGTTCAAGCAATCAGGTAGCAAATTCCTTAGCACAAGCAACCAGTTCACTGGAGCCACTAGCCATGGATGGTATAAGTAAGTTCATAGTGGAGTTATCATCCATACCATCAATTCCAGATAACATCACAAATTTCTAGGTTTTTGAAGACAACAACCACATTCTTGAGTTTTTAACAAGCTCAAATGTCTTTGCAACACAAGTCATTAATGAAGAAGAGACACAAATAGAAGTTGAATATGATGACGATGGAATCATGAACCTAAAGACAAATATCATTCCAAGAGGAATGATACAATTGGAAATAATATTCAACCAAGATCAAATTGATCAAATGAAGAATCAAAGAATCAAAGGGGATAGTATGAAAAGGCGAATCTGGGATCTAGAGAAGTGATCAGAAATGTATGCATAAGAAAAGCTTGCACGCCTAAAGAGAAGATAGGAATAATTCAGAGCCTGAGATAGTTTCCTGACATCATAGCATGGAGCTATGAAGATTTGAGGTCCTACGATACTTCCATCATTACGCATACAATTTTTCTCAGGCCAGGAAGTAAGCCATTTAGACAGCATCAAAGACCAGTTAACCCATTACTGGAACCATTGATTCATAAAGAGGTCAAGCAATTTTTAATAGCTGGAATCACATTCCCAGTGCGCCACTCAACTTGGGTTGCCAATCTCGTCCCAGTTCAAAAGAAAAATGGAGAAATCAGACTATGTGTTGATTTCTGAAATTTAAACAGAGCCTCAAAAAAAGACAATTATCCTCTACCATCACTCAATGAGGTTTTGCAAATTGTCAATGGTTCATAGATGATGTCCTTTTTGGACCGATATTCCGTGTACAACTAGGTCCTTGTGGAATATGAAGATAGATTGAAAACGACATTCATGATGAAATGGGGAACCTTTTCCTACAAAAGAATGCCCTTCGGGTTAATTAATACAAGGGCCACATTTCAAAGGGCCACAGACATCACCTTCAGAGATTTAATCAAAAAATATATAATCATCTATATGGATTATCTGATAGTGTTTTTGAAGAAGAGAGAAGACCATATAGAAGACTTGAGGAAGGTATTTCAAAGATGTCAGAGGTATGGGATTTCCTTAAATCCAAAGAAGTACATATTCGGGGTCACCGAAGGAAAATTATTGGGTCACTTGATCACTAAGAAAGGAATATTGATTGATCCTAAAAACAAAGAGGCAATCTCAAGAATCCATCTACCTACTAGCCAAAAGGAATTAAGATCTTTCTTTGGGAAGATCAATTTTTTTAGAAAATTTATCACTGGTTTTGGCGAGATAGTGAAGCCTTTAAATGAGATGTTAAAGAAGGATGAGAAGATGGAGTGTATACCATCAACAAAGAAAGAATTTGAAGAAATCAAGTAGGCTATCATTGATGCTCCTGTCTTGGTTAGCCCCGACTATACAAAACCTTTCTACTTGTACTCCTTTGCATTAGAACATTCTTGTGCCACAATGTTAACTCAGAGAATAGAAGAGAGAGATGAGCATCCCATAGCTTTCATGAGCTCACCTCTCAAGGATGCAGAATTGAGGTACTCGAGTATTGAAAAGCAGGCCTATGCACTAGTGAATGCCATCAAAAAATTTAGGCACTACATCTTGAGGAGTAAATTTTTCGCCATCGTTCCCGATGTGGCTATCAAACACTCTTAATGCAAAATGAGCTAGGAGAGAGAAGAGGAAAGTGGTTTGCCACTATTTAGGAATATGATATTGAGTTGCAACCAATGAAACTAGTATGTGGGAAAGCTTTAGCTCAAACAATGGCCATTCAAGGGCCTGGCTTAGTACAATAGACATATGTTTTGACCGAAACCTCCCTGGAGGAATGGTATTATGACATCACCACATATTTGATAAATCAAAAATATCCCACACAGATGAACCCAACATAGAAGCGAGCCTTCAGGCGCAAGTGCCAATGCTATATGCTCCAAGGGTCAATACTTCATAGAAGGAATCACGAAGGAATTTACTTAAGATGTGTGGGAAACGATGAAGCTAAAAGAATCATGGAACACTTCCATTCTAAGTTTAGGACATGACATGGAGGAAGTCAGGCCACGACTTACCCAATTTTAAGAGCAGGGTACTATTGGCCCTCTATTTTCAAAGATGCATATGAGCATTTCAAAACCTGTGACACCTACCAAGTCACTGCAACTCATGAAAAGAATCCTGCTATGCCACTACAATCGATCACGGAAGTGAAACCATTCACAATGTGGGGACTTGATTTCATTGGCATGATAAATCCACCATCTTCAGCACAACACAGATATATTTTGATTGCAATGAATTATTGCACCAGATGGTCCGAAGCACAGGCACCAAAGAATTGCACAATAGATGCAATAATCAAATTCTTAGAAGAGCATATCATCACCAAATTCAGTTGTCCTAAGGCTCTGGTTTGCAACAATGGTTTTTCTTTTGCTTCATTGAAGTTTTCTAACTGGGCATTTGATTATGGGATCACTTTGAAATTTTCTTTGAATTATTACCCCCACGGTAATGGGTTGGCAAAGTCCACAAACAAGAATCTACTTAATGTAATCAAGAAATTATTGGATCAAAATCTGAGAGATTGGAATTCTCAACTCAGGTTTTCTCTATGGGAAGATAGAACAAGAGCCAAGAGGTCATTGGGAACCTCTCTGTATCACTTATTCTATGGGCAAGACCCCATCTTTCCCATCCAATTGAGGATTCCAACACTAAGATTCATGCAAAATACCTGGACCCAGATGATAGAGTCCAAATTTGTCTTTCACAGTTATTGTTACTAGAGGAACAAAGAGATCAAGCTCTTGAGAATTTTGCTAAACACCAAGGGGTTGTCAAATGATGGTTTGATAGACACATGACAACAAAGTCATTCAGAATCTTTGACCTAGTCCTTTATTGGGACAAAGCTCATGAACAGAGAGGGGATCACAATAATTTTGATAATTTATGTAAAGGACCGTATCAGATTGCTGTGATATTGGCGGAGAATGCATTCAGGTTAAGAACTTTGACAGGGGAAGACATCCCACTACCTGTCAATGGGCAATTTTTGAAACATTATTTCCAGTCCTAAGTTCCTTGTTGGAACTTGCATGTACATAGTTAGAGTAGTTACTTCCTTTCCTTAGGTTGTTTTTTGCTATCCTTAGATTAGTTATCTTTATTTTCTTAGATTAGTGTGCTTTCTTTATATTAGTCTACTTTTGTTTTGCTTTGCTTTGGTTAGTTTTCCAATAAGGAGGGTTTCCCATTTTGCAAGAAAGGTGATGTTGCTTACACACATACTCTGGACTAACCTCACCAAAGTATGTTGTGAATATTCCTCAAGTAAATATTTGCAGAAAATATATGAATCCTAGATTAATTGTTCCTAAAGTATCTTAAGGTTAAGGTTAGTACTTGATTTGAAAGGAAATCATCTATTGTGTCTTGATACCGAGTCTTACAATTATTATATCTTACACACTTAAAGAATTCTTTGAGTCATTATGGTCTCCTAGGTAAAGTTATTAGCTAAAAAGAAAATAATCAAAAGTCTTACTTCAACACCACTATAATGCTCAAACCCAGGTGAGCTTCATTGCTTATGGGCCATAGTGTGGAAATATGTGAAAAGAAAAGAATGAAAATCAAAAAACTTGGCTTTTGGGTGTATAAAAGAATCAAAAACAAGAAGAATAATAAATCACTAGAAGTAGAGCAATCTTTGTGAGATTATAGCAGATAACCTTGCCAGGGCTATGGATGCTCGTTGGCAGCAAGGTCTATCCAAGGATACTTTTGGAGTTAAGACAAATATATAGTATAAATCCTTGATGGAACCAAAGTCATATTGGTCTTAAGAGACCAGAATAATAGCATTTGCACACACTTATAACTGCAAGATCAAAGGTCTTGATATAGTTTAGGATTTCTCTTCCCTTTTGAGTACTCTTCTTAGTTAAGGGGTAAGTTAGTTAGAATTAATTTAAGATTATGGATTTAATGTGGGTATTATCTTTGGAACATTCAAGAAAATTCCCCACGTGGAGTCACAAGATGTTGTGACATTTTCACACATTTCCCCATTGCAAATGGGGACCCTCAGTAGTTTGCTAGTTTTTAGGGTTTTGCTTTGCGCAACGATTTCTTGAGGTCACTTCTTTGAAAGTTTCAAGTTAGTTTTTTGAAGGTCATCTGAGCCAAGTTGAGAATCCATGCTTGAATCAACGACTAAATGTCATGGAAGGGCTCAGAAGGTTCAAGAGATGAGGATCGCCTGTGCTTTGGGCCAATTTTGACACTTCCTACTTTTTAGGGAATCTGCTTTTTTGCTTTTTTGCTTTTCATTTTTGGCATTTTTGGACCAAACTAGGTTCCCTATTTTTTAGGGATTTTTCTTTATCTATTTTTAGAAAGTCAACCCTAGTCAAATAAGTCAATGTATCTAATTTTTAGAACCAAAAATCAGCCAAAATAATCAAAAAATCACTGAAAAATAAAAGTAAAAAATTGAAAAATCAAGCAGAAAAGCATACAAAAGCATGGAAAAGCAAGATAAAAATCTAGAAAAATCAATTGAAAATCATGAGAAAATCACCCAAAAATCAACCCAAAGGCATGAAATTCATGAAAAATTTGCCTAAGTCTAGGAGAAAATTTTCCCAAGCTTTGAGGATGAGAAAATGACAAGCATCTTGGCAAGTCCGCCCTTGCCTTGATGAGATAACAACAAGACCTCTTGGAAGTCCACCCTAGCATGGAAAAGACTCTTGGAAGTCCACCCCAGCATGCAAAAGACACTTGGAAGTCCACCTCAGCATTTGGAAGGAATGGCAAGACTTTTTGAAAGTCTGCCCAAGCCTTGAGGAAAAATTGGCAAGACATTAAGGAAGTCCACCTAGCCTTGAGAGGGGAATGGAAAGAATTTTATAAAGTTTGCCACACCATGGAAAGAAGTTGATAAAGTATGCCTAGCCTAGGAAGAGGGAGGAAATGAAAATTTGGCTTAGTCTGGAAGACTATCAAGAAAAAAAAATGAAAATTCGCCTAAGTATGGATGCCTAAAGGGGGAAATTTCATGAAGTTGGCTAAGTGCATAGAGGAAAATACATATGGTTAGAGAAGCCTAGACCATCCACAAAGAAAATTCCTAAGAAGTTGCGTTAGATAGAATTTAAGGAGGATTAAGGAGATATCATTCTGATGTTGAATAGGATAGTCAGCAATCCAAAAGGCACATATATTGAGACATGGATGTATTACTTTATATATGAAATCACTTCTAGTATGAGGATGTTCAACTAGTCCCTAATGATAAGCGACAATCTCAATGAGCAATTAGTCAATCTTGAGAAGACCAAGTCTTTCCACATGAGCTCATATGTTGTCTATTTTTTGGCCAGAACATACAGATACTCAAGACTTATATGCAAAGGAAAACTTGGCAATGGTGAGAATGAATTCAAGTCCTATGACTGCTACCCACAACTCCAACTCAGGGAGAAGTCTCATTTTAGACAGGCACACAATGCTTTCCTCATATATATCACGAGAATACTTCGAGGAACTCACTAGATATTGAGTCACGAAGCCAAGAATTTAATCAGTAGGTATGGATCCTGATTTATCCAATTTCCAAATTTTACATATGTTAGGATCCAAGGATTCATTGGAAGTCATTATAAGCTTCCTATCTATCCTACTAATCGGCCAATTTTGCTGGAAGTCCTAAGACAGCTGGAAGAGTACCAGAATATCCAGTGGCCAATTAAGAAGGTAGCTATTACTTTCCCATTCTTTATTGGGAATATGTTGGAGTCTTGTCCGTCAGCACAAGCAGTTGAGAGCACCAAGCTAGAAATTCAATGGTACCCATTTACATCCTTTCGGTCTAGGGCCAATTTTGACCCTCATCATCACATTCGAACCGTGGATGGGAAAAGATATAAACAGAAAGTACACTTGGAGTACTTTTGGGAAAATTTCACTAACGAGTATGAAGTAAGAAAGAGGTTATGGTCTAGGATGCCAGTGGATTTGATAAGAGCAACCCAACTTTGTCGGGTACCCGGTCGGTTGCAGGATGATTGGAATTATGTCCAACCGAGCTTCGATGAGAGCTAGCCTCTTCCTTCCATGAAGTGGTCAGATCCCAAGCATTCAGACTTGGCTATGTTGATGAGACCAGTGATTAAGTATTCTCAGTGGTGCGTTGACCATCAGGTTAAGGAGTTTAGGCAAAAAGGAATAATGCTTACGTATGATTTGCTAAGTGAGATAGAGTCATACTCCTCCAATTTCAGCGCATCTCACAAAGATGACTTAGTTAAGATTGGTGAGAAGAGGAAAGAAGTAGTTGCAAGCATAGAGCTTGCTCAAAAAAGACAGAAGATGGAGCCATCTCATTTTGTGGCGTCTACAAACATTGACGAGCTAGTAGCCACTGCAGACGAATCCTTGGCTGAGATGATGAGACATTATACAGTTTAGGAGAAGAAAAATGAGTTGATCCAGTTGGATGATGATGAGCCCCCATCTCCTACGGGCATAGAAGTGTTGGGTTCTGATAATGAAATGGAAGTCTAAAATGATGATTTCGAAGAGGGAATGATTTCCGCCCTAAGAGGAGTCTTGGATATTTCAAATGAAGGGAAGATTTAGGAGGAGAATAGTATCGAGCAACCTATGATTCCTGATTGGCTGAATGAGAGGATGAAAATTTACACTCCAGTTGAGGTCCAAGAAGAAGATGATACTACAGATTTCTTGGCGAGGCTGGAACAAGTTGCTACTAAGAAACCTACCAAGAATTTTTCCATGATCTAGAGGGACAAAACTGGCAATAGTTCCATACAGATCGCAGTACCAATAGTGGATAAAGCACAAGATGAAATCACTCCCCAAGAATACGCCATAACCACTATAGAGCTTGGCCCAACAACAAAAATCCAGGAGGTAGAAGAACTAAATAACTCTGTCTCAACTATCAAGGCAAGATCAGAAAAGGAAATGTCAAAAAAGAAAGAGTACAAAAGGGAGGTCGAGCGCCTGAAGGATTATATACAACATTTGACCCAACCACTCAATCAGGGTGATGTAGTAGCTCCTTCTCTTCAAAATTCCTCACAGGAGATGGCCAAGGATGTGGAAGAAGGGATGGTCATGGCCAAGGAGGCCCAAGAATGGATGACAAGCAAGGGCACGAAAGCGGCTTTGTTCATGGAGATATTGATGCTTGCTTACGAATAGACTTCCTCATTCCTTTCTAGGTTGGCCATCATGGTGGAAACTTGGGAAAACCTCCCAGATATTTAGGACGAGCTCATTCCATGCCTCAAAGTACTGAAGGGTGTTATAAAGGAAGAATTGGTCGAGGGAAAGGTGATTGTTGTGGGAGATGCTTATGATTTTCATCATTGGTTTTGGGCATTAACGATGGGGAACGAGGTTTTGGAGAAGGAAAAGGCAGATGGGCTCAGAGTTGAGGAGCAAGCCAAAGAAATCTAGAGGAAGATTTATATGATAGTTGTCGATGTGTTTGATAGAGAGATTGTTCAGGAAAACAACATGTAGCTGGAAAGGTTGAAGCATAAGGTTCAGGAAGTTTTCTTCTCTACTATTGGACCAATTCTAAGACAGGATTTCACAAAAGTGGCGAACCTCTTATCCATTCGAGATGATTTTGTGAGACAAGAAGCGGATTGGGAGAAAACCTTCGCCAGATGTGCTAAGGATTTAGACGGGCTTGAATTCAAGATAAGCATGTTGCTGCTAGTCACGATGGAGGAAGTTGTCACAATCTTGTCCAGATTCGTTGAGCACAATGTTGCCCAAGAGGATAGAGATGCTTTCCCTTGAAGATAGCTCCAACTGCTTGTTCACTACTTGTTTACTGGTTGTCTACTGATGTTATTTTCGGCAACCTAATTAGGGTTGAGTTGTATTAATCTTGGTCGTTGATGTTGTTTTAATCTTGGCCTTTCATTTGATTCTGAAAACTCTATATAAATTTGTGATATCTCACTTTCATTTTTGTGGAGATAGTGTATGAAATTGTTGTGTTAGACTATTTCCGATAATAAAGCTCTTATGCATGATTTGCTTTGAATTACTTTTATTTTCAAGTAGTGTGCAAGGTTGCATAACTTCTTCAACCATAGATTAGAATTTGATAGAATTTTAGATTGCAATTAAAATAGAATTTTCTTTGAATGTTTGTTAAGTGAATGCAAGATTTGATCTTATATATTAATGGTGAAATATTTCTCATACTTTCTTTGGATGGATGATTTTCATTCGATGCATAAAGTTAGCTCGAGCTTGTGATTGTGGATACTTAACTTCGGTCTTATTTGAGGCATGAAAATTATAATCACACCCTTTGAAGATTGCACCCACTTTGCGTAGTTGTCCCAGGGAGGTGAAACAAAGTATGGTTACTCATTTCACCTGATCTTTACTATCTCTTGAATTCCTAGGTGTAGATTAGATCCTCTAAACCCTTATCTTTTTGCCTTTTTTTGAGATCTAAATTGAAGGTTCCAACCAAAGAAGCCTTTAATGATAAATATTTCTAAGCCCCGAACTTGTAAGAAATTTCCTAGCATAAGTCCCTTTTTGTATTACTAGCATATCACAATGCCCATTGAGCTTATCCACATATCATGACCTAACGAAAGAAACCTTGGAGTCATCATATGATCTTCTAGCAATCTTAGCATACGTGGTGACATTGTTCAAGAGAGGATAGAGTGTCTTTGGACATTTTATTATGTGTTTGGTGGATGATAAAATGTACACCAACAAAAACAAAGATGAAGGGTAGATTAGTCGATCAACATGACTCGGGATACTCAAAACAGATTGAACCTTGTAGTACCAATGAATTTTGTTGTTAGGAACTAGCTGGATAAGGATAGACTTGATGATATGACACAAAACCAAGATACTCCCTAAGGATAGACCTAGGGACTCGAGGGCTAATCAAAGATTATCCTACCTACATGAAAGCGGAAAGCCATCACAGTTCGATAAAAGACCGATGACTAGCCATGGATAAAAGTGGAAAGAGGATGATAGAGACTCAGATCGATGATGAGGACTAACCCAAATGGAAAAAAAAATCCTCGGGGGCTCATCAAAGATGGCCTTGCCTACGTGAAAGCACAAAGGCAACACAGTTTGACAAAAGGACCAAAGACGGCATGAGACCTAATGATAAAAGGCATGATGGAGGATCCTAGACGGGCATGAAAAATCGATGACACGACATTATATACAAGCTATGAGAAGCTCAAGATTTTAGGATAGTAAATCTAACCATCCAATCCCCAATCAAGATATACCAAGCATCAGATGATAGGAGGTCGATGGAAGATGTATGTAATAGGATGTTAGGATGGGATATGAGGATAAGATGGGTGAAAGCATATAGGAAAGTAGGACACAAGGTAGATAATGATTAAGCCCTCTACGAATGGTGCCTATTACAAGTTTTCACCAATCGTACTTATCCAAGGTGCCACCAAGGGTGGTTTTCACCATAGGATGCATTATTTCTCTTTACTATTTTTTTTTTTTTTTTTACTTTTTTACTTCTTTTTTTATTTTGTATTTTTCTAGATTTTTTACATTTTTTGCTACTTTCTAGGTAGGGTAACCTAGCTAACTCAAGTATAAAACCACTTCAAATGCATTATATTGATGGGTTCTTCCAAAGGTTCCCCCTTAGGTATAGCAAACCAATATGCCTCAGAACCATACTTTGCAGTGATGAAATATGGACCCAACCAATTAGCTTCGAATTTCCTTTTCTTTCATCGATCCTATTGGGTATGTTGATTTTCTTTCAGGACTAAATCACCAACTTGAAATTCATGGGAATGAACCTTCTTGTTATAGCTCTTCCTAAGCCGATGTTGATAATCCTAAAGATGATTATAGGCCTTGAGACACTTCTCATCCAGGAGCTCTAGTTGACTCAACCATGTGACACGAGCATCTTCATCACTAATCAAATTCTTCAAAGAGATACGGAGTGATGGGATCTCAAATTCAATCAATAAGATGGTGTTCGCGCCATAGACGAGGGAATATGGGATGGCACCAGTAGGGATGCAGATGGATGTGTGATAAGCCCAGAGGGCAAGATTAAGGTGGAGGTGCCAATCACGACCAATATTATTGACAACCTTCCTAAGGATTTTGATGAGTGTTTTGTTGGTGGCCTCAACTTGTCCATTACCTTGAGGGTCATAGAGAGTTTACCAATGATGTTGGAAGTGGTACGTTGCACAAAGGTGTCTCATGTACTGGTTTTTAAAAATCTTTCAGTTGTTGATAATGATAGTGGAGGGGATACCATATCTACAGAGAATATGGTAGAGGATGAATTTGGATATCTGAATGCTGGTGATTTGGGAAAGTGGAATTGCTTCCACCCAATTAGTGTAATATTTAGTGGCAATTATTATGAAGGTATGGCCATCGAATGAGGGAGGATAAATATTGCCAATTAAATCAAGACCCCATTGTGAGAAAGGCCATGACACAATGATGGGTCGTAGATCCTATGTAGGAGCATGAATTAGATCTACATGTTGTTGACATGGTACACATTTATGAACTAGTTCACAAGCCATTTAGATATCTGAGTGTCGGTGATTTGGGAAAGTGGAATATGGTAGAGGATGAATTTGGATATCTAAATGTCGGTGATTTGGGAAAGTGGAATTGCTTCCACCCACTCAGTGAAATATTTAGTGGCAGTTATTATGAAGGTATGGCCATCAAATGAGGGAGGATAAATCTTGTCGATTAAATCAAGACCCCATTGTGAGAAAGGCCACAGCACAATGATGGGTTGTAGATCCTATGCGAGAGCATGAATTAGATCTGCATGTTGTTGACATGGTACACATTTCTTAACTAGTTCACAAGCGTAATGCTCCATAGTTGTCCAACAATATTCAGCTATGAGAAGTTTCTTCACCAAGGCCATCCCATTAGAATGAGCCCTACAAAAACCACTATGCATTTCGTGTAATGCCACATGAGATTCTAATTTGTTTAGACATCGAATGAGAGTGCCATCATACCCTCTATGATAAAGTGTATCCCCTACAATTGTGTAACGAGAAGTGCATTGAATGAAAGATTTATGTTGGTTGCGAGTGTGATAGGGTGGTAGGATGTTGTATTGTAGGTAGATGTAAACATCATGGTACCAGGGTGATTGGGGACCTACGATGTCGCACACCATTTCATTGTCTGGAATCTCATATGTTGGGATTAATAATTGTTTGACTAAAACCTCACAATTTGTTCGGTATTTAGGCATGTCAATAAGAGAACCAATGGTGGCCATTGCATCAACAAATTTATTTTGTAATCTAGGGACTTGCTCAAAATGGATATGGTTGAAATATTTCTTGAAGTCGTCAACCATGTGTTTATAAAGGAGAAGCTTATTGTCCTTAGTTTGAAACTCATCATTGACCTGTTTGATTATGAGTTGGGAATCGCCAAAAACACGAAGATGAATTATATTCCATTGAACTATGATTCTAAGGCCTATAATCAAAGCTTCATATTCAAAAATGTTGTTTGTGCATAGGAATGCCAACCTTGAATGATTTTGGGATATAGTCACTTTGAGATGTGACAAAAAGGATACCCACACCAGGTCCATTTTGAGTGTATGACCCATCAAAGTATAATGTCCAAGTATCTGGTCCTAAGACTGTAAAGACCAATTCGTTAGGGAATTTTTCCACTAATGGATAAGCATCTACGAGAGGAGGAGCATCCAATGATCTGCAATAACCTGCCCCTTGATTTCCTTGTGGTCCACATACTCTATGTCAAACTCACTGAGGAGCATAACCCACTTGGCCATGCGGTCAATTAATGAAGTTCTTAATAACAGATATTTAAGTGGGTCAACCTTGGATATTAGTTTGATTGGACGACTGAGCATATAATGACATAGCTTCTGTGAGCTGAAAACAACAGCTAGGAAAACTTTCTCCATGGGGGAATAGTTAAGCTCATAGCCTACAAGTGTACGAATGATGTAGTAGATGGCTCATTCTTTGGAAGACTCGTCATATTGGGCCAACAATGCCCCCAATGCAACTAAAGTGATCGAAATGTATAAGAGTAGGGGCTTACCAGGAATGGGTGGCATTAAGACTGGTGGGTTGGCGAGATACTCCATGATTTTATGAAATCCTTGCTGATATTACAGATCCCATTTGAAAGTTGTATCCTTGCACAAGAGGTGAGTAAAGGAATGACATTTGTCGGCAAGTTGGCAATGAAATGCCTGATAGACTACTATTTCCCTTGTAGGCTTCTTAACTATTTAAGTTCTTGGATGGGGGCATTTCCATTATAGCCTTAACTTTTGCTTGATCAACTTCAATACCTCTTTTCGACACAATGAAGCCTAGTAGTTTTCCAAATATGATGCCAAAAACACACTTCTTAGGATTTAAGTGTAGCTTATAATATTTCAACTGCTCAAAGATCTGTCTTAAAACCTTAGGATGATCCTCTCTAGTTTTTGACTTCCCTAATATATTGTCAACATAGTCTTCCATTATAATGTGAATGAGATCATGGAAGATAACTGCCATTGCACGTTGCTATGTTGCCCCCACGTTCTTAAGACCAAAGGGCATAAAATTGTAACAAAATGTACCCCAAGTAGTAGTGAAAGCAATTTTGTGTTGATCTTCAGGAGCATTTTCAATCTGGTTATACCCAAAGAAGCCATCCATGAGGGATAGCATGGCATGCCCTGCTGTGAGATCCACTAACAAGTCAGTATTGGGAAGTGGGAAGTAGTCTTTCGAACATGCTTTGTTGAGATCCCTGAAGTTTGTGCAGATTCTAATGCCCCCATTGGGCTTGGCCATAGGTATTATATTTGATATCCAATTTTAGTAATCAATTGGCTTGATAAATCCAGCTACCAAAAGTTTTTCTTGTTCCATCTTAACAAGCAAGGCCACCTATGGATGCATTTTTCTAAGTTTCTGTTTGACTAGCTTTGTATCTAGATGGACATCAAGATGGTGGATAGCCAAAGTGAGATCCAAGCTTGGCATATCAAAATAAGACCATGCAAAGTTGGTGATGCCTTCTTTCAACAAATTGACAATGACAAGATATTCCTCTTTGGACAAGGATTTTGCTAGGTAAGTGATTTTAGGCTCTTTTTTTGTGCCTAGATTGACTTCTTGTGTTTCTTCAATTAGGATGGAAGACCATTCAGACAAATGATATGCCACCAATTGATCCATCTCACAATCGTGCCTTACACATTTAGAAGTCCTTGTCACCCAACATAAGGTAAAAAGGGTCTTGGTAGATAATGGTTCTTCCCTAAATCTATGCACTTTAAAGTTCATAAAATAGGTGGGGTACACTCACGCTGACTTAGACAATCAGACCGTCACAATCACATGATTGACAATGACTAGATATTCCTCTTCAGACAAGAATTTTGCCACATAGGTGATTGTAGGTTTCTTCTTTTGTGCCTAGATTGAATTTTGGTGTTTCTTCAATTAGGATGGAAGATCATTTAAAGAAATAGTATGCTACCAATTGATCCATCTCACAATCACGCCTTACACATTTAGAAGTTCTTGTCACCCAACATAAGGTAAAAAGGGTCTTGGTAGATAATGGTTATGCCCTAAATCTATGCACTTTAAAGTTCATAAAACAAGTGGGGTACACGTACACCGACTTAGACAATCAAACCATCATAATCAAGGCATACAACAATGTAGAAAGAGATTCTGAGAGCATTATTACCCTTTCCATCTAGGTTGGTCTTATCATGCAATATACCACTTGCCATCTACTTGATCTAAACTTACCATATAACCTTTTCCTCGATTGACCATGGATTCATGCCATGAAAGCCATCCCATCCACATATCATTAGTGCCTGAGATTTCCATATAATGGGGTTGAAGTCACTATCCATGCCGACCCCCAACCTTTCAAATATTGTCATGCTCTTGAGGCCTTTTTCCCACATTCATGATACTAGCTAGGAGTAGAAGTGGGAGCTCCTCAGGCATCACCATCCATTTAATCTTTTAATCCATCATCCAATACATCCTCCACTCCATCCACCACATCCGATTCCACCATCACTAAAGTCCAGATCATTGACAAGGGTTGTGGGGAGTATGAGATGCATACTGCACTTAACGTGGCAACAATGCCTCCATCTCCCCGCACTTATGGCTAACCATCTTAGCATGTACAGAAGGAAGAATCAAAAACCAAAACCATCAGTTCCAAGAATGTGGGTTCTACAACATTCTAGTCTCCAAGTCTCGCCTCCCCTTATTGAGTACTTCCAAGAAGTCTATCCTCATGCTTCTAAGTTAGCAAAAAAGTATAACTATCAAAGGGGAGGGCTTGGTGTTGAAGAACATGCAAGGTTACAACCCATTGAAACACTAGTGTGTCCTAAACACTTGGGTCTAGGCTAAGACAAGAAACAAAAGGCTTTCGCAGCATCTACTAGCACTTTGAATAACGTTAACTTGGAAACTGACTTTCTTGAGGACATACCTGAAGAAGAGGCTATCATAATTTTGTATGATGATGTGGATCTTCCTTCCCTCTTTGACTCCACTTCTATCTTCTCCATTAGCCTCTCACTCCATCACCTTGACCTCATTGATTGGTACCTACGAGGGAGTGCACCAGTTGACATATTTCCTTATGAGGAAGCATACGTACACCTTATGAGATTGGGGGAAGATGAACACCCTAACTGCAAAAATAAAAAGAAACAAAACAAGAAAGAGTCGTCTAGTGAAAACCTCCCTGATGCACTTCTTGATTCATCAAAAGTAAAAATAAAGGGTGCATCCACTAGTGAAAACCTTAACGAGGCACTAGAGGATGGGTATGTTCATCTTCCCCTTCTTAGAACTCACTACTCTAAATCGTCTTCCATCATGATTGAAGAAACACAAGAAGTCAATCTAGGCACAGAAGAACCTAAAATCACCTATGTGGCAAAATCCTTGTCCAAAGAGGAATATCCTATCATTGTCAATCTGCTAAAAGAAGGCATCATCGACTTTGCATGGTCTTATTCTAATATGCCAAGCTTGGATCCTACTTTGGTCGTCCACCATCTTGATGTCCATCCAGATGTGAAGCCATTCAAACAAAAACTTAGAAAAATGTATCCACAAGTGACCTTGCTTGTTAAGATGGAACTAGAAAAACTATTGGTAGCTAGATTTAGTAGGCCAATTGATTACTTAGATTGGATATCAAATATAGTACTTGTGGCTAATCCCAATGGGGGCATTAGAATCTGCAAAGACTTTAGGGATCTCAACAAAGCTTATCCAAAAGACACTTCCCACTTCCCAATATTGACTTGTTAGTGGATCTCATAGTAGGACACGCCATGCTATCCCTCATGGATGATTTCTCTAGATATAACCATATTAAAATTGCACCCAAAGATCAACACAAAACTTCTTTCACTACCCCTTGAGGTACATTCTCTTACAATGTTATGCCCTTTGGTCTTAAGAATGGGGGGGGCAACATATCAATATGCAATGGCAGTTATCTTCCATGATCTCATCCACATTATAATGGAAGACTATGTTGATGATATACTAAGGAAGTCAAAAATAGAGAGGATCACCCTAAGGTTTTGAGATAGATCTTTGAGTGGATCAAACAATATAAGTTGTGCTTAAATCCTAAGAAGTGTGTTTTTGGCACATCACATTTAGCAAACTACTAGGCTTCATTGTGTCCAAAAGGGCTATTGAAGTTGATCCAGCAAA
The DNA here is from genome assembly GCA_007258455.2 of Sequoia sempervirens. NCBI lineage: Eukaryota > Viridiplantae > Streptophyta > Pinopsida > Cupressales > Cupressaceae > Sequoia > Sequoia sempervirens. Next base: position 679,188,980 of record VDFB02271358.1, read on the forward strand.
AGTTAAGGCTATAATGGAAATGCTCCCACCTAGGAATTCAAAATAGTTAAGAAGCCTACAAGGGAAATTGTAGTCTACCAAGCGTTTCATTGCCCAAATTGCCAACAAATGTCAGTCCTTTACTCACCTCTTGCACAAGGATACAACTTTCAAATGGGATCCGCAATTTTAGCAAGCCTTTGATAAGATAAAGGGGTATCTCGCCAACCCGCCAATCTTAATGCCACCAATTCCTGGTAAGCCCCTACTGTTATACATTTCGGCCACTTCAGTTGCACTAGGGGCATTGTTGGCCCAATATGACAAGTCTTCAAAAGAACGAGCCATCTACTACATCAGTCATATACTCATGGGCTATGAGCTTAACTATTCTCCCATGGAGAAAGCTTGCCTAGCCGTTGTTTTCAGTTCACAGAAGCTATGTCATTATATGCTTATTCATCGAATCAAATTGATATCCAAGGTTGACCCACTTAAATATTTGTTATCAAGAACTTCACTAACTGGCCGCATGGCCAAGTGGGTTATGCTCCTTAGTGAGTTTGATATAGAGTATGTGGACCGCAAGGCAATCAAGGGGCAGGTTATTGTAGATCAGTTGGCTAATGCTACTCTTGTAGATACTTATCCATTAGTGGCAGAATTCCTTGACAAATCATTCTTAATAGTCTCAAAATCAGATACCTGGACATTATACTTTGATGGGTCATACACTTAAAATGCAACTAGTTCGGGTATCCTTTTTGTCACCTCTCAAGGTGACTATATCCCGAAATCATTCAGGTTGGCATTCCCATGCATGAACAACATTGTTGAATATGAAGCTTTGATTACAAGCCTTAGAATTGCAGCTCAATGGAATGCCATCTTCATGTTTTTGGCGATTCCCAACTCATAATCAAACAGGTCAATGATGAGTTTCAAACTAAGGATGATAAGATTCTCCCTTAAAAATGCATGGTTGACGACTTCAAGAGATATTTCAGCCATATCCAATTTGAGCAAGTCCCTAGATTACATAATGAAGTTGTTGATGCAATGGCCATCATTGGTTCTTGTATTGACATGCCTAAAGATCGAATAGATTGTGAGTTCTTAGTCGAACAATTATTATTCGTAGCGTATGAAATTCCAAACAATGAAATGGTGTGTGACATCGTAGGTCCCCAATCACCTTGTACCATGATATTTACCTCTACCTACATGACAACATCCTACCACCCGATCTCACTCGCAACCAATTCAAATCTTCCATTCAACGCACTTCCCGTTACAGAATTGTAGGGGATACACTTTATTGTAGAGGGTATGACGACACTCTCCTTCGATGTCTAAACAAATCAGAATCTCATGTGGCATTAAATGAAGTGCATAGTGGTGTTTGCAAGGTTCATTCTAATGGGATGGCCTTGGCGAAGAAACTTTTCAGGGCCGAATATTATTGGGCAACTATGGAGCATGACGCTTGTGAACTAGTTAAGAAATGTGTACCATGTCAACAACATGCAGATCTAATTCATGCTCCTGCATAGAATCTACAACCCATCATTGCGTTGTGGCCTTTCTCACAATGGTGTCTCAATTTAATTGACAAGATTTATCCTCCCTCATTTGATGGCCATATCTTCATAATAATTGCTACTGAATATTTCACTAAGTGGGTGGAAACAATTCCACTTTCCCAAATCACCGACATTCAGATATCCAAATTCATCCTCTACCATATTCTCTGCAAATATGGTATCCCCTCCACTATCATTACCGAAAATGGAAAGCCTTTTAAAAACTAGTACATGAGACACCTTTGTGAAACATACCACATCCAACATCATTGGTCAACTCCCTATTACCCTCAAGGTAATGGACAAGTCGAGGCCACCAACAAAACACTCATCAAAATCCTTACCAAGGTTGTCAATAATACTGTTCATGATTAGCACCTCCACCTTAATCCCGCCCTCTGGGCTTGTTACACATCCATCCACACCCCTACTGGTGCCACCCCATAGTCCCTCGTCTATGGCATAGATGCCATCTTGTCGATTGAAGTTGAGATCCCATCACTCTGTATCTCTTTGAAGAATTTTATCAATGATGAAGATGCTCGTGTCGCATGGTTGAGTCAGCTAGAGCTCCTAGATGAGAAGCGTCTCAAGGCCTATAATCATCTTTAGGCTTATCAACATCAGCTTAGGAGGAGCTATAACAAGAAGGCTCATCCTCATCAATTTCAAGTTGGTGATCTAGTCCTAAAAGAGAATTAGCGTACCCAACATGATAGAGAAAAGAAAGGGAAATTTGAAGCTAATTGGTTGGGTCGATATGTCATCACTACGAAGTATGGTTCTGGGGCATATCGGCTTGCTACACTTAAGGGGGAACATCCTTGGAAGAACCCATCAATATCGTCAACTTGGCCCTTTGATCTTGATTTTGTGTGCTCCTTTATTGACAAAATAGCTCTAAATGATGCACAAAATGATGTGGATGCAATGAGGGATGCAATGGAGGCCATGGATAACTGATTGGATGCAATATGAGGGTCCAAAGTGTTGCAACAATGGTAGTTTGATAACTTGGGTGTGTGAGATAAAAAGTTAGCTAAGTGTGTGTGATATAAAAATGAGGCATATTCACCATATTTAGGGGAAGGGCCTTTAAAGAAATGGATGGCTAGGATTGATCCCGGGATAGGAGATCAATGGCTAGGGTGAGTTGAGACCTCACAAGCCATCTCATGAAGATGTGCAAGGTGAAGTGGACAAGGAATGGTGATGTAGAGATGAGGTGGAAAAGGTAAGTCTTGTCTCATCTACCCACATCATGGGATGATGTGACAATAGAAGAATTTTAAATTCTTCTAAAATCTCCCTTGGTTTTGGAGATTTGACCTTGGGATTGGGAAGGGAATTTTAAATTAGTCCTTTATTCCTCCAAGGGTGTTGGAGAAATAAAGTGAAATTAAAAACTCCACATAGGATGCACGGGGAAAATAAAAAGGAATTTTAAATTCCTTGGGGGGTGGAGATAACTTCTCCAAATGTAGAAAGCGTTAATGAGAGAGTTGACTAGGGTACATGCCATAATTGGAATTAGGTGAGATTAAGGGATAACTGGCCAAGCTTTAAGGTTGTGCAAATGATTAGGAGGGATAATGATGGATTAGGGACAAGTTGCAAGATGTGGAGGATGTGACCCTAATTATGATTAGGAATGTGCACATAATAATCACAGATTAATCAAACTAATTTGGATTACGAAAGGATTCAGAGGATGGGACAAGGAGAGAGAAAGAATGAATTTAAAAATTGATTTTAATTCATTTGGGAAAGGTGACTAAATTAGATAAATTAGACTATTTATTTAATTTAGAGAGGAATAGGGTGAGGCATTTAATTGATTAATTGAAATGTCTTAGGAGACATTAGGACTAGGATAGATATAACTAAATAATGAGTTATTTAATTAATATAATTTAGGGACATGGAATGGAAGAATGCAAAGATGAATTTGACCATATGGGGGTGGTCAAATTCAGATGTCTACAGCCACAAACCAGAACTGCACTGCCTCAAAACCAACAAACATTAATAACCCAAAGAAGCTCTTGAAAAATACAATAAAATAATGGCTACAGGCTGCAGCTTCATTAATTTCAAGGGAACTCACATAAAACAATGGCTACATGAGATAGTTTATCTTGCATGTTGAAACCACCCATCACTTGTAGTCACACACCTTCCATCGATCATTTACTTCTATAAAATTTCTGAAAGGACAAAGAAAAGAATTAAATCCATTACATAATCAGGATAAAGCAGTTGCAGGACATGTTTTACAAAGTTTGCAGGTGTTGGCAGTTTAAAACCTTTCTTGCTTGGAATCAGAATCTCTAACTGGAGATAGGTAGATGTCCACATAGTCTTCAAAGCTCTTGATTGACAAATATTTTCCATAGAGTTCAACTTTGACTCCCTTCCAAAGACATCCAGCAAGATCAAGTACTCTCTTCTTCATCAAAGCGACCGCATCAGATTCTAGGACGGTCATGCTAAACTTGGCCAAATCAGGTTTGAAGGTGACCTTTGTCCAATTTCTTCCTCTTTGCACTTGGTAATGATTGGTTCTGACTTGCTGCTCATGTTGTCAGTGAAAACCTTCATGGTAAAAAGAAAAAACATAAATAGATCAAAATGAGAATAAATTAATTGCAATAGACCTCAAACTAACAAATGTAATCATTTTAGATGTTTTGCAGCATAGCAGCCAGAACTAATTAAATGAAAAATTCAAATCCAAACTCTGAATTTAAACAAGAGCAGCAACTCTGCTTCAAATCTTAATTTTAGAGTCAGTGGAGCTAGCAATAATCAAACCTTAGTACTGTGCAAATCTACAAGAAAGCAGCCATTTCAAAGCTATAAAAACTGGAAAACATAAATAGATCAAAAGGAGAATAAATTAATTGCAATGGACCTGAAACTAGTAAATGTAATCATTTTATATGTTTTGCAGCATAGCAGCCAGAACTAATTAAACGAAAAAATTCAAATCCAAACTCTGAATTTAAACAAGAGCAGCACCTCTTCTTCAAACCTTAATTTTAGAGCCAGTGAAGCTAGCAATAATCAAACCTTAATACTGTGCAAATCTACAAGAAAGCAGCCATTTTAAAGCTATAAAAACTGGAAGCAAAGAAATTGTTGCCAAAAGAATTAGCATTAATAGCAAATGCGAAATACAATATGTAATGTTACAGAAACAGAATATAGCACAAATACCTCATGTTCCATGCAATAAAAATGTGTTTGGTTAGTTGAAATAAAAACAATCTTTCAGCTGCAATATTCCTTTTTCACTTGACAGGTGCTTTTCTAATTTCAATTTACAAATTTCTTTGTTCAGCTGCAATATTCATTCTTTGTGTCTAAGCAAGATAAATCATAGAGCTTGATTCTCATCTGCCCTGCTCTACTGTTTGACCATAAACATTTCATTAGAATTTACTGAATTGAACTGCTGATTGAATTTCTGGCTTGCTGCTGTTCAGCAGCATTACAGAAGTATTTGCACAACAGCCTCAAATATGAGTTAGAAACACCAACAAGTAACAACAACAAATAGCATTCACCTTCACCATCACACATATTGGATTAGAAGAATTAACCATTATCATACATCACTGTGAGGATTGAGAAAAGACATATATTGCATTTTGATCCTGCATGTCAATGACAAAGTTATAATGCCCAATTGTTCTTATTGAATGAAACAGATTAGCATTGCCACACTTGCATCTCTATAACAACAAGACAGAGGCAAAGGCAGAAGCAGATTTTATTAATAAAAGAATGGGCTGTCAATTTTTTCACTTAAGCTAGCTCACAAACTCATTCCAGAACAACAAACCAAAAGACTATCCTTCAAAACCATCTTGATGTGCATATGATATTGATGAAACTTGGATTGATCACAAAGTGAGAATAAGGTCCAAACTGAATCAAGCAACAAAGAGGAGAAGATGACTGCCACTGTAGCAGCAGATAAATTTACATTGCAAGATTAATAATTCAACAAATATATTAACCAACAAACCTTCAACTTCATGTCTGCACTGGTAATTTCATGATTTTTTTTAAAAGGAAAAACATGTTTGGCGGGCTATGGCAGCAGTTAAAAATGAATATGAAAACCAGTCTACAATACTAAAAAGAGAATCGTTACATCTATAAGAGGAAAATTCAAGTTAAGAGTTCCTCTGACATTTTCAGATATGTTATTTACTTGAATGAAAGAGCACAAATTGTTGTACTCACAATCCCATATAGGCACATCACACATGTATGTAATATCATTCACATCTTTAATTTGATAAAAAGGTAAGTACTTAAGATGTTGGAGAACAAAGTTTAGTCATTGCTCTAAGCAATAGCAACTGGCTTTCTCAATTACAGAGTAATTTGTAGCTCTTAATTTGAGTTACTATTTCCTTGAACATGTATTAAATTCTACTTCAACCGTAAAAGGAAATCTCAGAAGATAAATAGTTAATCTCAGAAATATAAAATCATCTATTTTATTGACTCACAAAAATTACCTATTCAATCATCATCACCTTCCATCTTACTCCAAGGGGCAGTGGCACAAGTGATGCAAGCACAAACCCAAAACAACGAGCATAGATTAAGTATAAAAAGAATCACTCTCACAACCCACCAGCTTGATTTAGTGTAAAAAAGAAATTGTGCAACTAAAACTTTGTACATAAAGCTTAATCTCCTTCATTAACTTGCATAAGCCATATGTTTAACAGGTATCAAAAAACTGCTAACTTCCTTAACCAGATCATCATAAAAACAGGGAATGTACAACTAAATATGTACTTTACATTCAAAAATCTCTCAACTAAGGCATTACAGAATCTATTCTTAAGACTTCATCTCTAAAGAAGTCATTTGTTTGGTTCTGTTCTCTTTCAATTATATCATTCTTGTCAATTTTAGATTCCCGGTTTGAAGTAAAATTAACAGTGTATCCAATGTTAAAATACTTTCATAGAAAAGAGTAATATAGATGATTGGCAATCTTGATTAATGCTACATAAATATAATCCAAGATTCCTAATGAAGATTGATCTGTTCATGTTGAATAGGGCACCCGGCATCTAACTAAAAGATATACATTAGATTCTCTTTGTTTCTGTTTTTGGAAAGATCCTGCTACAAGGTTGGGCAAAGCTATTCCCCAAACCTTGTGTAAATTTTTTTTTTGAAGAAAATGTTAACATTAGATGAATATGAAACAAACAACGTCATGCCAATCAATAGTGGCATAGTGTGATGGTGGTGTTGTGGTGTTGTTCTTGCCATCAAGGTTCAAACTTCATTGGAGTGTTACTGTTGAATGTTTAAAATGAAGATGAGGTCCTCCGTTTGCGACCTCACTAATTCATTGCTCCGGATTAAAAGCAGTGACCCCTTTAAATAAAAAAAACAAACAACGTCATAGCATCTTATCACTAAGTTTCCTCAAGTCCAACTTACCTACTAACTGTCATTACTTGAAGTTTTACTTCAAAGGAGTTATTCAAATCTATGTTATTGGATCCACCCATTTTGATCCTAGATCCAAGTCTGATCTATAACCAATCTAGATCTTAGTTCAGTGTGGTTTCTACTCCTAGCAAGGTGCAGAAATGTGACTATGGGTTCATCTTGGACGAACCCAAACGGTTCCAAAAATGCCAACATGGAATCCATGCTATTTTTTAATTGAAATTTACTCTTCTTTTTCTTTTTTGGCAATTTCCAATATTGTTAGCAAACTCAACAATTTTTTGATGATTTTGGGTAAGTATTCGTTGGGTATTCAATCTAAGCCCTTTACTCATGCATGAAAAGCATGGATTAAACACTCCAAAATCAATTTTTGGTTTTTATAAGCATTGATTTTTACCTTTTAAAAAATTATGAAAATGGTGTGCACTGTTAAGTTCTATGTGGTTTTTAATGTCTTCATTTGGGCTTGTTGGCTGCCCCTTGACCCCACTAGGGATGCTACCCTAGACGCACAAGACTTTTCCCCTAAACCCCTACCAAGTTCTATGACTAAAGTGCTCAACATCAAAGGTCCAATCTCAACAAATAGGGAAGAACTTTGAAACACAAAGAGACATCAATTCTTAAAATTGAAATTAGTTTTTGAACTATGTTGTATAATATATATTATCAATTTAATGTGCCCAAGTTCATAAAGTGCAACACGTATAACTAATTTCCAATTAAGAGTGACCAAAAGAACCTAAGTTTTGTTAAGAGTTTCACAATTGATTAAGGCTATATTGATATTATATATGAGTTTTTTGGTAATCATCTCACTAAATGCTCACAACCATCTCACCACACACTCTCTAATAATCAGATCTGAAGTTTACCAAAGTTAGACTCTAGCTCCATTTGATAAGAAAATTGTTAATCTCCAATTAGAGTGTGTTGTTGCAATGGCAAAGTGACTATTTACAAACTCACAAGACTATGGTTCAATAGCATAAAAGATTGTGGTCCAAGAGAATCAATAGATAGCAAGCACAATTATCGCGGATTTCATGCAAATCAAGATTTTACAATTTATTGAAATTTTGTAAGACTTAATCCCGAGCACCATCCACCAAAGAAATCAGATTTAACTCCACAACATGTGTTGGTATGTGGCGACTGATCATGCTATACTATACACCCTGACATGTATCCTCATTGGGGTTTGGGGTCGGGCCAGGCCCTGAGCGGGGGTTTGGGGGTGGCAGCCCCCGAAAAGTGGGGGTTCAAAGGCGGCAACCCCCAAGAAAAATAATTTTCCCATTTTTCTCACATCGTCACCGAAAAAGAAAAAAACCAACTTTGTAAAACCCTAATTCTAGAAGCTTATAAAAAGCTTGTTATAAGGGGTTGGGATGGGGGTTACGATATATAGAAAAAGATGATTATTCGCGAGATTGTAATATGTTTTACACTGGATAATAAAATCATTGAATGGTTGCGGTTTTCTGGATGTAGCCCGAATTGGGTGAACCACGTTAAATTCTCTGTGTTGTCTTATTTCTGCTATAATTTTTTTTGTGTTTTATTTCTCTATTTTATTGATCAAATCTGCATTTAACTATTACATATCTTCCTTCTAACCCTAGCAACATGCAATCCACAAAATTTCCATGCTTTGTACCAAATGCGTCAATAGTCATCCAAAAATTGCATAACACCATTGACACATTGACAATGGCAAGAAAGGATTCACACAACAAACAAAGGTTGTTTAAGAACAAATTTCCCAACATCTTTATACTACAACTACTAAATTTGCATTATAACCAAGGGCTCTATAGCCTAGCCTATCACATAAACTTATTTTCATTGCTAAAATGCTCTCAACAATGTTTGAGACCAGATCATCATTTGGCTAGCTTACTGAATCGCTCCCCTAAAGCTAGAGTTTCTGGACACGAATCGTTTTGGAAACGGTATCCGAATCGAATCGTGTTGGTATCGTACAGGAATCAAAATTTCGCCTGTGGGTTTGATTTGGACTTGGCAAAATTGATTCCATTCAGTTCACCAGGAGACGTGGCAATTCTGTCGTGTTTTTGACCCGTTTAGAGGCACGTTTGACTTTTTTTTCGATTTCCGCAAAATTTAG